>OZ024888.1:2153472-2753472 GCA_964017195.1 Siderastrea radians
TGAGTAGCAATTCAAGAAATGAGACTCACAACAAACGGTCAACTTACTTTTGAATGGTACTGTACAATGTCTTTATTTGTCATTGGTTACTATGTTTGTACATGTACTTTCAACTGCAAGGATAGACTGTGGTATTTGTCATCCACATGTGATCTACATTTACATGTCGCTGGTCACTCAAGTGTTAGCAGTACATGTGCACCCTAGCTGTCATGAATTTCATATTCTAAATGGTGTCAACTTTGTCATGTGACATTCTGTCCTAAAGGTCTTGTTACAATAGGACATTAATTTTCTCTTTCAACTATCAGTAGTCCCGATTTGTTGTCTCAAGTTGGAAGAAAAATTGCTCAGTGTTACAATTCTTTTATAATGTGTAAAATCCACAGTGATGTACATGTAAGTGATGAATACTTTAGAATTCTACATTTATTAAAATAGCTTTAATTATTTTTTACAGATAACAACTTGTGCGAGATCTGCCTTAAAGACCTTCTATCCATTTTTGCTTTCTAAAAACAATGATTATTTTGATTGACTTTTTGCACCTGAGGCTACTTTGCCTGCTGTAGTAATTTGATTTTGTTACAACACGGTGACTTCTACCAAGTCTCTTCAAGTAGAAAACATACCAACCCTTAGTAAAATCTATCGCATTCATGTAATTAGTATCAAATCTTTAGCTTATTTACATATAGGTACATACACGTTCAGATTTGTGAATAAAAATGTATAACAAAAATAAAATTGAGTAGCCAAAACTAAGCCCAAGTATGTATCTACTTTGTTGTCAGGTAGATATTTGTCATGTCCTATCACATACGTTTACTTAACCCTTTCACTCCTAGTAGTGGCCAAAATAAAATTCAAGAAAATGCTAAATGTCTTTTTATTTTTTTAAATCCCCCAAAACAAACAGTACCCTGCAAAAGTACTGCCAAAGAGATCTCATTTGAATGGACACACCATAGGATTTTGTCCACAGACTCAAAAGTTAGCACTACATCACATGTCTCCATAATTGACTCCTGGAGTAAAAGGGTTAATAAAATCTATTGCATTCATGGAATTTGTATCAAATCTTTAGCTTATTTGCATACAGTTACATAGTTGCATGCTCAGATTCATGAATAAAAATACATAACAAAAATAAAATTGAGTAAGCCCAAGTATGCAACAATGTTAATATCATGTAGATTAACATGTACTATCACATACCTATCACATACGTTTACATGTATTTGCTTATAATAATAATGTAGATATAATATATTATCTAGTGGTTCTTGTAATGAATAAAAAATGAGTGATATTTGTTTTTTAACTGTTTCATTATTTTGATCTAGATAGTTGTGAACACTCCTCAAGTTGCTTTCAACAAGTGATTTGGGACTATTCTCGTGAGATTCCTGAGCCCTCTCAAAGGTTTGTTGCTGAGGTGAGTACTTTGGTTGCAGACGGGATTTTTCACTTTGATTAGCATGCTGGACACAAAGATTTATTGCTTTCCTTCTCACAAAGTGGCGGGGCCTGTCATGTAAGGAGACATGACCTGTAGCATACAACAGAGGAAGAGATGTTGGTTTCTGAGTCCTGACATATGTAATTCTTTTGAACTGTGTTGGTTAACATTGTTAGCCATTATTATAGTAGTAGTTACATTTAGGACATGAATACCTGTATATTGGTTGTCGTCCATAAAATTTGTTACTCAACAACAGAAACAGTGTTGTGCTACCATAACAACTTGTACAATATGATGAGATACTGTCAACAGTCGTCCATAATAATAACCACAGATGCATAATGATGTTGAAAATTTGTCAGCTGCGTTCTCAAACATTTGTTAATGTTACAGTTATTGCATAAATCGATACCCACCTCAAGGAAGGTCATTGGAAATTCCTAGGGGGAAGGGGGTCATAAAGGCCAAAATTTTAGAAGCAAAGTATGAAGCTAAGCTGAAATCTCTTGAGGGGGGGGGGACAAAACAGAAAAACTTTCTGTGGGGGGGAGTAAAAATATTTTCTGTTACTACACATTATACATGTAACGAGTACTCAAAGTATAAGGGGAGATGTTTGTCATCATCCATTACGTGTAGGTGACCATAATGACATTACCATGCAGAAACCAGTTTGAACTGAAGAGTTTAGTTGTTAGCCACTGACGGCAACATGTTACTGACAAGATAACTTGTGGAAAGTTATGTATACAGTAGGTTGGGGCTACACTTAATTGTTAGTCTTGATAATCTGTCAGGCTAATCTGTTGTGAAAAATATTCATGACCTTTATGATCAGGCTCGGTTGCTTGAACTTGGCCTGTGGTGTAAGGTTACTGGTTCATTCCTTGATTTATAAATCTTCTGTCCACAACCACAGTGTCAGTGGATGATTACAAATAAGGATTGTGCGATGAATAAGCTGACATATTGACTACAGGCAGCATCTGGCTTCAATTAAAGACAGCTTTTATGTAGCAGTTTAATTAGGAAATTACCAAGCTATTTATACTAGTGGTGTGCACAATTAAGTAAGTGAGAATATAATAATATAGAAAAAAGAAAACAAAACAGATAAAGGGAAGTCTTGGCGGTCAACAGCGACAAAGCACCACATACAGTATTATTTCAGATTCTTTGTGGTGAACAGTCTCTCTAAAAAAACAAAGAGTGTTAATGGGGTTCCCACTCGTTAGAAACGCCGTCGTTGCGATGTTCTGTTAAAAGGAGTCTTTTTCTACAACATAGGCTATTTAAATAAAGAATCACTCACCTTGAAGTCATCATTTTGACTGATTTTCCGAATCCTGTGAAATTCGAGAGAGAGAAAGCCGACATTTTTCATACCAAAGAACGCTTCATAACAACGCAGTTTATAAACCTTTATTTAAAATATTTTCTTACCTAATCACATGGAAGGAAAGAGTACATATTTCATTTCATTGTCACGAAAAAATAACTGGAAAATTTATCGCCGATGAAAAAATATGGGCATTTTACTCACTAACTGAACGAAACTGTTGCCGTCAATTTTGATTTTCCCGCCCGCGTTAGAACTAGGCCGTTTTCGGACCGGATGTGACGTCAATTTTCGGTGGATCATCCGACCACAAAAAAAGTCCCAGGCGCAGTCAAGTGTTCTCCCCCGCCCCTGTGTGAAGTCAATTTGTGTCATGTCCATCGGTTTAAGCTACTGAAGGCTAAATATACTGCTTGTTCTATAAAAAACTCGATCGGTTAAGTTTATTGGAGTGAACTTAACTTGAAATATGTCGATTGCTAAAAGAAACCTCAAAGACACATTCACTGTTTGTGGCGAACTGAATCGCTGCTAATGTCGCTGGGATTTCAAACACAATCTCAATTAACTTGTTTTAACATGGCGAGCTATTAAAGGAGAAGGTCACTCCAGAAACGGTGATTTTTTAAAACTTGCTACTAAAAAGATAGCACTAAGTTGAGTTACTGTCCCTAGTTTTAGCTTCTAAAGTGCATCCCATCCCACTGAAATCCTCTCCAAAGAGGGCCAAAATACCACACTGCGCGCCGCCATTTTGAATCGTACTTAGCAGCCTGGCCGCTTGTCCGTGACGTCATTCCGTCCAACACGGAGGATCTCCTCGGAATTTGCCCTGTTTATGTTTATATCTAAGGAGATGGCTGCGCTTGAAGCTTATCATTTTGAGCCAAAACGTGTCCGCGATGTCGCTGAGGACAATAGTAGTGACGATAATGAAATGAACGAGTGGTTGGAGAGCGCATTCTGGCATTCTTGCCAAGATAAAGATGTGAACTAATGTTAACTCCAAAGAGTGTATCTGTTGTGTTGGCATCCGGAATCGGCAAACAAGATGGAAGGTACATAATTATACTCTTCTGGCACTACGTAATCTTAATCGTATTTAATTTTTGAATAGAAATTGTTTTAACACCTGTAAATTGCGTTATAAATGAAATTAAAACGGTGGGTTCAAATCGAGCCTTAAAATTTGGTTTTATCCTGTTTTGTCTACTTTTATTTTACTGCCTGGCGGTGCAGTATGCAGGGATTTCTTGCAACACAGGACATGAAGTTTTTTCGATCGTTTGCTTGAAACGATCGTTTGCTTGTTACACACATACATATTTTCAGGCTTCGGGAAGCCGAAACTCTCGTCCCTTGAAGCTGGTGAAGCCATTGCTTTGCCAATTGTGTTTTCTTCACAGGCAAGTTGTGAAAAGTAGTTGCTCTCTCTCTATCTTTTTCCGTCCTGTTATTACAATCCAGAACTGATCACGTTGGCATTTTCTTTTTGCAAAATGAAAACGAAACATATTCAGCCGATTTGTAACAGTACCAGCAAGTTCACAGCGGTCAAACGAAGACGCTTGCGTAGTTCTCGTCATAATTTTACAAAGGTAAATACAGACAAATGTCGAAAGTCTCACTTTAACCGCAAAACTAAACGCCGTTTCTGAAAACTTACGCTTTCTACGTTGAGTATATGTTGAAAGTGAAGTAACTGTCATGCACAAGTTTTGCCGGCGTTAAATTCGGTTTGCCGGGACACGTTATGCATTGTTTTCATACGAACTTCGCACTCGCAAAAGTTTGAACTGATTCAACTTCAAAGCTCTGAAAGACCGGAAGTGACGTAGCTTTTTGCGTTTGACCGCTGTGAAACCAACAAGCTATAGGAAAATACCAGCTGCGTTTAGATTTCCCGCCAGTTTTACTTTGGACGGAATGACGTAACGGACAAGCGGCCAGGCTGCTAAGTACGATTCAAAATGGCGGCCCGCGATGTTGAATTTTGGCCTTCTCAGTGGATTCGGATGCACTTTAGAAGCTTAAACCACGGTCAGTAACTCACCTTAGTGTTATCTTTTTATTGGCGATTTCAAAAAATACACCTTTTCTGGAGTGATCGTCTCCTTTCAACGGGTAAATGTGTTGCACCTGAATTGTAAAACTCGGCCAACTGATTTTCATGCTTTATTGACAACAAAGCCAAAGAAATTTGGTAAAACAGGTTGCTAGTGCATTACAAACGAACTGAAAACTACAAAGTACATATTCACGGTCGATTGCGATGTTAAAGTAGACTTGTCCACAAGTCGAGCTCAGTGGAATACAGGCTCTGTCAATGGAGTCTGTGAACACGGAGCGATCAAAAGAATACCGCAAGGACGGGAACACTTGACCAGCAATGGCGACGGTCGTTTAGTGTTTTCGCTCCGGCAAGGTCTGGCTTTTTTTTTTCAGTTATTTTGACATGAACGCCAACAAACGCCTACGTGAAGGTAGCTCAAGTTCTAGCATGTCGGACATATCAGATTCCAAGCTCTCGCTTACATGTATAATGGAAAAGTAGAGTCCTTTCAACAGTCATTAGACTCGATCTTTGCGGAAGCCATGAGTGAAATCAACAGCTAACGCGCAGACGTCAACGCCCAGCTTTCGATCTTAAAGAACAACACGGACGAGTTAAAGACATCTCTAGAAACAGAAGCATTAAAACAACAAGATGAGCAAAACAAGGTTCAACTGACTCAATTGGAAACGGGTAATGCACGCCTTCAAGCTGAAGTGTCTGCCGCTAAAGCTAAGGCGGTAAAACTGGAGAATCATACAAGACGAGAAAACATACGACTCCTTAATGTGAAAACGAAGACGAAAATTGCAAAGAAGTTGTACGAGAGGTGATGGCCGCGGTTAAAATGGTTCCATGCAGTTCACTGTACTGGTAAACAAAGAGATGATGGAAAGCCTCGAGCAATAATCGCTCGCTTTGTTAACCGCGAAACAAGAAATGAGCTCTGGAATAGACGAAAGGAGCTTGCCAAATCTTCGAATCATCAGAATGTTGTCGTGGTACCTGACTAAGCGTATGAGACCGCAAAGGAGCAGAAGAAATTGTCAAATGCCTTACGAAACGCCAGAAAGAAGAACCTTACTCCAGTATATATCAAGAACGGACGGCTATTTGTTCAAGGAAATTCATATGAAGCGGACAATATTCCGGACTATTTAAAAAATGAAGCTGCTTCAATGGACGAGTAATTTATATCCTTTGCACTTGTTAATAAATTGCTACCCATATGTTATACAATTAGGTTATTTATTCCTTATGATAAAGTACAGCCAACCTATGGCCGAGTGAAACCTATCGCCGATAGATTCATCTAGATTTAATGTGCCCTAAGTATGAAATTTTAACTAATGTTAACTTTTGTTTACCTTTTTTGTCGCTAAGTTATGTTGATATTTGTTGGTGTTTTTTTATGTTACCATGCCGCACTCCCTATCCGTTGTCAATATATCGTGAAATATGTCCATAAATTCGTCGAATATTTCCAAAGTAGATAATTTAGCAATATGTTCCTTGAATGTCAGGGGACTATCTAATGATGTAAAGAGAAGAGAAACTTTTAAATGGCTAAGGAACAAAAAACACTCTTTTTACTTTCTGCAAGAAGTACACAGTTCAAACGAAACGGAAAAACTCTGGTTAGCTGAATGGGGTTACATTGGTCTATTCAGCAGTCTTTCAAGTTCTAGAGCAGGGGTTTGCATCTTGTTTAATAATAATTTTGCTTTTGAGATACTAAAATATTACTCAGATCCCGAGAGAAGATTTATCACAGTCGACATCAAAACACAAAACAAAATTATAACTCTACAGAATGTTTATGCACCGAATAATGATGATCGCGATTTTTTAAAAACGTCTTTAAAAACCTGTCCACCCTTCGAATGTGAACACATAGTGTTAGGAGGAGACTTTAACCTAGTATAAAACATTCCAAAAGACAAGAAGGGAGGGAACCAAACCACTCACTTTAAATCACTAGAAGAAATCGAAATGCTCAAAGAAAATATGGATCTGACTGACATTTGGCGCGATCTACACCCAAGTACACAACGTTTTACGTGGAGATGAAATAAGCCAGAAATCCACTGTCGATTGGACTTTTTCTTAATCAGCTCAAGCTTATCGACTGATGCACTTGAGGTGGATACTCTACCGGCCTTTAAAACCGATCAAAAATACAAAGTATTTCTTCGGTTTGAAAAAAAGGCATTATAATAGTAAAATAATAAGAAATCTGAAAATCGATGGGCGCATCGAGACACTCACGGCTGGAGACTGAGCCTATCCTAAATACAGATCAAGAAATTCTGAATGAAAAGAGACGCTTTCATCAGACACTTTACACTTCAAGCAATAGCTCTTCACAGGAAATTACTGGTGAAAACCTATTCTTTCAACAAAACAATCAGTGTAAAATAAGTGACGACGAAAGAAAACGCTGTGAAGGTTTGTTAACGGCTGGAGAATGTTTGGAAAGTCTAAAAACTATGGAATCAAACAAGACACCTGGAACGGATGGAATTCCAGCTGAAGTTTATAAAATCTTTTGGAATGACATTAAGTCCTTTTTACTCGCCTCCATTAACGCTTCCTATGCGAAAGGCCTCCTTTCTATATCACAACGGAGGGGATTAATAACTTTAATTCCAAAAAAAAGATAAATCTCTGTGCTAATTAAGAACTGGAGACCCATCTCGCTCTTGAACTGTGATTACAAAATCGCTGCAAAATCAATCGCTAATAGAATAAAAAGAGTCTTGCCTTCGGTGATAAATAGCGACCAAACAGGCTTCCAAAAAAATAGGTTTATTGGCGAAAATATCAGAATGCTTAATAGTATCTTGAGCTATACAGACATCGAGAAACTCCCAGGACTTCTTCTCTTTATTGACTTTGAGAAAGCTTCTGACACTCTTGAATGGACCTTTGTTGAAAAAAACTCTAAAAATTACAACTTCGGAGACTCTTATTTCTTGGATCAAACTTTTTTATACTGATATCAGTAGCAGCATACAAAACAACGGTTGGACATCCGATTTCTTTAATTTAAGTAGAAGCGTGCGTCAAGGCTGCCCCCTGTCCCCATATCTTTTTATTTTGTGTGCTGAAATTCTGGGGGCGGCAATAAGACGAGATAAACTAATCTATGGTATTAAAATCTCGGATAAGGAGTGTAAAGTCAGCCAATATGCTGATGATACTACGCTCACATTGGACGGCACAAAGCCCTCGATAGAAAGGTCTTTCCTGCTACTTGACAAATTTGCCAAATTGTCAGGCCTAAAGGTTAATTATGAGAGAACAGAGGCACTCTGGATCGAATCCTTTAAAAACCGAACGGATAAGCTAGCAATAAACAAAACATTGAGTGGACTTTTTGAGGGTTAAATTTTTTTCAACTAGTGTGGAAAAAAAAGAAAAAATCTCTAAAATCCTAAATTGCTGGCAGGTAAGAAGATTAACTTTGCTAGGCAAAATAACTGTCATAAAAAGTTTAGCTGCATCTCAGCTTGTCTATATCATGTCACCTTTGCCGTCCCCGCAATCAAATTTTGTATAATTTTCTGTGGGATGGAAGAGGGGATAAAATCAAAAGGAGTGTGATGTTAAACGAATACAAAGATGGTGGTTTAAAAATGTTAGATATCCAATCCTTCAATTGCGCTTTGAAAGCTAAATGGGTACAGAAGTACCTTGATGACAGTAACCGAGCAAAATGGAAACTCTTTTTTGACTATTTTATTAAGGAACATGACGGTAAATTACTTCTGACTGGTAACTCAAACCAGGCTGATGTAGCCGGTTTAAATATTCAAGACACTTTTACTAAAGAGGTAATCGAAATTTGGTCAAGCCTAAATTACGAAGAAAGCCTAACAGACATTGGAAATACACCGATTTGGTATAATTCTCTTGTAAGGATTGCAAACCAACCCATCTTTTATAGAAAATGGTCACGTGTGGGAGTTAACCAGGCCAAAGACATTTTAGACCATATGTCGGACTTTTTAAAGTATGAGGATTTTAAATCCCGCTATAAAGTTAATACCACTTTTTTAACGTACTATATTGGTGTTGTGTCCGCCACGGCAAAATTGAAAAAGTCTTTTCAAGATCAGGTTACGATGAATTCCAACCAGCCCACTTGTGGCCAAAAGTTTAACTATCGGCTTCAAACATTTGCAAAGAAGCTTACAAATTAATCGTTAAAAGAATCTCTTCAACACCTGCTAAAAGCCAGACAAAATGGATAATTGACTGCGGAAATTAGGCAAATTCGATAAAATGGGATAAGTCGTATAATCTGCCCTTTTACTGCACTAGAGAAACTAAACTTCAAACTTTCCAATTTAAACTCCTTCACAGAAGAATTGCTACTAATAATTACCTTTATAAAATAGGTATTTCTTTAACGGACTCCTGTACTTTCCGTGAACAAACCACAAAACCCTGATCCACCTCTTCTGAGAATGTGAGTTTGTTCAAAAGTTTTGGCAAAATATACAATACTGGTTGATACAGCATCAGGTTAAGCCACAAGATTTCTCTCTGAACTTACCTACCTGTCTGGGATTAGTTGACAATACTGAGGATATACTTTTACATCATGCACTTCTACTTGGCAGATATCACATTTACTCGTCGAAAATAAAGAAAATCCTGCCGAATTTACATATATTTTCGCAAACCTTCTAAAAGTGCCAGGAAATCGAAAAATGTTTTGCTTATTAGACGAACGCTGTTAAGAAATATATCTCAAATTGGAACCGTTTCAAATGAACTGTGACTTCGATCTACCTGTTTTATTGGGTAGTCCTCTCAAGAAATTAAGGGATGGGTGCTCTTTTATTTTACCAAAACGTTAGGGGGTGGTCCATCTTTTGAGGATTAAGACATAAAACGGTAAAACGTTGTCAGACTGATAAGTTTGCTAATGCTAACATAATGAATGACACGCAGTATGCAAATAAGGTCACGTGACTTTTTACCGCCACATAATCGAAAAAAAAATATATGAATAAAGATGGCACCACTTTATGCGAACAGTCATTCAACTTTGCCGCTACTAAATAAGTCATCACGTCAGTGACTAAAGATCTGTGCCTCGTAAAATTGTTTTCTTATTTCAGGATTTTATGTTAAATTTTCTTCAAAGGCCCGGGCACAGAATTGATGTTACTAGTAGCCTTAACATTATTTAGATGATTGCAGCCCCAAGAAAATTATGAAAAGTGGTGCCATTTTGCCAAAAAGGTTTTTGAGCTAAAAATAGCCTTAAGGGGTCACGTGACAATATATGATCCCAAAAAACATTTAAGGTTCTTTAAATTTCAGGTTGTAAGTGTATCCTCAGCTTACTCCGCTTTATGTCAAATTCATCAAAAGTTAGACCACCCCCTTACTTTTTTGTGAAATAACTGGAGGACCCATGCCTTAATTGTCTTGAGCTCTATTGTATTTCAATCTTTGTTTTAACTCCACTCTTTTTTCAAAACCTCTACATTAGGATTGCGGCCTCGCTCTTCTTTTCAATTTCTTTTTTGTTTTTTTTTCGTGTCATAGTTTTTTTTTACGTCCTGCTATTACCTTATACGCGTATATAATTTGTACGTTTTCTGTTATTATTATTAACAATAAAAATATATTTATATATATACACCTGTATACTGTACTAAGACAACAAAATTATAGATGTGTAGTAAGTTAAAAAAATATATTTCACTGTAAGTAGTACAAATATGGTCTTATAAGAAGTATAAGTATCGTATTGTAAGTACCGTAGGTATTGTATTGTAAGTAGTGTAAGTGTTGTAAAAAGTATACAGTGTCGAATTTGTAAGAAGCGTAAGTATTGTATTGTGAGCAGCTTAAGTATTTGTACAATAAGTAGTGAGTAGTGGACGTATCTTTTTTCGTATTTTTGTAAGTGACGTCTTTTCGTGTGTTGCAATAAAAAAAAATCATAATAAAACAAAAAAAGAATACCGCAAGTAGGATGTAGAGTACACTGCTAAAAGGAGTATTCAAATATCCACGATTTTCCAAGTCGTGTGATGAATTTTGATCAAAACAGCTCACTCATGTTTCATGTGGCGTGATCCGGCTTGATTGACGGCGCGTCAGTAAGGCTGTTTCTGATTGGATTAGACCCACCGGAGGAAAATTCGTCCTGGAAATATGGCGTGCTGCAAGTCATAAAGTCCTTCGCGCACGGGCCCACCACCAGTCGGAACCGAGAAAGCCTAATCTAAGACATATTAGTAATTTTGGCTTCAGCCTTTAACATCTTTCTACTCACGCCTACAATGGCCCCGAGACGTCTGGCTGTGTTTACGCCGTTTTCAGCACTCTGGAGATACAATTTTTTTCCATTATAATATCTTTCTGTACGTGCTTCTTATGTACGCTTACAGAAAGGGTCACAGTCATACGTGACAATTAGAAAAATAGCTAAACTAGTGAGAAGCACTAGATACCTTTTTACAGATTTACGTATAGGAAACAAGCTAAATATTTTCGCAAGGCGTGGCTAACGCGTAACATTCAAAAATATGTCACACATGTTTTTTAATTATTACTCAAATATTTGTCTTGGGGGTCCACAAAAAACTTCATGGATTATCAATAATTTGAGAATGAAGAGCTCACGTCGTTTTTAAAGTTATGCACCGGTACTCTCTTCATGTTTGCCAAAAAATAATATTCATGTTACAAATAAAATTAGTTGACTTATTTATATTTGGTTTAATGCTTGATTTTCCTTTATACTAATTATAGGTGACAGCAGAAACCCTTACAGAACTACCAGTGCCACTGGAGGAATAAGGACAACGAAACAAAATGGTTTGTTATCATTAAGGTTTGTTGCGAATGGTAATTTTAAGTTTTATCCTTTACTTATTGCATAGTCCAGTTATTTTACTTAGCAATATGGTTTTTAAAAAACGCCCGTAAAAACCTAATTGATAAAGAACCTGTATGCCAAAACATGTCATTTAGTTCCTTGAAATGTACTTTCGTAGCATAACAATTAAAATAGGTCACTCTTCGAAAAAAACAATATTTCTCTGGTTTTAAACAAATCAGAGGACCTTGGGGATGGTCTGTGTGGTTGCTTAGAATGTAGTCATGACAGGTATATTTTACGTTTATGACACAGAAGGAAGCAAGGGGCTACACCCACTTTGACTTCAATTTGCAGACCAGCAGCAAACGCCTTTCCACTTAAAAAGCACGAACCTATTTAACAGCATAATGTGTCAGTTGTCAACAAGTATATAAGAAATGTTAGCACTCATTGGGAAAAATTCTGAAATGCGAGTTTTACGGAACTTAATGTTTTTTTTCCTCAGATGTTTCCTTTACCAATTACATTGCTGTTGCAACTACACTAGGTGTTGGTCTTTTCATTGTGCTTGTTCTGCTTGGTGTACTTGTTAAACGACAAAGGTAACTATATATCTGCTTCATACGAAAATAAACGTCTTTTAATACATTTGTATAGCCTAATAGAGCGGTTTTCATTTGAGTGTCGGAAGTAATTCGCGTTTTCCTTTGGTTTTGCTTTACTTCTCTCTGTGATTGGTCAAAAAATCTCGCAGCACTTTCTCCACCAATCAACAGTTAAACCAAAAACCATTCGCGACTTGGTGGCATGCGTTTTCCCGCGCTTGAAGCCTGTTGCATATAATTGCTTCGATTTTTGATTGGTTCATTGGGGAATTTGTGTTTTTTTGGCATTGGCTGGAGTAATTACTTTATTTGTGGTCTTACAACACTCAATTTAAAAGCGCTCTAATTCAAACCCAGTGGAATAATCGCTATTCTAAATTCTACATTTTCTAAATCATTCTTCCATTGTCTTTGCAATGTTTGCAGAACAGTGCAAAGAAGGTTACCAGTGCAAAACTTGGAAAATGTACAAGCTGCGCAAGGTAAACAAAGCGTTGGGTACAAATCTATCAGTTAAACAAGTAATTAAATGAATATTGTTTCTGCGCCAATGCATAGTGGTTCTTATGCTTAAAGGAGAAGGTCACTCCAGAAACGGTGTATATTTTGAAATCGCCAATAAAAAGATAACACTAAGTTCAGTTACTGGCCGTGGTTTTAGCTTCTAAAGTGCATTCGATACCACTGAAATTCCTCTCCAAAGAGGGCCAAAAATTCAACACTGCGCGCCGCCATTTCGAATCATACTGAGCAGCCCGGCCGCTTATCCGTGACGTCAGATTGTTAAGCAAGACCAGCGGACGGGTAACGTTGGCTCTGGAAACGAGATTGTGCCGGGAGGGTCTTCTCCGCCTCGTCAACATAAACAACTTGAAATTTAAAACCCAGCTGGTATAACATAGCTTATAGGTGGTTGGTACTGTTCAGGGGGGGGAAGCAAACTTCGCCAATTTTCGTGACCTGATGATCCACCGAAAATTGACGTCACATCCGGTTTCAAAAATCGGCGAGCAGCTCGCTCAGTGAGTTGCAAGATGGACGCTCGGGAGTTTATAGTTTCTTCTTTCTTGTGACCACCACTGACTCGCAATTGCTTATCTTGAATACCAGAGATGTTACAAAGTTACTGGATTATCTATTTAAGCCGATATATTGGCAAAACAGAAATGTTTAGTACAGTTTTGATGGCATTTTCCAGGCAGCTTCGTGCAATGTCATGGCGAGTGTGTCGCAATTTTCAATACATGTGCGGATCAAACTTTTGTTTCTCGTGACTCCTGATTCAGTGTAATTGTCAATTTAAATAGCCTATGATGCGTGAAATATAATGAAGAAAACGCCAGCAGTAACAGTTTGGATTGTTAACATCGGGAAGGTAATTAACACTCGACGTAAAGTGCTGGAAGTCCTACTCTATCGAAACTACTCTGCACAGTGATACCTGATATCGTCTCTAACGGAGCCGCTCAAACTTTTGCCTCTCGTGACCCTTGATTCAAAGGAATCGTCAATTAAAATAGTCTATCCCGAGTATAATACAATAAAGAAAACGTCGGTAGCCACAGTATGTTGTGTTAACACTGGGAAGGTAATTAACACTCGCAGAAAAGTGCTGGAAGCAGTATCGAAACCAACCGCGGGCATGTTTAGAAGCACTCCTGATGTGGCAGACATCTGTGTACTCAAGCAGACTCAAGGTTAGTAGTCTTGTGTTTTCGAAGTTTCCGTTTTACGTTGATGGGTAGACACAATTTGTTTTTCTATGGGAATGTATTTTTTGTGTTTCGTTGTTTTAAAAGAAGTCTGAATAAAGAGAACTGCATAATTAATGAATGAATTTTATCTGATTGAGCGATTCCTAGGTTGGGGAGGGGAGGGGGGAAGGGGAAGTAGGGATGGTGAGTCGAACAAACCAGCGTTGTAATAACATAAAGTAGAATCCTCATTTCTCAAGCTCTCGGTTTCTGAAAACTGGCTTCCCTTTCCCAGTCAAACACTGTAATTTTACCCCGATTTTTCAAACCCCCAGATAATTCAAACCAATTCCCTTTTCCCCAGGAGGTTCAAAAAATCGGGATTCCACTGTATGTTTAAGATTGGGATTACCAATACAAATTGTCGACTTAATTGTGGGATTATCTAGCTACCTTGCCCTTTTAATATGCATGTATTCCCTTTATATTACTACAAGAAAAAGAAATAGTCCTTTATTGATCAGGCTTGTTTGGAATTTTTAATTAATTCCAGTGTTACATTGCTTGTGATGTTGTGTTTTTGTAGTTAAATACAAAGGCATCAACATGTTGGTCACTTTTCTACAAATTATACAGCACCATTCAAAAGTAAGTTGACACTCAATACTTGATCCTCACATGAATCAAGTATTGAGAATCGAGACTCGATAATTGATTTTTGATTCACAATACTTGATTCCTGCACAAATCACCCAACCGGAACAGCCTTTGTTCAGTTTCGGGTATTTGCCTCGTGTCTCAATAAAACATCAAAACAAACAAAACCAAAACCAAAAAAGATTATCTTTCCCCACATTTCAAAACATTTCAGCTCTATACATAATTAACTCAAACTCGATTTTATATTTGTGCGAATTGGAATAGTGTTGTACATGTGTTAGTCTCGATTCTAATTTTCGGTACTTAATTCTTGCAGGAATTGAGTAATGAGTAGCTAGTCAAGAATTGAGACTCACAACAAACTGTCAGCTTACTTTTGAATGGTACTGTACAATGTCTTTATTGGCATTGGTTACTACGTTTGTACATGTACTTTCAACTGCAAGGATAGACAGTGGTATTTGTCATCCACATGTGATCTACATGGACAATTGTGGCTGCTCATTCAAGTATAAAGCATTCTATGTGCACCCTAGCTGTCATGAATTTCATATTCTTTGGTGTCAACTTTGTCATGTGACATTCTGTCCTAAAGGTCTTGTTACACTAGGACATAAATATTGTCTTTCAACTATTGTGTGGTTCCAGAAAATATCCATACCCCCCCCACGGATGGTCAATGGAAATTCCTAGGGGGTGGGGGGGCTAAAAGGTAGAAATTTCCGAGGGGTATGGGGGTGCTAACGCGAATAATTTTCCAGGGTTCTCCACAAACGACGCGAAGTGTGCTAGACAAACGTACCTGAATTTTTTATTTGTAGCGCCATAAAATTTGAAACAGATGCCCTTTCTAAAAAGAAATTCAAGATGTTGGTCTCAAACGTCTTTTTCTTTGCTGAGAGATCGCGGTCATCCTTCGGAGGAAGCATAATTCACTTCATTTTCGCACGCTCTGCACGCGAGATAAATCAAGATGGCCGCCCGTAGCAAATTGGTACCCAGATCCCTAGGTCTCATCTCTACCGGAAGAAAACATAATTCTACACCGGAAGTTTATATTTTCTTTATTAACTTTAACTGTCAATCTTCAGCAGATCTGTAAAATTTAAACGTGCAAAATTATACACAAAGCGAGCACTAAAAAGATTTAAAAACTCATGAACATTTTCATCGAGAAGCCTTTTTCTTAGAAATTAGTACTTTTCTTGTGTCTCTGAGTTTATATGAAGTGTCACAAGATACCGCTGACTGAATAATGAAGGCGCATGTGTTAACGTGCGGTGTCGAACGATCGAAGACACGATCGAACACTCTACGATGTTTTTGACTTCATGGAAAGATTTAAACATTCTGCATTCAGCCATTTTGCCTTGTAAACTGCAGTACAATACAAGAAAGCAAAGAAAGAAAGCAAATTTATTTGTGGGAATGTTGTTATGGCTAAGTTGAAACTGAAAAAGGAAGTTGCCTGCCCGAAGTAATGTTGTTCGATTGGAAACCACATCAGAGGTTTTCCAAGGGTTTTCGACAGGTAAACCACCTTGAAACAACTTTGAAATTGTCTTAGGACTTAGTTAAAGCGAGTATTTCCTTTATCTTTTCTCATTTGTGCGATTTTGTACGAATTTTGCGATTTGTGATGAATTATATGACAAGTTGCGATTTGAGGTCAATTATGCGAAATCGCAACATAGCATAATATCAGAGGCCCTGTAATAAGCGAACAATGCTAAAAAATTGTTAAGGCTTGTAAAAAAAAAGTGAAAAAAAAAACTGGAAAATCCTGGGGGGTGGGGGGTCCACCACAGACCCTCTGGAATGGAAATTCCAGGGGGGTGGGGGGGTTAAAACTGAACGACCATCCGTGGGGGGGATATGGATATTTTCTGGAAACACACATTGGTAGTCCCAGTTTTAAGACCTATCCATTTTTGCACTTTAAAAAAATGATTATTTTTAATGAATTTTTACACCTGAGGCTACACATTGTCTGCACTTTGCCTGCTGTAGTTATTTGATTTTGTTACAACACAGTGACTTCTACCAAGTCTCTTCATGTAGAAAACATACCAACCCTTAACTTTAGGTAAATCTATTGCATTCATGTAATTAGTATTAAATCTTTAGCTTATTAATCTTACATATAGGTACATACACATTCAGATTTGTGAATACAAATGTATAACAAAAATAAAATTGAGTAACCAAAAGCCCAAGTATGTAACTATTTTAATGTCGGGTAGATATTTGTCATGTACTATCACCGACATTTACTTAACCCTTTCACCCCTAGTAGTGGCCAAAATTTAAAATTCAAGAATATGCTAAATTTCATTTTTTTTTTCAAATCCCCCCAAACAAACAGCACCCTGCAAAAGTACTGCCAAAGAGATTTCATTTGAATGGTCACACCATAGGATTTCATCCACAGACTCAAAAGTTAGCACTACATCACATGTCTCCATAATTGACTCCCGGAGTAAAGGGGTTAATAAAATCTGTAGCATTCATGTAATTAGTATCAAATCTTTAGCTTATTTGCATACAGTTACATAGTTGCATGTTCAGATTCATGAATAAAAACATATAACAAAAACAAAATTGAGTAAGCCCAAGTATGTAACTATGTTAATATCATGTACATTATCATGTACTATCACATACATTTACATGTATTTGCTAAATGATTAATAATGTAGATATAATATCTAGCAGTTCTTGTAATGAATAGAAAATGAGCAATATTTGTTTTTTAACTGTTTCATTTTTGATCTAGATGGCTGTGAAGACTCCTAAAGTTGCTTTCAACACATAGTTTGGGACTATTCTTGTGAGATTCCTGAGCCTGCAAAGGTTTGTCGCTGAGATGAGTACTTTGGTTGCAGACGGGATTTTTCCCTTTGATTAGCATGCTGGACACAATGATTTATTGCTTTCCTTTCAATAAAGTGGCTGGGTCTGACATGTAAGGAAACATGACCTGCAGCATACAACGGAGGAAGAGATGTTGGTTTCTGAGCCCAGATCTATGTAATTCTTTTGAACTGTGTTTGTTAACATTGTTAGCCATCATTATAGTAGTAGTGACATGTAGCACATGAATACCTGTATATCAGTTGCTGTCCATAAAATTTGTTACTCAGCAACAGAAACAGTGTTGTGCTACCATAACAACTTGTACGTTAAGTTGAGATACTGTCAACAGTCATCCATAATAATAACCACGGATGCATGATGATGTTGAAAATTTGTCAGTCTCTTTTCCTGTGTTCTACTCAACAGATGTGTAGTCTCAAACATTTGTTAACCAGCAACAGTACTCATCTGGTGTTGTGTCATAGTTATTGTGTAGTTCCAGAAAAAAAATCCATACCCACCACATGGAAGGTCATTGGAAATTCCTAGGGGAAAGGGGCTCTCAAAAGGCAAAATTTTAGAAGCAAAGTATGAAGCTAAGCTGAAATCTCTTGGGGGGGGGGGGGGGCAAAACAGAAAAACCTTCTGTGGAGGGAGTAAAGATATTTTCTGGAACTACACATTCACATTCACATTCATTCATTCATGTAACCAGTATCCAAAGTGTAGGGAAAGATATTGCTCATCATCCATTATGTGTAGGTGACCATAAATGACATTACCATACAGAAACCAGTTTGTAATTCCCAGTACAGTTATGTATACAGTAGGTTGGGGCTACACTTAATTGTTAGTCTTGATTATCTGTCAGGCAAATCTGTTGGTAAAAAGTATTCACGACCCTTATGATCAGGATGGGTTGCTTGAACTTGACCTTGTTGTATAAGGTTACTGGTTGATTCCTTGATTTGTAAGTCTTCTGTCCACAACCACAGTATCAGTGGATGATTACAAATAAGGACTGTGCGATGAATAAGCTGACATATTGACTTCAGTCAGCATCTGGCTTTAATTAAAGACAGCTTTTATGTAGCAGTTTAATTATGAAATTACTAAGCTGTTACTAGTAGTGTGCACAATTAAGTAATCAAAATGTATAAAAATACTTAATAGGACAATAATAATAAAGCGTTATTGTTTGTCTTACGATGTGGTCACTTGTGATGTAGATCAATTATATATTGAGAATTTAATAATATAGAAAAAAAGAAAAGAAAACAGATAAAGGGAAGTCTTGGCGGTCAACAGCGACAAAGCACCACAAGGAGTATTGTTTCAGATTCTGTGTTGTGAACAGTCTCTCTAAAAACAAAGAGTGTTAATGGGGTTCCCACTTGTTAGAAACGCCGTCTTTGCGATGTTTTGTTAAAAGGAGTCTTATTCTACAACATAGGCTATTTAAATAAAGAATTACTCACCTTGAAGTCATCATTTTAACTGATTTTCCGAATCCTGTGAAATTCGAGGGAGACAAAGCCGCCATTTTCCTTACAAAAGAACGCTCGAAAACAACGCAGTTTATAAACCTTTATTTAGAATAATCTCTTCACTAATCAAATGGAAGGAAAGGGTACATATTTCATTTCATTGTCACGAAAATGTAACAGGAAAATTTATCGCCGATGAAAAAATGTGGCCATTTTACTCACCAACTGAACGAAACTGTCGCCGTCAATTTTGATTTTCCCGCCCGCGGAAGAAAAAGGCTGTTTTTGGACCGGATGTGACGTCAATTTTCGGTGGATCATCCGACCTCAAAAAAAGTCCCAGGCGCAGTCAAGTGTTCTCCCCCGCCCCTGGTACTGTTATACATTGCCTGCATGTGTTTCGTTTTTATGTTGCGAAGAAAAAATGCCATCGTGTTCAGTTCCGGGTTGCAATAACAGGTCCGAAAAAGATAGAGTGAGAGGAGTTAGTTTTCACATCTTACCTGTAAAGAAACCGCTAGTGGCTAAGCAGTGGCTTGACCAGATTCGCCGTGACAAGAGGTTCGGCCTGCTGGAGCCTAAATATGTGTACGTATGTAGCGAGCATTTCACTCATGACTGTTTCGAAACGGAGTACAGTTTCAGCTTCTCGGTGGAAATACCCACATAAGATCTCTGAGAACTGGCTCTGTTCCAACAATATTCAAATGGCAGGCACCTGAAAAAGTACGGAACATCAGCCAAGCTGAACAAAAGCGAAAGGAGGTATGCTAAAAGTAAAAATAAGCAGTATTTTTTTTAGTTGCGTTTTCTCATCAGCAGTAAAATAAAGTCATGTAAATCCTATATCCGTTAAAAAATTATTCTGCGCTAAAATATTTTCTTGTGGCCACGCTTGGTATTCTCGCGAATCTCTATCGTCCTAGCCTAAGGGTTTGCTTCGCAGGTTCGTTTTCCCTTCACCCGTCGCATTTCTTTGCTTACAGTGGAGGCTAATGAACTTTGTAAGAAAAGCAAATTCTTTATAAAATTAAGTTTAAGATTTCTTCTAAAAAAAAAAGGGTCTTACTTCGAGTAGAAGACTCAAAATTTGCAAAACGATTAGTGTATTGTATTCTCTATTGTATGGTTGTTGTTATTGTTTCCCCTGTTCTTTGTTTTGAGTGCTTCTGTTTATTGTTTTGCAAATTCTGTGTCTTCTACCTGATGTGGACGGAACAGGTGTCCTGCTCCGATAGTGGAGACCCACTATCGCAGCTGATAGGACTGCCCGATTTAAGCAAACGATCAAAAAGTCTTCATGTTCTGTAATACAAGAAATCCCTGCATATTGCACCGCCAGGCGGTAAAATAAAAGTGCACAAAACATGTTAAAACCAAAAACTACGGCTCAATTTGAGCCTACTGCTTTAATTTAATTTACAAAGCGATTTACAGGCGTTAAAATAATTTTCTACTCAAATTTTAAATACCATTACGATTACGTAGTGCCAATGTACCTTCCATCTTGTTTTCCGATTCTGGATGCTCAACATAACAAATAAACTCTTTCGGCGTTAACATTACTACACATTTTCGGCAAGAACACCAGAGTGTGCTCTCCAACCGCTCGTTCAATTCATTATCTTCACTGCTTTCATCATCAACTACACCGCAGACACGTTCTGGCTCAAAACGGTAAGGTTCAAGCGCTGCCATGTTTATGTTGACGAGGCGGAGAAGACCCCCTCCCCCGGCACAATATCGTTCCCAGAGCCAACGTTACCCGACCGCTGGTCTCGTTTAACAATTTGACGTCACGGACGTCACGGACGGACGTCACGTCACGGCCAGGCTGCTAAGTATGATTCAAAATGACGGCGCGTAGTGTTGAATTTTGGCCCTCTTTGGAGAGGAATTTCAGTGGGATCGGATGCACTTTAGAAGCTAAAACCACGGTCAGTAACTGAACTTAGTGTTATCTTTTTATTAACAATTTTTAAAAAACACCGTTTCTGGAGTGACCTTCTCCTTTAATAGTTCGCCATGTTAAAACAAGTTAATTAGCAGCGACATTAGCAGCGATTCAGTTCGCCATAAACAGTGAATGTGTCTTTGAGGTTTCTTTTAGCAATCGACATATTCAACTTAAGTTCACTCCAATAAAGTTAACCGATCGATTTTTTTATTGGCGATTTCAAAAAATACACTGTTTCTGGAGTGACCTTCTCCTTTAAGTGTAACTTACCAAATATGGCCATGTCGTACTTATATTTGGATTGAGTGAAATAGTAGTATGCAGTGGATAAAAGCAAAAAAGGCACTGACTAGATGGATAATTTTGATCGACTACAGGAAGGGATAAGGAATATCCCCAATCGGAAAAAATTTAACTAAATATATGTTCAGTAGACAATAATACTTGCCTAAACTTCGTAATGCAGGGTTCAATTTTACCTGTTACCATCCCCTCCCAGGGCACACCCCCGGGGATTTGCAATTTTTTTCTTACTTGGTGGTCTATTCCCCACCCCCAGACACACAGAAAGAGACAATTCCCCACCCCTGGGACTCCTCATCGACCACAAATACGTTGTTTTGTGTTCAAAATTGAGTTCCGTACAATAGCACAACCAGAAATTTTGACAAAAACTTAACAGAGTTTACTGAACGAAGGATAGTACATAGAATTAAAAAACATGAACACTACATTGAAAAAGAAAACTGAAGAAAAAAGTCTAACCGCACTGGCATTCGGCTGGCGAGTAAAGAAATGTTCTTCACCGCGTTTTATTCTAAATAAAGCACATGAACAAGAGAGGTCCGGTGACCAAATTGATGACAGCATTTTGAAGGAGTTTTTCTTAGCTTGTTTCACAAGAACACTGGACTGAGATCTCTGTTTAATATAAAGCCGTGCATCAGTTTCATACAAATACGCTGAAGAAATATTTCTATGTTTGTGATGAACGTCATCCATTCGAGTACGCATCAAACGCACCTTCGTTTAACAATTTATAATAAACGTGCCTTTGAATACAGATTTAAATTTCGAGAGATTATTCTTCTCCAACCAGTCTGCGACAAATTCTAGAGATTTTCCCTGGAAATAGGCAGTCTTCTCAACGCGGTCCGGTGCCATTGTGTCAACTGAGAAGTGATAAGCTAGTAACGTACTTCACAAGAAAAACAAGAAGTTATTTTCGATTTGCCCCGCCCCCCCTACACCCGGAAAAAAACCGTTTCAAACAATTGCCCACCCCCGGGCCCGAAGGGCTGGACTTGTCCAGGGGGTTGCCCGGGGGGGCATGGTAACATGCGGGTAGAATTGAACCATGCATAAGTGGTATCCATAGGAATCGATTTCTCCCGCATCCGCATGGATAAGACAAACATTTAGCTAGGACTCTTTTACACAAACTTGTACTCGTTATGTTATTTTTATATTGCATGTGCAAAGCAACAGAAGTGAAATGAAATCCTTTCTGTTAAAAAATGGTTGTTTTTAATATCGATTTTACGTATTTGCAATTTTTCAAGCGAATGTTGCTCAAGAAATGGAAAACATTAGCATGGACGTTATCGCGGTAACAAACACAGGCGATACCATGAACAACTTTCAATATATGGATATAGATGAAATTAATTCCTTCGAATTGGAACGTAACGATATCAGGTTTGAAAGGCTCTTGGGAAGTGGCAACTTTGGTGAAGTGTATAAAGCCACCATGGGTAACAAGACTGTGGCTGTGAAATGTCTTAAAGGTAAGAATCACAGCACTTTTTGGATTGCACTCCTGTAGTAAACAACCAGTTGAAGTTCCTCTAAACTAATCTGTCAACAGTTTAGCTCAATTTAGCTCTAGCTGATCACCGGCTAAATTTAGGAGCTTCAACGCTTTCCAACATTGCATAACTTTAGCATGTAAATCATCGTAAGAGCTTCCTGGGTTTTTTGCTCTTATTTCTGAGTGAAACAGGAGCCCAAAAAAACCGGAAGGCGTCGCAGACAATTTAATTGTTTTCGTAGTTTTCCCTGTGCACTGTAGTAGATTATAACGCTTGAGGCCCATTTTTGTTCAATGAACGACCTAATCATTGTACCTTGTCTTCCTATTTACATGCATTTTTTCTTTTTTTTTTTTTTGGCTTACTTGCATCATGAAGAAACTGCCACTGCTAAAGACAAACACGACATGATTACAGAGCTGAACGTTATGAAAGGCCTCAAGCCTCATCCTCATGTCTTGAAGCTGATGGGCTGTTGTAGCCTTAGCGGTAAGTTATACCTCAAGACAAAGACCATTTCCATTGCCAGTGAAGCTATGCTGCAGCACCACAGATGCTCCACATCATAAAAAGGGCTCGTCTCCTTTCACCTTCGAAGCACCACGTCACTTTTGCGCTTGGTGACAGCTGCACTTCTGCAAACCTCGAGATACAAATTTCACATTAAAGTAAAGAAATATTTATAGTTGATTTCACGTTACTTTACCGCGCGGTGTTGCAAAGTTCGTTCACTTGGGAAATTGGGTACTAGGTTACGAACTAGCCAATAACATTGCGAAGTTGCGAATGTGATTAGTACAAGATCAGAGTTCTCGTGCAAACCAAAAGTGGTACTCACAGTGTTGTAGACGAGATGATACAGAGGAAGAAACACCAACATAAATCCATACGCGTGAAGCATTACAGATTCCACGTGTCATACAAGCATGTCGGAGTCTACATCATCGATATTAACTACATCGCCTTCTGTCAACAAAGGATTCCCGAAAATGAAAAGCTTCTGGACATAAGTTAAGCAATTTCAGCCCGTTTGAAGGCCCAGGCAATACGTTTACATGACTAACTAAAAAAACTTGTGAAGTAAGTTCACTGTATAAGTCGCATTTGAAGCCAACGCCGAATATCCTATGCTCTTTGTTTGTTTCTAGCCACTTTCTACGGTTTTGCATTGAGCTATACAATTGGCAGCGACCTCCCCTGTGACTTCAAAGTTTCCATGATTTGCGAATCCAAGAGAATAAAAATGGAATTACTATATCTCGGCGAGAATTTCATAGTTGTACTTCGGCGGGAATTAAGTTGTCAACTACGTTTCGAAGTTCGCAATTACGTTCGGTACTTAGCAACGTAATTGGCTAGTTCGTAACCTAGTATCCAATTCCCAACGAACTTCGCAACACCGCGCGGTAAAGTAACGTGAAAACGACTGTAATTGTCTCAAAAAGTCCTCGAAGAGGAATTTTGAAAACCTCAATAACAAGTGGGTACTTGAAATGAGGTCTATTTTAAATCCCAACAAATGTCTTGTTATTTCTTTTTATTGGAAAATGGAAAGCCTCAAGAACCTTTCAGTCCGTAAATTGGAACCAACACGCCTCCATACTTTGACAAATAAAAAGTCATTTTCCAGCGCATCACTCCAGCCTCTTTCTACCAACTGTTTAAATATTTTCAGATCCTCTTCTAATCGTATTAGAGTACTTACCGTACGGTGATTTACTGGGATACCTGAGAAAGAGCAGGGGACATTCAGACAGATATAACTCAGGAGTGAAGAATCCTACATCACGGCTTACTGCGAAAGATCTACTTTCATTCGCTTGGATGATAGCTAATGGAATGAAGTATTTTGCCAACATGAAGGTGAGGTTCAATTATTTCGGACTTTACTTGAAAGGAGCTGAAATCACAACTTTAAAAACTAGCTTTTTATTATTCATAATCCTCCCCTTCCCTCCCTCCTTGTCTTCATCATCGTCATCATCATCATCATCATCATCATCATCATCATCATCATCAGCAGCAGCAGCAGCAGCAGCAGCAGCAGCATCAGTAGCAGCATTCTGGCCATGAACATCATCATAATGTCACAGTCATGAATGGAGAAGGGGAATGCGGGTCTTCTGACTAAAACTGTTGTCTACAAGTATGCAATACAAACGAAAGAAATTCCCAGGACTGCAAACGTGACATATTCATATAATGCTTAAGGGGACAGTCTGGTCAAAATATTAGGAAATAGGATGAGATTTAGGAAAGAAATCAAAGTGGGATAAAATTTTTGTACATACTCCTAGACAGGCCACTCCCACACGGAGGTACTTGGGCTCGTTTGCTGTCTGTTTTGTGTTTTCTCTTAATTTTTAACTTTAAATTTATTTTTGACTCACCTTTGATTCTTAATATTTTTTTATTTTTCTTCAATTTCATTAATATCCCCCTCCCCATTTTTTCTTCTTTGCGTACGTTTCAAAAATCGCGAAAAAAAAAAACTTACAGAACTATAGGAGCTCGCACAACAAACCTGGTATTTTCAGCGTTTTGGATTAAACGAAACCGCAGTCAAGGACGTTGGGAAAACATGAAATCTGAACAGAATGGCTAGCTGGAAGGAGAATGGCCAGTTGTCTCGAACTAAGGACTCCAACACGCTAACCAATCCACATCAACGCAACTCCAAAATGTTTCCACAATGCTGATGTATCATTTTTATTTCAGATTGTTCATCGCGACCTTGCTGCGCGCAATATTCTTGTTGGTGAAAACAAAGTCTGTAAAATTTCAGACTTTGGACTCGCACGGGAAATAAATGTTGATATTTATGTGCGGTCGTCCCAGGTAAGTTTTCTTTCTTATATGTGAGGGTGATTATCAGTTTGAATTGCGTACCTTAGCCTTCAGTTACACATTCTACTGTGGAGGAAAGAAGGAAATCTTTCGTCGATAGCCATATTAACACCAGAGGTACGTCTGACAAGTTGTCCGTCCTAGTGTGAACTCGAGACACAAAGTTTGTCTAACCAGGCCAACATAAATTGACATGAGGACGGGTTAGGGGCTGACGTTTTTCGCCAAGGTACTGTGACGAGAAGTGCTTGGTTACCCAGCGAGCAGAAACCACGAAAGGATTAGGACAAGTGTACCGCAATATATGCCTCGAGGTTTATTTCTAATTGCCTCTTATTGGGCTTTAGGAAACGAAGTTTACGTATTTCCTAATTAAAAAACTCTCTCGTGTCCAAGTTTATCTTTCTTGAGAAACAAAACTCGTTGACTACAGTTTCCAGTACGCGCGCAAAAGGTTTATCTCTATTTTCTGTTGATGTTAGAACAGTGGCAAAGAATTTTTTCTGCTTTTCAGTCAATGATTTGTTTTTGCATCGATTTTTGCGCCCCTTTCTTTTCTTTGGCGCCATTTTGGTTTCCCAAAGTGCTTTTCTTTGGTCCTAGTTCCAGTCCTTTTGGCGCAGTTTTCTCCCAAAACTCGACCAGAAAACCCATCTTACTGCGAATTCGTGACGGATTTCGACGGGTATCTCATCTAGTGGGAAACTAGTAGCTTGATGAAACTTGTCGAGTCAGACGGATAAGTAGACGGGTAAATTTAAACGAGTTTCTCGTCAAAATCTGTCCCTTCCCGTTTTGACACCAGGATGGGGCAATCTTGTCCCACGCATTGATATTAATAAATGGATTGATTGATTGATTGATTGATTGATTGATTGATTGATCGATCGATCGATCGATCGTCACACGCGAGAAACGCGTTTCTTGTCTCTATAGTGTGAATTCGGCCAATAAGCGGTTACTAACAATGTCTCACAAAACTCGCTAGTCCCAATTTATACAGCTTGTCAAGATCGCTTCCAGTACAACATACTAATCACCAGATGACAACTTGGGAACAAATCAGAAATCCAAATGATATCCACCTATGACATTTTGTTTTCTTTAACTAAGGCTCGTCTTCCTGTCAAGTGGATGCCTCCAGAATCTCTTTTTCTCGGTGAATCCAGCACCATGAGTGACATGTATGTAAATTTTCATGCTTTGACTTCTTGGCATGATTTTTTTCATTGATTTTGACGGTTTTCGCAGCTGCTATTTAACGTCGTTTTTGCTGGATCGCAAATGAACGGGACCACTTCTCTAGCTAGCGTGCTGTAAAAAAACAGCCAACAGCCCAAAACCCTTGAAACTCGTGCCTTATTTAAAAAATGATAGTAAAACGAAATTCTTGGTGTCATCCTTATTCTGTCATCCTTATTCTGACAACAATAACTTAAAGGCTTTTGTGTACTTGGTTTGCCAATGTAGTCAATGCAGTGGGAGAATCGTCAGGCTTAAGTAAATTTAAAAATAATAGTTGTAGAAAACGTCCGAAAAGCTTCTACGACGGTTGTCAAGCGTTTTCTCACCGGACATTTTTTGAAGCCATACTCTAGATTTCGGAAGACACTTACTGAAAAGCAGTCAACTTAACTGAAGGATAACTTATTTGCCTTAAATGTAAAGCAGCTTAGTGAGTAGTATCGAGGAATAAAAGCTTTCAATAGCTAGTCTATGGTGATTTCCACTTGTCATGCTGGCTCGCCAATCTACCCCGCACAAGAAAGTCACCAAATCTTGCTATATTGCACAGACAACCCTCTGATAATATCGTTCATCAAACAGTTCGTTATAGAAAATTATCATTAATAAATTGTGTTTGATGCAATTATTAAATGCTTCTTTTTTTACGTCACAGGTGGTCGTATGGTATTGTCTTGTGGGAGGTCTTCACAATTGGTGAGTGAATCCTCTCGGTTTGTAATTCACAAGGACAGAATGCCAAACCATAAATCCAAGTAAATCACATGGGGTAGAGCAGTGCGTGATATAAACGAACTCGACAAGAAATTCTGATTACGACGATAACAGAGTTTAATTGACAGAGTTCAATGTTCCATACAAGCTCAATTGAGAGCGATACTAAGTTGCGGATTGATTCAAACCACGTGCTAGTGCTGTTGAAACGTTTGCCGTAAACCGTATGCCGGTTCGAACTGAAATACAACAGCAAAAATAGAACTAACGTGACTAATACATCTAAGCATACAAGCTAAACAATATATAAAGAAATTATAGCTATTAAACATTCGCAATAATGTCCGAATGTAGAAACGTAACATAATCTGCGCATATTCTAATTTTATAGGAAGCTAACAAGTGATAAAGCCTTATATGAAGGCTAATTGTGGATAGTAGTTTATGACGAATTAACCCTATAATAAGATAAAACCTAGCCTAGCGAGATAGTTTCTTAATGTCTCGAGCATGATATGCCAACTAACCAACTCGATATAAACGATATAGAGGCTATCCTGATAGTCGAGAAAAACAAAACTTAACAAAAACGAATAACGAAGAAAAGCTAAGAATTAAGCCTAAAAATAAGGAATAGATTACTCACTTTGGTTTGCACACGCACTGCACTAGACTTGATAGAGTAGATGAATACCAGTGTAGAGAGAAACTATGGCCCAATGCCGAGTAGAAGTTAACGCAATGAAGTCTACACTAGAACTGATCTAACTCAGAAATCCTTACGGATACATCTAACCCAAAAACACGTGCGCAAAACCTGCGGTTATGACGATTTTTCTATATCGGACATAGCAGCCGAGGGCTGGTCTACCACAGTAAATAAAATAAGTAACACGCGGTGTGATAGAAAAGATTATTCGATAATATCTAAGTAAAAGTAAGTTCCTGAGGTAAGAAGTGGGGTAAACATCACGTTTCAAAACCAACACGGTTTACTTGTCATTTTAGTTATTACGAGACATGCATGCGTTTTATAAAGTGATATTACCGTGTTTGGTCAAGCCAGTACAAAAGTTAAGACTATTGGCCCACTATTTTTCAAGTCGCAAACCATCTCTATCTAGGGAAAAAGTATCAATAGTTTCATCGCACTTACAGAGTAATTTATGACAAATTAGCCGAAGCCGATAGTTTTATGATTGCTTTGATGCAATCATATCTTTAGGCTTTTCAACGTTTTTTAAGACTAACTGACATAGCCTCCTTTAGAGATCTAGTAGTACCTTTTGTATTTCACAGGCGATTCACCATACCCAGGTGTAAAGGGCAGAGACGTTGCCTCGCTGTTGGAAAGAGGTTATCGAATGCCACGACCAATCCATATTTCTAAGGAACTGTAAGTCGTTTGTACAGTTGTACTGTCATAGCAATTTTCGTTTCTTTCACATGATTTTAAAACTAAGGCAAATTTAAAATTCCCAAAGTCACATTTACAAGTAAGTGTACATATATTTGTTCATTGACTGGTCGATCATGATAATTAAAAGTTGAGGTGTTCCTGGGCCTTAAATCGTGTCATGAGAAAGGGAGGGGTGGTGTAACTTTTTTTAAATATTTAACAGGACGCGAAATAACTTTAGAGTCTACCTATGGCCGGACCGAGTCACGTGACCACACTTCCATAAGTTCAACACGCCTAAATGATAAAATTTCTATACTTATTACTATGTTTCAGAAGACCGCAGACCATCCCCTTCCCTATTGCGCGAAATTGCATGAAACCCGTTTCATATGCCTTAGAACCTCCACAGACTTGACATTTAGTTGTCGACAACTAAACGTTATCGACAACTAAATATTGTCGACAACTAATTCTGTCGGATGCAAGCATTCCACACACTGGAGTGTCAGTTGTCGACAACTAAGTCAAACCAGCCAGAGCTTTGGAACTAACGTTCACTACGCATGCTCATAACGCAGTACGTAGCCACACAGTTACGATAGTTGTCGACAACTAAACCAATCATTTCTACACATGGGTAAAAGCATCAAAACGTAGTTGTTGACAACTATTAGTTGTCAACAACTTAGCAGTTTCCCTTTTCGAAAAGGGAAACTGCCTAGTTGTCGACAGCTAAAAATTTAGCGTTTAGTTGTCGACAACTAATCGCACACACAGCGTTGTTTTGTTGTCGATAACATTTAGTTGTCGACAACTAAACGTCTAGTATGTGAAGGCCCTTAATTTATTTTAGATGTTTGGCAAATGAGCAAATTAGCAAGAAACGAAATTTTAAAATTCGCTGCATCTGCGGTTCACGCAATTGAACAGATGAGAGGGGCCTTAAAACAAACAAACACACATTAATTGCTATTTCAGACTCTTCATGAATATGATCTATTTTTAGGTTTTCCATTATGTCTGAATGTTGGTCGGAAAAACCTGAAGATCGACCCACATTCCAGTGGATCTGTGCAGCGATGAAGAGATTGATAAATGATCAGAAGGTAAAGAGAAGATCATTCGCTAAAATAACTGACTTTTTTGGTGTATCATCAAAGAATGGGGCTCTTTAGTAATAACTGTACGTTTTTTCAAAAGTTTTCAAAGGTTGTTTCATTTGAACTCAGCGACGACAGAAAAGAAAAGGGTTAAACCGCAAACCACAATAATTTACAGTACTTACTGACTGAGAGGAAAATAGTTTGAATTCCCGTCTGGACCGACCTAACTCTATTTTAACACGTGTGTAGTTGTACCTCTGGTGTTTGAGTCGATTCTTCGACCACGCAGTCCTGCAAGGCACTAGTCGACCCAAGCCTTTACTGTTAAGCACAAATAATCATTTGTTTGCTCGGAAAGCCACTGACGGAGGTTCTTTTAAAGCTACCACTCTTCCTTTTAGTTTAGTCTAAAGTATCAGGTGACAGTCAAATTAAATTGCTAGAAAACGATAGCAGGACTTAAGTATTACAAATCCAACCATTGGCCAAGACTTTCTCAAATTTTCCGTTTTACGTCCAAAAAAAAAGAGTCCCACTTCTTATTGTTTTATTTTTTTAAGTTGGGGGGGGAGGTGGGGGTCCGAAATGTCTCTGGCAGGTTTGTGAAACGCGCACCCGCATACATTTTGGGAACGAGAGCTTTTTCGTTAAATCCTTTTTAACCAGTTAGCATGGTTAGTCGAAACCTTAAACCTACCAACGTGTTTCTCAGAAATAGAACGATTTTGTCATTTAGCTTTCAAAATAAAAGAAAAGGTGATTTTCTGTTGACAATCATTGTGCACAATGAAATAGGTTAGTGGGCCAGAACTGTACGAACACAAACACTATAAGTGAATAAAACATTAATCCCATGGCCCACCTAAGCGCACCTAAGTGCAAGCCCAATAGGAAGGAATCAGGGAACAGAACATCAACACGAGACTTCCAGATCACCAGGCCACTGTCCATGTACTAAAGACATTAAGTCGCCGTCAACGGTACGCAGCTCTTACAAGGTCTTCTCTGATTTGCTGAGAACAAACAACAAAACAATAGCCCTGAAAACAATAGAGCTGCGTGATACTAAGGTCCAATGAAATTAGAGGTTGCTAAGAGCTGCGTGGTATGTCGCCGTAGCTAGGTAATAGAAAAAAAATAGAAAAACTAGACAAAACGAAAGAACAACATGTTAAAGCTCATGTGTCGCATTTTTTCGTCATATCGCTTATCCAATCGAAATTCATGGATAGCTTAAAGAGGAACAACTTAACGCCACAAGGGAAATAGATTTGGTTTCTTGACAACGATTCTCCAATTCTGACTGGGCATCTATTACCAGGAAAGTGTGGGAAGTAATAAAGTGGTCACACTATACAACTTGGCAACGAAAGTGATGAATTCATTACCTTCCTTTTTTTTTTCTTTATACAGTGTTACGTCAACCTCGATGTCTACAATGATAAAGATTACATCAACTTTGATATGTTTGATGAGCTGCAGTGAAGTTCTCTCAAACAGCCGATAAAGCCGTTGAGACTGCTGACAAAACAAACAGCTCGAAAATAAAGTTAGAGCAGCTTGTACCTCATTTTAGAAGTTAAAAAGGCGAATAAGGGAAAGGAGAGGTGGGAATCCCCACCACAATTCCCATTTCATTGCTGAAATTTTGTAGTTACTGTTGGGGACCAACCTAAAAAATAAGGTTTCCCTTGCCCCCTTTTTATATCCCAGCAAAACGTGGCTGCAATACGGTAATTTCAAATGCTATTCTTTACAACTCCATTTTATTATACTAGAGGGTATGTAGTTTGTATCATTTCCGTGACTTTGACTAAGATTGACCAGGATTGTAGAATTGAACGTGATCCGAAAAGGTTGCCATTGTCAGGCTCTGCTGTGAGCAGGTTATGATTTCTGGGCGAGAGGTTCTGCTCAAGCCGTAGTGCGTGATAAGTAGGTGAGCTTTGAACTCATGATATCTAGTCATTTGAAGTCAACGACATGTCCAATTCTTTCTCTGGTGTCTACACGAGAGAGCTGTTTCAGGGTCATTCTGATTACTGTTTTTTTTTTCATTCTGATTACTATTTTATCATCATCATCATCATCATTATTGTTATCATTATTCCCAACGAACGGGTGCATACGACTTTAAAAAAAAACATGATTTCAGGGAACCTAAATCGAACTAGCGTAAATTCGGTTGGTCAAATAAGTCGCTGGGGACAAATTCTAGTCCAGCTACGCATCCATACTTTTCACCAAAACGTTCATCTTTTAAGTATAACTTGTTCATTTGTATCAGACCTGATATTCTATCGTTTCCGTTATTCACGTGTCATTTTACTGCTTTGTATTTTTGGAGATTAATGTTGCTATGTAATCACTTGTCACTTTTGTTTAAGTGTTTAGGTTCTAAAATTTCGACAATGAATCATGTAAATCAGTTTTGTTGTTATGTCTTTTTAGTTTCACGATGGTTTAAAACTCCAAATATATATTAACTAAGAAAAGGGAAATGTAAATAATGTTTTGTAATGTTTTGTAGTAATAATAGATAAAACCCGTGTTGCTTTTTCGTAAGTTGCTCTAATGAAGAGTAAGTGACAATAAAACTGTTCATTGTGCAGTGAAAAATTTGTAATCTTCAGTCTTAAAGCATTAAATAAAGTGATGCATTTACCATGATTGGCAACATTTTTGTGATGAAAGTTCAGTTTTATGTCGTATTTTATTATCAGTCGCCATAAGCTATAAAATTTAAATACAATCCGGCCTGCAAATCCCGTTATATATCTGTTGAGGAGTAGGCCAGTTGGGTGAAGATTCTAGCCATGGAAGAAGCATGTTGTCCCACACAACCTTTCGCTCCAGATCTAAGACGTTTGTGAGACGGGTCGATCTCTCGTCCATGCCTGGAGGTGTGTGTGTGTGTGTGTGTGTGTGTGTGTGTGTGTGTGTGTGTGTCGGGGGGGGGGGGGTCAAGGTGCCGGCTTTAGTAATGCAAAAGTAATTTTTCCCATAGTTGGGTATTAAGGGTCACGATATTCATGGGAGAGAGGACAGTAGAGGGATTATGTCTTGCCCTTGGTTTTCTCTTGGATAAGGCTTAAGGTCATTGCAAGGAACACGCACTAGGGGCCCTAGAAAGACTTCGTTAAGCCGATCAGTTGACTATGCTCTTAACAAAAAGGGGCCGGCCGGACCAATTATTGTACCTAACAATTTTAAAGGCGGTTTGGACATTACACGGATAAAATACGCCATTTAAAAGTTGAAAACTGATGGGAAAACTCTGGAAGATTGGATTACAAGGACTGGAAAATTGAGGACTCAAAGCAACAAAATAATCCTTTAGTCGAGGACAGAATATCGCATTTTTTTCTCAATAGAAAGGCTTATCAGAATGTCGGCAACTGAAATGATTCGCAAATTTCTGGTTTTGGACTTCCTGGCGATTTGAAAGTAAATTTCCGGGGTTTGTCAGTTTTGACCGTTTTGTTTTTGTTTATAATGTTGAAACTAAAGCGGTGTCGCTGACAAAACTAAATCTGACAACTGCATGAGTAAGATCAAAAACTAATTAGTTATCATTATTTCAGTCTTTCCGGGTGCCCTTTCCAAACTCTGTACAAATGTTCCGGGAATTGAAATAAAGTTTATAGACAAAAATATAGGACAGTACTTTTGCAGGAGGAATTTAGTTTGTCTTTGTCCACAATCAAGGGGCGGCACCTGTTGCACTAGCGGGTTCCGGGACGTGAATTAGGACAGCTGCATCTAGCCAAACAACTAACTCATATGCACAGAATTTTCCTTTTGGACGACTCGCTTGAATGTCTGGCTGTCATACAGTGCCAAGTGCAGGTCTAAAAACAAATTTCCATTCATGAATCGAACAATGGCCTCATCAAAATGGCTCAGGGGACCGTTGCATTCTCTTTAGAGGTCGTGCTCTTTTTGAAAAACCAGCAAATACGATCGGAAGACTGGGCGTGTTGTCTCCATGAGCATCAATAATTCGCGCGTAGCCTACATCAACATAGCGCACAACGTTGTCAAGACAAGATTTATCGATTTAATTGCTAGCAAAGGTTTTGATTCATATTTAATAATCATTTTATAGTTTACATTTCTTTTAACTTTTTTATTCGTATTTAATAATCATTCTATAGTTTACATTTCTTTTAACTGGTGCTTTAGAGCCTCAGTATAAAGCGCTCTAGAAATAATAAATTAGTAGTAGTTGTACTGTCACACCCCATAAAGGTCCACAAATCTTTTGATAAATTTCTCGAGTTCGCTTTCTATTTTTACTGCTTGTACAAACTCAAAACTCCACTGTACAAAAACACTAATGATTGGTTGTTAACAAAATAAAGGTTAGCTTAACACTGTCAAGCTACATTTTTTTGGTCTTTGTTGTTGTTCGAAAACCGGGGACTGCTGGCAAAATTTGGAATACGCTGTCATTATATTACAAGTTGTTGTCGTGCCGAGGCTGCGCGCGCCAAACATCTCGCAGAGGTTATTGAGCAATGTCCCTGGGGACGAGGTTGCTAAGACGCTTGTCACGAGCCTCTGTGATTGCGCAGTCGACAATAAAGGAAATGTATTTTTTATTCACAAATGCGTCTCGAATCGAAAGTTAAAGTACTGCTGATTCAGGATCTCACAAATAGTGAAACCGGTAAAGGTGTCTGAGAATCACATCTTGAATTGGTAAGTTCAGCTATTACCATCAGATTGTTAAACGATCCATTTTTGAAGTTATCAAGGAAGGAGTAGTAGTGAAGGTTCCAGAAATTGCGAATACCCCTCTCCTTCGTCGCTGACTCACCACAACAGCTCTGATCATGATGAATACCAAGACGGTAAAATGTTCCTGTTCGAGTAATGACCACTCTGAACGCGCAGAAAAGGTAACAACACTGATGAATTTTATATACAGCCTTAAACCTACGGAACTGCTACTGGCTCACCCCGATTCAACTAGGCTGTAACTCAGAATAGTGAAGATTGTGAGCCTGTACAGTTGTTCTTGAATAACAGGCTGTCATTAGCTCTTACACGGCAAATCTTAAACTGAAATGATTCTTGCCATTGATAAGTAGGGTCTAAATGTCAGTTTCTATTCTTTAACCTTCTGAACCGATCTAAAGGTAATCATTTGATGTTTACTTTTCAGTCGCTGTAGTCTTGCAATGAACTGTTTTTTGCACTGTACGGAGCCTGGTATCTATGTTAGAGAACTACTCCTGGTCTTATAAACGGACGAGTAGTCAGTGAGAATCGCATCTTGCCGGAATTGATAAGTTCAGCTTCTGTCATTATAGATCGTTGGAAAATAGTCAGTTTGAACAAGTAGATGCTTAAAAACCTTTTCTGTCGATTCCGTGATTCGCTAGCATTTATTCCATTTATAAAGAACAGCCATGATTAATGCCAAGGCACTAAAAGATTCCATTTCGAGTTTTGACGACTGTAGTAAAATGCAATTGCACTGATAAATTTTAAGTTAACATTAGCGTAGTGTCTGTGTAACGTTACAACTGTATCCGCACACCGATCAACATGTGACTCGGAAAGTCGTGTTCCCGTGTCTGCACTCATTAAACCTTACGCGATATACTCAGTCTAAACACTAGTGAATCTCAGGTAATAATACACATGTTCTGAATCGACCTGAAGGTAAATTATGAACATGTCTATATGTCAGCCGCTCTTGTTATTTTAAGGTTTGCCAAAGGTCAGTTGTCTTTCGACATGCGACTTGGTAGGAAAGGAAAAGCAGGCTTGCTGGTTGTTTTGCTCGCTCCTAGTTCATTCTTGTTTTTTGTGTATCGTGATTTAATTTTGCTGTTGTTCAGTTGCCAGAGAAAGCAATTGTTCACCTGCATAATAAAAAGTGTGTTCATGTGGCTTCGAGTTGCAGCTGTATCCTGACTGATTGAGCTTAAGTGTAGTTCGATCCGAGTAACTAATAATATTGAAATCGCCTTTGTTGATCCACTACATGATATTTAGCCAAGCCTGACAAAATATGTAATAGTGTGTGTAGCCACGAAAATGCCTAGCTTGGTTAGATCCAGAATCGTACCTTACATCATTGGGTCTAGCAATTTCTCAATAGCATTGGGTTTTCAGCAGAGGACAAACCTTAAAAGCTTCAGACCGAAATCTGTGAGTAGGGTGCCTAAGCGTTACATGATTGAAGTGATAGGTCTCGACGGAATGATCCTGCAAATATCAGTCACTTATTGCTCTGTCTCTGCCAAAAATTGTGAAACAAAATTTGCCTCAACCAAAATTTTGTTTTGGTAAACGTTTCCGCTTTTAAAAACAACGCGATATATTCGCAAACCACACTAGCCAGATTATTCGACCGAAAGGATCCGTTGGCTTTCCTATAAAATTATGAGGATTAACAAGTCTTGATATTATTTGTTAGAAATTAAGGAAGTAGTAATTTTTCAAACAAATGCTGATAATGCCGAGAAAATTTGCATATGACGGCAAACTTTGCAAAGTAAACGAAAATTTGACAGTGACTCTTTGTTTTTGTCGTATTTCTGACATGTAGTGCCAAATGTGGTTATTTCGGGGATTTATGGGAAAGGTACGTACATTGTGTTCTGGTGACCGTCTGGGTATATATGTTTTCAGTTAAAACATCAAGGAAGGGATAAGCAGTTTAAGTGATCGACATACAATTCAACAGAAAATCATACTGGATAATACACTCTTTTTTTTGTAAGAATGTTGTTTTTCCGGCCCAGCCTGAATATTCCTATTTTTCTGCCGGTTTTAGGATGAAAATATTCTTGTGTTATTCTTAAATTATAGTTCATTTCTTTTGTGCTGTATACTGTACATATGTATTACATGCACAGTTCATGAAACTGTCATTACCATTGAACATTTGGCTATAGCTAGTGCAGGTTTTTTCGTTTTGTTGGCTAGTTTTGCCGTTTAGAGAAAGGAATATTTTTATACCGTTAAGTTAAGAACATATATTGTATTTATAGTATTTATAGATTTTCAACACGCAAAATTATATCCTTTTCAAAATCTCAGCCTCGCGTTTATTCTTAAAATATTCTTAAAATTTCGCAAATTTCAGCCTCGATATTCTTATAAAATATATTCTTATAAAAAGAGTGTATTCTAGGTCAAGTCGGCACCTCTTATCCCTGCTGGAGCGAAAAAGCAAGTTTAAACGTGACAGGCTATGAGGTGACCGGCGTAGTCTATCCCAAAATTAATAAATGAAAATTGCCTGTTTTTTCGCCGTGCGTTCATGGCAACAAAAGAATTAAGCTCTTTCTTAGTGTCTATGAATTATAACGCGCGATATGGCAGATCTACAAGCTTTCTTGAACTAGAAGTAAATGTCCCGAGAACAATACGCATTCTGAGCGAAAATGCATAAAAATTTGAACCTTAAATTTCTTCAATGAATTCTTTCATCGATCCTCTTGGTTCTGAAATTGATACGTCCATCCTTTTGTTTTCTTCTCCATGAACAATTAGCAGTTTCGTGTGGGTTGGCTAACCACGTTTTTGAACCCTTAAGATGTCTTCATCATTAATTGCCTGTAGTAATATAATTAGGCCCGGGAATTAGTTGTTGCAGCTACCTTTTGTATACATTAAATTATTTACTACCCGGGTTTACTAGTATCAGCCAGGATTCCCATGGCAACGCTATCATCCAACGGAGAAGTGCAGTTCCCTTTATCCTCTCTTGCTTTAATCGGACTCGTTGAAGCCAAAAATGTCTTGAGGACATTTGAGACATTTTTATCCCGCCGTCAGGACGGGGTTTAGTAATACCCTTTTTTTGTAGTTTTTATTTTTATTTTTATTTATTTATTTTTTTTACTTGTTTTTTCCAATTGGTGGTATGATGAGAAAGCGAGAGCCGTGCAAAGAGGCATCCTCAAAACTTCGATCAGACGAAAAAGACAAAAAATTAAGAATCCACTGTCTCCAGCTTACAGGTAATGCCAATTGCTTTGTTGTGGGCAAAAAGCTGAAGGGCTCTTGAAATTCGTCCATCCCATAAAACTCTGCGTTGTTTTCTGGGGGCTTATTTATTCATTCATTGATTGATTTGTTATTCTATCTTATTTTTTTTCAGCAGGCTTTCTTGGCCACTTCCAATACTGTTCCTCTTGCTTACAATATTTTCGTTTTTTTTTTGTGAAAAATGAAACTGAGGAATTTGACCGTAACGTAAATTTGTGACCCTTGTGTGAGACCATGTTCTACTAATTCTACTGTAATAACTGTATGGAGCGTTACTGGATCGCTGTCCTTACATTCTTACCGTTCGTACCTTGGGCGTCCTCAAAACAAGTGGTGCTGATGCAAGCACCAGACTGTGACTCATGCGTCTGGAACTGGTATCGCTTCCCAATATCTTCAAGTGGGGTACGTTTCAATTTGAATTCAGTCCTATCCACCGTGATCACCTCCCATTTAAAATATCACCTTATTCAAATACCAGATGTATTTTTGCCTCTCTGGCCTTAGACGACAGTTTTGGATATTTGAAAACGAATTACTAAACTACGTATTTTTCATGTTCATTGTGTAGTCCTTTTATAAAGCAAAACTTCATCACCCTTCTTATTTCCCTTTCTCCCCTTTCCTGAGCCCCCTCGTTGGTATGGTTTTTGATTTTTTTTTTTTTGTTCAAGAAAATGGACACTCAACAACATCTTGAGTGTTCCGATGTGACCAATTTGTGGCGAGTATGGCGGAGAAAAAAGCAATGATTGTTGTTTTGCTTAAGAATTTCACTACTGCACTTTCGAATTCTGCAATATCAACTATGACTTTACATCTGTATCGCGTCACATTTAAAATTCTTGTAAAACTAAACTGTTGGTGTTTTTCTTTCCTCAGTGGAATCACCCAAGCTCTCCCATTAGCCCAAAAAATACATACAAAGTGTGCACTTATCATAATAACATCGAAGAACCAAACTACTGGTTAAGAAGTGGGATGATTTCAGTTGGGGAAGTGAGAAGAGTGGACGTCACTGTCGAGTATATTTCTTTTCCGTGTGAGCAGTCATACAGATTTTGTAACGAATCATTTTTTGCGTATGTCTGGGAATCAAACATAAGCGTCTCAAGAGATAATATACCGCATCCTAATGACAGCTATAGTTCTTACAGAAGATTTGCCACTATCAACCGTCAGGCTACCAACATTTCAATCTTAACAATACCTCTTCGGATAAACAGCAAATTTATTGTGTTGGGATTTCGTGATCAAGGTGGTTGCAGAGAATTGTATTCCGTCAAAGTAACTTACAACGCATGTCCTGGAAAAACGTTTGTTGACAGCCTTATCTTCCTTCCGCAAACTGAAGTTCCACCAAATGAGTTAGAAGCTACTCTAGTTCAAGGAACTTGCGCTGTCAACTCTGTGAAAGCTGTGCAGGGCAGTTTGGAAGCTCTGTGTAAAAGCACTGGTGAGTGGAATACCAGCCGACTTGAAGGACGATGTGTCTGTAAAGAGGACATGGAGAACACTGGGGGAATATGCAAAGGTATTTTTCATGATATTGTTTAGTGAAAAAATGACTAAACAAACGAACAGATTTGAAAGCAGGAACTGAAACAGGTAGTTCTTGTTCCTCAATTTGAAAGTTTTGCTGTGGAGTGGGGAGCCCTTTCAGTTTTCACCCGCTTGTAATCCTGGTGAAAAGGTCTTTAAGTCCTTTAAACCATCCAGTTTTAGAAGGAGGGTCTTAGGTAGCTAGGAAGGTAGGTAGGTAGGTAGGTAGGTAGGTAGGTAGGTAGGTAGGTAGGTAGGTAAAAGAGCCAAAGGAGGCCACACGGCCCCACCTTAACCTGACTTCAGTAGAGCGAAGCAACTACTCCCCTCCCTCACCCTGCAGCGCATGCTGGTCCATATCTCTAATATATATTTAACCGGTATCTTGCACTTTATGCTTGAAAAGTTACTCCCTCACTTTCGGCCATTTTATGCTGGAGGCGCTCTGTTATATTAATTCCTGAAATAGAGTTTCTGATTGTAAAGTGCATTTCCTGGCACTTACTTGTGCAGCGTCAATAATGATATCGCACTCCCTTTTATTTTCAATTTTTTTCGTTTCGCTTTGGGTTTTTATTTTTTCCTGTTGATTCTAATTTGAAACTAGGTTGCGCGCCCGGAATGTTTAACGACCAAATGGGACGCAATTGTACAGGTAAAGTCCTTTTGGTTTTTTGGTTTTTTAGCTAACAAATGAAATGCATGTACAAGTCAATTAATCTTTTTTTACCACGCAGTCCTACCGTCAGCCCCAAGGAATGTCAATGCTCTATTTGTAAACGAAAGTGCAGTGACGATAACATGGATCCCTCCAGTTATAACTGGCCAAAGTCACGTGTTCTATGACGTTAGATGCCTGAAGACGTGTGACAATAATGACAATTGCGTTGACACAAGTTGCGGAAATGAAGTCAGTTATGTTCCTAGCAAGGAGGATCTGAGCGTTACCCAAGTGACTGTGACAAACCTATTACCCTTTCAAAACTATACTTTTACTATCTACTCCAAGAACAGAGTGAGTGAAGTGGCGAAGAGAAGGCATGGTTTACAAGGAAACTTTAGCATACTGTCTGTAAAGACAAGCGAATCCGGTAAGTTGCTTAGAAAATTTGTTGGGAAGCAATAACAAGGCACAAAAGTGCCTTACATCTCCTTTGAGGTCTAATCAATTTAGACAACAAAATAGCAATACTATTAAATGAACAGCGAGATGCATATTAACTAAATGCGATCAAGAGGATTTCTGGATTTCTTTTCAATACAGACTCAGGGTTCTATCCGATATGTGAGCAAGCAGCATGTTGTTGTTGTTGTTATTGTTGTTGTTGTTGTTGTTGTTGTTGTTGTTGTTGTACGTTGTCGATGTTTCAGTTATTTCGCCCTTAAGTCATGCAGGAAAAAAATAGCAACTTCATGCACTTTTTTCATACAACATTCTCTTACATTCATCGATCAAATATCTCACACATTTGTAGCTCCTGGTAAACTAGAGGTCTTCCTTGAACTGTTAAGTGATACTACGATCCGTGTATCATGGAAATTAGGCCGCAAGAATGGCGTCATCCAGGCTTATTACGTGACTTACACAAGAGCGGATGATCCAGAAGACACAAAAACCATCAAAACAACAAATGCCTCCGAAGTTGTAACTGACCTTAAACCTGGAAAGACGTATAGTTTTGTGGTGAGTTCTTTTTGACTACCAACAAATGAAAGACATTATTTAATTGGCGTGAATTATTTTGAAAAGTCCCTGTTTCTTCAGTAAACATTGCCTACGTCTTAAACGCAAAGTTTCAGAGTTCTATTTAATTTAGCCTTATACGGTGTACATTTACCACTGTGGCCTATGTGTTTACATGTGCAACCTATATTTAGGCAGCGAAGAGAACGTAGCCACATCTTATCATCATTGAAATTATACAGTGGAGTCAAGTGGTCAAGCAGTGTGTTTGTCTGAGAAGACATCCTGGAACAACAACAATGTTCAACATTGTTGAATAACAGTTTCAGTGAAACTTAAAAAATCTGATGCAACTAAATTTAATGATTATTCCTGGAATTTACGTTTGCTCACACTCTCCGTTTTGGGAACCGGTTCTTTCCACTTAGTATCCAGTTCTCTCTCCCAGGTATAGTCGATTGCTCAATAGAACTGTAGTCTGCTCTCCAAACCGACCCCCCCCCCAGTCTCATTACACCGGTGTCCCCCACCAGTGATACCCGCATAATGAAGCTGGATTGATTTGAGGAGCGGGATAAGTGGATTGCTGGATGTTATGGGCCTGAATAATATCTCAGTCAGAATAATATTTTGCCAATTTAATTGATAGGGAGATGTTTTTTTTTTTGGCTTAATCGCGGGATAATATGTCATTTTTCAAAGGTTGTTGTTGTTGTTATTGTTGTTGTTGTTGCTGTTGTTGTTGTTGTTATTATTGTTGTTGTTGTTGTTGTTGTTGTTATCATCGTTTGTGCTATACTTGGATGACCAGTTATGTTCAGTACTTCTAGTAATCGCATGACCATTTCCTCTTCAGATGGGTCTAACGATTCTTCAGATGGGTCTAACGATTCTTCAGACAGGTCTAACGAGCAAGAGACAACAAATACTACTGTTATTGCCGTTTCTGCTGCACTTGCCGTTAGTCTTTTGATTGTACTTGCCTTGATTAGTATATACATGCATAGGCAAAGGTATTTTTACACTTTTTGTCTTTTTGGTTAAAAAAAATTAAAAGGTGTACTATTGAGTTTTGGGGTCCTGTGCGCCGTCTTTAATTCTGCAAGAGTTTTGTCTTAGCAGGGTATTCAAGGTCATGATCAGATTCTGTGGAGGAGGGGGTGAAAAAGTAACATGTTTTGGGACTAGGTTATTGCAATCCATCCACCACGCTTATAAATGGAAAAGAATTGGATAGTCGATCAAAATTAATGCTTTTTAAAAATGGTTACCGGACCGATTATTGTACAAAACAATTTTCAAGAGGGTTTTGGACATTATACGGACCAAAATACGCCATTTAAAAGCTGAAAAGAAATGGGAAAGCCTCGGTTGCAAATATAGTGGATAGTAAAGGGCTCAAACTCAAAGCAACGAGGGAAGACTTATCCAAATGTCGACGACTGAAAACTCAGGTACACATTTCGGACCTTGGATTATCTGAGAATTTTTAAAGCCTTCTCTGGATAAAAGCAAGGGAGTAAATTACACGTGTAAGTAGTCAAGAGTAAACTGGACTGCTTGATTAACGAAATGTTTTCTCTTAGAGAAATTTAAGTGACGCTCAACATTCAATCCGATTCAATCCGCGCGAATTTGAACATGAATTTGCATACAAATATCCACAATTACTTAATAAGTATATGTGTAAAATATTTCGACATTTGAACTTGACAATTATGTCATAAAGACATCGAAACCGGCGTTCGCTATTTCTTCGCTGATTTTTCTGTTAAAATATTTTCTTATGATTGTATAATTGAACGCATAAATACAATATGCGGTTAAGTATTAATATAACCGTACGTTCATAGAGACTTCTATTACCATCTACATGAACAATAAACAGTTTCGAGAAGCTGTCTGTCCTTGAGGTCAAACATAATATGCCAATCCATGAAGCTCATATGAATAGCTAGGGAACAAACGGGCTAGAGTCTAAACTGGGTTAATTTTGTCGAAGCAAGACATTAAGCAGTGAAAACAAAGTTACACTTGAATAAAACGGTTGTCGAAGAATCAGGGGATACCTCAGCTAAACGACCAGGGATAAAACTTTTGCCCTACGCAAAAGATCTGTTTTTCAATAAAAGCCTTCAACCCCGGGCGTTTAGCTGAGGTATCACCCAGTTTCGACAAGTACAGTCACGCAAAGATACAATACAGTTAAATCTGTGAAACGCATCCCATCTGCAGAATACTAAAAACGCAAGGGTCGTAGGAGAATATAAAGGTATAGTTCTAGCAACTACAGTTTGGTATGAAATTTTTGCGGGTTTTCGTTTTTGCGGTATGTTCTTTTGTTTGTTTGTTTGTTTGTACGTTGTTTGTTTTTGTTTTAATTTTTAAAAAACAGATCCCGCCAAATTTATTTATAGTACCTAACAGAAAAAAACATGTTTACAGAATAGGTTTTCTAAGTTGTTAGTGAAAATCTTATTATGTTATTCCAATATTGTGGCTAATTTTCTTTTCTTTCTGATCTTTTCTTTTCAGTTCTTTTCTTTTCTTTTCTTGCAGAAACCAACAAAATCGATTTGAGCAAAGACTGGACAACGAACAAAATGTTCAGGGTAAACAGACCGCTGAATACTAAATAATTAAATAGGTATTGGCAGATATTGATGTCGGTGTAATATTATTGCATGCATGGACGGATACGCGATAGCAATTTTCGGTTGCGTCGAGGTTGCGGCGAACAACTGATCGTCATACTTATCGTATATGAGTGTCAGAAGGCAAGTTGCCGTATTTTCTTGTTGTCGGTTGCGTGTCTGGAAGTGGGTAAATAGTACCCAGGTCTTCAAACAACAATCATTGCAAATTCATTGCATTGCGCATCATATTTTTTGCCATTCAACAACTTTTAACTGAAAATGTCAAGAAATAAAATGCTACCAGAAAACGAATTTTTTTTTACGACATCCAGAAAAATCGGTGAGAGGATTCAAGTTTCTTCACAAATTTTACTACTTTCACGAGCCATGAGCTATATGTAGCAAAGGCATATTTTGCCGGACTTCATTTACAGCAAAGCACATATTAAACGGCTTGTTTTAGTCCGTGTTAAGTGATGAGTTAAAGAAAGATATACTGTTTGTTTGCGTGATTATAGTTAGCTTGCTTTCTAACATTGATGTTTTGGAATTTAATTCAAGGGGAAATAGGGCATGTGAACATGGATGTTTTCGTGGTACTAGACACAGAAGATACCATTAATAGCGTTCATCACGTGGATGTAAATGAAACTGACCCTTTCGAACTGGAACGTGACGATATAGAGTTTGTGAGACCACTGGGCAGCGGCAACTTTGGTGAAGTGTTTAAAGCCAGTATGGGTAACGAGACTGTGGCTGTTAAACGCCTTACAGGTGAGATTTACCACGGGAATTTTTCCGGCGTTTTGTCAAAGCTGCCCAAAAATAATGATTAAATATCTTCGCTTACAAACAAAATGTTTCTTAGAAACCAAGAGGAAGATAACAAATGATTTTCCGCAAGGAGGGCAAACCGTTATAAGTTTCTACCGATTTCAGTGGGAGACAAAACCGCAGAAAATGAAAAAATAAGCTCACCGTTTTCAAGTTGTATCCATTTCTATCCTAACCATCTGTGACCAGACACTCATCAATCGTTTCACTACACTAGTATAGTGCTTTTGAACAAATCTGGGCCATGCTATTTAGGTTTATATTGTGACTTTTGACTTAATTTTGAAAGTTTTACTAAAAACAGCTAACATATAGTCCCTTGTAGTGACGCGTTTTGAGAATACACCTATCAGCTTCGGCTGTATGTGATGGTTTCAAAAAAAAATTTTTCATTATTTTCCCTAAATTACACCTTTCCCACTTTCAGAGTGAAATTACAAGCCGAGTGCGACTATCAGAAAGCCATTCTATTGTGATGATGTACATTGTATGCCTGATCTATAATTCAACAGATGCATAGCAAAATAAAATATTTTTACTAATTACGACCAGAGAGATCTTTGATTTGAGAAACTTAGTAGCTGTCAGTAGAACTTTTGCTCATTCTCTAAACATACACACTCTTCTGCCTGTGGTATATTTCAGTTGTTGATTGAAGCACGTGGGCAGTTTGCTTGCTTGCATTTGTATATTGATCAAAGGGGTTACACGTTAAATCTCTTTACTACAGCATTAATATATATGTATGTTTTGTTTTCCTTGTTTGTGTCATGAAGAATCCGCCACTGCTAAAGACAAACAAGACATGATTACGGAGCTGAACGTGATGAAAGGTCTTAAGCCTCATCCTCATGTCGTAAAGCTGATTGGCTGCTGTAGCCTTGATAGTAAGTCACACTTAAGGCAAAGGTCATTCCATATTGTCAGTGAGGGTTTGAACTATTAACAACAGATGCTCGGAATTTCCAGTCTTCCTATGCTCTCCATTCTTCTCCCTCATTCCGAAAGCGTCTCATATCTGTCTTTTGTTTATATTTGTATTTTAAGTGCGTGGTGAAAGTCTACAAACCGCTGCTGTTTCCATGCAAATTAAACGAACGTTGAAAAAGTCCCCAAGTCCCCATTAAGGAATATTATTGCATTATTTTGATTGACTGCCTTTATATCTGCAGGTCCTCTTCTTATCGTGTTAGAGTATTTACCGTATGGTGATTTACTAGGATATCTACGTATCAGCAGAGGGCACTCAGACAGTTACAACTCAGGAGAGAAGAAACCTACATCACGGCTTACTGCGAAAGATCTACTTTCATTCGCTTGGATGATTGCTGATGGAATGATGTATTTGGCCGACATGAAGGTGAGGTTCAATTATTTTGAGTTCGGGCAGCTTTTAATAGGCCTCCACTTTCCTCTTCCTCCTTCTCCTCCACCTACTTTGACTCTTCCTCCTCTACCTCCTCTTATTATTAACATATTCAAAAACTGTTTAACCTCTTAGGCCCTGCTATAAAAATGCATATTCTCTTCACTGTTAACCATACATTTCTTATGGAACTTGTAAGGAGAATTTGTCTAAATATCAAGACATTTCATCCTTGGTGGTCACTTCCTTTATTCTCATCACTTGAATGTTTGAACAAGTATTGATAATGTAAAGAGAAATTTCATTTTCGTCAATGTGGCAGCTTAAAGGGTTAAGACGCCCAGCTGGCAGCAGAGTGACCAGTTGACTCGCTGACTGGAACTAATCAATGTCCCCTTCCAAGTTTTACCCAACCCTAATTAGTTACTCAAACCCTCATTTTCCAGGTTGTTCATCGCGATTTAGCTGCTCGTAATATTCTGGTTGGTGAAAACAAAGTCTGTAAAATTTCAGACTTTGGACTTGCGCGTGATGTGAAACACGACATCTATGTGCGGAAGACCCAGGTACGTAGGTTTTCTGCTTGTGTTTTCTCTAAACATCTTAGTTTGTAAGATGATAATCATCAGCTTTAACAGGGCAAAAATTACTGAGTAGGTCCATGCTAGTCTAGAGCAGAAAAGACAAGGTTAATGTACGACCTCCTAGGGCGAAGCAAATGAGAGCATTACCGCGAAAACCGGCGAACAACAATTCCCTGGTCACAGTTTATCCACCAAGTTACAGAGAAGCACAGATTAGCACAGGTTAAATACAAAAGCAGCGCCTAGACTGGCAATATAGTCCTCCAGTGCAATATACCCATGGCCATGCAGTGAACAGGAGGTACGAAAAGGTCAGTTATAGTTACAGTAGAACCCTGGTAACTTGAACTCGGATAACTCGAACTCCCCCGCTAACTCGAACTCAGTCCCATTTCCCTTAGATATGACCCCACTTTTTAGTCATTTTTACTCGGTTAACTCGAACTCGGATAACTCGAATTCCCCGCTAACTCGAACTAAATTTCGTTTCCCTTGATTAAAATTTACCCGGACAACTCGAATTCTCGTTCTTGCAACTCACCACGGATGCCCATTGAAATGTCCCATTAGCTCTTCTTGTCGTGTAATCGGATTTAAACACTAACCTACGGCAATTTGATTTTATTAATGCAACGAACAGATCACGTATTTGGCAGTCATTTCCCGATCTTATGACTGTATTATCATAAGAATGCATAATCGTGTTACAGTTTCTGACGAGATAAGTTTAGCTTGCACTGTACTGTATATACTGGAGTACAAAATCAGTAAACTATCAATTATTATCATGGCAAATTGAATTTTCAATCGATCCCGATAACCCGAACCCCCGCTAGCTTGAACTGTTTTTCGTTTGCCTTCAGAGTTCGAGATACCGGGGTTCTATTGTAGTGACGTTGGTGCCCGGATCGCGTGCTTAGCCGATTTTCTCTCCCCTGTAGCCCACTAATAAACCAGTAGATAAAAACTTACTTGCTTACTGAGAGAATATATAAATCAAGGGTAAGGAGCAAGGAGCAACCCGAACAATTCCTGCAATTGAGGGGGGCTGGACTTCGTGTCCAAACTTCCCGCTTTATCCCGGTTCCCAACACATTTTTGCTGACTGCCATCTGCCATCTGCATTGCAAAATATTACGTAATGTTTCAGGTAAAAATGGAAAAACAAGAGATGCAGTAGGGAAGGACGAGAAAGGAATAATTAGGAACTCTGGCTATTCCACCCAAAAATACATTGCATAGTACACAAATTAACAAATTAACAAGATATGGTTGTTCTCACACGTCCAAGCTGCCTGTTGGTGATCGGGGTCAAAGTTCTTAATATTTATTTGGAATTACTAAGTCAAAATTTTGTAAAGTATGAAGGGTTGAGGTTACCAGTTGTAAGCGCTTCCAGAACGTCGTTTCAGGTGACCTATGAAAAAGTGCCTTTAAGGAGTTCAGTTTTTACTCGGCTCCAATTTCCTGTTTCTCCCGCCTCCCGCCACAATGAAGGTCCTCCTTCCCGCTCTCTCCTTTTTTCCCTTCCCGTACTCTCTCCGTCCCCTTTTATCTCGAGTTTTAGCCCCTCCGTCTCCCCCCGCCCTCATGTCATACTCATTTGGTCACAAAATTTTTTATTTCAATTTTTTTTCTTTCTTGACTAAGGCTCGTCTTCCAATCAAGTGGATGCCTCCAGAATCTCTGTTTCGTGGTGAATCCAGCATCATGAGTGACGTGTATGTAGACTGTTCATCACTTCTTTCACGGTTCCATCGCTTACCGCTTGAGACCGATTTTCTGCTACTTTTTCCCTGTATACTTTGGCACGTTTAGTATGCAATGAACTCTGTAGTCATAGATCAGGCAGTGATTGCGATTGGGAAACAACGACGTAGAATATCTTCTCTAGCTTCTTCAGCTTACCCGAAGATTCCGAAAGCTCGAAACTCAGTCACAAATACTCTCGATGGGTATGAAAGGTTTTTCGGCGATTTTCGAAGAATTCTGAAACCCGGTACCCAAAGAATACCGGGGCTTACCCTACGACTTCTTAAAGCCAACCACGATAATAAAATGATATACGTTCAGAATCTTTAATTTATCAAATACAATGTCTTCGAGCTGTGGAAGTTGTATTCTTTGCCCTGGGGGGCACTTGACCCATGTTTGATTGTAGGAGTGTCGCTAGGGGTGTCGCTAGGGGTGTCAAAATACACACTCTCTTGTATACCACATCTTTAAAGAGCGGCAAACGTCTCCGATCTAGGAGTGCTGAATACCATGAATACGGTATAAGCCATATCGGCTAACGACGACACTCGAGCAACCATTTTCTTTTGTAATTTATATATCGTGTTTAACATAACACATAACATAACATGAACTTTATTTACACACGAATTTTGAGTAGCCAGAAAGGCTAATATCTCCGTGCAACAAAAAACGTGAAAACAAGGAGAGAAAGAGAGTAAAAAAAGAAACTTATTGTCTAAGTAAACAGACATACAGTGGCTTGGTCACAGGGCGCAGAGGAGTCCTATTTGCCCGTAATTTGAGTTAATTTTATTGTGCAAATCTATCTTTATTGATATAATCTTGACCAAAGGAAGCTTTATGTGGTCTTGTTTGGCAGCTGGTGGGTTTTTAACCTCGAGCCGAAGGCCGCATAACGACCGTGGGCATTTCGTGCCTCGTCCGGTAGCAAGATAGCATAAGGCTTTGTTAGGGTGCTTTCACATCAACAAGACCGATTTGCACGGTGAGATAAACAGGAATCACGGCCAAAGGTGGTTGCTTTGCTCCCTTTTCTCCTGTACGTGGGACGTTACCTGTAATTGTTTTTTTTCGTCACAGGTGGTCATACGGTATCGTCTTGTGGGAGGTGTTCACTATTGGTAAATAACACTTTTTATTTTCTCGCTTTATTTTATTACAAATTAGGTGTTCAGGTATACAAGAGCTAACTCGAACTTTTATAAATTTCACAGGTGATTCTCCATATCCTAGGATAAATGCCAGTGAAGTTGCCTCGTTATTGGAAGGAGGTTATCGAATGCCACGACCAGCCCATATTTCTGAGGAACTGTAAGTCCTTTGTACCGCTATAACTGTTTTCAATTCAGGTCAGGTTTTTAAGTACTGTAGTAACCTCTGGACTCTCTATTACACGTACGTACACTGATGGATACATGGATAGACGGACAAACGACGAACGGAAGCAGGAATGGTTGACTGACTGACAGACTGACTGACTGACTGACTGACTGACTGACTGACTGACTGACTGACTGAATGACTGACTGACTGACTGACTGACTAACTGATAGATCTAGTGATTGATAGAACACGATCGATCGATCGATTGATCGATCGCATCCATCAATTGATCGATTGATCGATCAATCAATGGATTGATTGATGGATGGATGGATGGACGGATGGATGGACGGACGGACGGACGGACGGACGGGTCGGTCGGTCGGTCGGTCGGTCGGTCGGTCGGTCGATCGATGGATCGGTGGATCGATGGATCGATGGATCGATTGATTGATTGATTGATTGATTGATTGATTGATTGATTGATTGAAACCCGTTTAACGAAATAATTCTATAACATTTGTTGACGTAAACGCAAACATAAAGTCTTTGCTGTGTTTCTTACTTTTCCTTGTTGTAATCTTTTTTAAGGTATTCCATTATGTCCGAATGTTGGTCCGAAAAACCTGAAGCTCGACCCACATTCCAGTGGATCTGTGCAGCGATGAAGAGATTGATAAATGATCAGAAGGTAAAGAAATGGTCGATTGCTGCGCATGCGTGGTATTGAAATAAATTACTTCATGCAATAGAACGTTTAGACTTAAATTTGCCATGTGGCACAAAAGGCCCCATCGGGAGTATCTGTGAAATAGATTCTTACAGGGAAGTGGTTTTTACAGGGTTGGAAGCACTCTCAATATATTTGGTTGAACCTGGCAGGCACCGAGACCTAGTAGCCGGCATAGCCTTTGGGATCATTAACTCTTAACAATATCAACATTCAATTTATAAGGAGAAATAACATTTTTGTCACTCTAGCTTCACCGCCACGGACATGCCCAGGGTGAAGATAAGCAATAGAATGGGTCTGAGTCAACTTAAAGATTAATTTTCAAGCGTATTTTTAACGTTTTCAGGAATTGCTCAATCCTTGTACTATCGTGAGGGCACAGTCTACCGTGCATTTTTAACCTGTACAGTAACTTATCCGAAACCCTATCTGGAAGCTCATGTGTCGTAAGAAAAGCCACTACGTGATATATATGTTATTAAAGCGCAGGGCGGAATAGGCTCGATTTCCACCTCTCTCTCGAACCCGGTCTTTGTTCCTCCTCAAGAAGAGTCTCTTCGGGGAGGAGCGCGGGCTCACTTCCCAAACAGCGGCTGGTAATCGAGCCTAAGCGCAGAAATGTGCAAGCTTTCGTGACAGCGATTATTCAATCAGAATTCTGATTTCAAACAAACAAGGTTGGAAGTTAGTCAAATTGAGTAATTTTCCTGGCGACAATCCCTCAACTTTTCATCGCATATTAATCATCTCTAAACAGTATTCAGATCAATGAACCTAGACCAATGTAATGAAGTCAGAACCTAGGCATTCTCACGTTCTGACGAGTTCGTTGCTTTTATTTTCATCAACGCAGATTTACGTCAACCTCGATGACTATAATGATAAAGATTACGTAAACTTTGACATGGTTCATGAGCTGCACTGAGAATGGAACCGACGTGTCTGCTGGGGGAACACACGGAAGAGTCGGAGTTACTTCAGAGATAGCTTATAACCAGATATTTTGGATGATGATTTCTAGTCGGAAGGAGGGAAGAGTGAGGAAGGTCCAAATCACTTTGGCAAATACAGTGGGCTCCATTATATGGACACTAGCGAGACACGAAAATCTGGGCGTATTAGTGAGGTTAGCCTAGCCTTCCCTTCAGAAAAGAGAAAGTATAATAGCCGACAACAACAAAAAAGATAGAAAGAAAAAGAAAAGAAAGTCTAGGGAGAATGTGACACAAAGGCGAACTTTACAATTAAATACGATGATCGATAAAACTACCACGCGGTACTGTACACGAAGAATGAGAAATGTTTGCCTGTATTACGGGGTTTTCATTAGAATATTGCGGGTTTACTCATTATGGACGTAATTACTTGGGCTTAACCACATGTGTCAGTTGGCCGTCAGATATCAGGGATGGCCGTATTAAAGGGGTTGTTTACACAAGCAAATGGCTGGTGATTTCGCTGACCAAAATAACATCGGGTCTTAATCCGGTCATCCCTATCATCCTAGTGTCCGTAACTTAAAAGAGGTGTGGCCGTTAATGCATGATCGTCGAGGTAAATGAGGACCTTTGGCTTAACCTTGACTTTAAAAAGTCAAGTCTCGTTTTGTTATATCAATAGGATTAGTTTATGCAGCCAAGCTGTCTAAACCTGAATTCGTAAGGAAAGACTGTTCTACAGTCTCGTATGTCAAAGCTTTCTATAAATTCTTGCTTTTAGCCATGTCACGTTCAAATTGTGAAGATTAGGCCTCTAGTCCACCAAGCATAACAGCTGTTCTTGACTAGCTAAGCATGAGCTAAGCATGAGCAAGAATATAAGAGGAACTCATTTTTCTTGTCCGGTTTTCGCTAAGAATCACTGTGACAGAAGCACGAGCGCAAGCGCAGGGTAAAGAAAACAATTGATCTTTGCGATTTCTCCTGTGCGATGTTTATGCTTGCGTCGAACCCTTTTCAAGTTGGCATTACGCTGGCTGGTGCACCTGCGCTTATGTTTGTGCTTCTGCTTGCCTTTACATGAGAACAAGGCAACAGGAAAAAAAATACCAAAATGGCTAAGGGAAGCAGAGAGCCATTCTTCTACTCAATTTTAAAACCATTGGCTCCTATATTGGCCAAAACCAACCACAACAGGCGTGGTCGGTATACCAGTTATGACGCCACCATTTTTAACAGCAGAAGATGCATCTAAAATCAAACTGATGCAGAAGAAAAATGTGTTTCAGAGAATTCCCGAACAATGGGATGGATCAGACCAGGGTTACAAGAAACCTAAGTAAATCGTTGCTGGAAAATCAATTTTGGCCTCCTTGCCGACTGCTACTTCTTAAATTTAGAGTATATAAGACTCGTTACGTTTCTGTAACTTGTGTATTTATTGGAATTATGTCTTAAAATAGTTATTTAAACCGCAATCTCATTTTCTCATGTTTTCTTTCTATAGTCAAGCGTTTTAAACATGAGCCTCTGGCTAGGGAGACTGGGCAACCATTCCCTAAGCTGTCGACATCTGAATACATTATCTTGTATTATTTTAACATATGAAACAATTTTATTGCACTTAATTTTCAAAGCCAACGAGGTTCGTAACGCCGAGTTGGCTTTCAGAGAGAGGACAATTTTTCAGCTAGATATTGATTATTGTAACCTTGGTATTCTACTAAGTTTTTTTCCTGGACAAAGACTTAAATAGACATACGCTCTTTATATCTTGGTAAACAAATGCTAGTATGGAGATGGTATAGTGTAGTATAGTGAAATATAACGACCGTTAGACCTTTTTTAAAAAAATTCGCACTTTGTTGTATGTGATCCGTACACACAGTGCAAACATTCAGTTTATGTTCTTACAGCCTTGGACATTTTAACATGGACAAGGCTTCTCACTCTCCCTCCCCTCCCACCCCCCACACTGCTTGTTTTCAAACCGTGAGATACTAGTGCCTAGGAGGACAAACTCCTAATCACAAAAGGAAATGAAAGAGATTTCTCAACCAAGTCGTGTCGTTTTACCACGTCAAATTCGATCAAACGTTCACTGAGCCCGAAAAGAACGTCGACTTTCGGATTTTTCCTGTCTATTTCTTCAGTCCTATGTTATCATTTAATTAGTTTTTACACATTGCCTGTAAAATTTTTCTGGGGTAACAGTCCGCCACCTGATCAGTTGATCACGATATTTTCTCTTATCTTTATGGAATAAATCAACAATGCAGCTTGTCACACCTGTTAACAGCCGCACAGACGTCCCTTCAGACAAAAAAACACTGAATTTTCACGCATGAATTTGCGATAAGCTAGGCATTTAGGGAAATTACCTCAAAATTAAGAAGATATAACCGCGAAACTAAACCAATAAAAACAGTTCATTCTTGTATGGAATAACAGTCAAACTGAAAAAGAAATTGAAAAAGTGAAAAATAGACAAAAAAACGAAAAAATTCAAATGAATAAATGGAAAAATACATAGATTATAAAGTCAGAGAGAAACAAGGAATAGTATTAAAATATATGTCAATACATGTAAGTTTATGTAGTGACCGCGGGTTAAGATTAGACTGAAACCCACTCAACCATGAATAAATAGAAAATGTTTTGCTTTCAGCAGGAAAAACCACAGGGATTATGTCCATGAATCGCAGTAGTAAGTCGGGCTCGTTTGGTAGATTTCCTGGCTTCTGATTGGTCGAGAGCGATCACGTGACCAGAGGATGACGTCATATCATTTCCGGTGTGGGAAACCGCTGACCAGTGGATAAAAAGGATCGCGGGCTCATGGGAACCGGAAGTCACGTGATTTGAGATGGGAAACCACTGACCAGTGGAAAAAAAGGATCGTGGGCTCAAGATGGGTAAAAACCGCGGAAAAAACGCGGGCTCAAAAGTCCAAAGTCCAATTTGGGGAACGGGGGTGACCCATATATGGCCCAGATATGGATTTGATATGGGTTTCATATGGCACAAGCCCAATTCAAGCATCGGGGGTGGTTCTTGACCCATATATGGCCCATATATGGATTTGATATGGTTTTGATATGGCACAAGTGCAATTCAAGCAAAAGGCATTTATAAGTTGGAAAGAAATATGGTTTTCGATGAAATAGTGGAAATCCATGTTGCTCGCATGTGGGTTCTGTGGAAAGATTTCCTTTCAATAAAGTCTCCTCCAAACCACCGATGTTTATATGAGTGTTCCTATTAATGAGTTCCTTTTGATGAGTATTCCTTTAAAGTTCCTTTTGATAATCTGAGTGTTCCTTTTTGATGAGTGTTCCTATTTAATAATATGAGTTCCTATTTAATAATATGAGTGTTCCTTTTGATAATACGAGTGTTCCTTTTTGATGAGTTCCTTTTTGATAATATGAGTGTTCCTTTTTGATGTATGGGAAGGAGGAGGAGGAGATAGTCAGCAAAAGTCACCACATTGTCCGAAACCCAAAAAACTATACCTTGCTGACTCAATCCCAACACGCGTCGAATTGGAGGAGGAGGAGATCCAAGCCAGGAAGCAGCCATGAGACCAAAGGATCAACCAGATCCATTAGACCAAAGGAGTAATCAGATCATCGATGAGTGTGAAAACATGAAATAGGACGGTGGTTTTTATAGAGAAACAAAAGGGTCCCATGGGAGGGAAGGGGCCAATGAGAAGGAGGTCCCATGATACTTTGGGAGGGGGACGGGGACGAGGAGGGGGGACCCCCCTCCCCCCTCTCCTTAGATAGACCATGAGGCATTGCGCGAATGGGGGTATATAAGTCAAGGGAGGCCACAGGACGTCACTCTTAGCTTTGAGCCGGTCCTTGTTGACTTATGTTTGTTGTGTGAGCCAAAAATGTCTGAAACGAGAAGAGTATTGGGGTCCCTGGGTAGCGAGATGAATGTGGGAGGAGCAGACTACTTGAGGAGACGAGTGCAACCAGAGGAGACGCCCCTCCAGCGCCAAATTCGCGGCATGTACGAGAGACGCGAGGAGTCATGGCGCCCCCCTTACAAGACAACGCGTGGAGGCGTTCCTTCGATTGTTTTTACTCTGTTTTGTGGAGGCGGAAAATGGTTTACCCCTTCACGCAGTCACCTACCAGAGGTTAAAGAGAGCCCTGGCAAATCGGATCATCCCTTGGATAGAGTTCCGTATAGTGGGAACCCGAGAGGAAAAGTATTGGCCTATTAGCATGGGGCTGTTTGAGCAGGTGGATTTTTATATGGCGGCGCATCTGCCTGAACTGTACTGCGGCAATCAGTGGGGAACTATTAGGCATTTTTACAGGGAAGTGAAAAAACAGGAGAAGGAGGAACGGGAGAGAAGAAAGGAGCGAGCCAGGCGGGTACGACGTGTGTTGGAGTTGTAAATAGACTTTGAACATTCCTGTTGAGTTTTTTTTATTGTGAGTCAAGACGCATGTGAGTCAAGACCAACTATTTATGACCAAGTGCAAAACCAGTGATGTCAGTTTTTTAAAATTTTTTAATTAAAAAGAAGAGTTGATGTTTTTTACAAAGAGTGGTCTGTGTTGTTGCCACGCAGGGGCGCGCCTATGTACAATTGGAAAAACTACAATTGGAAAAAAACTAAAAACTAAAAAAGGCCTATGTACAAATTGAAAAAGTAAAAACTAAAAATTACAAATGAAAGTCTTCCAGTTCCATACGTAATTGATCAATGTTCTCGGGGAGACAGAAGGTGCGGTTGAACAAAGCTTGAATTTCGGCTCGGGTTTTGTCGTCCACGTCCCGGGATCCTACCACGGCACTGCTTTGATGAAGGGTGGGTTTTTTGGGGCCCCAAGGAACAAATTGACTGCCAGTGACCAGGGTGGCTGCATTCTCATTGACTTGGTAGTAATGGTCTGAACGGTACCACGTTTGACTGGGAATGTCAAAGAGATAGACGGGTTTGCCTTGATCCATGGCCAATTGCACGGTCCAACCGGTACCTCCTTTCACGCGTTTATGATCCGGTTCCAAGATGCCAAAGGCATAGATGGTATGAGCTTTCTTGGCCAATTGATAATTGCGCTGCAGCAATTGCAGGGTGTAAAAGTGACTGGGCATTTTTTTGCCTAGTTTCTCCGCTGCCTGGTGAAGATGAGGGTTGGCCAACATCAGCACTTCCACCGTAGAAGGGGTGATGAACGTGGCTCGAGGATGGTTTGGTGGGACCAGGACTTCGAGCTGCATCCCAAAGTGTTTGGCTTGTTCTTCGACGAGGGCATCCGTACCTTTGGCTCCCCCGGTGTAGACCACATGACCATGACCGACTTGCAATTCCAAGGCACCGAGATCTTGTTCTCCGATCATGATGTCTGGGGGCATGGCTTGGGAGAATGACGATGTAGGGAGCAAGGGACCCTCTTAAATAGGAACACCTGACCAATGGGAAGACAAGAGGTCCTTATAAGGTCATAACAAGCTGACCAATGGGAAGACAAGAGGTCCTTATAAGGTCATGAAAAGCTGACCAATGACAGCGTAGGGGTATGGGTATAAAAAGGCAGGGGCGGGTGAAAAAAATCGTGAGCACGATGTCAGTCGATCGGAAGAGAAAGCCAAGCGACCTTCCTTCGGGGAAGAAGAAGAAGAAGACGATTCAAACGATGACGCCCGTGGACTGTGATCCGGTGGTAGGGGAGGTGGTGGAAGATACCCGAGCCGCCGTGGAAGAGATGATGAAAGAATTGAATGACATGGCGGAGCAACCTACCCCACAATTCACTCTGACGACCGTGTATGACAATGAGGAGGACTATGCTCAAGCGAAAGCCAACAGTGAAAGAGCCCTAGCTAGTTCGGTGGACTATATGGTATGCCCTTGCCATGACGTGCGTTTGGAGGCCCGAGAATCTCAAAAGGGATGGAAGTATGTGAAATGTCCCATGCAACCCTGTTTGCTGTTTTGTGGTCAAGATCAAGCTCTGGAGTATATGAAAGCCGTGTATAGTCAACCTCATACAGAAGTGTTGGACATGTGGACTTGTTTGCAGTGCTTTTGCCGGGAACCCGCCACGCTACAACAGAGCCATTCGACCCAGAACCCCGATCGTTTGTTTCTGAATTGTTCCAAGAAAACGTGTGCCTTCTTCCGATGGGCCGATCAACCCTTGGGTCCCAAGTACTGGAGTTGGTTTCATGACAACCCGCCCAAGAAAGCCGACCAACAAGCTGAATCTCCTTTGTCTACCCGGGATGCGCAAGGGTATCCCAAGCGGGGCTATGACATCCCAGGGCCACCTCCTCGAGCCCCCAGGAAAGAGGATCGCCCCCTGACAGACTATGAGAAACAATTGTTGCGAGAAATTCAAGAGCTCAAGAACCGTCAAGAAATGATGGTGGCCCCGGCGCCACCACCCCCCAAGTACAGTGACAGTGTGGAGAACTGGCAGAAAGATCTCGAGACCGTCACTTATGGTCGTCTAGGTCTCTTTTAAATGGTTTTAAAAAAAGGAGTAGGAATAAAATTTTTTATTTCGTCCATGGAGTCTGTTGTGTGTGATGCGTGGGAGTCTCTCTGGTCCTTGGGGCAATGGCAATGCCAGCAATCCCTGTGCCAAGTGTTATATGATCATCAACCTGGACCCCCCATCCCGATTCCTCCCTGTCCCGAGGACACGCACCCTCTCCACGTCTTTGAAGAAACCCACGTGGATCGTAACCTGTATCGATGGGTGGTGTTTGTCGTATGGTTAAAAGGGCATCCGGACGCCTGGCGATGGTATCGAATCATTCAAAAGGCGCATCCCCACACCATCCCTTCCATACCGACCTTATGGGATGAATGCCAAAAAGTATGGCCCCTCGAAAGAAAAAGGTCTCCCAACCATGGTTGAATCGTTACCACGATCCGAGAGCCCCCGGCAGTTTAGGAGGCGTGCAACGGTTTGCCAAAGCCCATCGTCTCCCTTTGAAAAAAGTCCAACGGGTGTTGGAACAGGATTTGGCCTACACCTTGCATAAACCGCGACGTCGTCGTTTTCCCACCGTACCCGTGATCGTAGGAGGGTTAGATGATCAATGGGTGGCAGATTTAGTGGAAGTGCAACCGTTGGCCAAATATAATCGGGGTATACGTTACTTGTTGACCGTCGTGGATGTCTTGTCCAAGTACGCGTGGGTGCAACCCTTGAAAGACAAAACGGGGGTGGCCCTCGTGAAAGCCTTTGAGAAGATTTTGAAACAAGGACGACGACACCCTAATCGATTGCAAACGGATCGAGGGAAAGAATTTTATAATCGAACTTTTCAACGATGGCTCGACGAGCAAGGGATTCACCATTTTTCCACCGAAGGCGATGCGAAGGCCAGTGTGGTGGAACGATTTAACCGCACCTTGAAAGAACGGTTGTATCGTTATTTTACGGCTGCTAACACCTTACGCTTTGACGATGTCTTACCCGAGTTGGTGCAAGGGTATAATGCCACCCGTCATCGAAGTATTGGTATGCCCCCCGAAGACGTGACATGGGACAACGAAGAAGCCGTGTGGAAACGATTGTACAGCAAACGATTGAAAGGCCGGAAAAAACCCCAATTCAAAGTCGGAGATCGGGTTCGTCTCAACAAGATTCATCGTACGTTTGAAAAAGGTTATTTACCTGGTTGGACCGAAGAAGTGTTTGTGGTGCATCGTGTGATCCCGGGCCCTGTGCCCACCTATAAGATTCACGAATGGGATGAGACCCCCGTCCAAGGCACGTTTTATGAAGAGGATTTACAAAAAGTCCATGTGTCCGATGTGTTTCGCATCGAAAAGGTACTTAAGCGTCAAAAAGATCGATGGTTGGTCAAGTGGAAAGGGTGGCCCGACAAGTACAATAGTTGGATTGCCCGCGGAGACGTGACCTCTCTCCAGCCACCCAAGAGGAAAAAGACAAGTCCACCCAAGCCATCCAAAAGACGACGACGCGACTAAACAATGACGTTCGTCCCCAATTCGTCGTTTTACGTGACGTTGATGAGTCATGCGAGTACCAAGGAGTTTCCGGGCAACAAAGCCCATCTGTTCCGAAACCGGTTGCCGAAACCCATTCGATTTATGGGACGCGGATGGATGGTGGGTATGGCGAGTTTATCCTTACCCACCATTCCGGTGGTGGTGGAAGAAGGAGGCGTGGGCGAATCCCACCCTCTGTTGTATGTACGATGGCACGAACGCGTGCATGACAAAGACGATCAAGGCAACGATCGATGGTGGCATCAACGTCGCGAACTCTTTACCTACGGTCGGGATATGAAAGAGGAATTGGCCTCGTCGACGGGATCGCACTTGTTTCATCAACTGGTGTACCGTTACGAGCAAAGCCGTGCCAAACAAACCCAACCCCTCAACAAATGGGCCGAGAACAATGGCGTCAAATTGTACCCGACCTTTGAATGGACCTCCGACGGGGATTTGGTGTTGAATACCGTCAATGTGGATTACAAACGACAAGTGGCCCGCGTGGAATGGGGTAGAACCTTGGCCTTGAGAATGGGATGGATTGAACAAGTGTCGACGGGAGTCTATCGATTGGGTCCCAATATCCTACAAGAATTTCATTCGGACACGATTCCTACCCCGTCGGATGTCCTGGATGGCAGCAATAAACCCGCCTTTTGGAAAGTGGATGGGGATTATATGAACTTGAGTATGACCTGTAATTGGCGGTTTGTGAATTTGAACGCGACCTTTCGGCCCTCGTTGGAATTTCCCTCGGTGCGTCCTTTGCACGTGTATTGTGATGTAGGGACCAGTAGTATGGTAGGGGGTCGCATCACGGATCTGTTACGAGAAATCAAGTACCAACCCAAAGAAACCACGCACTTTGAACCGCGCCATATTCAATATGTCCCGGTACGCAATGAAGTGGTGGAAATCGTGGAAACGCAAATGGCCGAAATCAATGGGGATCTCGCCCAATTTGGTGAAGGGCATACCCTCCTGACCCTCCACTTTAAAAGGGAGGTGGTGGTGTGAAGCAGACAAAGATGTCGTTCTACGTGACGTTACCCAGTCATTCCAACCGACGGGAATTTCCCAACAACCAAGCCAATAACTTCAAGATTCGTCTACCGAAACCGTTGCAGTTATCCGGAGGGGGATGGCAAGTGGGGTTGAGTGCCATTTCCTTACCAGATGCGCGCGTCAATTTGTACGAGTTGGTGAAGAAAAATGGGTACGTCATGGGGACGTCCTGGGACCAAACCTATCCCAAACCGGATGGAAAAGACGGGGAAATGACCTCGCGAGTAGACATCGCGCGAACCATCATCGATGACGTGAAAGATTTGGATTGGGTGGTGGATGGGGTGAGTTTCATGAAAGCCATCATTGCTCACTTGGAACAACAACGTATGGAATTGGCCATTCAAGGGGGCCGGTTTGTCAACGATCAAGGCAAACACACCTACATCAAGTTTCGTTGGGAAGGCGAGGATCTGCTCATCGACAACACGAATGTCTGTCATTGCGGCAACAAAACACCAGCCCTGACTATCTATACCAAGTTAGCACTCAAGATGGGATGGTTACGTCAAATTGACACTGTATTGACGTTGGGGCCAAACTTACAACAAGAATTCATCGGGGATCAAATCCCCAACATGACAAAACCGGCCGTTGACAACGATTGGAACGATGTCAACGACGATCAGAGCAAGGCGGTCTTTTGGACGGTGCGTTCGTTTTTACCGGATTATTTACAATTGAGTATGAGTTGTCATTGGCGTTTCACCAACTTGAATGTGGCGTTTCGGGCGGTGGTGGGGGAACCCACACGATCCTTGCACGTGTACTCCGACGTGGCAGGCAGCACTATGGTGGGCAATCGCGTGACCGATTTGTTGCGTGAAATCCAGTACAAACGACAAGCACGTGGCACCCTGTACTTTGAACCGTTGCACATTCAATACATGGCTCTTCGTAACGAGGTGGTGGAAATGATTCACGTTCAAGTCGCCGAAACGATTGGTAGAGGAGGAGACTTGGTCAAGTTTGGTGAAGGTCATACCATTGTCACGTTACACTTCAAAAAGGCATAAAAAAGAGAGTCGAGAAGGAACCCCCAGTCAATCATGCCTCCGAAACGACGACGACGACGACGACGACGACGACGTCCCCAAGCGGGGGAAGGGATCAACGCAGTGATTGCGGGAATTCCTAAAACGGCCTGGTCCATCACCAAAGGGCTAGAAAAGTTGGCGAAAAAGAATGCCAGAAAATCGCATTTGAAACGCATGGAGGAAATCCGACAAGGAAAACGAAAACGCTATGCGGGGGAATCGTTTACGTGCAGCCTCATGTGAGTATAAAAAGAGACGAGCCCCCTGTGAAAAACAACCAAAGGCATCCCTGGTGAAGAAGAAGAAGACACCATGCGAGGGGGAAGTTTGACCCGATTTCGGACCGACGAGTGGTATGATCAACAAGGCAAAGGGTTGGCGACGGACCTGTTGCGTGGGGGGTTGCAAGGTCTTATAAGGACGCGAAATCCTTTAAAACTGCCTAGTAATATCAAGAGAGGCTTGACAACGGGTTTGACACGCGGGATCAAACGCAAAGCCGAAGACGCCCTTAAAAAGGAAATTACCAAACAAGCCAAGAAAGCGTTGAGTCATAAGAGCGTGAAAGACGCCGTGCGGGTCGCCAGTGCCTTATTTCCCAAACAAACCAAACGGGCGCGTGATATTTTGGGCGTGTGAACATGGAGCCCGTGCATTCACGACCTCGACGGATTCGCAGTAATCGAGGGTTGACTCAATGGGGTGGACTGTATCCGTTTTGGAAACTGATGCGACGACAACGTGGCGGTTGGTTGAGTCCCGAGGTGATGAGACTGCCCGGGTTTGATTTGAGACAACATTTAGCACGACGACGGTATAAAAACCCCTCACGGCGACGACGTACCACCACTCGACGACGTTAAACATGCCTGACGTGAGTACACAAACCGCCCCGGCTCACGAGCGTTCCGAAGGGACCGTCAACCCGGCGTTACGGATTTTCAAGGTGCCCCCGACCGACATTAGCATCAATGCCTATCGCATGGTCACCATCCAACCCACCACCACGGGCATCAACCCCATGGAATTCATCATTCCGGGATTAGACGATTTTGTGGATTTGGGACGCAGTTACTTTACCATGGAATTGAGATTGAAGAAAAGTAACAATGGCAACTTGGTGGCCGATGAAAACTTGTGGCCCGTTAACAATTTGGCCCATTCCATCATCAAACAAATTGACTTGCAATTGAATGGCACGTTGATCAGTCCTCAATCCGACACCTATCATTACAAAGCGTACTTGGAAAGCTTACTGAATTTTGACCGAGAAGATGGCAAGACCGTGTTAGGGCCCCAAGGATGGTTCAATCAAGTGGATTTCCCACCCCAATGGACTGCTGCCAACGTAGACTTTGGTACCCCTAATGCAGCCTGGACCAATCTCAGTGCCAATCACAAAGGAGCCTTGGCCGCCATGGTCGCCGAAACCGCCAAGTATGCAGGAGGTGTCACCCACAGTCTGGTGTTTACCCCCCACTTGGAAGTGTTTCACACCGGCAAACTGTTGGTGCCTGGCATCGAAATCAAGATGAAATTTCATTTCAATAGCCCGGCCCTGTTTTTCAATGGAGTGGCTCTGGCAGGTCGATTGATGGAAGGCGATGTGAAACTACGGTTTCATCTCTGCCAACTGCGTTTGAATGACGCCATCTACCAGAGTTTGTCTGAAAAAAGACACAATGAAGGCCAAGTGGCATCTTACCCGACCGTCCGCAGTGAAATCCGGACCTTCACCATGCAAGACAACCTGGTCCGCTTTGATATCCCCAACCTGTTTCAAAACAGAATACCGGACCGATTGATTGTGGGGTTACTGGACAGCCGCGCCTTCAATGGAGATGTGACCCGAGATCCGTTCTGTTTCCAGAAATTTGGACTGACGTCCATTAAACAGATTGTCAAAGGCGAAGAATACCCTTATGAAACCCTGCAGTTAGTGCACAACAATGGCAGCCGAGATAACTTGGGGTACTTCCGTTTTCTGCAAGCCAGTGGGGCTTGGTGTAAGAAGAAAGGCAATATGGTAGAACTAGGAGATTGGGGTCAAGCGAAAAATTGTACCTTGTACATGTTTGACAATGTGGCCAATGGATGTGCTGACAGTCAAAACCTCAACCCCAAGCAAACGGGCGATTTACAACTGGTCTTGGAATTTGGAGCCGCTCCCGCTACCAATATAACCGTGCTCGTCTATGGAGAATTTGAGAACTTGCTGGAGATTGACCGCAACGGAGCCGTGTTGTACAACATTTACCAACACTGAAGAAATGGAACACGTGGCCTTGAATAATGTGCAGTTGGATTATTTAGCTCGCGACGACCCTCACTTGAAACCTGTCTTTTACGGAACGGTGGCCTGTGATCGTTTACCCAAGCGTCCTGTCAAGACCCCACCCCAAGGGTACATTGTCAACACCGACCCGCACGATCAACCCGGACAACATTGGTTAGGGGTGTGGACCGAGGGAAACGTGTGTGAAATCCTCGACAGTTATGCTTTGCCCATGGACACGTACGTGCAAGCCGCCCCGTTCCAAGATTGGCTGGTGAAACATTGGAAGTATGTGGTGACCAATGGCAAGTCCCTCCAAGCCATTTCAAGCAAGAGTTGTGGGGATTACGCCTTGTTGTACTTGAAAGCCAAAGCCCGTGGACGGACCTTGCAAGACTTTTTAAATGAGTTTTCCGATCATGATTATGTAAGCAACGACCATCAAGCCGGTCAACGCGTTCAACAATTGATTGTAGGCCAAGAAGCCCGATGGTATCAACTTTGTTGTCATCCGTATCATCAAAGGAATGATTAAATAAAATTCGTTGGAAAAAAAGTGTGTCGGAGTCGTAGCTCAGTCGGTAGAGCCTTTGGATCCCCTCGAATACATGAGGAGGATCGCGCGTGGGTTCGAGTCCCACCGATTCCAATAAAAAGGTGCCTTTTTTTTCTACATGGGTAGTATCATCATCATGCAAACGGGGAAACCGTTTCGTTTTCATACTCCCTCCTCTATCTTGGTGGTGGGCCCGTCGGGATGTGGCAAAACGGTGTTTACGGAAAAACTCTTGGTAGACAACCCCGAGTTGTTTGACACCCCACCGACCCAAGTGCATTATTGTTATGGGGCATGGCAAGATCGATTTCGAGGCATGCAAGATCATGGGGTGGTGTTTCACGAAGGGATTCCCGATCATGACGCCTTGGTGCAATGGTTTCCTCAAGGACAGGGGGTCCTGGTCTTGGATGATTTAATGGATGAAGGGAGTCACGATAAACGCGTGTTGGATTTATTCACCAAACATTCACATCATCAAGGAGTGACGGTGCTCTACTTGTGCCAAGACATGTTTCCCGTGGGGCGCTATGCCAAAAGTATTTCCCGCAATGCGCATTACATTGTGGCCTTCAAGAATCCCCGGGATCAATTAGGGGTACGCAATGTCATGCTGCAATCGTTTCCGACCACTTGGAAAGACACCTTGGAGACGTTTCATCAAGCCACCACCCGCCCCTATGGCTATTTGATGTTAGATTTACACCCGGCCTCCTCCGATCAACAACGTGTGTTGAGTCACCTGTTAAAAGACGAAGGATGGACACGCACCTATCAAAAGCGAGTATAAAGGCACGACACCCCCTTTGGAACCGGAAAAAAGAGTGAGCATGGCCGATGACCGTCAACCTCCGCAATCGTACGATACCACGACCCCTGCGGGGGTCGGGGCGTCCAGCAGCAATCAAGTGTCTCCAGGCACCATCCAAGAAATTTTGGATACAGGGGACTCAAGCTTGATCGACCAAGCCTTTGATCAAATGACCGTCGAGGACATGATCGCGTATATGGACCAGTTGCCCTCCCCTCCTGCGTATAGAACCTCTTCCCCCGCGGGGGTAGGAAGTCGAGCATCCCATTCACCCTCATTCCAAAGCCCCCAGACCACCCCGCCGTCTTCCGTGGACACTCCACTTACTAGGGGGAGCGCTGGCTTGTCGTCCGGAGCGCGAACCCCCCTTAGTCCGGGGAGCGCTGGCTTGTCGTCCGGGGCTCGAACGCCTGCAACGCCTCCTAGCGTACCCCGGGCGGCGGGTGCTCGAACAGCCGCGGGGGCTGGGGGTAATGGTAGGGGGCGCCGTGGACCTAGGACTAGAGGCGGACGTGGCGGTGGACGTGGCGGTGGACGTGGCGGTGGTGCTGGTGGTGGTGGTGGTGCTGGTGGTGGTGGTGGTGGTGGAGGAGGTGGTGGTGGTGGAGGAGGTGGAGGCGGTGGAGGAGGAGGTGGTGGTGGACGACGGGGGAGCCGACGCCGACGCCTTTTCCCCACTTCCCCTGCCTCCAGCACTCCTGGATCGTCTGGGGGGTCTGGCAGACAACCTCGTACCTTGCGTCAAGCCGATTTACAACGACGTTTACGCATGCTGTTACAAGATCAAGAACAATTGGCCCAAGGACGGGACATTGCTAATGTGACCATGACCAATAGCATTGTGACCAGTTATAAACAAGGAGGAGCCCCGAGCGTACAAACCTCGTCGTCCCGGGTCTCGCCGTGAGGATGAAAACCGTCGTGTCGTTATTGAATGGATCTCGACGTCCTGGCATCCCCTTCCCACCGGAATTGTTACAACGGATGGATTCCTTGTATGCCTTTTACCATCAACAATGGTGGTGTTATCGAAAAATGTTGAATCATTACAAGTGGATCAATGCCTTGTTCAATGGCCTGGCGTTACTCCTGATGGCCGCGGGCATGATTGCCGGTCCCCTGTTGGACAACAGTACGTTGGTAGCCTGTTTGGCGGCGGTGGGCACCGTGGTCAAAGGATGGAATGATTTTAAACAATACCGATTTAAAGTGACCATGAGTCGCTTTGCGTTTACCACCTATGCCAAAGCCTTGACCGAATTGAAAACCTATGTGAGAGGTGTCCCCTTGGAGGACCTGGAAGGATTTTTAATCAAGATGCAAACCTTGGATGACACCATTGTGGATTTCACCCCTCCGTTACCCAAACGATGCGTGCAAGAGTACCATGGTCATTTTGTGTACCAGCCCGTGGAAGCCCTATGCTATGTAGACGGATGTCCTCGTCCCTTGAAACCCAAAGACTATTGGATCCATAGAAAACCGCTCCCTCCCAGCCCGACACTCTTAGAACCATGGCCCCCCGAAGAAGAAGACGAACAAAAAGAAGAACCCAGCAAGGAGAAGGCATACCTTGGCTCGTCGACGTGAAAAAGGGGTATGACATCACAAGTGACTTGGTCAAAGCCTTGAAAAAACCGCAAATGAGTGCTACCCAAGGGAGAAAGATGGTATCGGGCTACAAACAACAATATCAAGCGTATAAAAGACGAGGGGGTACCAAAGGGTACAACAGTTGGTTGATCGACAAAGGCTATGCCAAAAAACCGAACAAGTGCTGTATCCAATGAAACGTCTTCGACGTCAACGCAGAAAAAGGAAACAACGAGGAGGAGCTTTAATGCGTCGCAAACCCCGTTTGGTGGATAAAATTGCCCATGGCATGAGTATGTTTCTCTCAGGCCCTGCGCCGGGGTTTGGACTGGCTTTAGGCAAATTAGGCGGGCAAGCCTTAAAAGGCATTACCGATAATGTACAACATTACCGCCGACGACAACGAGGTGGGGGTTGGTGGTCCGATTTGAAACGCAATACCCGTCAAGGCTATAAAGAGACGCAAGACCTCATCAAACAAAACAAAGCCCTTCAACGTGTCTTGTCGCACTCATGGTATCCTTGAAGAGAAGACGACGACGACGACGTCAACGCGGTGGTTTTGTAAATCTATTGGTCCCTGCCCTGACGGGATTGGGGAAAGCCGTGGCCTTGGAAACGGATAAACGTATAAAACGCACGATCCAAAAAGCCAATCAACGCTATCGTCGCCGTCACCGATAAACGATGCAACGTCTTCGACGTCAATTACCGTTTTTACGCTCCATGTTACAAGAAGCCAATGGTTCCAAACGTCAAGAGTTGTTACAACATGCCAATGCCGATCAAATCAATGCCGTGAGTGAACTGGTCTTGAACTTTTTAAAAAACAAGATTCCCGTCACACCCCCCATGCTGTCTAAACTTCAACCCTATAAAAGGGTGCTACGCGATTTGGGACGTCGTCGACATTCCGTCAAAAAACGTCGGGCGTGGTTGGTTCAACAAAAAGGACGCGGCTTGTTTCAAGGACTTCACGAGGTGTTATGTCAATGTGCTCGACCGACCCGTTAACCCTGGCCACATGGATCACCCTGTTACAAGAGGCCAATCGGGCCACCGACCGGTGGAAAGACGAGTGTCATTATTGGAAGCATAAATATCACCTGTTGTATCGAGAGTACAGGCACATCTTAAAGGCCCGTCTTTGTGAGAGCTGTCGTCAAATAGAAGACGGGGAACTTTGCTCCGAGTGTAGTCAACCCCCATGGATGCAGTCTACATGATTCCCCACAAGGACTTGGAACAACTCGTTCAATATTACAAAGGAGAACTCACCGAAAATGCCTTGTTGAACAAAGCCGCCAAACTCGCCGCTCAAAAACATGTCTTGTTGGCCAACCCTCAATTGCCCCCGGCCGTGGTCAATGCTCAAACCAAACCGTTGAGTCAAGAATTAATCAAGTTAACCAAACGCATTCGTCAATTTCCCGGAGGCGTGGGAGTGGGGGCCCCGGGTGCACCTCCTGGCGAAGACGAAGAAGAAGAGGCCGGGGATTTGGTGACCGGACCCGTGGAACAATGGTTGAAGCGCATGATAAAAGGCAGCCCGTCGACTCCCAAACCCACCATTACCCCTGCCACCAAGAAAGGCAAAGGAGCAGCCACCACCACTAGTAAGATTGTCAAGAAAGGGAGCCCATCCACTAGTCGAGGGGATCTACAATCGCGTTTAGAAACCATTCGAGAACGCCGCAAGACCTTGGAAAAAAAGATAGCTGAGAGTCCTTGGGGCAAAGGCAAAGGCAAAGGCAAAGGCAAAGGCGTCTCCCGTGAAGTACAAGCATTAAAACCCTTACCCGGTTGGGAAGATTGGCACCGAGGCAAAAAGTTACGACGTCGATTGGATTACGACAGTGAGTAAAAAAAAAAGATGGCTCCCCGTACCAAGAGGAGGAGGAGAAGGGGTGTGAAACGCCGTCAACGCGGAGGGGCCTTGGATGTCCAAAAATGGATTGCTAAAACCGGCAAAGAATTTCATTGGCCTGGCTATCAATACATGGGCCCTGGGACGCATTTAGCCAAACGTCTAAAACGTGGGGATCCCGGTAAAAATCGCTTGGACCGGATTGCCAAACAACACGACATTGATTACAGCCGTGCCAAGAATTTGCAAGACAAATGGAAAGCCGATACCAAGATGATCCAAGCCATTGATAAATTACCCGGCAAGAAAACCAAGACGGAACGGGTGGTCAAGAAAATCATGCAAGCCAAGAAACGTTTAAAATTGTAAAAAACACTTTAATGACAACCCCCAGTTACATGTTGTGTCAATAAAAAATGAAAATGTCACATTGTTATTCTGCAGTTCGGTAGTCTTCTGTAGTTCGAGTCTCAAAACAGGATTCTCAAACAGGATTCTGGAGAACCCATTGAGGTATAGCCCCTATATACCTTGTTGTCACTGTCTCTTTGATCGTTCTACCATAATGTCACGATGGCATGTTCTGCCAAAATACGGAAACGAATGTTCTGCCAAATACGGAAACGAACATGTTTTATGTTACTAAATCATACAATAAATCCACCCCCTCGTCGGGTGACATGTCATGAACGAAGTCTTCGGGGGGCACCAATGCCTCCAGATCAAAGGAACAAGAGTCCTCCACATCCCTCAGTAACTCGGTCCACTCGTCAGGCGATACGCCCTGCAACAAAGAGGAAACGTCCTCCAAGTCAGTGGGGTCCATGACTTGCACATCCCCCGAATCCATATCCGTGAGAGTATAATCCTCAAGAAATGATTCAGAAAAAGAAATGTTCTCAAACGTTTTTGGTATGGATTTTATAAAGTCCTCCAAGAGAATGGTCAATTTCAAGGGTCCCAATGCTTTGATTTTCTCGTCCGTTTTCTGTCTCTCTACAGAAGGTAAGGAGTTACAAAAGTCATTCAAATACATTTCCAGAGAAGGTTGCGGCACGTCCTTCTTCCTTTTTGATTTCTCCAGCATCTTCTCGCGGTTCTCCCAGTAGTACTCTCTTCTTTGCGCCAGCAGCTTCTCTCGGTTCGCACCACGATAGGCCCGACGAGTCGCTCCTCCTTTTTCAGTTCTGTTGTACTTCCTTTGATACTCGGCTATTCGAACACAATTCTTTTCACGATACTCACGATCTCGGAGTCTGATACGTTCCTTGTTTTTCTCTTTATACCGTCGATCGCTTTCGGTGCAACGTGCTCGGTTGATTCGGGCCCATTGTCTTTTGGCGGCACGCCGTTCCTCCTTATGCGCCTCCTCATAACGCCTTCTGGACTCCTGCACTCGATCCGGATATCGTTCTACGTATCGTTTTTTGTAAGCACGCACTTTCTCAGGGTACTTGCGTCGGTAGTTGGCTTTTTTGCGAACATTCCTCGCTCGGGCTTTCTCTGGGTAGCGGGCATTGTACCTAGCTTTTTTGATGGCGTTCCGTCTCCGTCGTTGTTCGTCTTTTGTCAGTAACTCTGTCGTTTCGTCGTCAGGGTCGGGAACAATGTCGTTCAAGTCCTCGTCTGGGCCAGAGTCGTTAAGGTCGTTGTCGTCAGGGTCGGAAACATAGCCGTTCAAGTCCTCGTCTGGGTCAGAGTCGTCGTTGTCGTCAGGGACATAGTCCTCGTCCTTCTTGTCGTCAACGTCGTCTGGGTCAGAGTCATCGTCGTCGTTGTTTGGTCGGTACGTTGTGCGTTGTCGCTTGCTGCGGCGGAGGCCCTCGCTTACGGGAGACCTCGGGCGAGGGGGGCGGTGCTGGCGGAGGGGTGGCTGGCCGCTTAAACTCATACCGCCAGTAGTCGCAACAGAAGTCGAGGCCCCGGATGTACCACTCGGTGTTGAGTTGGGGGTAGCAGCCCGGGTTCCAGTGCTCTTGCACGTACGTGTGGCGTGCTGCTTGGGCTGCTTGGGCGAGCTGCCGCCTCTGCCTCCTTTCCTCCAACAGCGCTTCCCCAAACTCCCGGATGTCTTCATCGTCGAGCACCCACTCCTTCACCTCATTTAAAATTTCGTCCACTTCAAACTTCTCAAACTTGTTCAACAGCTTCTCTAGACTAGACTCCATTTTGAGATGACTCCGCCGGCGATTCGATTTCTTTTATAGGGACTTATTCCTTCCCGTGATGCCCCATGGCCCCTCATTAGAGAGGGGGGAGGGGGGTCCCCCCTCCTCGTCCCACCCCTCCCTAGGGCACCCCCTCTCTAGGGGGGCACCCTGTTTAGTGATTGGCTCCTTCCCCTCCCACGTGACATTTTGGTTCTCTATAAAAAACAAGCCCCGATCGCCAGTCAGTTTATCTGATCATGTCCTCTCCAGATGACGAGGTGGCGGGGCCAAGTGGCCTCGCCAGAGGTGACATTATCACCATGCTCGGCTTGGACTTAAGTGACTCCGAAGACGACGACACCCATTCCTGTGTGGGACGTTTGATTTCAACTGAAGAGATGCCGGACAGCGACGACGCCATTTGTCAAGAGGCCTTGGACCGCTTCGAACAAAGCGGGGGCGGATTGGATCCCGCTGAACCCGTTACCTTCCAATTTGACTTAGAACCTTTTGTCAATCGGAAGAGTGATCGCATGGGGGTACAAGAACGTCATTTCAAGACCCAGTTACGACAAAGGGGGACCTTGCTTCCAGGCCAAAATATCACCCAAGCTCTCCAAGATGGATTACGTCGAGCCGTCGATCAAGTGTTAACCACCACGCCTGGCCTCCACGATCAAGATCGCCTTTACTTTACCATCGCCTCCGATCGCCTCCACAATAATTTCCAGGGGTGGGGATTACGGGCAGGGGAATGGCGTCGAGACACAGAACGGGTGGAGGCCCTCTTCCAACGTTTAGCCCAAGCCCTCAACAGCAACGAACAATTTGAAATGGACGATTCCTTTCAAGTGTCCATTACACAAGTTCATCATGCTCCTCAAGGTACCGGTTTACCCCGTCGTGGCAAACCCGGTCATCCCACCATGAACATATTGACAATGAAGAAAAAATCGGTCATCCGCATCCAAAATGATGACGAACTCTGTTGTGCCAGAGCCCTCGTGGTCGCCAAAGCTCGCGTGGACCAGCACCCGAAATTGGCATCCATTCAGCGGGGGTACGGGCCGCTGCAAAGAACCCTCGCTTGGGACCTCCAGAATGAAGCCCAGGTGCCCCTCGGTCCTTGCAGCTATGACGCCTTGACCCAATTCAGTCAAGCTCCCTCCCTCAGAGGTTACCAGATCATCCTGGTGGATGCACAGCGATCGTTCCACATCACGACGTTTGGTCCCCTTCAAGACAAACAACTGATCCTGTTGCACAACCAAGACCATTATGATGTCATCACCAAATTGCCAGGATTTTTCGGGTCCAGTTATGTGTGTGCGGATTGTTGGAAACCCTACAACACCGAGGGGGAGCATCGATGTACCAAGACCAAGGTGTGTGGAGCCTGTCGACAGAAAGATTGTCCCGACTTTCAATATGCGTACCCTCGGCACCTGAAAGCCACTCAACGTTGCGGGTCGTGTCATCGGGACTTTTTTGGACCCGCGTGTAAGGAAGCCCATGCCAGCAAGACCCATGCGGGCAAACCCGCCACGGGCCTCCAGACCTCCGTGTGCTGTCAACGACACCGATGCAAGGACTGTTATCAACAAAATGTGGGCTTGTCCCGCATTCAACGTCACCGTTGTTGGCACATAGACTGCCCGTCTTGTCATCAGTACGTCGACGCTGACCACCACCAATGTTTTATACAAAAAGCCCCTAAACCTCAAGACCAAAAGAAGAGAAAGAGGACCCGTCAAAAAGGTCCTCGCGCCAAACGAGGTGCCGCCGCCGCCGCCGCGGAACCCCCTGCCTCCTCCGAGGACGAGGAAGACGACCTGCCACCCTTACACGTCTTCTTCGATATCGAAGCCATGCAACCCCAGGAAAAACACCTTCCCAATCTCGTCGTGGCCGAAACCGAAGACAACGATGAACCCAAGCCTTTCCCAGGTCTCACTTGTATCCGGGACTTTCTGGAATGGTTGGATACCTTGACCCTCCACGATACCCGTCAAGTCAATGTCATTGCCCATAACTTCCAGGGGTACGACGGGTACTTTATCATCCAAGAATACTATGGGGACAACCGCCTCGTCCAACAACTCCGCAACGGATGTAAACTCTTAGAGATCCAACATGACCGCATCCGGTTCATCGATTCCATGAGTTTCTTCCAGATGCCCCTCTCCGCCTTTCCCAAAACCTTTGGCTTGACCGAACTCTGCAAAGGGTATTTCCCCCACAAGTTCAACATACCTATCCACCAACAGTACGTGGGCATCCTCCCCTCACGCGATCACTACATGCCTGAGACCATGACCCTCGAAGGAAGACAAGCCTTTGAAACCTGGCATCAAGAGCAGCGTGCCAAGAACGTCGTGTTTGACTTTCAGAAAGAATTGCGCACCTATTGTGCATCGGATGTACGTCTCCTCAAACAAGGATGTCTGACTTTCAAACGCCTGTTTGAAGACTTGACCGGCTTCAATCCCTTCGATCACGTCACCATTGCCTCCGCTTGTAATCGAGATTTACGTATGAACCGGATGATCCCCAACAGTATTGCCAGCGAACCCGCCGGTCCTAAGGGGTGGAGAATCAATCACATCAACCAGTCCCTCCCAGCCCTTCAATGGTTAACCTGGTGCGATCACCAACTACGTCAACGCGCCCTCCAAGATCTTACCCCCGCTGATCTACTGGCCAATGCCCATCCAGAGCCTCAGTACATCCAACATGTCCGAAATCAAGGCGAGTATAAGGTCCCCGGGACCCACATCTATGTGGATGGTTATTGCCCCCACACCCACACCGTCTACGAATTTCAAGGCTGTTTCACCCACGGATGCCCGACGTGTTATCCGCATCGCCACGAAAAACATCCCCGCAACTATAATCTGACGATGCAGGACCTCTATGACGCCACCCAAGACAAAGTCCAAAAGCTTACCGACCGAGGGTACAACGTCATTCAAATCTGGGGATGTGAATGGGAGCACCTCCTAAAAACCCAACCAGAGATCAAGGCCTTCGTCCGGGAACTCAACTTTATCGATCCTCTGGAACCTCGAGAGGCTTTCTGTGGAGGTCGTACCAATGCCATCAAACTCTACCATCATATCACCCCTGGCCAAAAAATTCACTACATCGATGTCACCTCCTTGTACCCGTGGGTCAACAAGAAGTCTGTGTACCCCAAAGGACATCCCACCATCTATTCTCAACCGGGTCACACGGACATCCACCAGTACTTTGGCCTCATCCAATGCAAAATCCTACCTCCCCGTGAATTGTACCATCCCGTGCTGCCTTACCGTCATGACGACAAACTGCTCTTTCCCCTCTGTGCCCGTTGTGTGGAAGAAGAAATGGCCAAACCTCTTTTGGACAGATCTTATCATTGCCCTCACCCCGACGAACAACGCGCCCTCACCAGTACCTGGTGCACCCCAGAGTTGAATAAAGCCGTCGAATTGGGCTACCAAGTTCAATACATCTATGAAGCTTGGCATTTTGAAGAAACCTGTGAGGGGCTCTTCGAAGATTATGTGAATACCTGGCTCAAAATCAAACAAGAAGCCAGTGGGTGGCCTAAAGAGGACATGACAGAAGAACAAAAGCAACGTTACATCCACAACTACTTGGAGCATGAAGGCATCCAGTTAGAGTACGACAAAATCAAACACAACCCGGGGCTCCGCACGCTGGCCAAAATGATGCTCAACTCCATGTGGGGTAAGTTTGGCCAACGCCTCAACAAGACCCAAATTCAAGCCTTTCATGATCCACAGGCCTTTCATCGTTTCCTGGATACCGATAGCTTGGACGTCCGTCACGTCTCGGTCATCAATGACGACATGGTGGAGGTGCACTACCAAAACCAAAAAGAGGACATCCGCGTTTCACCCAACCTCAACATTTTTGTAGCCTGCTTCACCACCTGCCATGCCCGGCTCAAACTCTATGCCACCCTGCAAGCCTTAGGGGAAAGAGTGTTGTACTTCGACACGGATTCCATTATCTACATGGAGGAAACAGCCACTCAATTCCAACCTGTCTTGGGTTCCTATCTAGGGAACTTCACCTCCGAATTAAAGGATGAGGAATACATCGAAGAATTCGTCAGCGGAGGACCCAAGAATTATGGCTATACTACGAATCACCAAAAGGTCGAATGCAAGGTCAGAGGCTTCCGACTCAACAGCGAAGGTCATACACAACTCAACTATGAAGTCATGCGACAGAATGTCCTCGACGAAATCCAGAACCCCCTCCTCAAGCCACGAGAACTCCAGGTAGTCAACACGAACCAAATCGTCCGGAATCCTAATACCTATGAACTCTTCACTTTCCCCCAGTACAAGAGGTACAAGTTGGTGTATGACAAACGAGTCCTGGATCCCCGCACCTACAAAACTTACCCATATGGCTACCAGTAACTCGTCACTTGCAGGGGAAGTTCCTCTGGTCACTTGAACATTAAGGAACACTCAGGAAAACGTTCTTGTAGAAAAAAACAAATGAATAAAAATTTATTTTTTTTTTATTCGTGTTGTTTTTTCAAAGGACTACCCCCTCTTCCCCAACTTGGACTTTGGACTTTTGAGCCTACGATCGATTTTTTCCACTGGTCAGCGGTTTTTACCCATCTTGAGCCCGCGATCCCTTTTTTCATACTGGTCAGTGGTTTTGAGCCTACGATCGATTTTTTCCACTGGTCAGCGGTTTTTACCCATCTTGAGCCCGCGATCCCTTTTTTCATACTGGTCAGTGGTTTTGAGCCTACGATCGATTTTTTCCACTGGTCAGCGGTTTTTACCCATCTTGAGCCCGCGATCCCTTTTTTCATACTGGTCAGTGGTTTCCCACACCGGAAATGCTATGACGTCATCCTCTGGTCACGTGATCGCTCTCGGCCAATCAGGAGCCAGGAAATCTACCAAACGAGCCCGACTTACTACTAATCGCATATGGAGGTTTAATTGATAAAAACAATTAAAACGAGAGAAAAATAAACTCCTATTAAATTCAGCTTTGTTATGTAATGCAAACATAGGTGCCGGAGAGTGTAAAAATCAATAGCAAAGAAAAACTAAAAAGAACAGAACAAAGTAAATAAAACCATAGAAAAGAATGAGAAATAATCGATCTGTTAAGCACTAATAGGCCCAACCCACTCTCCAACCTCTATTTTTTATTACAATTATTTTTATTTTTATTCATTTATCAATTTATGGTTCGGTCAAAGTTAATAAACGAAAGTGCTTATGAAACTCAACGTAGTCCTTTGTTTTATGTTTTCGTTACCATTTTTAGCCTTGACCGTGCACAAGGAACAATAGGTCTTAAATTTTGTATGAGCAACTAACCAACAGAAATATTACTGTTAAGTTATTCAGTCACAGTAAGTGAATGTAAAACAAAAGATTGTGCACGGTCGTAGTACCTTCAATATAAATTGCAGCGCCTTTGTTATGGCCTTTGAAACTTGTAAAGTTTCATAACCAGTCCCTCGACTAACTATGGTCAGTGGAGACAACTTTTGAAAATGTTGAAACACTAGCTCCAACCACCCCTCCCCTCTTTGTTTGGTCTGCGATCCCACCATACACGAAATTCTTGATCCGCCATTGTAACCTTTCTTCTTTCTGTGTGTGTGTGTTTTTTACGGGGGAAGAAGGGGGGGGGGATGACCCACAAAACTGTTTGTGAGAAAAAAATACTCATTCAAGAGTTAATGTAAACAATTATGTCTAAGGTGTATGTGCATGCGTTGTAAGAAAAAAGTAAGGCCTCGGACAAACAAATTAACATCTCCGTTCAACATCGTCCAACTGATGGTTCAACATAGTTACTGTACGCGTTTGGCCACCCTGCTCTGATGATATTGATCCAAATTTCACTGTTGAACTCGTTTGGCCACCTCGTTTAACATTCTACAAAAAAAGCTGCAATTCAGCTACGTTGAATGAAGATGAAGCCGTCTGACCGAAGAGTAAATTAAAAACATAAAAACCGCAACGCGATTTAAAGTCGCCCGGCTGTAATTGGATTTAGTTTAAACAGTTTAATGGTTATCCGCAGAGGCCAAGTGTAATTGACATCCATCAAACGCCATCATTGTTCGCCAGGGTTATCTGTTTTATTAACTACGTGTTATGTATATAAAAAAAGCAGCTGTAGGTGTCTTAAACAAAAGATATTATTATTCAAGAAAGTTTTCGTCTGTCTAGCCTTACAGAATAAGCTACGGTAAGCGTTACCAGAACTTCCTCAGGGGATTTTGTCAAAACAACCAAGAACTAAAGGTACGTATTTCTTCAAAGTTCCATCCTATTTACATTTTTATCACGCTGAACTTGTAACGTGTGGCTTTTCTGTCCTTTCTACTTTTTCGTAATTACTTTTTTGCTTTTTCCTCGTGAGCGTAATATGTGGCAGACACACTGCATTAGGTTGATTAACTCTATAAACCCCTGCCTACTAACCAAGCTTTGCAGCGTGGTATTACCATTCTCCCGTTTTCTTTTCACCGGACATTTTAGCAAAAAACAATTTGATACTCCATCACATTCTGTTCTAAGGCTATATTGTGGATGACAGGGGTATTTAGCAATTCAAACTTGCGTTAAAAAAGGACCTGACGAGTCCATCGTCAGCTCTCTAATAGTACGAACAAATTGAGAGATTGTAGAACGACTGTACGTAGCATATACTGGAAATATATTAAGTTCACTTGCGGTATATGTAGGCAAACTAACAAAGAATTGTAAATTGCCATTGCTGAGCATGGATGTGTCCATTCCGTTGTCATTTCTGCTTTATTCTGCTCGCCAACAAACTCTAGGCACTAATTGAAAAATCGCCCAAGGCCATCATTGAGATCAAGAAATGACCATGATAAATCACGTGGTTCTTTTCATTTGTCGATTATGTGCCATGTTATAATATTTTGAACATTTCAAACGTTTTGACCGTTATCTCAGCGTTATTATTAGATCCACAAGTTGTTCCAAATATGCATGACACAACTTTCAAATTTGGTATTACAAAACCCAACGACGCTATAATTACAGAATGCGAAATGTGTAATTAACAAATGCGACAGTCAAGCACGACTGCTGTAATTATATATATATTTATATTTATTCTTTCTTTGACTGGTTTAAGTTCATTTGTGTTATTTATATATATATATATATATATATATATATTGAAACGTTTTATGAAAAGCGACAACTGTAATTACAAAAAAATAAAAGCTTTTATAAGATGCGACCACTGTTAAAACAAACTGCGACAGCCATTGAAAAGTACGTCGACTGTATTATCAAAAATGCAAAAAGCAGGGGTATGCCTTTATGTTATCACTATAGCTAAAGTAGCCTGGGCAACAATTCACAATGGTCACATGCAAAGAGCAACGTCACTTCCGATTTTTTACAGCATACAAATTTGGATTAGTTCAACTGTTTACAAGGGTGAAGTTCGTATGAAAACGATGCCAAAAAATGTTCCAGCAAACTGAATCAGTTTACGCCGACAAAACTTGTGAATGACGTTTGCTTCAATTTGAACACACTCTCAAAGAAAAGAAGTCTAAATGTGTTCAGAAACGCCGTTAAAATTTTGCAGTTTAAATAAAAGTTTTCACATTTGTCTGTATATTATGGCGGGTACTGCCTTCTGATCAATGACTGGAAACTTATTACAAAGTGCGACTACTTCTATTATCGTGTGATAGGTTGCCCGAAGAAATTTGATGTTCACAACGAATATTAGCCTGAGAACGTAGTTAGAGGGCTTATATATATGAAGTTTGAACACCAAATTTTTTTCTAGGGAACCTATCACACATGGGGCCTGAGACAGAAGAACTCTATTATTTTTATTGTACAACGCAAAATTTTGAGCGAAATTTGCCAAAAACGAGCTCTATGGGCTGATAGGCGCCCGTAACCTGCGATCAGGCTCTATTTTCGTTTCGCTCGGTGAAACATTCAGGCGGGAAGGGCGAAACGAAAAATAGAGCCTGATACAACTCTTCTACGGAACGTCTACCACCCACTTTTTTGATTGATTGACATTGAACAAAACAGCCAATCAAAATTTCTTCTGCCTCCACGATCTTCGGTACGCAAATTTCCCCTAATAACGGCAACTCGCAAAAAGTCACGCAAATGTCGGCAAAAATAAGAAAATGACAGGCTACGATATATCTTCTAGGCACTAGCGCTCAAATTTACACGATTGCTAACTTGAAGGTTCCGATATTGTACATAATTGCTCTGTCTGAGCTAAAAGTAAATGAAAATTCAGAACACGACGAGGTTGTCATGTACCAAAATATGCTGCATGCTTGAATCCTTTCTCATTTCAGGTGGTACCCGGAAATATTCTCTACGCGTTTGTCACCGATTTTCTGCGTAAAAAATCTGGGAAATTTAAGAGAAATACCTTCAGTTCCATTCTTTAGAATAAAGATATAAGTAAGACCGTTTAATATATAGATTTAGCCAAGCCTAAAAGCGGCGCCCCTACCCCCTTTTTTGTTTTGTTGTTTTTTTTTGTTGTTGTTGTTTTTTTTTGTTGTTGTTGTTTTTTTTTTGCTGGCACTTATTTATTTGTGAAAATACTCTCATTCAAGTCGTTAAATTACAAAAGAAAAAGAAAAGAAAAAAAAAAGAAAAATTCCTACCCTCGCTGAGAGCCGAACCCAGCTCGTCGGCGTCAGAAGCCAGTGATTAGTCCACTAGGCCTTGAGCATTTATTGTCTTCTGTCGAAGTTGCTGCCTATCAGCATGAAAATGCTGGTGTTTTTCCTGGCAAAATGTGTTCGGAACGCCGTAAAACCATGGTTGTGGACAGAAATAACCAAAAAGCACTAGCTCTGCTATATTTGGCGTCGAATCCGCTGCGAAAAGCTGCGAACTCAAGCGGTGTGCCGACCGAGTTCGAACAGAACCGACAGAACCGACGAGGCAAATTTGAACTTTTCGCCTGAACTTTGTCGCCTAATTTTTTTCGCCTAAATTGAACTTTTCGCCTTCCACCAAAAAGACAGCTGAGTATTCTTTTGAACATTTTTTTGCCATTAACAAATTTGTTTTTGACTTTTGTTGTCTTTGCTTGTTTTGCTACAAAGCGGGTCAACATGCGATTTCGCGCCAAAAACACACGGGATTCAGCACCGGCTTATATCCAGTGTATGAAGTGTATTGGTGACCCTGTGGTGGGGACGGACGGACGGTGACGTGACTATTACGTCACTACCAAAATTGCTTGGCTTGATAGGTTACTAAATTTCCTTAGCAATGGTGATCCGCTGACGGGCTAGCGCGTAGGCTCCGCTATAAACAAACGAGTATTTTGTAATTTAATTTAGTTCCAGAAGTGATAAATATCTGAGATTAGCAGCGAGTTTTATCTCTAAACAGCAGCGAATTTTAAAACGAAGAAAATTTATTATAAACTAGTCAAATCCTTTGACATTAATTTCAGAGATCAATAAAACGACATTAGTAACACTGAATGAATAAACTGAAAATCGTTATTACTTAGGTAAAAACAAATACAGCATCTTGCTGATTGCGGTTCTCGCTAAACGTCAGTTTACCGTTAAGTTTACCGAATTATCGGTTGACTTGGTGATCATTCCTTGCGAAAGATACTAGTCCCTCTGCTGTTCGTTTTGTTTCGTAAAACGCGGAAACAACCACTATTACGTTATTTTCAATACTACCTGAAAGCTTTCAAATGAAAATATTTTCGAGACACGATGCGATAAAGAACGGGATACACACTTCGCTGTTGCTGTACTTCTCTGCTCCAAGTGGGAGACAGCTTGCGTCGAACCGAACGCCATTCTCAGGAGAGAAAGAAATGATGACAATTCCCCTAAAACGGCGAGAATATCTTAGAGCGACACAGTTACCTCACCAGACTTGTTCCCTGGCGATGGCGGTCGGATCGAAATTGTAAGTTCATTTGCACCGGAAGTCAGGTATCACCAACATGTAACCAATCACTGAACAGGGCTCAAAGACCCTTTTGTTTTTTGTCCAATCAGAGAAAAGTCCAGATTCTGGACTACGGGCAGACGACTGGTAAAGTAAATGTATCAGGCGTCCTTTTTTCCCCCTCCCCATTTAAAAAAAAAAAAAACGCCTGATCGCAGGTTAAGGCGCCCGCTGAGGAGAGACACTGTCGCGTCACGTGATCGATTTCGACCAATGGGAGCACGCCAAAATTTAGCGTTGTACTATAATGTAAAATATGAAAGGTGTTTCAAAGTTCAAAAACTTTAAATACAAAATGCGACGGGTATTATAAGACTGTACAAGCCGACTCTGACTTTCGAGTCTGTGAGTGAAATATCCTAGAGTGTTACCATCCACATGAAAGCTTTAAACAGTCAGCACTTGCCTATTGTGCTGCAGTTATTATGCCGTACAAGGGAATACTATCTTTTGAGTTTGTTCATGGATTCCTGAAGTGTGACCGTTCAAATGAAACAAACAAGCAAGGGGTTAGTTTCTAAAGAAACTGTAGTGCTGCGTCGGTGGGGACGTGAAACACAAAATTTTGGATTTATCGTCAAAGCGGGCTATCGCTCGAAACGTCAGCTTTCAATCTCTTTACGGTGGCCAATTTACCTTATCAACTCCATTCAAATGAAAGCTTTTGAACAGTACTTTTCTTGTGGTACTGTTAACTATGCTTCTAACTTTTGAGTCTGAGGATATGAAATCCTAAGGTGTGACCATTCATATGAAAGCTATTGAACAGTACTTCATTGTGGAAGCTCGTGCGAAAAGCGTTCAGTTTACTGGCATGCATGTACGTTATAACATAAGCAAGCGTCGATTGGGAGCAATTTCAAGAGTTTCTGTTAGTTTTTTCGTCAACAAATATGCTAAATTTAGTTGTACGTAGCTTGCTCCTACATGAATTGAATGGATACTCAAAGCTAGAACTAGCCACCATTATACTAGAACACTAAATTTTGGCATGCTCCCATTGGTCAAAATCGATCACGTGACGCGATAGTGTCTCTCCTCAGCGGGCGCCTATCAGCCCATAGTGCCCGTTTCTGGCAACTTTCGCTCAAAATTTAGCGATGTACAATAAAAACAATAGAGTCCTCCTGTCTCAGGCCCTATGTGTGATAGGTTCTCTTGAAAATTTGATGTTCAAACTTCATATAAGCCCTCTAACTACGTTCTCGGGCTAATATTTGTTGTGAGCATCAAATTTCCTCGGGCAACCTATCACACGATAGTGCCTTCGACAGAAGAACTATATTGTTTAATTAGTTTTTACCGATTTTACTCGGTAACTTAAACACGTCGGACCGACGTCTTTAAGTTGGGGCCTTGAACACGTCGGACCGACTTCTTTAAGTTGGGCCCTGTTGGGGCAATGATTTTTGGCTTCCAGTGGTGGTAATTTGTTTTCTAGCTTTTCAAAGTGAATACCAAAATAGATGACAGTGTCCTTTTATAGCACTGATATCACAATGGCGTTATATAATTATATTCTTGTAAAACTAAACGTATGATCTTTTAGCGTTATATAATTATATTCTTGTAAAACTGGACGTATAATCTTTGACCCCTATGTATCCTGTATTACGTTTGATCATACTTATTGTACCCTGTACCGCGTACTCTGTACTGTACTTATTTTTGGTGTTTTTACTTATTTTATACTTATTCTAATTTGTTGGATTAAGCTAAGTTTTCGTTTAAGTTCCACCAATTGCAACTTATAATAATAATAATAATAATAATAATAATAATAATAATAATAATAATAATATTTAACCAGGGAGCCCACTCGCCTTGGCGGTTTTCAGTGGGGCCCTGCAAATTATAATAAAAATAAAAAATTAAAAACTAAGAAAAGAGATAAAAATAGATATTACAATATAAAACTAATTTAAAATACTTTAACAATTGGCATAATTTAAAAAGTTTTAAGTTTTGCCTTAAATGAAGACAATGATTTGCTGTTTTTAATGTCATTGTCTAGGTTGTTTCATTCCTTAGAAGCTTGATAGATTAAACGTGTCCGGCCGCGACTCGTTTGTTCGAAAAAAACAAAACTTAAACATTTGTTTATGAAACTTAGGGTGGATTTATTTTCAGGATAAGCGTATAGCTATCCTTAACACGTGCGGATTTTTCATTGTTTTCTTGCCAAAAAAAATAAATAAATAAATAAATAAATAAACGCACGTGCTAAAGCGACAGCTTAGTGTATCACGGCTGCAAATAAATCAAAACTTACATTTTATTTCCAAGCAAGTTTAATTGAAGATCCACTTATGCTTAAATATTTGATTTCAAACGGGTTTGATTGGAAGTTAATCCTACATTAAGCTGATACGAAGATCAAGTTATTTTAAGATTAATTTAAGCCAAAATTAAAGACAGGTTTCAAGTCTCTTAAACTTATCAAACATGCGTTTAAGGTGGCTCCCTAGAGTTTCTACAAAAGTGATTATACGAACTGGCAAGACTTGCAAAAGAAGCCCTAGTTCTGTTGTCTTGATATCTTTGATCCTGAATTTTACCAGTAAGGTTACCGACATAATTACCCTTATTTTTCAGGTTTTGCTTCTTAGGCATAGGCCGTTGTCATGGCAACAAAGCATCTAAAGAATGATAGATATTTCCCATTAATTCGTCTTTTTTCTTAAATATTTTGATTTTCCCTCGGTGAAATTTTTTTAAAATTTCCTATTTCGTGCAAATGATTTTGACTAACATTTTGCAGGGGAAAAAATATGGGGTCGTTCAGACGGATTCACCGATATCACGTGATTTCTTATTTTTGGCCATTAAACTGAATTGCTCTGACAGAATTTTTCCAAAACAGAATATGTGAAAGGTAGCGTTAGTATCTCAAAATGTGCAAAATTTAAAAAAAATTCACCGAAGGAAAAGCGAGAAAATTTACTGTGAACTTTGCTCTTTTTGGCTATGCTGACGTCATAAAATATCAGGAAAATCTGCGGTTTTATGTGAGCGCGTGCAGATTACTACAGCTCGCATCATCAGCGCGCGCGCGCGGTCATAAAACTATAGGGAGCCACCTTAAGAGGGGTTTAATTCACAAATAAAGTAACTTAAATTTGTCACTTTACCCATGCAGAAAGTAAGAATGCTAAATCCTTGTGGTACTGGATGAGTAATCTTTAAACCCTTATTAAATCATTGTACTGTGCATCTGTGTTATCGATGTTATTTAATTTCTAGCTTTAGTATTGGTGGAGGAGGACAGGGGGGGAAGACGGGGGAGAAAAGGGGACAGGAGGTGTACGGGAGGCGGGTAGTGGGATAAAAAGGTGGCGGGAAGCTAGAGAAAAGAGGAAAATTACCCAACATTGCGCAATATTTCGCAATCGCAAAAATGCCAAGAGGTGGGAGCCAACAAATACAGGGCGTACGGGAAGCGGGAGGTTTAACCCCCTGCACCCCCCCCCCCTCGCGCGCCCTAATTAGTTCACCGCAAATAGCATATCAGTGATTAACAAAGCAGCAAGGCTGATCTGACTACGTAGAAAGATTTGACTCTGCAAGACATCACCACGACACTAATAGAACTTTAACAAAGCATGGTTGCAGCCGTAGACAGCTGTTTCGCTCTTCTTAGAAGAGCTGTTTCGCTCTTCTTAGTAGCTCTAAGAAGAGCGAAACAGCTGTCTACGGCTGCAACCCTGCTTTGTTAAAGTTCTATTAGTGTCGTGGTGATGTCTTGCAGAGTCAAATCTTTCTACATAGTCAGATCAGCCTTGCTGCTTTGTTTGTCATTTGATTATTTCTTTGGCTGATTAGGTCTGGTTTACTAGATCCTACGTACACGTGCAGCATTTTCGTTTGCGGTCCTTTGCTGATATTGTTCTACTATCAGTGATTAATCCTGCTTAATTCTACCTTAATTATAAGGAAATCGGAAGCCATGTCAAATGCCCTTGCGTTCATAATTATTGCCGCAAAAGAAAACGTTTGTCCCAAAATATGGTAAAAAATATTCAGCAACGATTTCCAAAGTTGAAAATATAATAAAACCATTATTGCACTCCCACTTGTTGAATATAAGGTGACGATAACCAACTAGGCACGTGCACTATGCACCACGTTGGTTATCGCCTCATATTCAACGTGCGCTCGTGTAATAACTATCGTTACTGTACTCTGTACCCTGTACTCTGAACTACACTTCAGAGTAGTGCTACTTATCCTGATAAGTTTTTTGGAAGTCATTTATCAGTAGCTTGTACTGAAGTCACGCTTGACACAAATGAATATTGAAATGGAAACACGTTAAAGGTAGTGTTGGTTCTCAAAAACTTCAAAACATTTGGGGATATCTATAGATACATTGAGCCACAGGTATCCCAAGGTGCTGCTTGGTTAAAAAAGGAGTTAAAGGTGAAAAATGCAGCGGAAGAGGCTCACTTTTCCTCCAGAGATTTGATTGTAATGTTTGTGTAGTGTATTAAGCCCGGCATTTTAGAGCGATTTCAGTGAGTTAAAGTTTCTAAAAGCCATACCTTAAACTCACTGAAACCGCTAGAAAACGGCCAAATGCATTTTCGCCCTTATCAAATCCTCGTAATTAATCCTATTATGCAACCAGGATTAGCATTAACAGACCGATAACTTGGAATATTTGTGATCGAGCGTTTCACGTCTAGGCATCAAAGTAACCGGTCAGAAACTAATTTACTCGCTAACGCCTCGCCTTGTTTTGCCAAATAAAGAGCTTTTTATTTCCCTTTGAATATTCTAAATCTAATCACAGTTTCATTGTAACAATGAATTTTTGAGTTCGACCCCATTTAATTGAGTTGGGCGGGCTCGAGTTACGAAAAAACTAACAGAGGTTTAAGTATTAGTAGTTTATCGTAAGGGTCGGCACAATTTGAACAGTAAGCTTTCAGCTTGGGTTAGGGTCAACTCGAACTTAACCACAAATAAACTCGAAATCTACTTCACGGATTTCTCAGTTCACGAACTCTGCAATCTGAAGTCAACTCGAACTTTAAATCAAAGTCAACTCGAAATCTAATTCACAGATTTCTAACTTGGGAATTCAACCGAAGTCAACTCGAAATTTAATTCTAAGACAACCGGAACTCTAATTCACGGAACTCTAACTTGCGAATTCAACCCGAAGTCAACTTGAAGTTCACTTCTAAGTCAACCCGAACTCCAATTCATGGATTTCTAACTTACGAACTCAATCCGAAGTTAACTCAAAATTAATTTAATTCGAAGTCAATCCGAACCCTAATTCTCGGATTTCTAACTTACGAACTCAACGCGTAGGCAACTCGAACCCCAACTCACGGATTTTGTTTTTTTTCCAAGAACTCGGTAATCCGCATTAAACTTGAACTCTAAATCGAAGTTGTCCCTAGTCGACGGATTTCTAACGACACCAACTCGACCCGAAGTCAACTCGAACTCTAATTCACGGATTTCTAACTTACGAACTCAACGCGTAGGCAACTCGAACCCTAACTCACGGATTTTTTTTTCCAAGAACTCAGCAATCCGCAGTAATCTCGAACTCTAAATCGAAGTCAACTCCCTGACCCTAGTCGACGGATTTCTAAAGACACCAACTCGACCCGAAGTCAACTCGAAGTCTAATTTACGGATTTCTAACTTACGAACTCACCCCGAAGTCAACTCGAACCCTAATTTACAGATTTCTAACTTACAAACCCACCCCGAAGTCAACTCGACCTCTAATTTAAGGATTTCTTGATGCCTCTTTATCTACGTTCGGTAGTTATAATAGGGGTAGTTATAATAGGAGTATGAGCTCACCTAATAGAAGTTTAGTAGGAAGTTAATTGATTCATCATTTCGGATCATTATTGCCTATATTATCCTTGCATTGGTCGTAATATAGATACCAACCGTCTATCTTTGAATTCACAATCTTCATGATCACTGATAAGCGGTGATAATGTGATCTTATCTTCCGCGGCCATTCCAGATGAAGTTAAAGATTAGTTTATTTGTCTCATCGGGGATCTTTTTACCTATAAAACAAAGCATGATACAATAACTGCCGACAGATTTCAAATAGTGCTATGGAACATGTAGGATTGCTCTAGAGCTAACTGTCTGTCTGTGGTTAGAATATACAGGCTAAAAATGTTTTCATCGAGGACATCGATGGAGGCAATTTCGGTTCAAATTGACCATATATACAAACACTAATTGCCGAAACAATTAAACGAAGCATAGGTTAAAAAAACACTAAATATTGTAAACACAACAAGTGAAAAGGGTAGTAGTTAAGGTTGTCAAAACAGTGAAAAAGATTAACAAACTATTTTATCATTTTCAATTTTTTTCGCCAAACAATGTTCTGCTCAGTACAGCCCTTGTTGATTAGTAAAGCATTTGCACGTTCCAACACCGTATAAAGAGTTTTCGACCGAGCTATAAAAGTAATTCTTTCTCTTTAAGAAAATCAGACTTATCTTAAACGTTTCGTTGAGTGAAAGTTTCAATCTGTGGTTCTATATCAGATGGACCGTCTGTCAGCCCACTATCACAAAAATTTGCAGCTTCTAGTATTTGCAGCTTCTAGTTTCTGAGACTGGGGAATACCAAAGTATGCTCTAAACGCGAATATAAATTCTTGCTAGGTGAAACGCTCCAGATATTTATCAGATATCTATTGGTTTTAAACTTAAGAACTTGCTGGAGGTAAAGTTTTGAGTTTTTTAGGTTTGTAGTGTTTTGTTGCTTAAGTGTCGTTAGCCAACATACAGAGTCCACAAAATGAATTTTGAAGCCATTATCGCAATATCGCCGACAAGGCAAGATGTTCTGATGTCATCTGACGGAATCGAATGTTATTTTATTACTCTCCTTTTTATCTTAATGAACACATTAATCTTAAACGCGACACCGAGAAATCCTGCAATGATAAATGTTTTAACGATCTCCTCTTTGGTTAAAAAATGATTGCAATTATGGCTACGTGAACTACCCCAGTGACAAAAATTACAAGATGCCAATTGTTTCGTGAATAACCCTTGTTCATTATGATCTGAAACATTTGTTGAATACTGTGGATTTTTTTCGGGGGGGGGGAGGGGGGCGTGGGGGTGGTGAGATAAAAACCATTCCATTTGAAATGTGAAAAAAGGTAAACAGTGTGCTGTCTAAGGCTAAATTCTTTTTAGGAATTCGGCTATTTCTTTTTGAGGAAAGGAGAAGGAAAAGAAATGGCAAAAAGTTTTCCTTTCTCTCACTGCAATATTAGGAGTCTAACAGGATAAATCAACTATCCTTAGTTGGACGATGATATTAAGTCTTTTCTTATTATGAAAAAAAAAATTTAAAAAAATCCAATCGTTTCTACCTGTGCACAAACCATGGTAAATGAGTAATTTACATACAACAACCATCTCGTAAAGTAGAAATTTTTGCTTCTTGCCCCAGTTGTAAATGGCTGAAGTTGGCATGTGTGTATCAAAATAAACAGCTAAAAAATAATTACAAGACCAAATATCGATGCGCGCGCTCTTAAAAAATCTTGTTGCACCATACAACATAGACGAACAAAAATTTAAGGCCATATACTAACACCCGCTCAATATTCTGCTACGTGGATATAAAGCTTCTATGCAGGAGTGTGAGTCAACAAGATTCCACAGACAAATGAATTCATTAACAGACTAGCCAAGTTTCAAAATGTGAGTCGTTTGTCTCATGGTATTGGAACCCACTTCAGATCACGCCATCATTAAACCCCAGTGCCTCATTTCTTATCGTGTTCCTGTCATTTGAAGAGTACTGCTTCACTAAGTCAATCTATTATTGTCGGGTTTCCTATGATATATATGGTTATTTGCAAGCTACTCCAGCTAAGAATAGATGACGGACGGTGCCTTTACGATCTCGATTGTTCCTGAAACGTCAGGAAATGAGCGAGTTAATAGCGCTCGTCGCCATATGAACGTCTGGTCATTCGATTTAACCGCGCAAGAAGCCTTCTGCAGTCGCCAAACGCAAGAAAAACAGCGTCATAGCAGTGCACAATAACCCTGTATAACAATAAAGGAAAAACATTAAAGAAAATGACTACTTTTCATGACAACTTGGTCAAGGAAAACTTCAATAATGCTGGTTTAGTTTTTGAACGAGGACTTCAACGCTGTTCACCCTGAATAGCCTTCCTGCAGGCCATTCGGCGATTTATTCGTCTCGCAGTGCAATTGCAAAGCTCTCATATTTTCTGCCAATAAATCTTCACTACCACTGATCCGTATTACACCAGACTAGATTGCCTTAGTACCTCAGTGTGAGAACGAGCTGTTAAGGTCCGAGATCCCTGACGCAGAACGGCTGAACAACATGTATAATCTTCTTAATCGTGTTATTTAGCTTTAAAGCCAACCATAAGAAGAAACTAGTACAGTGCTGGAATGGCAACGAGTTTACATACGAAGCAGGAATTGGTTAAAATAGTTGTTTTTCTTTTACACAGATAACATCTGCATTTGAGACAGATGTTATCAACTTTCAAAATGAATGAACTATGATAAAAGAATGGTCCTTGTTTTGAACATTTATTTTGCGCAACTTCCCTACTCGTAAGGTATTATGGTTGTCTTGTTTGAGTCAGGATTCAACGAGAGACTACACTCAACGGTTCATATCCAGAGGTAGTCTGTAAAGCAGCGAGTGCGCCAGTCTCTAGTAACGAGGGTAGTGTGAGAGGTGAGTACCTCGCTTTTCGTACTCTCTGTATACAGCTTTGGTCGTTTCAGAAAAACGATAATCATTCGTTTGCGAAGCTTGAAAAACATGTTTGTTAGCTAAATAAGTACATCATGTAAGTTATATGGGATTGGGTTCTTATCGTCCGCATTTCATGGCGGTCAGTTTACCGTTGGTAATAATAACTTGTTGTTTTAATTTGCTTGTCGCCGAGGTAGCACAAGAGGTTCTTTTGAATTTAATTTCCCGATCCGTTCAACCATTAGCTGGTTATCACTAGTTCTGTCATATCAAGGTGCCTGTTATGCGAACAGCCAATCAGAGACTACTATTTTCTGCCTAATTATAGCCAAGCGCTGGACCATATCAAAGATAAAACAAATGAATAACACGAGATCTAGCAAGAGTTGTTGACTAAAGGTAAGCACAGCGTTTACTGAGCGAAACAGGAACAAACGTCAATTGAATGCCTCGTGCTGAACGTAAGTTGGTAATTATAGAATGCACTGTTTTCTCGGCTATGGAACTCTAACAGTGAAGCTATTCACTGCCGCAACAAGCGACGTGATAGGCGATGCTATGATATTTGTCTCTGGCGTAATCTCGGTCGAGCCCACTTTGCGATAAAATGGAAGTGCACTCAACTCCCCCTCAGCCACCATCAATGACCTCTTAAAATGTAAAGGCGAACATCTCTCTCTGGATCGCTACTAACTTAGTCCATTACTTGATCTTCGTCAAATATGTTGGACACATCTTTGAGGACACGTGGTGCATGCAAGGTTGTTTCCACATTTCAGACGGAAGCTTCACTTCCCTCTAATACGGCACCTCTGAAAGGTGGTCGCGCGAAGACGAACACTTGCAGTTCCCGCGAAGACGGAATCCTTCTTAGTCGTATAGTTGGATGTGCCCGTTGAAAAAAGTGATCGATTTTAATGACAGACGAATTTAAAATAGTTAATTTCGTTTTCCGGTATCGTGATGAATTAATGAATTCACTCGGAAATTAGACATGCCGAGGGGGAGGGCAAGCGGTTAAGGGGGGAGGGGACGGTTAATCGAATCAACGCAACAGATAGATTTTTAAGTTTTCTTTACAAAAGAAGCTAGGGAGTTGAGCTGACACAGGAGCGCTTGGTGATTGACAAGTTCACCATCTAGTGAGTTAAAATACTTGTTGGTTCCTGTTATGTCTATTATCAGTGATTTCATCAAAGTGTGATCATATATTCACGTGAAAGCTACTGATCAATACATTTACTGTATTACGCTGTACAAAGCGGTTCTACCTTTTTGTCTGTGGATGAGTTTCTAAAGTGTATCCATTCAAATGAAGGCTGTTCAGCAGAAGTTTTCAGTAGCAGTACTGAAATTTTAATTTTTTGAAGTAAAATGGTTAATTTTTATACCCCGCATATGGGCGGGAACAGGTGCGACGCCCCGACCACGCACATGACTTACACGGCCAATGTTAAGGTTAAATACCTAAACTGTCGGAACACAAATATTAAAAGCTGAAGATCTGTCTGAGAATGATAAGGCCGATCGTGTTCTTGAAAGCTTTTAATTTTTGAGAGAGATCAACAGTATTCTAATATATCTAGTCCTCATTTATTTTTTTTTTTTTTTCATCCAGTGCTACGATGGTGTCACTCGAGTGGAAACGAGAAAAACTATCCAAAATGTATTTCAAAAACCAAACAGCTCAATGGAAAACTATTACTCAGCTCCATGGTTTAAAGCATTTTAAAAAAGGTCCCTCGTCAAGTCTTTATCCAACACAGTCAAAAGGGTTTTAGCTCTCTTGTACAGCGAACGTCATAGAAAAGTTCCTCTATTATTTAAATGAAGTCACGAAACGGGAATTTATTTACAGACTCAAAAGAGAAACATTTGTTTGTCACATGTTTCCGTTAAGCGAGGAAATAATGTTGCAAAACGTAATGATTTTCGGTTTCTGTACTTATTTCCCCGTTTTCCGAACTCACGCAACATTGCCACGGAAGTAAAATGTTTCCGAGAAGCAAACACTTTTTTTCTTTTTCGTTGTTTGGTGTTGTTTTTGCCGTTGCTACTGTTGATATTGCTATTTTTATGTTCTTTGCCAACATTTTGCTTTCAAAACAAATGTTGCGTGCGCGCAAGAACGGAGAAATTTGGAGAATGTTTCTTTATTTGCGTGGGCCTTTGGTATTCAGTCAATCTTCAGACTCAAAAGTTTGAACCACTTGCCTTAAAGCGTTTGGCTCTTAGAGGAAAAAGGTTCTTGATTAAATTCAAATTTATCGTACAACGTGTATACCTGCCCTGCAACATCAACTCGCTTTTGATGTTACAAGCAACCTGTATATTCTGCGCTAAAACGAGGAACTGAAAACCTTGACTCTGTCGCGCAAATAGTGACGAGGATCAGATATAATATAACGAGGCAAGGCAAATGTTGTGAAACTGCATACTGGTTACGTTCATATTATCGGTTTCACAGTCGGCTTTGATGCAGCCCCAAATTCTCAAAACAAACGTTTAAAAAGGCACATGGCTTACACAAAGAGAAATTCAAAATTTGATCGCTGGCTGAAATTAAAATACGGCGAGATTTTCGTTTAGTCTTTCAGAGTCTAATTTAATCATAAAGAACGCGTTTTCTTTATGTTAAGAACAGCAAATTTCCCCCTTGTGCAATTTGTTTTAAAAATATTGGTTTGCTTGGCCTATGGCCTACAAGACGAAACGTGGCGGATCTAAATGAGTTTCAAGTCTGTGGATGTTCCGCCATTTGAAAACTTAATTTCAGATGGCAGCTTATATACCTTTCAATACGGCACGTGTGTAACATTATTTGGCCACAGCTTTAATTTATTTGACTTTGTCTCAGTTTCAGTGAAAACTTCACACTTAGCCTATTTGCACGGCTTAATTGCGCTGTACAGCGTCGGTCTTTTAAAAGGGATTTAAATTTATTTTCTTAAAAGGGAGCTTTATTTAAATCGAGACAACGACCTTCTTTCATTTCGTGAGTTTCTTATCTGGCGTAAAATCATGGATTAGACGTGAGCTGTTAAAACCACAACAATTTCCTTCCCAGTTATTTAATTTTTTTTCATGACTGACACACGCGAGCTCTTTAATCTCAAGCAATTTTTCATTCCCAAATTTTAATTTCATGGTTCCTTCTTAAGATTTAACCAGGATTAAAATCGAGGTTTAAATGTATTGGCGGAAATATAAAAGCCCAAATGCGCAACATATTTTGTCCTAAGACGCCCTAATCTCTCTTTGTGGTTCGCCCCTAATGCCGCTTTTTCGCATAGCCTCGAGTGCTATTTCATAACAGTCGGGAGCCAATAAGATTAATAAGTGGAAACTTCAACAGAAATCGCGATAAACGCAGGTCAAGTGAGATCAAACTTGCAGCTTTTTTGTTGTTCTTGGTGATAACTTTTCAATCTTTTGTGGTGCAAGATCTCAGAACAATGAATATTTGTTAGTTTCAATACAATGATTAGCTTATTGAAAATTTCGCGCGAATTTAAAAATACACCTGCTTCAGGCAGCTTTTGCTTTTCAATAATTGATGAATTCCAATTTCGACAAAGTTATGGGGCCATAGAGATAGAAAAGAACAATTAAGGATCTAAAGAAAACAATAAAGGGGCGAAAAACGGAGAAACTAATTGATTTTGAAGCCTAGCTAAGTTGGATCAACCCACCACTAGCTAAGATTTGTCAGAGTAGGCGAGGCATAAAATGAATAACAATTGCATAAATTTTAATGACCATTGCCTACGTTTCAAGGCGTAGCAAAGGCCAGAAATTTTTTTTCTCCTTAAAAATTTCAGTTATGAAGCAAAAGTGACTTAGTTTGTGTACTTCGTGCATGTTTATGTTTAGTAGGTTACGTCATTTCCGTCTAATTTACTTCCTTTTCTATTGAAGAAAGCCGCTGCACGGGTAGCCACAAACAGTGCGGTTGAGTGGTGGTGAAGGCATGAGAGGAAAGTTTGAAATGATGCGGAAAGCTTGGATTTTCGTCGTTTATCTGGCTTCGTTTTTACTCCACATTTCAACAGGAGAGAAAGGTACGTAAATTTTATTTCTCGTCTTAAACCTTATCGATTTAACTCCAGTATTACCGCCGCGATTTCAAGTGAACGATTTTCGCGTTCCCGGCTTGTGGCTCTTCTCTCGAAAGCAGCACGGCTTGTGACGGATTAAAACTCCTAGGGGTGTACAAACTGCTCTCGAAGGCTGACCTCCATAGAGTTCTTTGTCCACGCGTGACTTTTCCTAGCGTTAAGAAGATCTGTCATTCGGACGCTTAAGGAGTATTGACTGCGATGAAACGTAATCTAAGCAAAGCGATGATGCTTTGTGGTTGTTTTCTCGCAATGGGTGGTAGCTACTGTTTACTTCGTCCACAAAGACACCGATAAGGCGAGGCTAGCAGGAGTAGTTAGGTAATTTGGGAGGATTTGATAACGGAGTTCTTACGTTGTAATTTCACGGTGCTAACTAAGGCGTTCGAGAAATGTATTTTTTAGATTGCGTGTTTCACAAGATTGTGTATCTGTGCATTAAAAGATTCATTCCCGTCGAAAGAGAAATATTTTGCCACCCATGTGTGCAGCGGCAATGTTGTGTTCTCCAGCGCAAAGACCTAATGTGAATTTTTCTAAGGTTTGTTTGCGACGTGTGGCTGCTTTATGCTTTTAATCACATACGCCCAAGACTTAAATAATATGGTAACTCGACACGCCGCTTTTTATACTGTCTCAACTTGAGTGGAGTTTCTCGATACTCTTCTGTTTGCTCAACAATTATCACCTCTAAATTTCAACTTCCGATCGATACAACGAGTACGTTCTGATGCTTCGCTAATAAAATTTTTGGAAAGAAATTCTATCATCATTTCATTTAACGTAATGTATCTCTGTACACAAGAGCATGTATAGCCGTAACGACATCTTTTATTTCCGTTAATGGGTCGCAGCTTGAGACTTACTTGTGCTAATGATCTCAATCTTGAATGTTTCGAACACAAGTTGAAGAGGACGGTTACTTCTTTGCATTCTACACAAAAGCCACTTTTCATTGCTTTACTAATGTCACTTTCCCGCGGTCTTTAATGTTAAAAATCATGACATTGACATCAACATGTCCGTTTCTTTTGTTCACAACACTCACGTTCCAAGAAGATATTTGCATACAAGCTGCAATAGAAACACAAATGTTTTGCTTTATAGCGAGAGTCGAAAGTCGTAAACAACACTTACAGAAGGCTTCGCGCTTAACAGCTGTTGTTCAAAAGCTGTTTACAGGACTGAAATTTGTAACTCGCATCGTTCACTGATTGATTAAATGTTTAGGAAGAAGTCTTACACCTTACCGATGGGGAGCCTTTGTTTGCGGGAAAATTATGCTCGAATTCACGATGTACATAACACAAAAGAGGGAAAAAAATTTTAACAGGAAAGTTCTCGACGCATGCAAATGTGAAACGAAAGCAATATTAAATGCAAATAGCTGCCAGGAAGCATTATTTAAGTTCTTCGGCCTTCAGGCGTTTGCCGCGTTTAAGAGCCATTTCCCTTATCAACTCCACTGCGTCTGGGTTAGCTCTTGGTTAAAAGTAAATATTTTTAGTGGAATATAAAGTAATTGAGTTAGCGCCTGAATAAAATTAATTAAGACATACGCCAGTGATAGCGGTATGGAATAATTTAGTTTTAGTGTGGTTCAGTTGTACAAATATATTTGTAAAAAAATATTTGAATGGCAAAATTGATACCAATTCATGCATTTCAAGTCTGACTAACTCGTAGAAAATCTATTCTAAACTTAATCTTTACATGAAGTTTGAAAAATCGCATTCCTATGAATTTTTCTCCTTCCTTGCACTGTTTTCTGCTTCATACTCACAAAATCTGTCTCAAAGACAGTGGTCTGCTTGATACGGGCATGTCAGCTTTTCATCCACAAATATAAAAATATGTTAATAAAAAAATCTCAAGATAATTTTTTTTACTTTCATTAGAGACCATTATTTTACAGTTTCTCGCAAGAAGATAAAAAAACTGATAGGTAAAAATAGCATGTGTTAATAAAATGTACATTAAGTTAATTATCTTTTAATTTTGGAATTTATTTTAATTTTCGGATCACTTTTTTTTATCTCCTCCACTTTTATCAGGCATGTAGATTATAAAGCAACCCTTTCTTCAAACATTTGGCTGTTTTTTCACACTTTGTGGAAACATTGATTCAACTTGCATTTATCTCCAATTTCTGTTGCTTGGAAATATGAATTTAGAAATGAAAAGTACTCTTAAAGTTGCCTTATATTCTTTGACATTAATACAGAGTACAGTAAGCATATTGGAATTTTGTCTTTCCTTGTTGAAGTGTCGATGTATTGCGTTACGGTCATGCGCACGGGGGTCGGTGGAGTCGGTAGTATCAAGGATTATTGTATTTTACTGTTAGAGAATAAATAACAAGTATTCACAATCAAGGACTCCATACTTGTGTTGCCAGATTGTCTGCATCTGTGCAATATACTCTGTCAAATCTACACTGTATCTGTCTGTCTTAACAACAACAAGTTAAAAGCATCCATTTGGAAGAGTCAAGTTTGCCGTCCTTTCACTAAGTCAAAACATCATGAAACATTTTAGTGGACAACAACTGATGTTTGATTTTCTACTGCATTTTGTTAAATCCAGGAAAAAAAATGCATAATATTCCCCAGGCCCCATCTGTGATCCACTTCTCGTACCCTTTAATCCCGGTTCCCGCCCTGTATTTGTTGGCTCCCGCCTCTTTACATTTTTTCGATTGCAAAATTTTGTGCAATGTTGCATAATTTTTCCCTTTTTCTCCCGCTTTCTGCCACCTTGGGAATCCTGCTTCCCGCCCCCTCTTCTCCCACATCCCATATACCTCCCACCCCCTATTCTCCCGGTCTCCCGCCCCCCTGTCCCCCCCCCCCCCCACTACAGTGTGGATGAGGGCATTATGACAATTTCCTATTTTGGGAAGCCAGCATGTCCCTGTCAAAATTCTGACCAGTGAATTAACAAATAAAAAAGCCAAAACCGTGCTTTGTTCTGTGATAAAGCACGCAAGGAAGTGATGAGAGCACGAAAGAAGTGTAGGGTGAACACGAGCTGCAGGCGAGAGCTTCTCCCCACTTCTTGAGTGCTCTCGTCACTTCCTTGAGTGCTTCATCACAGAACAAAGCACGGTTTTGGCTTTTTTATTTGTTTTATAATAAAGCTTTGCTCACATTTGTAAAGAAACTGGCTTTTATTTGCAAGAAATCAAGTTTTTTTCACAGCTTGCAAGCGCACGCAAGAAAGGATTTCAGCTTGCCAGCGCGCGCAGAATGGCGTCACGGGCTACTCCGTGCATCTGTACTCTGATAAGGCACGCTGTTTCAACCAATCAGAGCGCGCATTATATCGAAACTTTATTATAACTACATATACATTATATTTCTGTCCCTGTTGCAATTTAAAGGCAGCAGTCTAAGCCTTTGTTGCCATTTCATTTCATTCATGTTACTGTTTCCATGCTGCAGTGTATGCATGTTTCTTATCAGATTCAGAATTTATCCTAATAGTGCTCATGTATCTAACACCTACAACAAACTAGTCGGGTTTCATTTTGCAGACCCACATAATGTGTTGGGAGGCACAGAACAACTACCCACTTTTGTCTGAGCTTTTTACATGTTTTACAACAGGGGCACCCAACGAGAATATAGTTCAAAACCACTTAACTTAGCATTATTGAACGTATTTTAGTATTTAAATGGTAGATATAGGCGTATTTTTATCCCCTAAAAACTTTTCATCTGTTCGGATTTCTTAGCTGAAAGTCTAGTGATCCGAAAATTATAGGGATCAAAACTTACCTTTTTGAAAATTTTAGCCAGAAAAAGGCTCCCGAAAATTCTAGGTGACCTTTTAAGGGTAGAAATCCGTTAAAAAATGGGCAATAATACCATATTTTAGATGTTCGAAAATCCTAGAAGAGGCAGGCAAGCAAGAAATTTTACAACAAATGTTCCGAAAATTCTAGATCTCAAATCGTCTTCCGAACAGATATTTTCCCGAAAATTGTCGTTGGGTGCCCCTGTTACAAGGCGCATTGTTGAATGGTAATTCCTCACAAAAATGGTCACAAATCTCCCTAGTGTGTAGGAAATAGCATCTCAAAGGACCAAGATTTTCAGAATTTTCCAGTTTCTTGTGCTGCGTTGCTGCCCCCATCTCATTTCTGAATTTCCTAGATCTGCACCTGAATTATTAAATTGATTGGTCCCCCTTTTTTATTTCTGATCTGTAACATTTTTTATGCGGTATGTACATTATGTTGCATTTAACAGCCATCTTATTAGAAAGACCTAAACGTGGTTTAGAGGGGCTTCAGAGTTGGCAATGGTCTGCATCGAAGAGGGAAGGCTCTGCAGGGGTAAGTAAGGTTTCAAGGACTTTCCCATGGTCCTGTTTTTTATTTGGTATGGGAAGATGTTTAAACTTTCCCAGTCATTTTGTAATTTTTTTTTTTTGGTTCTATCTTTTCATTGTACTGAAGTTTTATTTTGTTTTGGTTTCCTTCGTTGTGACTTGTTTTGCAGGCCTTTTATTGTTCTGAGTCATCCTCATGACTCAGATGTCATGGTGAAAGAGTTGATCACTACTGAACAATGGCTTTCACATTTATTCACAGTGGGTGGAACCCTCTAGTACTAAAACATCATACTCTGTCTGCGACGTTGATGGGAATCAGCCAAGCAACTGGCTAAGGAGTGATGGTATCCAGCCTTATAATGTTAGAAGAGTTGACATTACGATCAACTACACAGTAGCAACGAGATGTGCTGATATCGCTGAGCCTTCTGTTAGACAAAACTGCAAAGAACACTTTGATGTGTATGGGTACCAAGCTACAGACAATGAATCGTCAAATGAGTCATATTCTAATCCCACAAATGGGCATTACAGTAAAATAGAAACAATATCATGGTCCAGCAACTTCTCTAACCAGTCTAAATGGAAAATTGCAACCATGTCTTTGTCGATCAAAGAAGGAACTTCACAGGTATTCATTGGAATTCACGACCAAGGAGCATGCTTTGTCTTGAATTCATTTCTTGTGACATACAATATTTGTCCAAAACAGACTTTACCTGGTAGTCTGATATATTTACCACAAGCAATGGCTCCAACAAATGAATCTGAAATAGTGAGAGTTGAGGGTAGATGTGCGGATAATTCGGAACTGGCTTCACCAGACTTAGACGCCACTTGTTTAACCAGTGGTGAGTGGATGCGACCAGATGATGGTAAAGAAGTTTGTCGTTGTAAGCCTGGATATGAGATTAATATCACTAAATGTGAAGGTACGTTTAATATTCCAATGTTTATATAATTTAAACCTATTACTTCCATTGCCACCATTATCCATTTATTTAAAGCCACTTTTTAGGGGGAGGGATTTATGTTTAGTTTAGATTTTGTGCTTCACGGGTGTCTAATTAAAAGGGAAAATATCTGCTCAGAATGACTTCACCGCATAAGAAATTCGAAATTAACTTGAAGCCTTATGAAAAATAAGTCTTTTTAACAAAATGTCATCTCAAACTTTGTTAAGTGACAGGTGAATTAATTTCTTTTGTTTTTGTGAAGGACAAATACGCCATTTCACTGTCAAATTTTTCAACAGCTGAAGCATCTGAACAGAGTAACCTAGAATAGGTTACACAAATAGCCCTTCCAAAGGCCTTGTAACAATAGAAGTAACTAAAAAAACAACGCTTTTAAGTATTTGTCATACATTTCTCGTTGGGTGCCCCGAAGGGAGGCTTTGGTCAGTGGAGAAAGTTATACCTCTGTTATTGTTAGTTGAGATTTCCTGAATAAACTTGGCTAGTATGCGTTTTTTTCATTTTTTAATGTCATTGTTTGTGAAATTTACCAGCTTTTCATTTAGAAAATTATGTGCCAAAACAATTGCAATACTTGAGGGCCATTTAGGGGACGTGTTATCTTTGATAACCCTCCAGTTCTGTCAGACATGTCAAATATGGCGGGGATGATTCGAAGCATCAAGCGATAAGATCATATCAGACAAAACGGCCTTACCTCCTGGCTTGCAAAATCACCTCTTTCAAGATGCTAGAACAAACAATCGATGCTTTTCAGCGGAGAGCTGTAATTATTTATGGCTGGTCAAAAAATTCCCGTCGGAAAAACGTGTCGAATCACTGCGGGTGCCGCCATATTGTAACTTTATTACTTCGTCTAAAGTGAATCCGCTGACCGCACACCTCGTGCTAGACGAGAAATTACTTGCGACTTATGCGCCGATCAATTCGAAAGTTCAACATCCCCCCCCCGGGCAAACCCCCGGGCATTTGAACTTTTGAAGATTGGCTTGTTCAAATTCCCTCCCCCCGGGGCAAAAAAGCCGTTCAAATGCCCCACCAATTACTACTAAAATACCTCTCCTCAAAGACAAATTTCGTCTTCAATCAAACACTTAACACGCTTTTCAGAGAGATATGCCGTAATGACAACTTCAAACTTCTTTTAAAGACCCTTTTGAAAGAGTTTTTCACTGACGAAGGAGCTTTTGTTCTTGTAAATCCGTCAAATCCTGCAAAAACCAAAAAAAACTCATGGGCGTCTTACGTCAGAACAAGAGATAAATCCGGTTCAAATTCCCCACCCCTCAAGCGCAACGCTCAAATTCCCCCCTCCCTGGACAGATCCACAGTCAAATGCCCGGGGTATGCCTGGGGGGGATGTTGAAGTTTCGAATTGATCGGCGCATTAGCTACCACTTACAGATCACCACCCTTTGTCTCTCCGGGTGGTATGTTCTTAATTATAAGAAGAATTTATTCATTTCCTAGTGCGCACTTTCCATATAATGATCGAATGCGCACTACAATATCAAAAATATATTAATACTGGCAAAAATCTTACGATGACAGATAACAAAAATGGGGGAAAAATCTTGAGATTGAATAGTAAAGGTACATGTAGGAAGTAGCCTTAAAAATCTAGAATGTATAAAACAAGAATTAAAGTACTAGTTGTAAGTAAGCAAGTCTACAAATATTGACTGAGCAAGATTGATCAATTTTGACCATTTTGGACTGTAACAGATGGCAGGAGTTAGGACTTAGCTTAAAACTTGTCTCGTCCTGTCAATGCAAGGTTGGATATTCCCAACCCTCATTCCTACTACCCTCACTGACTCACCCTGGGCCTAGAGGCTTATACCCTACCGGGCAAGTGCTGTCTTAAGGACCTATAGAGGAGAGTGTATGGCATGTAGATTGCTATTCACAGTTTGTAATGCATATTGTTTTGTTATTTCTTGCACAGCTTGTCAACTCGGTCATTTTAAAGATAATCCAGGAAACACCAAGTGTACAAAATGCCCGGTAAACAGTAAAACGACAGAAACCGATAGGACATATTGCAAGTGCCGGCGGGAATTCTTCCGCGCACCGTGGGAGAAAATCTCAGATAACTGCACAGGTAGGGCAGGTGAATTTCAGAATCCAAAGCCAGAAGTTTTCCGAAAAAGGTACTTTTTCTGATGTATAGATAAACATTCGTATAGTGCCACCATGCAACGTCAAGATTGGTTTAGGTGGGTGTCCACAACAACACAGGGTCCCAATGTGGTTTAGGGCTCCGGTCTAAAAAATGTAGGGCTCCAAGACGGAAAATTCGGGGCTCTATTGCTCCATTGCTTCACTCCAGGGTTTCACTTAGCCAAAAACAGAATTTTTGTTCTGGCTCCAAGTCGAGAGAGGCTTTGGGCCCCAAGCTATACGACAAAAATTTCAGGGCTCCAGGGCTCCAAAGATCCCCTCCCCCCTTAGTACCCTGACAACAGCAAACGTGACAGCGCCAGAAAAGGATAACAAACTTATTATGACGGAGATAATCAGATTTTGTCCATTTTGCAATAACAGAAATTTTGGAGCAGGAATAACGGCCTAACGAACACTCCACTATTCACTGACAGTCTCCGAAAGTTCTGTACAGCCTAATTACAGAAGCCGTTATTGACTCGATGAGAGTAAAATGAAAAGCTGCGTTGTTTTTGCATCTGTGAGTTATTAGATCTTCGCGTGGTTGGGAAAACTCATTGTTTTCCTCTGTACGGCAGTTAAAAGGTAAAAACAAACCTTCCCCGCATAGACCACCCTCTATGATATTTTAATTGTAGCTGTTTACTTGATTCTTAATGATGCATTATTTTAACCTGCTAATGTCAAATTGTTTATTTTCTTTGGAACTTGTAAGTTTGTTTTGACAGCCTTTTTGTGGTTTCCTAATTGGTCTCACCACACGCGTCTGTAATTAATAAATCTTTGAAGTGTTGTTGTCTGAAACAACTGTCTGCCCATCTGTTGAAGGAACGTCCGAGAAAGAAAAGACAAGTATGATCGACTTGCGTCGCTCTTTTTAACTGCCATGGAAGTTATAACAAGTTTGCAATTCATCTCGACCTTGTTTCCAGAACCCATGCATTTCCCCCTTTAAGTGATTTTCTTTTTGGTGTGAAAAAGGGGAAAAGTGCAGATGAATCCATTCTAAAGCGCATTAGTGACCCAGACAACAGAAATGGATTGTTTTAATTCGACAGGCTGGTTGGTTATCTTGGGATGGTAAACTTTTCCTCACGTGGTTTTAAAAATGTGCGATAACGATTATATTTCCGGTATTTTGTTGTCTAAATCTTGGACGCATTTAATAGTCTTAATATGCGGCTTCAGCCGGTCGTCCAACTCTTGTTAGTTTGAGCAACATTCGAAAGTACTTGTTTGGCGATGTAATTTCCGTTGAAAAGTCGGCAACTGTTTACTGGCTGAAGTTAATTTAGTTTGACAAAGTTTTCCTGCCTTTGCTTTGTTTTTTTTTGCTTATCGCTGGTCAGTCCGATCAAAACCATCTTACGTCTAAGCTGTTTTCGAGTGATTGTCTTTGTTATCGATAGGAAACAGCCCTGATGCTCTCATGTTTTCACAAGACTGAAAAACCTTTTGATGTGGTTGCATTAAAAACCGATCGTCGCGGCCCCTTCGTTTCGGTAAGGTCTTCGTTTACTTACCGAGAAATGCATAATGACAGAGGCACGTCATTCGAACCCAGTATCTCCCAAATGAAGCGTTTAAAAACAAAGCGCTTTTATACATCAGTCTGACCATGTCGTCCTAAATGCAAATTCCTGGTTATTTTTGGTCCGAAGAGGTCACAAGCAAGCATTTTGTTTGTTCCATTACTGCATTACTGTGTTCTTAATCCTTTTAATCGCATCGAAAATTGCAAAATAAGAATTGTTTCAATATTATTTTCATTGCGGTTTTGAGGTCATGAAAACGCGTCGATTTGAAAACAAATTAATGCGTGTATAAACAGTTCGTCGATGGCATGATTGTATTTCTGTATAGTGCAACTAAATTTCGTAGGGCCAGCACGTGAATTACTTTAATTAGAGTCTTCAACGTTCTTAATCTTGCATCGCAGCCATACACTTCTTGTAGTAGTTAAAGGCTGGGGGTATAAGCAGCTTATGTTGCTTAACAAAAACAAAGCAAAAAGACACTGAGAAGCTTATTGTATACACGTAGTAAGTCCACGTGTGATCACTCGGATCATCCCTCTTACTAGCATGTCTGAATTGAGGATCAGATTTTGCCGGTGAGTAAAATAGAGGCGAAAGAAAACTCGGCGGCTAGAGCCAGCCGAGCGGGGACTGAAGAGGTGAACGGGGCGGTTCCTCCCTAGGCTTCACACCACTGGCTCCGCTCGCCTCGCCTTTGTTGTCGTTGTTGGTGGTGGTTTTTGAGTTAGCTTACATGGATTACATGCTTTCTGGCTCCTGGGATGCTGTGTTGTCATTCTATTTAAAGGATAGGGTGTGAACGTAATATACAATATCCCTACTTCTGATGACCTTTCTGTTACTCTTCTTTTAAATAGCTCTTCCTTCAGCACCAAGACACCTACGAAACGTCCCCCCAAACCAAACAACAGTGAGTTTGTCCTGGAAACATTCTCATCGTCTTGGTGGGCGAACTGACCTGCACTACGAGATCGAATGCAAGATCGTATGCCGAAAGGACCAGCAAAGCTGCAGCCAGGATTGCGGCTCGCAAGTTCTCTTTTTGCCTAGACAACGAAATTTATTGCACACCAAAGTGACTGTTACGAACCTATTCTCAGGAACGTCGTACAGATTCAGAGTATACGCTAAGAATGGTGTCAGCTCAGTAGCGCAAAGAGAAGGCGTCCCCTCCAAGTATACAGAGTTGGAAGTCACGACTCTAGAATCAGGTATAAAAACCTCTGTTTTAGGTTTTAACTACCAAGAGCTGATTGCTTATAAGTGGCATCAGTATAACCATTTGACGGGCGATTTATTCGTTACGACAAATTCTTGATTATCTTGTTGTTTGGCATTTTCCATTGACAGTAAGTAAAAAGGCCAATGTCATTTGACAGCCAAAAAATCCAGCCGATTAATAAATGAATTCAAATTTGATAAGTCGGTAGAGTATGATCGTCTGGGTGACTGTAGTTTTTAGAGTAAATTCAAATTTATCTCCAATCTGGACACAGTTTGCGGGAGCATACGGGACATGATCTAGCTGTGCCGGGTTTTAGGAAGTTATCAAAATTCCAATTTTTGACCCCTTTGGTGTCAGGGATTGTAATTTCTGGTCCAAAAATATTGGGATCAGTTATAAAAAAAAGCATATTCCTTATTACGACCCTTAGTAACGAAGGCTGAATTTTGATCGCAGCCCCTGGACAGCCCGTAGTGACTGTACGAAGGATCGACAGCACTTCTATCCGCGTGTGGTGGACACTAAAGAACGGACATGAAGGTATTCATTATTTCCTGGTGACGTACTACAAGCTGGAAGATGGGTCTGATAGGCACACAAAGAACACAACCAAAACAAATATCACAATAGACGGACTTGACCCGGACGCGGAATATGAGTTTGTAGTAAGTATTTTTCTGTTTCCTCACCCCAAGACAATCTAACACCCTACCGCGAGAAATTGCTTGTCAAACCAGTCCGTCGTGTTTTTTAAAACACTTAACTCAGAACAGATTTGATCAAATGTAAACTTCAAAGTTACATTGTCATAGGTTAAATGTGGAGCAAAAACGGTGATGGCCCCCTTTGCCCCGACATATTTAAACCGCAGCTAATGGGGCAAAAAGTATTTTACTTCTAAGTTTAACTTATCTTAAACATCGAAAACTGCAATGTATAATGTTACATTATTAGTAGGTTCTGTCTTTTTTTCTGTCTTTGCAATGTTTTCTCTGTTCACATACAAGAACTTTCCCTCCGAGAGTGCTCGAAGAGAACACGCTGGTCGGATTTTTATCATCTCGTTGGATTTTGTATCTATTTCAGGTCGTTGCAAAGAACAGCATTGGTTTTAGTCCGAGAAGCGAAGCTGCCAAAACTCGGGGCAGCAGAATTGGTAAACACCATCAATATTTCTACTTCTATTCCACTAACATCCTCGGAGAACCAGGGGGCAGATAGTCGGGGCGAGAGGCAGTTAAAACGGGCGAAATAGGTGCGAGCTGAAGCTTGGTGCGAGCGAAAGTTTACAAGACGGGCGGGAACAGCCCCTGGGAGGATACTTTTAACTATTTCTTGCTTCTGATTGAGCACACAAATTTTGTGGCATTGTATTTTTTGTGCTCAGTCAGCGATCAGCTTATTTTACCGCTCCTTTCGTGACGTCTTATACAAAGTGTAACTTTCCTAATCTTGTACCTAGTTGTCACTCGTGCGTACAAAAATCAACTTTTTGTCTTGCTCGTTCGATAGGCCTACCGTCGAAGAAAGCTTTTAAAAGTAACACGCGAACCCACAAAGCCGAGAAATCGAGAAATTTAGTAGGGGTAATCAAGGAAAAAGAAAACAACAAGTACGAAAATCAGATTGAGATATTGTGAAAAGTTCACACCTTAGATTTGAACTTTTAGAAGCGTGCAGTTTGGAGCAAACGCAAAGACATGCTGTGGATCGCACGTAAATCCTAACTGCATGCTTCTAAAAGTTCACACCTCGCAAATGGGCTCTTGAAGTAGTCCGTTAAAGGTATCCTCCCAGGGGCTGTTCCCGCCCATTTTGTAAACTTTCGCTCGCACCAGGCTTCAGCTCGCACTTATTTCGCCCGTTTTAACTGCCTCTCGCGCCGACTATCTGCCCCTGGGTCTCCGAGGATGTTCCACTAAATAAGAGAGACAAGTAAACATTTCGTACAAATTTGACTGATATTGCAAAGAGAAGTTGGTTTCTGATCATGGCCAGCCCTGAAACGTTCTGCTTCGGTTTGTTGCAGGCTCTAAATATGAGGACAAGAAAAAGCTGTATCTTCTCATTGCCGCTGCAGCAGGAGGGACCATATTTATCATTGTCATCATTATAATTGTCATGGTGATTGTAGCAAAACGGAGGTAAATCATTTAGTTGTTACACGAAAGGTCTTTTACCAGTCTGGACCTTGACTTGAGTTTCTGTAGCGCGAAGCGACTACCTCGTACGTTGTGAAAAGACCCCAACCTAGTTACCCCTTTAGCTCGTTGCCTTACACTTTAAACACAGGCTCTAACCACTCCCTGCCTTTCAAAAATTCCTTTCATAAACCTCACAGACCACGATTACATGCAATATTTTTGCCCAACTTACATTGTAAATAACCAAATCTTGATATTCATTTGGCAAATGATTTCTTGCAGGAAATTCCGAAAAAGAGCAAATACTTTTGAAGGTCAGTAATAGCTGTATTCTTATGTTTTGGTTATGGTCATTGTGTACCCTATCCAGTTGCGATGTTCGATCGTCCGTTTATATTTTAGTTTTTTTTTTTTTTTCGTTAAATTGTTGACTCGTTTAGTATGTGCTTTCAATGAGGGGCGTACGAAATACAATACAGTACAAGAAGTAGAAGAAATCAATCAAAAATCATTCCAACTTAATTTATAATAAAGAGAAGGTTGCGAAAGAAGCGACTGACATTTGGCCAAGTGGTTCGTGATGACGATGAATGATATTACTGAGTGTGTTAATTGTTTCCTTTCTTGTTCTTCAGGAACGGAACTATTTCCTCAGAATGGCATTTCGCAGTATGTTGATCCCAGTAACTATGGCGACCCGATGGAAGCTGTGAGGACTTTTGCCGCGGAAATTGACAGGAGTCAAATCAAATTAGAGTGTCGGGTCGGCGGAGGTGTGTAACACGATAAGCTCGAAATACCGCTTTTCCTGTCCTATCACCGCTTGTTTTTCAAAGTTAGCAATGAAAAAAAATCAAATGGCTTGGAATTTATGGATTTTCCTAACGTGTCTTTTTGACAGTTAATGCTTAAGGGGAAAGCGGCCTTTATCCCGTCAAGCCCCTATATGAATGTAGAAATTCGCATTTGTGGCCCCGATACACTGCATGCATTACCAGTTTGGAGATGTTTTCTTGGTACTGTCCCTTCCATAATTTACTTGTCTTAATGTTTGTAAAGAGAATCAGATGCTGACCAATATCTAACTGGGAAGTCTATTAAGAGTGTGGTATGGATTTGTTATTTTCTTGACTAGGTGAGTTCGCTGAAGTTTTCAAAGGATTTTATGACCTATCAACTGTTGCGGTGAAGATTCTTAAGGTTTGTTAAAATGTTTTGATTTTGTTTTGTTTCTTAAAGGATAATTTACATTTAATAGCATGAAAGCCATTCCATGTTAAGTTATGTCTTTAATTTTTGGATATTCTTTAATTCAACAGCAAGGATCATGTGCCAAGACAAGGGATGACTTTATCTCCGAGGCGTCCATCATGGGACAGTTTAAACACCCAAACGTCATCCAATTGACAGGTGTGGTGACAGTCGGTAAGTGCAAGTGTGCCTCTTTTAGCGGTATTTACCAGTCTCCTGAGAGGTTGTTGGAGGCCTGCGTCCCAAAACTTCACACCCTAGGCATTTGTCAAACGTTACCAATTATTTATCGCCGAACGAATCCTTAATTTGAGGCTAGCATGCCACAAAATTGGCTGTACCCTGTTTCAGGCCATGAAGCAAAAAATGCCTTATTTTAGAGTCATAACAAGATACCGTTTTTCCATCACTGATCCCGCCAATTTCTGATCCTGATTTCAGAAGCATGATTAATTTTAATCCCTGCTTCGGGGAGAATTACAGCTCGATCCCTAATATCCTAAAATTGTTACCTTAGATCCCTGCCTTGTGATTCTTACACGTTTTCCAAAATAAAAGAGTACCGCGACAGACTGACCAGGACGAACAGAACCAACCTCTTGCTATTGTCGCCACTACAGATTTCAAACTATCTGTTATAAATTTCAGGTCGGCCGATGATGATTGTAACAGAGTTCATGGAAGAGGGTTCTCTTGATCAGTTCTTAAAGGTAGGCATTGTAAAGCGAATTCTTTGATTTGCTTGTTGATTGTCATTCTTTATTTAAGGACTATAACAGTACTTTTGGTGTCCCCAAATGACCCGAGACCAAAGACGTGACTTGCATGGAAGGCATCTTGTGTAATTCAGTTGTTATACTATTGCACTCGATTGTTTGGCAAGTGTCTGCTCAAGCACAGTTGAGCAGGAAGGAAGTGGATTGCTGTCAGCTTTTCTTCAAGTTCTTTTCTTGTTGTCTAGAAACACATCCAGTTATTGACTATCACCATTCGGCAATTCTGACTTGCTTTCACGCTGTTCCAAATAGATATTGTGAGCATATTTTAGCGCACTACTGACCAAAAAACGAAAGAAGTAGGATGTGTGTGATCCTACGGGTGCGTGTATTCCTGAAAGGGACTGTTGATGACAATGTCTTACGTTTCGACAACCTGCCCGGAGGTCATCGTGAGGTTCTACATCTTCATGGCATGTCCCCTAAGGGATTTTATTTCCCAACTCGTCAAATCATTTTTTCGTTGAAAGGCCACTTCAATCTAAAGCGACAGTGTTACTCAAGATACTACGTCATGGCCCTTTAATTTAATTATCATAATTCGGTAAATTGTGATCGTCCGGGTGAGTGTAATCCTGAGAAGGACTGTTTGAGATGACATTGACTGGCGTTTCGACAACCTGAGCGGAAGTCATCATCAGAGTCAAGTGAACGGTGAATCGTCAGTCGATGTTATAAGTAGATGAATACTGACGATTCACCGTTCACGTGACTCTGATGATGACTTCCGCTCAGGTTGTCGAAACGCCAGTCAATGTCATCTCAAACAGTCCTTCTCAGGATTACACTCACCCGGACGATCACAATTTACCGAATTATGATATGACTCCTGGGTTCAAACCATTTACAGTTTTATTATAATTATGTTATCGACAAAAAACAGTTATCTCTTTTTAAGGACCATGAAGGGAAACTGACCACGCTACAGCTTATTGGCATGATCCGAGGAGTGGCTTCTGGAATGGTGTACCTCTCAGCCATTAATTTCATACACAGGGTAGGTACATCTGCCGGTAATCTCTCAAGGCTCTAAAGGCTGGTTTCGATATGATCGCTACGATCACTGCAATCACTGGAGAAAACGTTCGGCAATCGTTGTGATCATGTGGAAACCACACTTCAGCGATCGTAGCGATCACAGCATTTTACAGCGATCGCTGAAGAGTGGTTTCCATTTGACAATAACGATTGCTGAACGTTTTTTTCTAGCGATCGCAGCGATCGTAGGGATCATATGGAAACGAGTCTCCAAGTGGAGACGCAAGTCGACGCAAGTTTTAAACTTGCTTGTAATTGTGACGACTTGCAATGACGTGCATTCACTTTGATGAAGCTCAAATGCGGGAAAAAGATGGTGCTTTTTTTTTCTTTCTTGTTCGCCCAACGCGTGCGCAAATGGACACAAGTTCTCAGAATTTTCAGATAGTTTTTCTTGGTTTTTAGTGGTTGCTTAGAAACACTGATTTGGTCTACTTTATTCTACTTTATTCTTAGGACCTCGCTGCTCGCAATATTTTGGTTGGTGAGAACATGATTTGCAAAATTTCGGACTTTGGACTTTCCAGAGAGTTGGAGGACGATCCAGATTCCGAGTATCAAACACAGGTAAAAGGATTACGTCACTGCCACTGATGAAGTGATAATCTTATTTAACGTGGACTTTAACTGTTGTAAACACACTCGTCTGTCCTCTATTATGTCTGAAACTTTCTTTTCCTTTCATAAGCAATAAACGTTGTTTTTGTTGTAGTTGTTGTTGCTGTTGTGACCTAACTGTTAAAATGCGTCCCTCCAGGGTGGCAAAATTCCGATTCGTTGGACTGCGCCAGAAGCGATACGGTATCGGAAATTCAGTTCAGCTAGTGACGTATGGAGCTTCGGAATTATGGTGTGGGAGACAATGGCATTTGGAGAAAGACCTTACTGGGACTGGAGTAACTTTGAGGTAAACCATAAAAAAGACATTTACAGTCTTAATCTTCAAGCGTTTTTGAAATTTTAGGAAGAAGAGCTTATGGTACCGTTCAGGAGGATTTCCAACAGGGGAATTAATTAAAGTGAATTGGCTTGTTGAACAACAGTTTCTGCGAGATGTAGACCACGTGTTTACAATGTAGCTATAAATCGAACAAAACAACGTCGCAAACTGAGCATATACATTTGAAGAAACTCCACTGGAAGGAGGCTTACCAGATGAATAATGAATATTTGCAAAGCTTACCCTTACATTTGCACTCGGGGCTGCCATTTTACAAACCCGTCTAGTGTTTGAATCCGAGGCTTTTGCGTGACACGTCCAACCTTTCCACTACCAAACTGTTTCCTGATTGTAATAGGTTTCTCGATCTCTCTGCCCAATCTAATTAATGATTGTACATTGATGTACTGATTTGGATGTCACCTTTACCCTACCAGGTAATGGACAGAGTTGAAGCAGGCTACAGGCTGCCAGCTCCTGTGGTATGTTGTTGTTGTTGTTGTTGTTGTTTCCTTTGTTTACCGTGGTGCTAAAATGCTAGCCACATTGAATAAGATTTTTAAATTTCTTTCTTTTTCCTTAGAAATGCCCAAAAATTGTTCACGGTATCATGGTGGATTGCTGGAGTCAAGACCGAACGCAAAGACCAACGTTCCAAGAAATTCTGAGGAGACTGGAAGATCTCATTCGTACACCAGAAATGCTGAACGATGATCTAGTGTGCTACACAAGGTGAGCATAACTATCATGGCTTCTAGTAACAATGAACTAATGATTAATAGCCAAAGGGAAACCGCAAAATAAAAACCAGCAAGTTAAATATCCGGCACGAAAAGACGTCGTTCAAGGGATTGCTTCTCTCTACACATGTGTACGGTATAAATGGCTCAGCCGCGTTCCCAGCCGTCCTCGGCGGAATATCAAACGTGACGTCACCCATCGAGCTCAACGGGAAAATTCCCTAGGACACCATCGTGTTCGGCCCCAAGCCTCACGTTGTCACTCAATAAGCGCGTAAAGGCCTAGGGATGAGGCTGTAAATGGCTCAGTAATGTATTCAATCCTCTGGATTAAAGGAACCATTTGGCTCATCAAGACTCTTTCTATAATGCGGTTTTCGTAGCATGAAGCGACTAGTAGCATTCCCCCCCCCCCCCGCCTCCTGCATGGACGCTAGTCTATCGCAGGGTTAATCTCCAGGATTCCCTAGGATTCCCTGTCGACTGTGGGCGGCTTGGTACTTGTCCTTTAAATAAACCCAGTGTTGTATTTGCATTAGGCGCTATTTCGGCCCATACACCGAAACGTTTGCAAGTTATATACGAAATCACCGTTTCTGTGGAACTCACCAAAACTCCTTTTCTTTTAGCGCCGTGTCAGCGGACTTCACCAAATTAAACACGATCGCCGAGTGGTTGAGCAGTATCCACATGGGGCAGTATACCGCTAATTTTAAGACTGCGGGCTACAAAGACTTGACGCAAGTAACTTGCATCAAAGACGGTGATCTTAAAGAGATCGGAGTGACATTGATCGGTCATAGGAATAAAATCTACAAGAGCATAAAGTCGATGAGAAAACATTTTGATAACATGCCTGAAGCAGTATAGTAGAAGTAAGAGAAGGTGATGGCTGAAGATTCCCGAACCGAAGGCTGCTTAAAAGATACAAAAGGCGTTGGAGATCAAGTTCAAGTTATTTTTCCTTGGTTTACTTCGGTACAGGATGGCTATTATAGAACCGATGGCGAACTAAGGCTTAAATTAATTTATTCAAATAATTCTAATGTTGGATCGGTGTGAGACTTCAAATAGTTCTTTATTTCAAGGATCAGTTATGACCGGAATAGATAGAGAACTATGGTCTTAGTTAATTAACCCTGCATTTCCCCAAAGTCCCAAGCTTATATATGATTTTAAAAAATCTCATACTGAACCTGAACCTAAATCTCTGCATTTATGGAAGCTAAATTTTCATTCATTTGAGAACAAACTTTGTTCAGCTCAGGAGTTTCATGAAGCCTGAGATGAGGCTCTTAAAATTCCGGGTGTGTATGTGTGGGGGGGGGGGGGGGGGCTTTGGATCTCGGAGCCCGCCTCTTCCTTTACTTGGGTTTTTCCAAAAATACTAATTCTGGCTAAATTGAGCCCTGGAGTAAGGCGATAAAGCCCTAGAGCCCCGGTTTTTCCGTCTTGAAGCCCTCACGTCCTCCACTATCTGGCCCAGAGCCCTTGAGCCCTAACCCCCTTTGTGACCCTGTCTTGTTAAACAGTGTGCACGGGGCATGCACAAATACACCCACACTGGGTATGGCAGTGTCTATTGCAGTAGGTTGTGAGAGGTTAGACCTTGTCCAACCAGATGTTTCTTGCGACCAAGCCGTACAGCTGAGTTTTATTTCAGCAAGTTATTGAATAAGAATATATTATCCCTTTAACTACTCTAATGGTGTATTTTTTGAGTTGAACTGAAAGCGTTTTGTTGGTACCAGCTGTTATTTAGCAATATTTTTGAATGCTAATAAACATTACAAAAGTTAGCCGGAGGCAGAATTGTACAAATTGCTTAGAGCCTTAAATCTATCCGCATATTTATTATAACAGAGTTGCTGGTACATATTAAGCTGTCTGTGCTGTGATGCATTTTATTTTAGCATTTCGTATTATCTTTCTTTATATTTATACGAAAAATGAGATCTTAGTTAAATGCCAATTGCATTGGCTAACTACCTCCACGTGTGTTGTGTGCAAAACTAAAAGTATGTTTGTAAATAATCAAAGATTGTCATAAAATAAATACTATTTTTAAGAAACTGACTTGGCTGACTCTTTAATTGCCTGCCTCGGCCTGCCTGACTAAGCAACTTAAATAACTGAATAAATGTTTCACTAGCGTGAAGTTTACTGGTTTGTGGCTTTGTGACGATAGGCCATTCGAACGCCGGCCGCCAGCATTTAAGGCTCGTATACAGCGCGAGTTATACCGACAAAGCGTACGCGCGCGCGCGTTTTACCTCCATTATTTTTCCGCGTCGTTCACTATTCCAGAGATTAAACCCGGGAGAATTAATCCACTCAGTTGATGTTGTTGTTGTTGTTGTTGTTGTTGTTGTTGTTGTTTTTTATGCTGGAAGGTTTCCCCTTTCTGCTAGTTTTTGTAACCGACTTATTGAACATGGCGACAGTTTTAAGTTATGGAAATTCTACTGACGATTTTCTTAAAGGCCCCGAAAGAATGACAGGCATTCTACTTAGATCGTTTGGCGAGTCGAGAGCTCAAAAACATCTATCCTCAAAGCTTAACATTTTGCATTCTTTAAATCCCAAGTTCAATATGCACAACTTCCCGCCTGTTATGTTTCTACACACAAAGCACGTTTCCTCTCGCCGACACTTTCTTTCATTAGGAAAGCTTACCAGTTCAACATTAGTTCATTTTGAGTAATGAGCCAAAATTCAAGTGATCCCGAGAAAAAATGAGTTATTATGAACATAATAATTACAGACGCCAAGACAACGACCTGAAAACGCGGACAAAAAGAAAAGATCTGTGACTGAATGAATGAAATGTTTAAGGGTCTTTTAATTACTGTAAATTACTAGCTGTTACTCTTTATGTTTGTTATTTGATTGCCTCCGATTGTTTAGCACCTTCAATGCCCGTCCCTATCTGACAGGTGACAGGTTATCAGGATAACTGGGTGGGTAGATTGTTTGGCTGCGGGCAATACCAACGAATGTGGGGACCAAAATCTGGCATCAACCAAATTAAATCAAGTCATAGGAATAGGAGAGCCTGGGATACGATACAATTGGGTAAACTGGAAAAAATTGTTATCATATGAGGATCTCTGTCGATAAGTTAAATTCACGAAACTGAGAGAGCTGCAGTGTTAAGGTAATTTTTCAACTACATGTATACGTGTTCTAACAATGCCGTACATGAAATATGACAAATTTTCACGATTTTCTAGCTAAAAACGTTGCCAAAACGTATACACAATGAAACGTTTGACTAAAGCTGGAAAGATTCAACCCTCCACTGTTCCACTAAATTTCCTGGTACAGGCGCAAGGTAAGAAAACAAAAACGTTTGAGACGTTTTTGTTCCACAGGTGATTTTGTCGCATCTTCCAATAACACAAACACTTTTCCCGGAAAGTTTACTGTTGTGTTGACACTAGTAGACAACGCGATGTAAATTACGTTTTGTACCTGTGTTGAAATTCACACCCTTTACTTCAAGGCGGAGGTGAGGACAGCTGAACTGGTTTTAATTATGATCAGGACTGTTTGTACGAATAATACGGCTTCCTTCCAAATGAAAATAAATATCCCCTTATCAAATTAGTTTATAACTTTGGGTTTCAACAGGACGGATTTTCGAGAATTAACGGATTATTTTAAAATTTGAAGGTGAGTTTTGATGTCCATCTTTTTATTTCTTAATATTTTCTCTTAGACTGTTGCAACTGCCGCCATAATTAAAGTAGGTATATATACATGTATAGAGATTCTAGAGTCCATGAGTTCAAGCCCGACATAAGTTCAACTGGTTAATTTGCCGATGAGCGCTGTTCCTTACCCTTGTATTGTTATTTAAGGCTAGACGTTTTTACACTAGAGGTCGACCTGATCTCGAGGGAAACTCCAACTTGAAATCGAAACCCATAACTTTCCTAGTCTTCTGTTAAGCATACAAGAGTCCAACTTAGAGGTCTATTGTCTATTGTGTCTATTTTCTTTGATAACCGGAATGGATGTAGTTAATGAAAATATGACCGATGAAGTACTTTTCAACCAAGCGAACTGATAAAAAAAAGTAAAAATGACAAATGAAGATCGTCTGCGTTTCCATATCAGGTTAAAGCGCAGATGTTGCCCTTCAAAAGTTGCAATTAAGAAGTGACTTAAATAATTACCTCGAAGCTGTTGACAAGGAAGTAAAAATAATACAACCTTAAATTTGAAAGACTGTTCTCGCTACTCTCAAAACAACAAAAACAAACCCCGAACAACCCTTTACTATGCAGCAAGGTTTTCGATCACGCTAAGGCGATTTCAACCGTGAAAAGGCAAGGTGCCAAAATATTTTCGGCTACAGTAGCATTTTCGCGTAGTTTTAACGTATCTACAATAATGTGTTATCGTTTAAAAAGATATCCGCTCCGTGTGAGTTTTCCCCAATCTTCCAACCAGAGCAATCGAATAGTTTTACCAGCTTCCTATTATATATCTTTACTCATATTCGTTCACACTAAAAACGAGTTTTCCACACAATTTTCAATTTTGAAATTGGTTTTTTTGGTCTTCGCTTTCATCATTTTCTCGATTGGTTTATTGCGGACGATAAGCGAAACGCGTCAAAAGAAAAGGAATAATTCATCATTCTGAGCAACAATATTAAACTTACATTCTGCTACTCCACTGTTCCTTCACAGGCTGTTCTCACTCACTCAACGGCCATGGAGACCACGCCCTTAGCTTTATTCCTCGTTTTGTGTGGATGTGTTGTGCTGTCAACTGTCAACGGTCTGAGAATCCCCGCGTACAATGCAGGATGCAAAATTAGCGAAACACAGGGTTGACAACACCAAAAATGCGCCAGATATACAGCACTGTGCGGTAACTGGTTCCTTGCTGTTTACAAACAACTATGTGCCAAGAGAAGGAGAAAAGGAGACAACTCAGGTATACGCACATCTTATTTAACAATAGCGATCAATTTCCACGAGCGCGCGTTGGAAATAAGGTGATAAATCACAGGCAACCCAAGGCTTGAGCCAGCTGTGGTTATAATAACCTCATATCCAACAAGCACCAGAAAAATAACCTTCTTCATTCCCAACGTCAAAAATCATTCCTGATTATTATTGGTTTTTATTTTTAAATTAACTATTTATTTATTTATTTATTTATTTATTTAGTTATTTTTTATTTATTTTTTTTAAACTTTTATTTGATTTAGTTTTTTTTCTTTTTTGAGGGGAGGGGGGGAAGGCGCATCTTGGCGCAAAACTGCTTTTGTTTCGCGGTAAAGCGTTCGAATGCCTTTAACTATCCTAATGGCACAAGATATGGCGCGCAACTACCCTGGCTAAAAGCAGGTTATTTGCTCATGACCTGTGTATGTGAATAAATGAGGAAACTAGAGATTCATTAACAGAGGTATTTTCATACAGCATCAGTTTTTTTCCACTTTTCACTTTCACTTTATTAAAGGGGTCATGTCACGAGGATTTTCCTATGTTAGGTCAATTGTGTGCTAAAATCATTACCTAGTGCCTTCACTCGTACACAAAATGCTCCTGTAAAACTAAGAGGAAGATATCAAAATGAATTTATCACGGAGAGCTAACCATAATAATTTTTTGGGTGATTTTTGAGAACATAGCGTCAAAACGTGAAAAAATCGGCCCAATTTTTAGGCGGCGCGACGTCTCAAACGTCGCTGCTGTCTAATGAAATGGGTAGCACATTCCTGAATTGGCGGTAGTCAGTAGACTTAGTCTCCGCGCGGGCTCTAAATAATCAGGCTCGTTATACTGACGTGTATTTTACGAGATTGAAAGTGTGAAGTGTAATTTCGGTTGTTTTGAGTTTCGCGGTGTATTGAAGTTGAGTAAAGGTAATTGTTGAATTGTTTATTTTGCTGTTTTTTTAGGAGATTTCGTTTCTAAGGGGCAGTGTTTACAAAGGCTAGTGAGAACTTTGGAGTTGTGCAGGTTGTCAGTATGTCGGCATAAAGATATGTATTTTGTGTTCCTTTGTGCACGTTGTCATAAATGACATAGAAAGGGAGATTGAAATGCCATTTTGTTTAGCGTGCGAGATCGTCTATGAGTCATGGAGAGTATTGTTAGTTGTGGTTACATAGTGCTTCGAGCTCAGCCGGTTGCGAAGGCGATGACAAACTCCATTCTTGAGTTTTGTGATGATGTAAAGCATAGGAAGGAAGATATTGTTGAGTCTACTGGTAAATAGCTGTGAACAGTAAACACCGATCTTTATAAACGCAGCTTTAGAGGTTTTAGATTGCAAGTAGCCTCTATTTATTTCTTGAGGTAAAGTCACCGATTTTATCAGTTAATCAATTTCTGAAATATTTGACATTCTTGGGTAATATCATTTAATTTCACTGTGTCGATAGAGTTCGTTGAGAGGTCATTAAGCGAGAAAGTTCTCAAAGCAAATCTGTCATATACGCGACATTTCTTTCGTCAGATTAGCTTTGTTGATGAGTTTGAAGGTGAATTTTTCATTTGTAGCTATGACGTAAGCAGATAGATTTAGTTATCTATTGGAGACGCTAGCAAAAGAGACTCTTAGGGCCTGTTTACATGGAAGGAGGGTAACCCTCCCAGAAGGGTAACCCTCCTTGGAGGGTCAAAAGATAGCCCTTCTTTACATGTGTAGGGTTATCCCTGGGGCTGTCTTACCTGCTAAAGGCGCGGAAACCTGAAACCATCATGCGGATCAGCTTCGCACTTCGAAGTTCGTTTACGTAGTTGAGAAGCATCTCAGCGGCTTCGGGCGTCCATGCTCATTTCTTTGCGTTTTTGGCTGAAGACTCGTCTCTTGATTTATTATTACTTGTGTTTATATTTTCCAGTGGCTGACTCCGTGTGGTGAACCTTTTAGGTCAAGGCCTTCGCCTTTTACCAGAACGATTTCACCAGAATGATCTATTCCGGCCTCCAAACTAATATTACTTTCTTCTTCACGGTCCTTTTGATTCAATCTTGCCAGCATAGGTCGACGAAATAATTCTCCAGGTTTATAAGCGCGCAAAGCCATTTGTTATTATTATATTTTAAACAGTCTAGCGGCAATGTGACAGTAATCCGATCCCGCTAGACTTGTCCCTCTTAGGAGGGTAACCCTACCTCGACCTTTTACATGGCTTAAATAAACAAAAAGTTGCCCCTTCTAGAAGGGTTACCCTAGCAAGCAGATAGGGTAACCCTCCTCCTAGGGTGACCCTACCTCTCATGTAAACGAAACCGGGAAAAACAATAGAAAAGGGTAACCCTTCCAGGAGGGTAACCCTTGTAGGAGGGTTACCCTCCTTCCATGTAAACGGGCCCTAAGGAAGCTTTGACGATAAAAAGTTTACTTGCCATTCTAGGTAAGTTACGTATCTTAGACTGTTGATGTTTTGAGCGCCGTAGCACGAGTCACATTCGAGCCCGAATCAAGTTCGATTCAAGGTAGAGAACTATTTATACATAACAGCCCAGGGAAAGGAAGCTGACAGACTCTGCGCCGCCTGAAAATTCCCTAGAATTTCTTGTTTCAAATTTCAATCCATTTCCATCCCTGCCATCGGTAGCAACAGACGTCAGGAAACAGTTTCAGTGCCGTAAGATAGTCTTTAATAACAAAGCTAGACCATTTTTTAGAATTCAATTGATGCCAAGACACTTTTTACCTTTTTAAAAAGGTACTAAAATAGCATGACATAGCGCCTTTAAGGCTTATGATACCAGCAGTACATAAATTAATGAAGAGTGTTGAGACGAGCATTTTCAATGATCACAGCTTGATGCTTTCGAAAACGGTTATCTAACTGTGCTGGCTTCTCGTTAACCGTGGCAATATGTTTTCTAGTTTTCTAGTCTTTCTAGGGTCAGTCTGTGTCAGTACAACTATTTCCTTTGCCGTGACTTTTATTTTTTGGGAGTACTTGCATTTATGAAAGCTTTAAGCTATAATCATAAGTAATTAAGTGGCTTTTAGTATAGATTGATTTCAGTTTTTAAGAGAGGAAGGTATTTTTGATACGTTCAGAGACATCAATTCAAATCTTGATCTTGTAGTTTATGCTATGGGAAAAAAAGGCGAATATGCGATAAGTAAATATTTAAGTGATACAATAATTAAATTTGTTTTGGAATGAAATGAGACAGTGATTGTTGGGGTTTAAGATTTCTTACAACGAATTGGGCCTTTCCCGTCGGAAATATACTTATAAATAAGGACAATTACGGTGTACAAAAAATGGAAATTCTTCGATATGTATGACTGATTCATTCTTAGCACGGTTTTTTAACAGATTTCCCGTCAGTCAAACTGCTTGAAGAGGAAAAAATGCTATAAATTTTCTGATGCTGAGATCTAGAATTTACAACGAAATGCCCATTCTTTTCCCAATCTCTGTGATAAGTGACCGGCAATTTGCCCAATGAAAATCAGTTAATCGAGGAACTATCTCGTGTCATTTCAAGCTATCGTCTAAATCATATGTGAAGATGTTGACTGAAAAAAATTGGGACCGTAAGTCTATTTTTATGATTACAGTTAACGACAAAAGACGAATGATTTGATATTAGTCGCTGCAACTTTATTATGGAGAATTCTTGATTGATTGAAACTAATAACTATCGACCCACTCTGAGCGACGGACTTAGAATCCGCCCACATTTTAAAAGTAAAATACTTCTTTTCTTAACACAAAAAGAGTTCAAATATAAATACAACATTAACGTTTTATAGATGCTTTTGTGAGCAAAAATTAAATAATAAAGAATACATGTCTCTGTTTGCAAAGGATGCGGTGAAAACAATAATAAATGTTTGCCATGTGACGAAAACACGGATCAATTATTTCTTGTTTATATGAGTCCTTGATCATTATTGAAGTCAACGAGGCGGTGGACTGTCGTTAGACAGGATGTTTACAAAGAAACAGCTTTTAACGGTCAAAACTACAATATTACTTAAGCTGTAATTTAGTAAGCAAGATAAAATATCCTGGTTTGATGGTAACGCTTTTATATATCCGCGAACGTGATTCTTGAAAGTTTGTGTTGCAACGAACCGCCGTTTAAGTAGCTTATACTTTATTCATTGCACGCTTGCAATGGCAAGGTTCATTCGGCTTAAATGCTTTGTAGTGGCCTGTTTGGTAATTATGGGAGACGCTGTTAAGGATGTCACCACTAGTTGTAAGACGAACGAGAGCCATGGACCTACCAAACATTGCGTCAGATTATGCGGCGATGTATTCATGGGTGTTTACGAAGACCTTTGCCATTCACGACGCAAAAGGGAACGCGATACGAAAAGTGCAGGTACAGTAGCTTCTTTAAACTGATGAAACCATCCACTTGAAGAACAATCCTAGGTTTTTACTGTACTCGTATGACAGGAAGTGTAGATTCGTTGTCACAAAATATTTTTTTGATAAATTTCAAATCGATGTCCTCTCAAATACTTTGCACGTTATTTTTCTTGAGACATTGAAGGATGAGGATAACGGTCCAAGTAAGACTAATATATGTGAATATTTATTGCATGATTTCCCTCACGCACAGTTTATGCCTCACGTCCCCAACACAGAAATGTAGACAGCTTGTCACTGCAATAATAATACTCTTCTTGTTTGCAACTTACGGTAACATAAGTGTCCAATATTACTGGCATATTGACTACGGTAAGTTCGGTCCTGTCTACTCTTCAGTTCTTCTGAGCAGCTTTTAAAACTGTGCACACTGGTATCGTTTCAACGAGTTAATGTCATTCCCACTCGACGTCCATCTTTGAAAACGTTGATGCGCGTTCAACTGGACTAGAATAGTAACAAGGCTCTTTGTTCTCGATTAAAAAAAATCTACATTTTGCATCGCCTAAAAATGTCAATAACAATACTGCTAATAATAATACTTTATTTTGCACCCATGGCACAAGAAATACGGCAAATTTTGCAAAAAAAGTCACATACCATGTTCGTTTTAAAGATTCCAGGATTTAAAACAAACTGCTAAAAATATACCAGCTCCTCGGGCCATAAAATCAGTACATGATTACGAAAAAGGCCAAGAAGATATCTTAGGCTTTATTTAGATAGGAATTTTTTCTTTATTTAGAAAGGAAGGCACAAATTCATCAATGTATACGTTCTTAAAGCTAAAACAATCAAAGGGTCGGGTGTAAACAAAGAAAAATCAAGCCATGCATGTGTGGGATATTGACGTTATACCACAGGAATTAATTCAAGACAGTTCAGTTCATTCCATGCCTCTAAAATACCTGTCTTATGCCAATTGCAGTGATGTTGCACATTCTTATTGGAAAGGTTCAAAATTGGCCGAGGATTTTCGACAATTTTCCGACTTTTTCTTCAAAGTGTACACAAGATTTTTCGAACGCTTCTCATCATTTTCCAAAAAAAAACATTTCCAAAGATATCCAGTCTCCTGACTATGTCCGACAATTTTCTGAAAACTAACCGAGATTTCTGAAGGTCGTTGGAGAGTTTCCGACCATATTCTGAAATTTTTCAAACATAATCGAAGGCTTCAGATTTAAAGATCCCCGAGGAACTTCCGAGAATGTTTCGACTAGTATCCCAATGTGCAATACAGTAACAAATGATGGGACACTGCCGTAAATACGAATACTTGAAATCGCTTTACAGCCTTTTCATTCGCTATGTTCTTCATAGCATGGGATAAATCAAAGTATGTGATTTCAAGTTATCCCGATTCAGACTGCGACCGTGGGAGGAATCTGCCCGCACCGTCTTTGGGCGTTTATAACTTTCAATGTTTCTTTAAGCTATCATTTTTTTTTTCATTACTTTTACTAGTTCACTTTTCTACTTTTTGACAACGACTCGGCAGGCAAAGGCTCGGCGCCAGGCTAGAGGCTTTGCCTTTGAGGACTCACAACATCATGGGAGCCATAGGTGTCGATGTATTGCTTCCTTCCACCCGGGCTTCTTATCCTTCTTTTCTCTCCTTCTTTCCTTGTCTGTCTCATTCTTTCATCCTCCCTTTTGCTGTTTCAGCCTTCAATCAAATGAATGCAATATTTTTACTATGTGTATCTACGCTGTTAATATATATTTTAGAATGAAATGATATACAATAAACCTATCCTCTTGTGATGGTTTTATCCACTCTAACAATGGCCGTTATTCTGACAGGCCACATGATGTCCAAATGATTCAGTTTTAAAGATGCCAATTGAGGACACCAATACTTTTTTAAATCTCCTCTCATCTTATTTTTTCTTGGAAATGGCTACTCCTTAAAAGTTATTAAAAAACGGATGCTCACTTCTCAACACTGGGGAATTTTCGAGAAAACAAAACTCTGAACTCATGCAATAGACAATTTTATTTCAAGCAATCTTACCTTGGAGGAACGTCAATGACTGTACTTCCATTTTGACAGGCAGTTTTTCAGAATTTTTAACTTTTACTCTTTTTAATGAAAACTAGGACTTCCTTCCTTTTGAAGAACATTGTAGCGTTGTTTATTGATTTTGATTACTTTTTGGTGAATTTTGGTCCTTTTCGGAGGTTTTTGAAACAATCAAGAAATCCTACATGGCGGATCCAAGATGGCCGCCGTTTGAGAACATGACGTAATTCTTACGTCATTGGCTCATGTTGCAGACCTCAAAGAGAGCCTTTTTTGGACGTACTATTTGCCCTCTTAGTTTCATTGTCATACTTCAATATTCTCGGACTCTTTAGAATAACGATATTTTTGTGCTTACGTTTACATGCATGCTATCAAACTCTTAATCCATTGCCGTCAAACGTTTGATCGTCAGGTGAAAAAAATAATGTAGAATTTATTTGTGCCAAAATTTTGAACACATGAACGTGCAGGAAACATTGACTACATAATTCAACACAGCTAAACATTATTCAACGGGTTGGCTAAATGCGAACAAGTTTAATTCAACGATATTGCATGATGTTGCATCCGTTTGTCCGAGACCTTAAACTATAGATACTTTGAATTAATTCAACAGAAGATCGAGCTAGAAGGTTCCTATTTTCCTTGAGCTGAATGCTATTAGCCAACGACTAGAGTATATGCGAGAAGCACAAATCATCACCTTTTTCATGATGATTTGTCGATGTCGATTTCATTTGCACGCATTTTTATGATTATTACATTGCTATTTTGTTTTTCAGAAACCTTTTTCGCCAACTATGGACTTCGGAAGACCGATGCCATTCAATTTTTGTCACTGAATAAACGATCACAGATCACTCGCCGGACAATATCGGTATCAACGGACCCTGTGGAGGAGTGCTGTTATGAAAAATGCTTATTGGAAGAAGTTAACGAGTACTGTTAAATATCGTACATCGTACTAAATATCCTGCTTAATATCGGCCTTTAAAAACAATAAAGCTTACACATCGCATCTGTAACCTAGATATAACTTAATGTTAGGTCAATGCCTCATGCACTGCCTTCAAAAGTGCGCTTAACCCTCGGACATACAAGCAAAGTAACACCCCCACCTTGGAAGAAGTTAACGAGTACTGTTAAATATCTTACATCGTACTAAATATCCTACTTAATATCGGCCTTTAAAAACAATAAAGCTTACACATCGCATCTGTAACCTAGATATGACTTAATGTTGGGTCAATGCCTCATGCACTGCCTTCAAAAGTGCGCTTTAATAACCCTCGGACGTACAAGCAAAGTAACACCCCCACCTTGGTGGGGTTGATGGAACCTCTCCTTGGGTTTTCGTTATGTTACAATATTTTGAAAAGATTCCACCTTTAGTAGAGCCTGTGCTCTACAAGATGAGGTACATATTATGGGTTGCTGCGCTGCTGGGGGGCCTGTGACGTCATTCAATATGGCCGCCATGTTGGGCGCCGTCTTGGATTTTGCCAAAAAATTAGAGATTGTCAAAAAAATGTTAAAAATTGGAACTTTTTTTATGCTGGACATGTAGAATATGACATAATTAAACATTCTGCTGCTTTTTGTTGACACTTTTTACAATTTTCACCTAAAAAGGGTAACGAACGCGAATTTTTCTTCTTAAGTGGCTTGTCCACCACCTGCTACTTATGGCGTCATATCTCGTAACCATAGTAACCGATTCTCACCAAACGTAAGTCAAAATGTGTCTTAGGGATATGCGCACAGGCACTGAAAACGGCAGGTCTAGATAATAATTACACTTGGAGAAATTTAAATATTGGAGAAATTTTTGGAACTGTTGCGGGCAACAATTGCGAGCTAACAAAACTGAACGGCTGAGAAAAGAGAGCGGAATTTTGCCACTCTCATACGAGGTGACATCGTGGAAATTCTTTAAGGAATCACGCTATTATTATTGGGTTGTCATATCAAATAATTTCCGCGAAAAAGTTGATCCCAGCATGATTTGTTATTTCTCAAACCAGTTTTGAGAACTAAAATTCGCAAGAAGCCATTGCCCTTTTTCATCTTCCCTTCCTATGTATATCTCCATCAGGGTTCTAGGCAGGCTCACAAACATGAAAAACTAAAGGAAATGTGACTTTTTTAGTTCTTAGTTTATTTAATATCAAACCTGAGTTGTTATACACCATGCAGATACAATCACGAAGACAATCAAAATGGTTTTGCAATATATTTGAAAGGTCTGCTTTCCAAGTTTAACGTATTACTTCATTCTTAATTCCGAGATATACAGAAGGGTAATATTTGTGTATATATATATTGGAATCATCGTCAGTGAAAAATATAAGTTGAAAGACTCGGCCAGTCGCTCGAATGAACAATAGTTTTCCGGCGAAAATAACCGAATACTTCCGACAATTTGCGAAGACGCATATTATGTAGTAAGTTTTTTGACCGTGGAAAAATGTTACTTAGGATATTTACAGGAAAAGAAACTTAACAGAGCTAGCCAAAGGCTATAAGCCTTTTTTAGCTAAATACCATAAGCTTCTTTTAGCTCTTACAAGAAAGAAATTGAAAAACTCAAAAGATTCAAAAAAGTAACTTTTTAGGGCTACATCAAACAAATGAAAAACTGGGAGAAAAGAAATATAAATTTAACTCCTTGGGCCATCTGTCCTCAATTGCCTCTAGTTCATTCAATCTTTTCATGTTTTTCGTTCATTTTTTTTTCTATCTTTGTTCCTTTTTGTTCTAAGAGTATGGAAAATAATCTTTCAACCCACCGAATAAATCAGTTTAATTTGTTGACTGGCAAGTTAGACCTGGCGATAATAGGAAAAGACAAAATAAGGAGAAATCTCAGAAAGTGACGAGGAGTTCTAAAAAGGGAACCATCGCTGCCGACGAGGCTTTAATATTGGACTTCCGGGTTAGAAAAGTATGATTTACCTTGTTTTCCAACCTGTACATGTCCATTCGGAAACGATTGAGTTTATTGAACTCTGAGTATACGTACATTTCGAAAAAAACACGTTTCGAATGGTTGGACGAAGCTATCCCAAAATAATCCATTACTAACTAAATAGAAATAAGAATCGCAAAAGAATAAGCATTATTCTTGACTAGAAAAAGGTAAACATGTTCCGAGTCAAAGCATGCCAGAGCCACCTTGAAATCATTAGAGAACAAAGAGGGAGTAAAAAATTAAAATGCGAATAAGGATGATTTCTTTCGATCAATTTTAATGTTTTTGGATGCGAAGGGTGACCATTGGCTTGATTTTCTCTCCAAAAACTTTGGACATTTCTGAGGGGCATGTAAAGATGACCATTATGTTTGGTGAAATAGATACTTTTTAATTAAATTGTTTGATTTAACCTGAATGCGATCTGAATCTGATACGGGAACTGATAAGAGTATCTTAAGGTTTAATTAGTAGAGAGGAGATTTGATTGACTGTCTTAAATGTCCTTTCTCATATTACAGTGGAACCTCGATTTAACGAACCTCTATATAACGAAGTCCTCGGTATAACGAACAATAACAGTTTTCAGCCCAGTAATAGTGTAATGTATGGAAATGAACCTCCATATAACGAACCAATTTCCCAAGTCCCTTGGCACTTCGTTAATCCTACGTTCAACTGTCCACTGTTTTTGTCAGAAATAGATTGACGTACAAACATACTTAAATACAGGCACTGTCAGAAAAGCATGTCGCGTGAGATTTCGCGCTGGAATATTCATAACAAGATGGCGCAAGAGCTAGACATGCAGGCATAACACCTCCCCCCAGTCAAAACATCCATTTTAGCGGAGAAAGGGGATCTGTCAATGACTTCATGTTTACTCCATTTTATTTAAGTCGGGCTTTTTATAGAATTAAAATTACGCAGAATTAAATTAGGGCCATGAAAGACCTATACCAACTACTAAAGAATATAGAATTATTGTGGTGCCACGCGTCTTTTCCTTCTTGAATAAATTAAAATAAAGAGGAAACATGATATATGGCTTTCCACGGAAATGTAAGAGAAAAGCTTATTGTTTGTTGTTCAGGAAAGACTTTACTTTTTCAGCTGAAAGTTCCGTGGTTCTATATATAGAACCGGTAATTTACCGTCTTCCTCTGCACCTGTCTTGTATTTGAAGGATACATGGCCTCGATTTAAATTAATTATTATATTTCCGAGCTTCACCAGGTGTAAGAAACTTGTACTTCACTTCGCTTCACTTCACTTGACGATCAACCTCATTCTATTGTCGCCAAGAATATGCTAACAGGACTGAAACATGCTTTAGTTCACTTGACCATCTGGGGACTTATGTGCCACGTGACTTGATAAAGTTGATCAACTTCCTTTTATCGAAATTATTCCTGTTAGACTAAAATATAATCTAGAAAGGAACTATTGCAACGTCAGTCTCCCACGCAACGTGGCGCAACAACGATGGCAGGTAAAAGCGTTACCTACTGCGTCTAGACGGGACGCCTGGTTCGCTGATATCAACTAAAACGCACGCGTTTAAAATAGAGCTCTCCGACTTGGACATTGGCAATAAATGTTATCTCTCGCAGCTTGTGTGAACCGCATGACACGGAGATGAGCACGTAAACATCGGTCACTGTGGTTAATTTTTGTGGGAAGGCAAATACAAGCCAAAGCAGATGCACCAATAAGAAATCTGGAGCCTTTCAGATATACAGTTCATTGAAAGGAGCCCAAGATTCATCGAAGGAATTGACTGTACAAAAGCATCAGAAATTTATTGAAGCATTCTGCAACACTCAGGTAGATATCTCCTCAAAAATGTACCTTTCTTTTTTCTTAAAAATATTTCAATAGCAAATTGGTAATTAAGAATTTGTTAAGGGGAAAAGTTGGTTTATGTAAAAGCAGCTAGACTGCTTAATCTTCCTCTCTTAGCCAACCTTTAAATGCTTAATTTTTATTTTAGTCTTTCTTTTGACGATACCATATATTTGAAGGTTTAAGCTGTATCCATTCATTTCATTTTATTTTATTTTATTTCAAAATTCTCCATATTTTCTTTTATTTTGTTGTTTTGATCATAAAATGGTATAGAAAATTTCTTGTACTTTTCTTGACCAAAAACTAGACTTGTTTTACATTTATGCATATATTTACTAGCTAACATCAGAGGTTTGCCGAACTTTTTTCGCTGTTAAGTTTAAGCGAATGTAAAATACTGCGTAAGGCATTAAAGGAATGTACTCAAAGGTAAAAACAGCAATGTAAATCTTATTTATCGCATTGAAAGATTCTAACTTCCCAAAACAGGCACTCAGAATGTCCTAAAATGTTCGGGGAAAAAGGGACATTTTACACCCAATTTACGTGTACCTTTCCAGTTTATCTAAGGCCACGGTCACATCCTGTTATTGCTTTGTTGCTCAGGTGTTATGAAAGCAGAGAAAAGTTGCCAATTTTTGTTTTGGAAACAAATTTTTTAACAATGTACTTTTCATATTAGGGCTGATTATGTCTGCTACGCGGGCAACTTTTGGAACAGATTAAAAACAGGAAAACCAATTTCCCTCTCCAAAGCAAATTATGGAGGTCGAAGGAAGGCAAATAAAGAGGTCTCACCATGACATTGGTTCTGAAATTGCATGTTTATGACTTAGAAATACCTGTTTTGAAAGAAACGGTTTTAAAATGCCCTCTTTAAGTAACCCCTTGGTGAGAATTTTTAACCACAAAAACGTTATAGGTAATTTATATAATGGACTGACCCTATTATCATCCTTTTACGATAATTTTACCCTTCACAAATTTTGGAAGAGTAAAATTTTCCTTCTAAAAAGGTTAAATGTGCTATTAGCCAAGGCAGTTTTAAGACACAAAATTGATTCATTATGCATAGAAAACCCCTTAACTGAATTTCGAAATTTTTGTAACTAAGACTAAAAAGAAAAAAATGCGAACAACGATGCTAGAATTGTATAAAAAAAAGAACCTCATAATTCCTTGGCGGTTCAGTCAGTGTAATTATTTATCTTTTGATGCATGAACTGTTTACAACAGTTACATCCACTCGATTTATTATTGGACACGCTGTGTCCTGTGCCATATCAAGCGAACGATGGACGAGAAAGAAAAGTAGACAACTATATTATGATATTCCGCCTGTTTTCTTTTCCAACTTCTCGTTTTACGAACTTATTCTCTATTATGGGGAAAGAGCAAATATACTGTATGAGTTGTTTGTTTTTGCTGTTGTCTTATTTTTTTGGTTCTTTGTTTCAAAATTACGTGATTTCTCTAAAGAAGCTATTTGATCTATCCCTGAACCCTCCCAACTAAAAAATTGTGTTTACCTGAGCTAAGGAACCCTCTTTACCTCAGTTAACCTCAGCTGTTAACCTCAACGTGGGTTTCGTTGGACGGGAGTGATTTAGCTTTGTATGCACTTGAAATTATTAAGAGGGGTCTTGGAAAACACGACGCCAGACGAGCAGTGTTAATGAGTATGCTCCCAGAAAACTGTTGGACTAAAATGTTATGCGTAGACGAACCATTGACTAGAGCTATTGCAGGTTCAGTAGTACTGTTCAGAACTCTTACAAAGTTATCGAGAAAAGAATGTTTCAGACAATTACAAGACTTCTGTGTTTCGTCCACCATGTTGGTTTCCATGATGTTTAGAGCACCAACATAGCGACCATTTTACTAAAGTCTTAGTTGACATGGAAACACTGCGTTCCGCGAACAGCATTCGATACGATACCATGCAAAACTGTTCCTAGATACATTTGAAAGGAGGGTTCTCTACCCCTTTGCCAATCTGAGCAGAGTTAAGAAAGCACTTTTCTACCATCTTACATTTCATAGGTCTCAACTGCTACGCATGGATCACTTGAAAACACTGATTGGCCTTATCGTTGGATTGCTTTTCGTCTTCCCTTTACTTCTAAATGGACAAACGACTACAGCCAGCACGGCATCTACCACTACACCGTACACTGGGTGCAAATATTCTGAAACAAATTCACCTCCCTCTACGAACTGCAACACGTGGTGTGGGAGTAGCATAACGGCTGTTTATAACCAAGTTTGTTCTTCATCTTCTTCATATGGGAAAAGAAGATTATCAGGTATGCGTCGCACCATCCATTCCCTAAAAATGACAACAATAACTTTACACTGCGCACAGCACCTCACCCCACCCCCCACAGAAAAATAAAAAACCGTTATAAAATCATCCAAAAACATGAACACACATTATTCATGCTTTTTCTGCTGGCCTACAAAAAGAAGACCAAAATAACTGATGAGTATATTTTTAAAAGGAAAAATAACAGCACAATTAAAGGAGCTGTGTCGCAAAATTTAGCCAAATTCAGCCACTAGGATCTGGCCTCAACTTAAATAACACAGCAAATACAAAAGATGGTACGGATGGGCCAAATTAAAGAAGATTAACACAGATTGTGATTGGGTTTTTTTAAAAAACTGTTAGGTTGAACAGTTTTCCAAGTTTATCTCTGTTGTTTGTAATTTATGGACGTTCGCGCGAAAAACTTCTACGACACAGATTTTTTTCATAGTTTGGCTACAGTCAGGTAATGAGCTACCTATGTCAGAAATGCAAAAAAATTTGGGGGTCACCGACTTCGTTTTCGAAATAAAGCGCGTGGAAAACTACCCCAATTTTGACACATCGGTCCTTGTAACTCGACATGGAATCAGTGCTTGTTAGTTGAAAAATATTAAAAATGATTCGCTGAAGACCCACTTTCTCAGACAAATTTTCTTTAAATGGGTCTGCCAAGTTAATAATTTGAACCAGTGTCATCCTTTTAGTTAAACTCAACCTCTAAGATGGACTTTTGCGAACACCGCGCAGCTACAATAATAGCAGAATTCGATGATGCGAGGGCAGAAAAGTTGAAAATAATCAAACTTCCACAACACAGATTTTCTTTAATTTTTCACAAAACGTAGATAATCGACAAAGAAAGTGATCTATCAAAAGAAAATATGGGGTAACCGAACATTTAAGAGAGTTACACCCGTGCAGAGATATTTAAGTGCCCACTAGCGCGATATAACTCCACATTTCTTCAACAGTGCGCGCGGTCAATGCATGACGTGGCATGACATCGCGAAGTGAATTTCGTGCGCAGTAAGGATGCGCAAAAACAATTAGCGCGAACGTCCTTAAATATAGCGCTCGCGATGCATATTTGTTTGTCACGAAGCTGTGATTTTTTTGTCATTTACAAGTAATTTCTTCGCTAACGTTAAGTTCCATAGCAAGTAAAGGCGAGTAGTTGGAGAACTAAACAAATTGGACTGGACTGCCGTGACACAGCCCCTTTAAGCGTATTTTTAAGGATACTGCGACATGTTAAGCCCACTTGCTTTGACTGACATGCACTGTTACAATGAAAAACCGAACTGCAACATCTAAAACAATATAATGACAATATAAGTCCTCGTTCAAACAAATTCAACTTCATTCAACATTGTTGAATCCAACTTTATAGTCCGATGTTAGACCCATATGAAGGTAATAAAACGAATTCAACATCTTGATTCAACATCGTTTAACATTGTTGATTTCAGTAGACTTGTTGAATGCGTTTGGCCATCCTGTTGAATACGTTCCGAGAAGATCTCATCCACATACTCAAGTTTCAGGCTAACGTAGCTGCAATTCACTGCGTAAGGTTAGAAGTTCAGGGGAGCCCAACGGTTCGTTATGGGGAATATCTGTTCCGAAGGCCTAAATCGCCTGAGATATTGGGATTTAAAACTAGAGATTTCTTGGCGAAACTTCACCTCGGACTTTCGTTACAAGAGGACTTAACAATGAAGACGTAACGTAAGAATGAACTTGTTTGTTCAAACTGGGGCGCCATTGTTGGATCATTAGGCCTTCAATAATTCTGCGCTTGTGAAAAGAATGGGCTGTACAAAGAATTTGCCAACTAAAAGAATGAGATGGATTCTCGCGTAAGTGACGGGTAGGCTACGTTGCGAAACTGTTCCCATCGGGAATCACTTAAAACGCATAAAAATATGCACATAGCGGACGGTCTTTTTACCCTGAAGATGACTTAATTAGTCGAAAAGTTTGGTTTTCCTTTTTTAAACATTTTTTAGCCTTGTAAATAGTGTTTTTAAATCATAAGCGATTATTATGGATGACAATATTTGACCTTCTAGGCATAAACGCTACTAAAGATCTGCGTTTTTAGCATTTTGCCTTTTTTCCCTTTTTTTTCCTTTTTTTTTTTTGCGTCTGTATTTTTCGTTGACTCAGGCTAATGTTCTATTTTGTTGTTATGATTATGATTATGGTCGTTATTTTGCAGGCTTACATCTTTACGATATCAGCCTTAACAAGAAAGAAGCCTTAAAATTTCTTTTTGCGTCTCGCCGTTCTAAACGTCCACGCCAGCGTCGTTCGACCACTAATATTGTCGTGGAATGCTGCGACGAAGGGTGTGTCGTGGAAGAAATAAGCGAGTACTGTTAGATATGTTTTGTTTTTCACATTACTGAATTTAATTTAAGAGTCAAGCAGAATGTGAGAGAAGATGTGGTATCAAACTTTTCTTTTCTTTGTATTACGAAGAGAACGGAAAATAGTTCATAAAACTACCGGCGTTGTAGATTAAATTCCGTTTCTATACAGTTTGTACATGTACAGGCAAGTTATGATGTATTAAAAACACCAAAAGACTCAACAAGTCTTAATCACTTACCCAGTCTGGTTTTTCATCTTTATTATAATTATTTACTTACACTGTGATTTACATCGATTGTTTAAATATGATTATATGACGTACATTACATTACAGTAGTGATTATAAGACCTCGATAAATAATTGAATGAATCGATGGACCACACTGAAGACTGTATCAGGAAGCCACCAGGAAGGGGGGGGGTGGGGGGGGGCAGAACTGCAATTCAATTACTGATACAATAAAAGAATTATGACATGACATCAATGTGAGAATGATTACTTAAATTGAACCTAATCATCATCATCATAATAATAATAATAACAATAACAATAATAATAATAATTATAATAATAACAACAACAACAACAATAATAATAATAATAATGTTGAGTCAGGAAGCCCACTCGCCTAGGGCGATGTCGCAGCTCTTACAAGGTCTTCTCTGATTTGCTGAGAAAACAATACACCAAACAACAAAACAATGGACCCAAGCCCCGAAAACAATAGAGCTGCGTGATACCAAGGTCCAATGTAATTAGAGGTTGTTAAGAGCTGCGGGGCTGCTCGGGCTCGCCTATGCTTTTTTTAGTGGGGCCCTGCAAATAATAAATTACAAGGTAAATAAAAAATAAATAAATATCGCTTACCTAAAATCTAAGAAATTTAAAAATGAGAAATGAAAAAAATAGAAAACAAGATTAACATACATATGCATATAATAATAATACTAGAAATTAGATTATCTTGCAAATCCTTTGAGTTTGGCTTTAAGAAGTAACAACCTACATAGCAAACTCTCTAGCTTTTCACTGTCATATTACTGAAGTTGAAGAAGGAACTCAAACAACTATGACACATGGCACATAAGGAAGGATGATAGACAAAAAATAGGGCAATTTCGATATATTAAAATTCGGCTTGAACGCGAAGCTAAAGGGACAGAACCAAAGGAAAAAATTAATGTGTTTGTTTATTAGTAAATAAGTTTCTTTATTTCTTTTTTTTCTTACTTTGTCGTCCCTGATCCTCGCCATCAAACTGAATTTTAATATGTCGATATAGTTCTATAAAGATGATAAAGATCACTTAATTTCTTTCTGTTCAACTGTATCGGAGTCAGGATTAACAGAAGTGTGAGTGTTACTTGAAGGTTGTGTCTCGATTGCTTCATGAATTTATATTTTTATTGAAATATAGCCAGTCTAGCCTATCCAAGCCTAGCCTAGCCTAGCCAATCGAAAACAACGAACATTCAAAAGCCACTCGTGCATTCTCAAAGATGACAAAAAATGGAAAAAATACAAAGAAAGAAAATACAGACAAAAGAAGACAAAGAACTAAAAGAAACAAACAAAAAGATAAAATGCTCCTAGAATATGAGTAAAACCTGTACCATTTGCCCGGTTTGCATAATCATAACGCATGCATTGCGCCACCATTGCGCCAAAATCCGGTACCACCATTGTGCCATCGCCTCGTGCGCAAAATTTGTATTTACATGTAAGGCTGTTGACCAGCGCAACGTTTATACGTTAATTGCACTGTAACAATCCAAACTGAATCGCAAAGAATTACTAATTTCATGACTACGGTGCTCTGCTAGCGCTCCCGCGGGCCTTTCGCCGGGGGAAGTGCTCTGCTATTACCCTTATAAATTTGTAATAGTATTACTACCAAGGCGCGTGCAATTTATACCCACTTTTTATCAAAACACACTTCCAAATGTTTGTGAAATATGCACAGTGCCAGGATTGATGCAGCTGTGATGGCGGGGTCGAGAAGGACTTACTAGCCAAGAGATCGTGCCTTTATCCTAGCAAACTCCCCCCTTCGTACCTGGTACTAACAGGCCCAGCGGATTATCACGTGAGCATCATGCCTCGATATAAATAACACTATCTCAGGTCATAATGTTTGCTTTTACAATTAATACTAGTTAGGGCACACTACAGGATACATGGTGCACTTAAACAAGATTGCTGGTACTAATGTTAAAAGTTCCTTTGTTCCTGAAAGCTATATGTACCATCCATACACATCAACGCAGCTCTCGCCAGAATTGTTTGTCTCACTGCAGTCAGCCATATCCTGTCCATACCAGATCCTAAACTCTTGACCCAAAGATACCACCAAAGGCACTGAAGTCGTATTGAAGATGATTTCAGGTGAAATATCGTCGAATCCGTCAAGTCTGTAGGTTAAGTCGGAGGCACAAACTCTGCCAGGGACGCCCATTTGAGTGAATTCTCTCCTTGGTAAAAGCGGGATGCGATCTATGATGCGGGGTATGAAATAATTGTCATCAGTGTCTTGTCATTATAAGAAGGCACTTCGCAGCCCCAAAATGATCTGGTGCTAGTATCATGACACACCAGGGTACCAGAGATGTGTACAAGTTTCAAAGCTCCAAGATTTCCAGCTTCTAATATTGTGAAGGAGCCAAATGAATCACCTCGCGTCCCAAAACAAACAGGGGCGGTGTTTATCTTCGTCCATATTACTAAATGAAACAAGAAACACAGACACTCACTGTAAGAACATTACATGTAGTTCCTTTTATGGAGCTAGTTTTTTGGGGGGTGACGTTTTGAGGTGAAGCAAATCGTTAGTTGCCTAGCAACAGCAGAAGCAGAATGGATACATTAGGAACGAGTCTGTAAATTGTCTCACAGAGGTATCTCCCCATTACGTTATCTTTAGTATCAAAATAGAAGATAACGACTGGTGAATGAATCCCCGAGGCTCCACTCATGAACAACACAACACGACATTAAAGTAATTGATATCAATTGATACAAGTCACATACTAATGTAAACCGTATCCGAGTACGGGCTTACTAAAATTACAGAGCGAATTGAATTTCCTCGTGCACTGATTCATTCGCCCCCCATGTGTGGTTAATAAGACTACCACCTAGTAAATGTTTTGAACCTATGCATCTCAGTGGCCTGGAGTGATCTTTCGTAATTTAAGTATTTTTCTCAGGTGAAAATTGTGAAATGAATAACTGCTGTGTTTGTTGTTGTTGTTGCTGTTGCTGTTGCCGCTTTTATTGCTATTGTTCTTGTCGTTGTTATTGTCAGTGGAAGCTTAAGAGAGAAAATCGAATGACAGTTTATACATTTCTGACAGGCATGCCCTGTGAATCCTGTACGACATTTGCAGCGGTATCCTTGATCTGTAAATCCATTCTGGCATTTTCTATTTGGCGAACATGGTGACAGGGAACATGGATTCCGCTGGAGAAGAAAGAAAATAGGAATAAAAAACATTAATCGGTTAGAGACTTTCCTCAGAGATCTATCTAGCATGACACCAAGGAAATTTATAGGATTTGGGGGATGACGATGATGATGATGATGATGATCATCATCATCATCATCATCATCATCATCATGATGTGTAATGTCCGATGGCTCATTTTTGAAGAAGAAATTAATTAGAAATAATGTTCATCCACAGTCTCAAAAGATATGCGTCATACTAAGAATTGACTAAACAAAAAAACAATGGTAGCCCGGTAAATACAGAAGATAATCTTACTTTGGTTGCGCCATATAAGAAACCTTCGGTTGGCAAAAGATCTCCAGGGTGCTTTCTATGATCCGAGTCACTCAACTCGCAGATGTACTTGTTGTTGACAAGGGAACCGAGGTTATAAGAGAAGCAGTCACTTTCCAGGTAGCATTTCAACCGACAGTTGTCTTGAATATCTACTGAGAGCTTCTTAAAGATATGTCCTTTGAGAGCACGACCGTTTATTGGCTCGGCAAACTCCAGTATTCTGCACATACCTGACAAAAGACAAATAAATATCTAGTACAATAGACTAGTGAACAAATGTTGCACTCAATCTCCCCTTACATGAGTTCGTAGCCATGGAAACGCGCAGCACCGAGTTGTCAGTGAGCTCATGTCACGTGATAACAAGATTGAGAAAGTTACTTTCCTGTTATACTCTCGGGGAGGAGTGCAATGCCTATAGTGGGCGATATTATAAGGGTAGGTTTTACCTCGCTTTCCGCATCCAGTGACTGTCTCAGTCACTGGATGCAGTCTCTATCTTAACTGAAGTCGTGTATTGCTGTTAACATCTTTAAAGCTGGAACTCACCCGAACAGCTGGGGCCAGATTTCATAACGGACCATAAAATTTTAACGTTGATCTCTCGAGTCAAATGTTACACCAAATTTTCCCACGGACCGTCGTATTCAGGGATCTTTAGGTAAGAAATGCTTTAACCATTTTAGTGCCAATCCTTAACGGTGAACACAATAACGAGGTAGCCTTATATATTAATTAGTCACGGCATTTAAATATTGACGGGTGCTAGCACTGACCGGTTTGTCATTCACCTGTACTAGAATTAACAATCATTTCCAAGCGGAACTTCGTTAATTTCCAAAGACTGCAAAATGTATTTATACATTGTATACGGCTCCATTCGTGCACTTTTGTTAATCTCTTGGAACAAATATAGGTATAATTGTGCTACGTTATTCCAGTTATTCCAAATGAAACCGTAATTCTCATTATGTTAAAAGCAAGACGATTTGGGGGTGTTAGCTAATAAATAATTAAAAACAAGACAGTTTGAAATATATTAGGAGGCGTGAAAAGGTGCTCGGTTTGAAAAGACTGTTTGCAAAAACGCTGTTATTTATTATTGATGAGCACTTGAAGTTAACTTTAAAGACGATGAAATTAGCATTAAAATATTAAACCGCAAGCAACATACTAAGAAGATGAAAACATCAATTTATAAAGCACATCGTTTATTGAAATAGTTCGTTTGAGAGAGTTGTCTAGATCTTATAATTACAAAGGTTAAGTCATTAATCTTGCTCGATTTTGTGCCTTCACTAATGGCTCTATCTTTGTTATTCTTAGTCTATATCATTGCTGAGATGCTGGAGGTTTTTTATTTTGTTAAAATGTCTGTAACTAACTCTTTTAGGCAACCACATTCATGAAATCCCGAGTGCCTTATATTATTTCGTGCGATTGACTTCCATTACTTCACGTTTATACAACGAGCCGAGTTCTCAACTCACGGTGTTCTTTATGGCGAAATATACCCTGCTGATTTTGAGATAATTGTATCAAACGTCGGCGTAAACAAACCTCTTTACGACATTCATTTAGAAACTGTTCTCCGCAGTATGAGCCATATTTAAAACATTTCGCAGCGAGCAATCATATTCTGCAGTGACAACCGCTACATTGTGATGTAGCGGCTCCAAGGCAGGGAGCCGAATTGCTTGCAAATGATTCCTTTCATTTAGTTTCATTTATATCTTAACCGATATTCTGGAGCAAAAAAAAAACTGAAATCGTAACTGAATCACCTTTTTTAAAAAATATGATATGAAACTTGTGTTTAATATAACATGCTATGTAATTAATCCAACCGTACCTTTTTGTCCATTGCAAAAACAAACTCTGCACACAGCCGGCAAAAAGGCCAGTTTCAAATAGAGCAATCGTAACTCCATCGTTTTCAGCAACTGAGACCTTCTCCAGTTATCTTAATTTCAAATTATCTCTAACAAGATCAAAAGTGTGTTGATTTTGCTCAAGTATGCTTTACACTTAAGCATCAATCGTTAACCTTCTCTACACTTAACCAAGCACAAACTAATGCCTTAAAAATAGAAACTGGTTTGTTGACTAGGCCTTCATCGGTACCTCTTTGAATTTATGAACTTTGCAAATTAAATATTTATTAATTTAGCAAGTTGTACAGGTTTTGGGTGAAAAGTTAATTATAATGATTTAATGAGCATCGCTGATATGAAAGTAATTCAAGCGGTCGCGAAAACGCAGCTTGAAAAAGTTCAACCGGCTTGAACGGGATTCAGGGGATTCGAACCCATGACCCTGTGATACCTGCAGTGCAGCACCCTTTTTTTTACCCGCGGACGACGGATGGAAAAGAAATATCAGTCTATATGAACTGCTTAAATTGCTTTCTTAACTGTGTTGTTCATTCTTTAATTTGCAGTTCATATTTATAATATTTCACACATTTCGCTTCCATCTGTACGTCCTCTACGGGTTTTTTCGAACTCACAAATGACCAGCTCCCAGTTGGCTTGATAGTTCAATTGGCAGGGTCATGGGTTGGAATCCCGTCCAAGCTGAATTTTTCCTCTTTTCCAACTGCTCTTACAAGTTGTTTTCATAACTGCGATGTTCGTTGTTTATCAGGTTTCGTAGGGGTGCATTAATTTGTAATTACGTATATGTCTCCTTCGCTTATTTGAATGCTTATGTTTGTCACTGTTAATTTTCACTTTGTTATCTTAATTTTCTTGATTTTTCTCTGCCCTACTTGTGCGAATCTTGGAAGTATTTGATGATGATGATCTTAATTTCGCAGATTCAAATTTATGGATATTTGCATTTTTTTATTTTAGTTCGTTTTCTTTACTGCCATATATATGCAAATGCAGCCACGTTAATTACGTATTTACAGTTTAACAGTTAGATTATGAGCTGAAACTTTCTATTTAAACAATAGAGTTCTTCTGTCGAGGGCACTATCGTGTGATAGGTTGCCCGAGAAAATTTGATGTTCACAACAAATATTAGCCCGAGAACGTAGTTCGAGGGCTTATACGAAGTTTGAACATAAATTTCCGAGGGAACCTATCACACATAGATCCTGAGACAGAATAACTCTATTGTTGAACAAGATGGCGGACGCAAATAAACTGTTCCTGGTCGTGCTTGTGTTTGTGCTTAGGTTGCCGCTGTTCTTACAGATGAACTGACTGTCGTTCTTCTTCAGCATATCCTTATGTCGCTGGTGTTCTCACTTGCTTTAGGGTGCATTTGTGGTTATTCTTATGACCTAATGAAAACCAGCCTTAGTCGTTACAAACTTAATCGCCTATTTCTTTACTTGAAAAAGGAAAACATACACTCATTTTTTATTATTATTATATGTACTTAACGTCAAGCGCCGGACAGCTGTGCACAAATATTGTTCATCAAAGGTCTTGTTCATCAAAGTTCTTTTTCGTCTTGTAATGGCTTGCCATCAAGTGCAGTCGAGAAAAGCTCACCTAATATAATCCTCAGGAAAAGGCAGTTTTGGACCTAAACTACTCGGCATACATAACATCACAGGGGGGGAAATAACAAACCCAAAATTGAAGAAAAAACTGAGATTCGGCTTTACAAACAGATGGAATTGCATTGGTGTATGTGGTTGAAATCCTAAAGCTAGACCATTCAAATAAAACAGTACTTCCTTGTGGTGTCGTTACTGTTGTTTTTAATCCCGTCTCTTTTCCGTATTCGCGCAGTTTTTCCATTGCTCCTGGTTTTTCCTATTTCTCCCGTTTCCCACCAGTGTGCGTGTGCGCATTTTTTTTATCCGAACCGGTACGTAAGAGAGGCCTGCGTAACACATCAGAAGCTGTCAACAAAACAGGGTAACCCAACAAAAAAATTTAAGCAAAAAACCTCAAAGAGCATTAATAACTCATAACTTCATTAATTGTAAACTGCGCCACAAGCAATCTGGCTTAGTCCCCTCACAGTGTTGTAAATTACCCCTAAAAAGCCCTGAGGGGAATGGATAATAAGAAATTCACAGTAACGGTGTTCCCTGTTTTCTCAGTTCGCTTCAAGGCTTTTCAAAGGGAAATTTGTCTAAACTAAGACAGGTTCAGTTGATCTGTTCGGATTCGTTAACTGACATTAACCCTTTAAGCCCTAATATCCACATGCATATTCTCCTCACTGTTCTCCATATATTTCTTATGTTACTAGTTGGGAGAATTTGATTACACATCAACACATCTCATGTCTGATGATCATTTCCCTTATTCTCGTGACCTGTACAGTTAATCAACTTAAGTGATATTGTAAGGAGAAATAAGATGCTCGTCACTCTTGGGGCTTAAAGGTTAAAGTCGCAGAACGTTTTAGGGAACAGAATCTCATTCCTTAAAATTTTGATCTGCTGTTGGCTTTCCAAAAAGAGCTTGCGGACGTTATTTCGCACTTTAAATGACAAATTTTCCGCTCCGAAAACAAAATAAAGTAATTTTACTACGTTACGAAAGTTTGAGGTGACGATTTCACCAGATAAAACTTTAGTATTGATAATAATTAAAACGTCGAACTACTGTGCATCAAGGTCTTCCGAACAGAAATTCCATCTAAACGATTCGTTAGGTTCTTCTAACCGATGCTTCAGAGAAGCTATAGATGAAAAGAACTACTGTGGCCATGAAGGTCCCTCCGAACAGAAATTCGCTTAAACGATTTGTTGTAGGCTCTCCTGACAAAGGACATCCAACGGCACAAATCCTTAGTCTACTGATAACGACCGATTCCTACTATTACTTGAGAAGCTATGGAACTGAAAAGTCTAAGCGTTCCACACAAAGACGTCCACACATGTTTGTCCGCTGTTATTGTTCTCGCTACAATCTACCAAGTCCTGTCCATACCATATCTGGAACTCTTGCCCAATTGAAACAGGCAGCGGAGAAGAAAGCTTGTTGAATGCAAGCTCTGTAGAATTGACATCAATTCCGTCCAGATGATACGAATAATAGCGGCATTTACTCCCGTTACTTCTCACTTCCCTTGTGTATTCTGCAATTTTAAGGGCAGTCTTGTTGGGGTACGTTATAACAGTTAACATTTTGTTTTCACCAAAACTCGGATTTTCACAACCCCAATGGGACTCTGAGAATTCCGGGGCGCACCTCAAGGTGCCTGTCCTGTGGGCAAGTTTGAAGGTGTGAATCAGTCCGTTCTCAACCATGTGGAAAGGCCCGTTTGTATCACCTCGAGCTCCAAAACAAACTGGACCAGTATTAATCTTCTGCCATTCTTCTGTAAAAAAGTAATGTAATTTAATAGAGTTTAAAATATTTATTTTGAACTTAAACTTAATATGCCTTAACACGCCAAACCAAAGTTTCCAAACTCAACGCGGAAAGTTACAGTTATCCAACATTTTACCAAGTAGTATACATTGTTATCAATTTCCTTTAGTTATTAGAGCGGTTTTCCATTAAGACGTAAGTAATTCGCTTTTGCTTTGGTTGCTTTACTACCTTCAGCGATTGGTTAAAAATGTTTGCGCCGACGGGGCTCAAAAACGGCTGATTGGTTAAGAGATCGTGACGTAATATGGCAGTGTCCCTGCTATTGCGCATGCTCGCAATTAGAATTTTCGATCATCATGGCGGGCGGTGAAAGTTAATGCGACGTTTCTTAAAAGTTTTTACCGTGTGGGGACAGGTTTCTGAGTTAAAACTAACTGAAGTTATCGTGTTACACACCAAAGGTTATAGGTTATGGAGCTACCTAACCATATATAAATTTTAGAAGAGCGTGCTTTGGACGTACGAAGTGTCAACGAAACAGCTGGCGGAAGATTCAACAAACTACACGTGGTTGCGACTGTTGGTCATTGCCTTTTTAGCCAATGACGTCACGTTAGTGACGTCATATGGCTACTGTCAGAGCTTAAAAATCAACGATATACGTGAGACGTCCTATGGTGGCCTAGGTGTGCCATAGAAGAATTGTACACTATTTCAAGACTTATTTAATGATTTTATAGTTTGATTTAATGTGTTGTATATTTTATTGTCGATTTTTTATTATTTTTCTTTCACGTTTTTTGCTTCTTAGTTTTTGATATAGTATTTTTTATAGTTATTGTTATTCAATTTCAGTTTCAATTCAATTTCAGTGTTAAAACGAGTTTTATTTTGTTTTATTTCGTCTCAGTTTTGTTTTTCAAAAGAAAACTAAACTGCACCATGGCCTATGAGGGCCATAGACCACAATGCCATGCACGCATGTAAAGGCGAATTCCCTTCGCTGGCAGCAGTCTTGCACATGGAGTCGAGTACGGGTTTCTAGTTCATTGTACGTAGAGCTTGTAGTTTTCTTAGCCGTTTATCGAAGGACGAGGCACGTTCTAAAATGTCAAAGAGAAGTAATCGGAAGGATGATTTCGCAAAATTTAAAGAAAAGGTGGCGAAAAAGAGAAGGGGAAAGGAAGAAGCCACAACAAACACGGACATGGACTACATCACCGTTCAGCGGCTATCATCTAGTGTGGAAGGAAGATACCAGAAATATGCCAGAATTGGGGCCTTGACAAGCGTGCCTTTAGGCTGTGAACCCACTATTCAGAACATCAAAGAGGCTTGCAAGCGCCACTTCGATGTAGCAGATGGTATTTACTGCGATGTCCTGGCAGGTGAGAGGGGGCCATCTTGGTCTGAAACGAGTCAGATATCCAATTGGAAGGTTATACATGTTCGCTTTATCGAGCGTAGTGATGAGAGCCAATTCTGTGAAAAGTCCGAGTTCAACACCAAGAAACAGTGGAAATCCCAATTAACTCCAACGAAGGCACCCCCACCCACTTCAATGTCAACTAAAGTGGTAGCCTCGGTACCACTCAGTGCCATGCTCCAAATTGGCAAACTTATTCAGCCAACTGTGGAAATAGTTACTGTAAAACTGGAAGAATTCAAACTTTCTGAAAAGTCATGGGGTCAGCCCTTTGAAGTAACACTTTCCCTGTCTAAAGAAAAATTTGCAAGTGGTTCTTTTCGTGATGCATACCTTACAGAACCACTGTCGGGTATCAGTTCTGGAAAATATGTACTTAAAAGGTTTAAAGCGGATCAACTGGAAGAAATCAAGAAGTTGTTCAAGTCAATCGAGGAATACACGAGGAAAGTGGTCCAAATGAATGCTCTCTCTAGGAACTTTGCTATTATGCAGGCCAATGAAGCACCTGTTGAATATGGGCCCCCCCTTTGCTACACAAAGGTTTACTTTGGTAAGTTGTATGGCGAGTGCATAACTGTTGAGAACTATCTGGAGGGAGAATTCCAGAAATATATCAATAACACAGGAGATGTCTTTGGTGACAGTGAGTTAACCATGAAGGCAGAAGCATTCTCACATTTTACTTACCAAAAGTCAGGGCAGCAGCTCATGGTTGTGGACATTCAAGGGGTAGGCCATCAACTTTTTGATCCAGAAATTGCAACCTCCACCTTAATGGATGATGACATGTCTATATTTTTCTGCTGTGGAAATCTTTCCACACAGGCAATCACAAAGTTTAAGGCTGTGCATGTATGCAACAAATTTTGTAACATGCTTGAACTTAAAAAAATGTGATGGTCAACCAGCAACATTAATGTCAAGGGACTTTTAATCATCCAGGTGTTCCATACTGTGAAATATCCTGTTTCTTGTATGGTGTTTGGATTTGAACACGTTTTGTTGTTAATGGACAAAAAAAAACACAAACTACTGTGTATAATGCATTATGTGTTGCAGTTTCTTTATATGTTACAGTTCAGTTCCAAGGTTATTATACCTGCTTGTAGGCCAGTGACTAAATTTCAACTGTCAGTTAGTCTTTCTGACTCATTCCATATCCAGAATTTTGAATGTTCACGTTTTGGTTGATAAAACGATATGACTTAACAGCTGCAATTGAAAATGTGGTCTCAGGTGGTTTGGTTTAATATTATTGCCAGGTGTTGTGTTCTATATTATATAACATAACTATACATCAACTATGTATACATTTATGAAAAAGTTGGTCAGAGTATGCTATGATATATTGTGTTTACATTTCGCAAACAAGATAATTAGGACAGTTTTATTAACTTTTGGGAAGTTAAAATTGAAATATAAATGTTTCCAGTGTCAGACTGCAATAGTTATATCTTTGTCACTTTTTTGAGGTATACTGATTTTTTCATTTTTGTACCACAAAACACCAACTGTATATTTAGCACTAGCCTGCATAGCAAGCCCAAAGGGGAGGGCAAGGGAAGAAAATACCCCTTTCCTCCTCCCCTCTAGGCCAGCTATGCAGGGTAATTTAGTACAGAGTTTCTTTGAACTCTCCAACTGATGTGGGGTTACAGCATATTATCAAGCTAAATTAAAATTACTGATATTTTGTCCAACCATATAGCAGTTTCAAAATGCATTTTTATTGACATGAGATCGCAGAAAGAGGTAAGCAACCTTTGCATCTTCTGGATCTATGTCATTGGCATCTGGTACATGTCGCTGACACTCTTGTCGCACAGATGGCTTTAGATAATCATCATTTTCCTCAAGAACTTCAGAAAACTCAGCAACTTCAAGTAACTGTTCTTCTGTAACCTTGATGCCACATTTTTCTCCACCATATTGTTCCGGAAAGTGGTAAATATGTTCAGGCACTCCTGCTGGAAGTTCTTTTCCCCTCTGCTTCCGGCTCCTGTGGTTATTCCACACACACGTTCTGAAAACATCGAGCTCCTTTTGAATGACAGGGATGTAGACATATGCTAGCAGGTCCCTAAGGGTAGATGTAAAGTATACAAACAGTTACAAAAAATACAAGTTTGGCCTCCAATACTCCTAAAAATTAATAAAGAACCCCAGTTTCAAGAGCTGAGCTTGTTTCAAAGGCTAATGGAACCTCTGGAATCCTATCATACATTACTATTATCTCTTGAGTAATTTTGTTTTGTATTTTAAAAATACAACAAATTAAGGCAAACTACACTAAAATAAAATGTACACTTGCTAACACATCCACTATGGATGCTCTGGTACTAATTGGTTACTAGGTTTTCACACTTTTATGAAATTCACTCTACTACCATGTTAGATTTGTAAGTAAATTCACCATGAAATACATGTACCTGTCTGTTTGATCACTAGCGTCATATTCACCACATTCAACTAATGATTTGAGCTGATCTTTAAAATATCTCTCCATTCTTTCTAATAGCTCCCGCCACCACCTTTCTATTTTATTTTGGGTTGAGGGTCCATAGAGTACTGCATCTGTACATTTCTCTAAATCTCCTTGTTTCTCTCTAAGAAAGCAATGGATTGTTGCCATAACATCAGTTTCGGTACCTCTGTCTATCCGCAATGTCTCGGGCAGAACTGCAGAAAAATGTACATCAACAGTAATTCATTTCATTTTTTCCTAGCCAACACTGTAATGAATTCTGTATTCTGATTGGTTCTTATAAGAGCAGTCCAGATTTTCTTTCCACGATCATGATAAAGGTTTTGTGTGTTTATTTTTGAAAAAGTTAACCACACAAAAAATAACCTCGGAGGTGGGAATAAGTAAGTTATTTACCAGCTTAGCGGTGGTCTGAATAGTGAAAAACTGTAACTGTGGCCAAAGGCCTACAACATCGCAACATGTACAATGTAGTATTACTCTAACCTCAATTTTATCCTGCAATCTGGGCGAAACCTCTCTTACACCCTGTCACCACCCCCCTACAAACATTGGTAAAGATTTGTTTGTGTACTTGGGGGACAGCACTTTCAAGAACTTGTTCACAATTTTCACTATATGGAACCCTTGGGCAGTAAATAACATATCTTCTAAAAACACACATTCTTATAACTGGTTTAAATGTCATTCAACTTTCAAGTGGATAAAGGATTAATATATATATAGAATACTATTTTGGGTGTTTTGATTTAGTTCACTGTTATAATTTGATACTAATATTCCAGGTTTCTGACAAACATCATTACACCAAATTACATGTATATCTTTAGAAGCAATAGGGCTGACAAGCTAAACTGAGATATGATTTGCCTTCTATATTTTGCCCCTTACCTCTAGATTCAAACAGATATTCAAAATAGAACCTTCCTATAACCTTGGGGTTGTTGTTTGAGGTCCACACTCGCAGGAAATTTACTCTCCCGCTGTAGGTATCTAATCCTCCGTAAATACACAAGGGAAACATTGCCTTTTGGTACCCACAAAGTTTATCATGTCCATCGCATGACATAGTACAGTCAGGTCCCTATTATAAAAAAAGCACATGCAAGAAGGTAAAGTAAACAGAAACAGTGAGCAATTCTGGTCCTGTTAGAGATGTATACACGGATGGAGACGAAATGCAATGCAGCTGTTTTGAAAATTTGCTGCTTTATTTTTTGGGGGTTTCTTTATATAATAGGTTGCACGATGTTTAAGTTAAATTAACTTAAACTTACACCAGTGACAAATGCATTCAATCGTTGTGGTCTATTCGATTGCCCCACTCCTCCTCTTGATTCGAGTCCATCCGGGTCAGCTTCTGCCATCGCCGCGTACACCAAATCGCGAGGAACATTTAGGCCATGAACCTCACGCACCTTCTGTTGCATTGCTCGGTAACCCAAAAGCCTACCAGGACCTTGCAACTCCTTTTTAACAGCTTCTTGCACATCACTAACTTCTACTCCATAGTCTGTGTACTTGAGGTCGAAAAACTGGAGCCTTCTACCAAGGCTTCTTAAACTCCATGCGTACATTGGATAATCTAAGCTCACAAAATCTAAAATTTCCTGTCTTCGCAGATTTCTGCGAACATACTGTTCAAGATCTTGTTTTAGCGCATCTTCATGCTGCCATTCGGCATTTCTTATTCGCGACTCTGCCATTTTGAATTACGCGCGATGCCTTTTGGGAAAGCGCCTTTACATGCGTGCATGGCATTGTGGTCTATGGCCCTCATAGGCCATGGTGCAGTTTAGTTTTCTTTTGAAAAACAAAACTGAGACGAAATAAAACAAAATAAAACTCGTTTTAACACTGAAATTGAATTGAAACTGAAATTGAATAACAATAACTATAAAAAAATACTATATCAAAAACTAAGAAGCAAAAAACGTGAAAGAAAAATAATAAAAAATCGACAATAAAATATACAACACATTAAATCAAACTATAAAATCATTAAATAAGTCTTGAAATAGTGTACAATTCTTCTATGGCACACCTAGGCCACCATACACGTCTCTTATTTGGCAAAAAATCCAGTTGGCATCAGTTGGCATAATTTTCGTCACATTTTGCCCCAAAGCATCCAAACATCGGCAGCGTATAATCCGCGGTCATTGACACGCAAACAACCTTGCTTGTCTCAAGCCAGGAGTCTCAAGCGTTTACATAAACAAAATAAAGCGCTTAACAAAAGCCCCGGAACAAAAGCCCGGGGCGGGGGTTACTCCCCTATATTGCCTATACGGGGACGTACCGTTGGACAGGGTATGGTTTTTGGCCTCTCTGTCCTAAACAGGATACAAAATTTTAACCAAGTCTGTCCGTAATAGGGTATCAACTTGTCGTAAACAGGGTATGGTGAGAGCCGATTGTCGTCATTAAATATGGCTTACACAGTGTCTAGGTATCCTAGATCGGGGACGTTTGCTGGTCTTTGAAACACTTTAAATTGTGTAAAACAAGGGAGTTGGTATAATAATCATTTGCCCTAAACAGGGACCTAAAATAGAGGGTGCTGTCCTACAAAGAGTAGGTATTTTAAGGCTTTTTTTTTTGTCCTATACAGTCAGCCTCAAACCCTCAGTTGGTCAAGTGTCCCTCCCCCTGGGACAAAAGCACCAAAAGTTCGAGGGCGCTGTGGAAAAGGAAGATCAAAAGAGCAAAGCGAAGACATAAAAAATCAAGACCCGACCACAAAAAAGTAGAGATTCATTTTTTATCCACCAGAACAGAATAACCCCAGTGTAACAAGCTGTCCATTTCATTGCAAACAGAGATATACAAACGACACATGAATAGAAGTCAGTACTGTAACTTGCTGAATTCATCGTCAACGTTTTCAACCTACAGTGCATGTAGTCTTAACATTTCTTTAATATTCAATTAAAACAAAAGTAAGATCCAAACAGTTAGAGAGGTTTTTTGCAACGGTTACCGGAACGGACCAAGTTTAGCAGACAACCTAATTTGCATAATGCAAGTCACGCAATCTCCGGATTAGCATCCAAAGATCAGGACTCAGTAATTTAATTCGCTTATTTCATCCATTTGAACAGTTCGAAACTTCTATTTGTGTACGCTTTTCTGTATTTATGACTTGAAATGGAGAAATCTTAAAATCTAGAAGCTATTCAGTTCACACGATCCGAATTTGCTCAACAACCTAATTTGCATAATGCATGTGTCATATTCGCAAAAATCACCAAAAGTTCGAAGTCACTGTGGTAAAGAAAGATAAAAAGTGCAAGGTATTTTTTACATTTCTGTACTCCCTGACATCTCCTTAACGCACTTCGATAGGAATTTAGAGCGACTCGGTCTGGACTTGGGAAATAAAGGCCGACGAAGACAGGATACTTTTGCGAGTTTTCAGAAAGCGCTCAGATGTGTGTTAATATATCAATTATCATGAGCTTCCACTACAACACAAATTAAATTTAACATACGCTTTACACCCTTGAAGGACCTCTTAACTTAAAAATAATAACACTTTTTTGCTGCGTGTTGTGGTTTTTGAGCAGTGAGGTCGCCAACTTATGCAATTTTCGTGTCTGGCCAGGCGCTAATTTACGCCTTTTGCCGCTCTTACTGTTGTGGAATCCAAAAAAATTAGTTTAACGTGTTTCCCAAAACGAAACTCGTTTCCTTTACTTGTGACCCAAGATGGTTTCCTGGGCAAAGTTTGAGGGAAAACTTTTTTCTGACCCGCAATGCAGTGGACCGCTCTTACAGACATTGCCACTTAAGTTTGGGGTTTCTGTATTTGTCTTGTATAACGCATGCACAACTGAGTAAAGCAGCTAATAGGATTGAATGCGAAATTGGCTGTGTTGCCTGATCTAGTTAGTGGTTATGGTGAAAATGTTTTAGCGCAGGAGTTTTGTTATGGGAATTGACATTTTGAGGGATGTAAAAATGTGGGAGTGGAAGGATTTGTGAATGTGAGGAGCATATCACGCTTCTGTGAATGTGATTTGCTTTGAAAGTTGAGTTTTGTATAGCAGCAGTGTAATACTGTGCTGCGTGAGAGGCAGTTTCCCTTGGCGTCTTATGGGGGGACGGATTCCGAAGTGGATTGTAAGTTTTCTTATTGGGTAACCTGTATTTCGCGAGAAACGACAGCTGTGTTTTTGCAGCTTATTAGCGCGGTAAGGAACGGTGGCTTAGGAAGAGAAGGGATTGGCACTAGTATCATGACGCAATTAGTGGATTGTACCATTGATACATCATCGTTCTTGAGAAGGGAGAGAGATGAGTGTTTATTTGACGCGAGAAGTTGACTTTAATTGCATAAAGACGAAGGAATCGGTCATTAACAAAGAGATCAATTAATAAGGTAGCTGTTACGAGTCTTTAAGTTAGAAAATAACTGAATATTATCAAGCGATGCGTGTGGTTTGCGTGTGGTGTTGGTTGAGTTTGAGGTAATTCGTAGTCCGGTACGTAGCCGTTCCGAGTCAACTTGTTTACTTTGCATGGGGATTCCGGGTTAGCAAACCGGCTTTAAACATCACGTCATGATATATGCCTTAACATGCCCCAGTCTCTGACGATCTGCACGAGCTCTTGTTATTTTGATTCTACCGCTATGTTCACTGTTTGTATTCACGGGCTAGGCACAACAGTAAATATTTCGTCATCCCTTTGTAAGCATCCTCAGTTGTGGGCAAATTTATACCGACATTCATTCGTTTGAGTGAATTTGCCTTTTTCAGCAGAAATAAAAGCGATAAGAATTATAAGCTGAGTCATCAGAGTTTAAACATTACGTCATCCAGTAACGTTATAGTCAAAATATTGTGTCACACAATCACACTTTTTGTCACGCTAACATTTGTGAAACCTAGGGGTGGGGAGGGTTAAAACCGTCGGTTGAGATGCCATTGGGCTTTCTTGTTCATTTCTGTTAAGGGCTCTTGAAACGTAATCTGTGTAAATGTTCGGATCACCTTAGACAGAAACGCAAGAGGTAAACTTGATGAAGAAAATATTGTACCTCGCGTTATTATCCGAGAAAGTTAAAATAACTGAGACGATGACTCCCCAACGTAATATCTCTTCTCAGTCAGTGTCAGTGTATTTCTAAAACAAATGTGTCCGATACGTTGTTTATTTCAATTTTTGTCACTCTTGAAATACCTTACCAGCCCTTTTCTATATTAAATTCCCAGTTTTTTATATCGCAAGCCCCTTTGTGAAAGAACTTTTTTTTTCTTTTGATATTTCTGTTAAATTTTAGCTCACCTTTTTGTCCATCGGCGATTTTAATGCTGTGCACCAAACAAACATAATGCAGGAACAGTGCTTTTCCGGTGAAAAATAGTTTGAACATATTTACTTTCTTGCCCCGGCTTTTGGTGAGCACAAAACGTCAGATAACGAACCGCTTGGTAGGAACGTGAACTAGAAGTTTGTTTGCCCTCACTGCAGTAGTCGACGGACTTAAGTGTATTTGCATAATTAATGATTGTAATCCTTGATTTCGTATACAATAGTAATTATAAAATATTGAGTGTAAACAGGTTGCACCTCTAATTGCGTGGTACATGAGCTCGTAACTTTCGATGAGATTGAGTAGGATAGCAAAGAAACGAAGAAGAAGAGAATTGGTTTTTCCGATATTTCGGAAAGTCAAGCCTTCCTTCTTCGGTGAAGAAGAAACGAACTGCTTCACTGTCCGAATTATCGGGAAAACCAATTCTCTAGATGTTTTTTTTTTCTTTGCTTTTTTTTTAATTATTAATAATTGATTTTAATTACTTTCAGCAGGATTTGGATTGTGGTCGTATCTAATTGAAGTTTCAAAGTTGAGTAGAATAAATTGTTTTATTGTTTTAAAGTCATCAAAGGAAACTTTTATGCTAAACACGCTAAAAAAACATTGTTCTCTGTGCATTTCGCACGCGACTTCTCTACACTAACGATACATGCTGTTAACCTGTTAATGAGGATTAAATTTCTCGGTTTAGAAAAAAACAACAACAAGACGAACACAAAATACCCAAGTTATTAAGCCGACACACAGTCAATTAATCGTTTTTATTTTAATTAAATGTTTGTTTATTAAGACGAAGATAATCATAATCCGACAGGTGTCCTCAACTAATGTCCTGGGTTAATGTAATCCATTAATATATTTCTTTTAATTGTTTCATAAACCAGCTTCTTTTAAGTTATTATTGCAATAAGTCTCAGTGATATAATAGCGACCTCAAACAACTATACGACAGCAATGGCAACAACGTCACAGCAGTGTGAGCACAAAAGATTTTAATACGAAAACAAAGGTTCTGCCACGCACCTTACATTTAAATTCTTTCTTATACATCCTCTAAAATCAAGAACGTTTAAAAACACCAAATTCGAAGTTTTCAGGAGAACAGGAACAGAGGACGGTGAATTTTCATTTCTGCTAATCTAAACTTGAACGCTTGCAATTCTCTTCGAATTCAATGTAGCTTGTGGAGAACTTCCAGTATTGTCAAGAATTCGAATATCATATGGCTTAACTGCTTCGTGTTCTAAAGGAGAATTTAGGGTGGTTCTCGTTCAGAAATCTGCACCGCTAAGACGGACCGCCTAAAAATTGACGCGAGCAATTTATAGAATCACATACTAAGCGTACAAAAAGAAAAATCTTAAAATGATTAAGATCATTAAAATGTGTTAGCCTACCCGGTATGTAATGTCCGGCGTATTAGGCTACCCGGTATATATATGCTTTGTTTAATATTGCGGTCTCGGCGTTTTTAAACTTGATATAGTAAGCTTTACAGTGAATGCATGCATGTTAAAACGCATACAATTAAAAATTTTCAGCGAAGGAACACAGCGAAGACATCAGCAATACCGATTTTGTCTGTAAACAACAAAAAAAGTCGCGTTATTTAAATACAGAACTGATCTACAGCCATAGGGAACCAACCGGCAGAAAATACCCAAAACAATACGTGCTGTATTTTTGTTGAAATATCTAAAATAGCGGTATAGTTTTGCATGTAACATTCATAAAATAATCTCTTACAGGAGCTCTTGTCTCTCAAAAATCTCCCTTAAGGCAAATTTTCATTTGTTGCTCTTACACAAGAAGAGGGATATCTCATTAAAGTTTTCTACTACCATAGTTATACCCTCAAGTCATGCAATGAAGTGTTTGCCTAATGTGTTTACTTAAGTAATCGCCGTATTTAAGTGTGGTATTGTTAATTATACTGTACAAGGTGGTTTGTGTTTGAAAGAAGTAGATCTGCTTACTAGTATCATCATAATGAACAGAGTTCCCCTCATTGCTGTACAGGATGCTTGGCTGAGGACTACGTTTTCCCCAGGGACAGGTCTCATGAGAACTGGTGATGACCAACCAACCAACATCTCCGGGGCATTCCTGGTACTTTTTAGTGATTTCAAAGGAGCGTTTAACGCTAGGAGCTCCTATGATATTAAAAAACTTCAATTCTAGTGCATTTTTGAGGTCATTCCAGTGGGACGAAACAAGGTTTTCCTGGGAAAACCAGTTCACATTGTCTGTGCCAGTAGCATTGAATTGCAGGGAACGTACTTCAGCTCCGCCGTCGTACAGGACAACCCGAGCCTGCAGTCAAAAACAAAGACTCATACATAATGTTACTATGATTATGATTATGATTATGATTATGATTATGATTATGATTATGATTATGATTATGATTATGATTATGATTATGATTATGATTATGATTATGATTTTGATTATGATTGTTTCTTCAGGTCACATAATTAGGTGACCGAGTTCAGAACCCTAGTAAAATGCAAATTGAAAACCTATACCATATGTCCCTAGCAACCAACCACACTTGGCAGGACAGTTCTACTGAATTGTTTCGTTAAACAATTTTCCTCTAAAAAGTTACAACCAATGTATAGAGTGTGACCCTTCGCTTTCCTTCTTCATCCCACTACTACTAATGCGAGTATAAGAGGGGAAGGGGTTTAATTTTAATAATAACCATAAAGAGCTAAGACCTAGAACGGAGTATCTAATTTAACGCAGTTTCGCTTACCGCGGAACAGCATGACGCCACCTTTGAGGCAACGTAACTCCCTAGGGACCTGAAAGCTCTTTCTCCTTTATTGGGTTCGCACACGGCAGTCAGTTAAATCAATGACCGTTATTTGACTGTTTTTAAATTTTACTGATCGATGACTTTTCGGGTTCAATTAAGGGTACTAGTATGTATTTCATATGTATTAACACAAATGCTAACCGCCCCGCTAACGTCTTCAAAATTTCAAGGTTACCACGCGCATTACGCACAAAAATAGGGTTTCTCACAACACACAACAAAACTCAATGGAAATATATGTAATTTGCGCCAAGTGCGGGAAAACTGAGGAAACTGTTTTATTTTAGTTCTAGTTTACTGGGAAAGTATGCCTAGTCGTATTAACCAATCATTAAAGTTTTAAAGAAACCAATATATTGAAATGCTCATGCCATTTAATTACTGAGTGACATGTCAATGAATCCAAACTTTGTGGAAAACTACATTTTTAAGAGGTTAGTTAGCTAGAATAAAAATTGCTTGTGAGAGAACTGACATACATTAACTTGATTTGGATCAAGTACACAAACAGTCCACCCTAACGATTATACTTCACTGCGGACTTATGCGTGATATGCAGACTCCTGGGTTCAAACCATTTACAGTACTAAATGATCATGCTAGCTCCTTGATAAAAAAAGCTACTGGAGTTACCTCCTTAGGATGAAACATCTCCCAGTTGTTTTGCAATACAATGCGGTTTTTGTAGTGTCCATGATGAGACGTTATTGTGTTCAGGGCGGAAGTAACGTTTTCAGAATGTGAATCAGGTGACTCCCAGAGTTCGCCAACATACGTTGGAGTAGCATTCCCGACAACTTTGAATATCATTGTCCAACCTGTTAACATGGAAAATGCGAACAGCTAAACGTCATTTTATAATGTGTTGCATGAGATTAGACTGCGAGTAGTCTCTAATTTTGGCGATGGCGACTGTGGGGCGGGCGAAATGCACACACATTTCGCCCGCCCCACAATCGCCATCGCCAAAATTAGAGACTACTCGCAGTCTACATGAGTCAGAAAAAAACCTAGCTTCTTTCTCTTCTCTTTTCTGTTTCCTAAAAGCTTACTAACCCTTTCGATCACAAAATTATGCTTAATTCTTGTAGTATGAGTCTAACGTTTAAATGCCAGGAATTAAATCTCAAAGTGTGACTATTCAAATGAAAGCTACTAAGCAGTATTTTCCGGCGATGCTGTTTACTCACAAGGTGGTTACTCACTTTAGAGTCTGTGGATAAATTTCTAAGGTGTGGTCATTCAACTGAAAGCTATTGAGCAGTACTTTTCTGTGGTGGTGTTTGTAATGCGGTATAAAGGGATTCTAACTTTTGAGTCTGTGGATGAATTTCTAAAGTGATCATTCAAATGAAAGCTATTGAGCAGTAAATTCCTGTGGTGGTGTTTGTAATGCGGTATAAAGAGATTCTAACTTTTGAGTTTGTGGATGAAATTCTAAAGTGCGACGGACCATCCAAATGAAAGCTATTGAGCAGCACTGTCCTGTGATGGTGTCTATTATGATTTACGAGGTGGTCAGTCTTACTTGAGTCTGTAGATAAGAGCCCAAAGCTGTGACCACTGAAATCGGAAAGTTACTAAGCACTGCTTTCATTTGATGTTATTTATTATCCTGTTCAAGCGCTCCCTTTAAGGTCGTGATAACTTTTGAGTCTGTGGATGAAATTCTCATTTCTTCTGAGCAGTACTTTCCTGTGGTGCTGTTTATGATGCTGTACAAGGTGGTTCTAGCTTTTGAGTCTGTGGATGAAATCCTAAAGTGTGACCATTCAAATGAAAGCTACTGAGCAGTACTTTCCTGTGGTGCTGTTTATGATGCTGTACAAGGTGGTTCTAACTTTTGAGTCTGTGGATGAAATCCTAAAGTGTGACCATTCAAATGAAAGCTACTGCGCAGTACTTTCTTGTGGTACTGTTTATTATGCTGTACAAGGTGGTTCTAACTTTTGAGTCTGTGGATGAAATCCTAAAGTGTGACCATTCAAATGAAAGCTACTGAGCAGTACTTTCCTGTGGTGCTGTTTATGATGCTGTACAAGGTGGTTCTAGCTTTTGAGTCTGTGGATGAAATCCTAAAGTGTGACCATTCAAATGAAAGCTACTGAGCAGTACTTTCCTGTGGTGCTGTTTATGATGCTGTACAAGGTGGCTCTAACTTTTGAGTCTGTGGATGAAATCCTAAAGTGTGACCATTCAAATGAAAGCTACTGCGCAGTACTTTCTTGTGGTACTGTTTATTATGCTGTACAAGGTGGTTCTAACTTTTGAGTCTGTGGATGAAATCCTAAAGTGTGACCATTCAAATGAAAGCTACTGAGCAGTACTTTCCTGTGGTGCTGTTTATGATGCTGTACAAGGTGGTTCTAACTTTTGAGTCTGTGGATGAAATCCTAAAGTGTGACCATTCAAATGAAAGCTACTGAGCAGTACTTTCCTGTGGTGCTGTTTATGATGCTGTACAAGGTGGTTCTAACTTTTGAGTCTGTGGATGAAATCCTAAAGTGTGACCATTCAAATGAAAGCTACTGCGCAGTACTTTCTTGTGGTACTGTTTATTATGCTGTACAAGGTGGTTCTAACTTTTGAGTCTGTGGATGAAATCCTAAAGTGTGACCATTCAAATGAAAGCTACTGAGCAGTACTTTCCTGTGGTGCTGTTTATGATGCTGTACAAGGTGGTTCTCACTTTTGAGTCTGTGGATGAAATCCTAAAGTGTGACCATTCAAATGAAAGCTACTGAGCAGTACTTTCCTGTGGTGCTGTTTATGATGCTGTACAAGGTGGTTCTAACTTTTGAGTCTGTGGATGAAATCCTAAAGTGTGACCATTCAAATGAAAGCTACTGCGCAGTACTTTCTTGTGGTACTGTTTATTATGCTGTACAAGGTGGTTCTAGCTTTTGAGTCTGTGGATGAAATCCTAAAGTGTGACCATTCAAATGAAAGCTACTGAGCAGTACTTTCCTGTGGTGCTGTTTATTATGCTGTACAAGGTGGTTCTAACTTTTGAGTCTGTGGATGAAATCCTAAAGTGTGACCATTCAAATGAAAGCTACTGAGCAGTATTGTCCTGTGGTGCTGTTTATTATGCTGTTTAGGGTGGTTCCGTGGATGAAACCCAAAGTGGGACCAGATCATTGGATGCTTAAGAGCAATACTTGGTGCTTTGTCTTTTGATACATTGCAAAAGGATTTTTTTTGGCTTGCTTTTGTATCTTTCGTTCTCCATATATACACTTTCATGAGCGAGAGCCTTAGTAAAAAATAAGCGGATCCATTGTTGGGGGATGGAAGCTCGTATAGAGCACTGATCAAAATTATAAGTACTCCGCTGCATTTTAGTATCATGGCAAAATACCAGCCTTAGAGTTATAATAAGTGTTTGTTTGTTTGTTTGTTTGTTTGTTTGTTTGTTTGTTTATCTGCATTACAGCTGCGGATCGGCAATTTCAAGGCGTGTTCGAGAAAGTTATATTTTACCAAATGGCAAAAAGGTTTCACTTTAGGTGCGAAAAATACTAAAAGGGGTAAAATATAAAGTAGAAAATCTTGACGACCTCCTTCATCCTTTTCCTGGTCGCAGTACACTGGAAAATGGTCCAAGGCATCATTCAGCTGAATTTGATAGATCCCACTTTCTTTGGGAGCTTCAAAGCAGTCCTTGTAAACTGCTGACAAAAACATAACAAAGAAATTTAAACAAGCAATCGCTAACTAACTGTCGTCCCAAATAAAAAATGGTTAAACTGTCAAGCATATGGCTTTCTGGTGAAAAATCAACGCGCTTTTATTTGATCCATGCCGGAACAATTTAAGCTTAGAAATGGTCCTTAAGGACGGTGCCTCCTAATACAGATGTACTTTTGCAAAGGTAATGACTATGGGGGGAAAGTAGATCTTAGCAAGGGTAATTGGAATCCAAAAAGGAAAATGTGGTAACCACGCATTTTTTTAGAGATAATTAAGCAAACATAATTTTAAAAAAAGCGTTAAAATACGAAGAATGTATGGCAACTTCTTTCCAAATTTTTGCTCAATTATCTCTGAAAAATGCGTGGTTACCCCCAATTTTCTTTTTGGATTCTGATAGCCCTTGCTAAGATCTGCTTTTTCCACATAGTCTTAAACCGCGCAAAAATATTGTTGTATTACTGGGCAAATTCCTTAGGCAACTCGAATATCCCGAGATGCGCAGAACGTATGCGCAGTAACAAAGGAGGCACAGTCCTTAAGTGAAGGGAATACAGGCCACCCAATGGCGTTTTCACACGACAAACCTAGGTTTGAAACTGGTGTTGACAAGTTCAAGTTCGTAAGTGTAAACGTCACAAAAGCTGGCAGTTTGCCGATATGTTGGGGGAAAGTGCCAACAAAAGAAAGAGGTAATATTTCGACACACAGCCCTCCCCCTCAATACGTCAAGAGCATGGGACAAACTCTCGCCTTTAGCCTTCTAAAACGCCTCGGTGCCAACACTACTTTGCGAGCTTTCGTTTGTCGTAGTAAAGGCACCTTAATGGAACTACATGTGGCTGGGTTGGGAAACTAATTCTGGCTTAATTAATTTCTTAACATTCAATCAAACAGGATGGAAAATTGAAGTCTGAATAAACGTGGGCAATTCAAATTAAATTCTCCATTGGTGGCCAGGCAAAACTAAACAAGATGGTTGACTTTTGACTTTGAAGATGAATTCCTAACGTGTGAGTAATCAAAGGAAAGTTTATACACATACTGAAGACTGGAATTTGCTTAAAGTGCTACTATGATCAAAAATATGAATTTTTTGTTGTCACCATATTTCGAAAATATAAGTACATATTACTCACCGTGCAAAGTTTTCAGTCGAAATTCGCACGGGAAGTCCGATTATTTTAACTGTAATTTTCGAATTCGGCTTGCCGCCATTACTCAATTCAAAAATGACCGGGACGAGTTGAGCCGAGATAGCCGAGAGAGGAAGTGACGTAGAAGTCTCAACGCAACAAAACAAACGTGGCTACTTTCTTATGCATTCGGAGAGGTGTGAGGGTTCGCAAGATTCATTTCTTCGATTTTGAGCTGCAGTATGCGTGGTCGGCGCTCTGTTGTTGAAGATTACGGCAAAGAAGGCATCGATGAATCAGAAATTTCCTTTCACAGTTCACCGACGAGTGGGTACGTTTATTTTAAGCGGAAAAGCTTCGTTTGCGTGGCTGACCTGAAGGACTTCAATCTTGTTGGACACTGTTTGCTCTGTGCATTTTTACGGCTGAATGTTTTACTCAAGCATTTTATAAGAAAGGTACAAGGAAATATTTAAAACCAGGATCAGTTCCAGCCATCAGGAAGAAAAACTACATCAGCAATCATATCTGAGCGGGATCGTCGAATGATGAGCGAATATTTATTCTGTTTATTTGCCGTTTGTGCTTACATCACATGTACGGTAAGACACACATTTCCTCACACATCTAAGAGATACTCCGCTCAGTTGTCTTGTGCATATACATGTATAAGTCCCAACAGATTTCGGCTTAACTGGATAATATATGCCCCTTCACATGAACTATTTTCTGTGTCGCCGCCAAGCCGGCTCCGCGATACGCAGAAATTATTTTTATTTAACTTGGTACGTTGTACGCGGTAAGCAGAAAATAAGAAAACATTACCGTGTACTCCGCGTACTACAAACGTTCCTGGATAACAGAACATCACCGTGTATTCCTCGTTCTATAAACGAGAATATTACTCGAAATATCTTTGAATTACTCGGCCATCTATAACGTGAAAATATAAACAACCGAGCTTAATCGACCATAACAAGCCTTACTGTGTATTCCTTGTTCTTTTTACTGTGTAGCCAGCCTCTAACATCCCTCGTACATTTCAATTTATCTCTCTCCGCGTACCGCGTAGCCAGCTCCTAATAATATAACCCTTTTATACTTCAATTAATTTCTCTTGGCGTACGGCGTAGCGAAATCCCAAACTGCCAAAGTCTTACATAATTGGCTATAATTTCCTGAGCCTTTCACCGAGTTCAGGGTAGCCACTTCTCTCAGTAACACTTTCGATGTGACGGCGTAGTCCACAGTTTATACCTAGACTTCTGATGGTAAATCAGAGTTCATCTCTATTAATTTGCATTTGCTTGTTTACTATATAGCTAGGTAGTAAGATAACCGTGTTCACACAATTACACGAGCGATTCGCGACATCACTTCGTTTACGTGAATTTATTTTCCTTGACCTTTTGTCTCATCTATAAAATTCTCAATGTATGTTAGGCTCGGGGCTCTCTATAAACATTCAAAAAACTTTCATGTAGCCTTATGTGGGCTTTTCTTTTAGAAGGGAGAGCTTATTATTACAGGATTTATTATTTATTTATTAACTGCAATTTAGGATACTGCAACAAATCTGTGAACATAACAACAACAAACTCAACCCGTATCGGCAAGAAAAAAAGCAAGAGTAAGAAACAGCTGACGGACCCCAACACGACAGACATGCGAAACAGTTAAATTTGCTGTATTATCGGAAGAATTTCAGCGTTTGTGATTTGGAATAATTGGGATATTTGTTCGGCTTCTTGATCCATTGTTGCAATGTTTGACACGGCTTCCTCCTCGGTAGCGAGAGGCTCAAAACTGTCATCGTATGGCGCCACTTCTGCAAGTTCGCCGACTTCGCCAAAAAAAAAATTTGTTCTAAATCGCTCTCAAAATAACTGGACGACAAATTCGATGGAAAACACATCCATATGATGCAATGTTTGGCTCTCTATTTTCGACTCTTCATTATACTATTCGTGGCGATGGTTGAGACTTCTACGTCACGAGCAAAATTCACGTGGTTAGAGATAAGACCGCTTCCATGAAATTCGCGGGCTTCTCTTTTGCGAACTGAGTAATGGCGGACGGGTTTAGTGCGGTTTTCAGATATATATTCCTGGGCCATGGCCTGGAAGCATATATCGATCTAATTTATCGCGATTCATATAATATGGCATCTATTGAACAGTTTGAAGTTTAAAAAAGTTGAAAACAAAACAAGAAATTTTCATCGTAGTAGCACTTTAAATAGTGATTTTCACGAGTTAGAACGAAACAAGAGTAGTGAATTGGGGATGGGGGTTAAAATTTTTCTACCTTTCGTTCGAATGAAATTTACCCTGTTCAAGGCAGTATTGCCCAACAAATCCTGGTTGACATTTGCAATAGTAGGTATTGTCTGTTGGGTTGATTGTGCATTTGCCATGTGGAGAGCACAAATTTCTTGAGCAGGCATTCTATTGAGATAAAATAGTATGAAATAAAAGCAGTAACTTAAATTTCTGGCGACATTAAAAGAAATTACCGATAGATAGTGGAACGTATAGAGAACAGAAAGCCAAGTAAGAAAGCCATTCTGGAGCAAAATGTTTTCTGGAATGAAACGACACTGGCGTCAGCTACGTCGTAGCGATCGAATGAAAACTGGCCTAAGTATACAAACGAAAAAGGGGTGTTCGTTTCTAAAGACACATCGTGGTGTGTCGGTGGAAAAGTCAAACACGAAAAATTAAATTCATCAGCTGAATTGATAAGGTAAATTCACAACGGAATTTCTTTACGGTGAAGTAAAAAAATCCAAATGTAAGAAACCAAATACATAATTATTACCTCAGTTCCTAGATAAACGAATCCATCGCTCTTCCTTAGATCTTTGGGATGTTGTATGTGATCAGAATCACTCAGCTGACACACGAAATGTCCGTCCTGAAGGGGACCGAAGTTGTAAGAGAGACAGTCGTTGTCGAGGTAACACGCGACTCGACAGGCATCTTGTCTGTCTAGAGTAATATTTCTAATCACGTGATTTACAAGAGCGTGACCACTAATTGGAGGAAGAAACGCCGCTGCTCTGCAACCATCTAAAACAAACAAGACATACATGAAAAAATTAAATGATCACCCTTTAAAAGCCCATCTGCAGAGTCAGTCCCAAAGTAATAGAACCATTTTGTTCTGCAACACTGTAAATTAATCAACGAATCACTCTGGAAAGCTAGTTAATTACTGACTTAGAACAAACACCACTGAACCGTATACCGACAACTACCTGCACGTTACAAACGACTTATTTGACGACAATAACAAGACAGACAAACAATAGACAAACCGACTAATTTTTACTAATAGACCAACGGACATTTGACTTACAAAAGACGGATCGAAACACACCAATCACATTTCACAGTCTTCGCAGCCAACAGCGTCACTGCTTAACAGACAGACGACCAATATCATCTTTAAGATCGTCAACCAATCAGGACAACGACCTGAGACTTACAACATCTACTGACGATTCACAATTCACTTGACTCTGATGGGGACTTTTGATCAGGTTGTCGAAACGTCAGTCAATAGAGAGATTTAGCATCACGTTTACGGCAAACGCGAACGGCAAAAATAGCACGTGATCGTGAGTTTCCCGCCATTTTTCACGTTTGCCGTTTGCCGTTTGACCTTTTTAACGTGAAGAGGCCAGGCTTGTTCTCGCGTCGGTCAACAACGCGAGATTTCCTTGAAAGTTTTTTATTCGCTCTGCTACAATTATCAGCCTGTACTTAAACCCAGTGATGTTTTATTTATTATTCTATGCAAACTGACCGGTTTACTGTCGGTGTTGAAACAAAAGGGAAGAAAAACGTGCGAGAAAGCGAGGTGATGTTTGGTTGTCAACTTCGCAAAGGCTATCAACTGTTTTATGAAAAAAGCACTAAAATTATGCAGTACGTCAACCTTCCCAAGGAAACCGCATTCAACTGGTAACTAATATTTTAGTTAAAAGTTAGAAAGCTGCTTTATTGTGTATTCAAGCTTTAAATGAGTTTACTCGAAGCTAACGGCAGAGGGCAAACGCCAGGTTGACGTTTGCCGTTTCCCTTAAACGCGATGATTAATCTCTCCAATGTCACCACAAACAGTCCTTATCAGGACTACACTCACCCGGACAATCATACTTCGCCGACTGACTTATTTCGTTCACTATATTTAAAACAGAGACGAACTCCTCAATGGCTTGTGAAGCATTATAAACTGTACCGTCCATTAGTTTCACTGTTAATAGCGGGGCACCATTGGTAAGTACATTTGGTAACCTATCGATGGGAGAAAATTTGGTTCTGACGTCAGCGAACGTACGGCCGCGCGTCCGTACAGACTCTTGGGGAGGGTGAGGGTAGCCCCAAGGCAACCTGACGTGGGAGGAGGAGAATGTCATCTTTTCTTGGCGGGGAGATTGCGCGGTGCTTTTGGGCAACCAGTGCAGCAAAACGGTTGTTCGACAGTGTTAAAGTTTTAAACTGAGAAAAAATATCTGGTATCTATATATGGAAAGAAAAGGGCTCAAAAGAATACTCAGTTGTCTTTTCGGTGAAAGGCGAAAAGTTCAAGTTACGAAATTTGTCTTCGAGGACTTTGTTGTCGGTTCTGCTGCGAGCTCGGTCGGCACAACGCTTGAGTTCGCAGCATTTGGCAGAGGTCCCAACGCCAAATATAGCAGAACTAGTGCATTCTGTTTTTTTCTGTCCACAACTATGGTTTTTGCGGCGGTCCGAACACATTTTCCTAGGAAAAATACCAGCATGTTCATGTCGATCGGCATCAAATAGATAGATAGAAAACAAATAAGTAGTAAAATTACCTTTCACCAGTATTGTCAGTGTGCGTGTGCATGCCGGTGACCCGGGTTCGATACTCAGTCGGGATTTTTTTTTAATTTAACGACTTCAATGAGAGTATTTTCACAAATTAATAAGTGCCAGTAAAAGAAATGTGAAGCTCCGCTCTTAGGTTTCGCTAAATCTATATATTAATTACAGTTTTTGGTTGCATGGGTTTTATCCTCAGACTAAATCGTTGGAAGCACTAAGACGATACGTAGGGTTTGACTTTTGAAGTGAAATTGGTCAGTAAACTTTCGTGGCATAACCGGATATTTTTCCTGAGATAAACCGGCTCTTGCAAAGAAAATTAAAGAGTACAAATTTATTTTCAGTGTGATAAATGATGTTAATACCAACAAAGAGCTTATAAAGATTGCACGAATTTTACCAGGTGGCAATATATTGTATATTGTATATTGTGTATTATATATTGAATATTGTCAGGAGAGGGTGCAATTCATGTTTAAATAAACGAGCGAAGTATTGAAACAAAACTACCCTGCGGCTAGTTCCTGTGTGCTGTGCTCAAGGGATCGATTTAAAAAAATCGACAAAAATTTGATAACATGGATTTTTTATAAAAGCTTGAAGTTCACCGAGAAAAAAAATTTACATCTCATTATGCGACACATTAACGCACCCTAATTAACTTCCTGTTGATCGCGCGAAATTTGCCATAGTAGGTTAAAGCTCACTCCATTTCTACTTAACTAAACTAATGTCAGATGAAGCCCTTATTGTTTTTCTGACCGAACATTGAGTTACAATATATTCTCACTGAGAGTAAGTTAACAGACTACATTAGGAAACCTAAAAAGGCTTCACTCTAAAGTATCTCACTATCTAGCAGGTAGTTAGACTTATTTATAATCACCATTAGCCTGCGATTTACTAGCGACTGTAGCGCACCACCAGTAGGCCAAACTCTGTTGAGTCACTTTTGCTCTTTTTGTTAGCGCTGATGTTTTTACATTCAACTTAAGTTGCCTGAACTGGTCATGATAGAGCAGACTGAATTTTAATTATTTAGATCAGTGACGATTGTCTTTAACCGAAGCTTAGATAGTTATTTTTTTTATTTATTATGGGCGGAATGTTATTGACTTACAAGTGAAAATAAATTAGAAAATGTGACGACAGAGACGTTCTATGTCTACTATCAAACTCAGTTAAACTTTTCCGCATTGATATGGTGTTTATACTTACTCCTTTGGTTTTCAAATGCGCCCAAGACTGCAACTAAAAAACCACCAATTTTGCAAGACATGGAACATTAAACAGCACTAAAAATAATTTGAGCTAAGAACTTTCAGTTGGATGGCTAAAATTCAGAACCACCTTGTATAGCATATTTATAAGCAGTACTATAACAGTGCTTCCCCTATGATTGTCAATTCAGTACAAGTTGATTCGTCAAAAACAGTTATCTCTACGCCACGTCATTTGTTTTTTCACACATCTCCAAAAGTTTTAAAAAAAAAGCTGTTCTAAACATTTGATGTTGACTTAACATGTGTAATAAACAACGAAAATTCGCGCATCGCGTATCTTTAAAAATTTGGTAGGAAACTACTGCGCAACAGACTATGTTTTATGCAAACATACATAGACAGTATTGAACTGACCTGCCCGTTCAAGGATGTTGTTGCAATACATAAATAGCCAAAGTACCCACAGAGAGAGCAAATGAACTCCAGCGAAGATTCTCTTTTTCATTTTGTATTTCCTTTAACCGTTAGGCCTGTTTAGTTTTAAAAAGGAAGAGATGCGAAGCAGCTTTTGTCGTCTGGGAACATTTGTCAGTGCGTGAGTGGCTCCCGTGAGCGAAGTGATAAATTATTTATTTCGCCATCGAAATTCGCTTTTTAGCTTTGTTTTTATTTTTTTTTTTTTCACAGGAATCCAATAATTTTTCTTTCCAATTTTTCTGGTTATAACGAACCGCTTAAACTCAACTTGCTCTCAACTTTCTTGTGGATGTTTCATTAGGTTACAAGAAAGCCCAAGGGGCATTTTAACCGGCCGTTCTGACCCTCCCCACCCCTAGGTTTCACAAATGTTAGCGCGATGTTGTATTTATAAGAACCGGCGTGACGAAAAGTGTGATTGTGTGACACAATATTTTGATTATAGCGCTACTGGATGGTTTAAACTCTGATGACTCAGCTTATCTTTCTTATCGCTTTTATTTCTGCTGAAAAACGCAAATTCACTCAAACGTTGAATGTCGGTATAAATTTTCCCACAACTGAGGTTGCTTACAAAGGGATGACGAAATATTTACTGTTGTGCCTAGACCGTTAATCGGCGAACAGTGAACATAGCAGTGGAATCAAAAAATAAACACGAGCTTGAGCAGGATCGTCAGAGTCTGGGGCACGTTAAACACGAAGCGAACCTACAAAAGGGAGGCTGAGCTGTTCAGCCTGTCAATCACAAATCCCAAGGGGTGCCGATGGAGGCATTTGATTGGCTCACTTGCCAGACCAAACGGGACGTGCTTTCGACATTACTAGCAAAATTAGTAGCCGATGAACAAGATAACTAATTAGTTTATTCTCGGCGAAATGGGTGGATAATTCTTCGATAATCGCACGAATGGAAATATCGTGTAGATTCACCCCGAATTTTTGCAATGACAATTTTCTGAAGACGAAAAGAATCAAGAGGCGAAATACCAGGCGCTATAAAAGCAAACCGAAACCGATAAATAACAAACAACTCGATCCGCATGAATACGGCTTTTGCAAACAAAACGAGGTATAAAATAATCCAACTAGCTGTCTAACTCTTTACAGATTTTTCGGGGAAACTATTACTTCTGTATAATAGTTTATAATAAGATCGAGCCAATGAAAGAAACCCAAAGGATGAGAGTATTATGAACAAAATAAATCATAGAATCCTGCAACGGATTATAAACCAACTGCAATTGCGGCTGGGTTTGAAAAATGTCCCAGCAAATTACGTCTTCACAGACTGATATTCAACTTCAAGTCCTGAAATAAATTTGTATAACTCTTTGACTTTGGTTTATTAATAGTTGAGCGGTGAGGAAGCTGTTTTGGTAACTTCACAGAATTTGAATTTTTAATCTCGGTTTATCAGTGTTTATCTCGAGTTTACCAACTCCAGTTGAGAACCTCACCGGACTTGCATATAAATTGCAACGTTTTAGAGTTGAATAAGATTTGACGGCTCACTTGTATTTGTATACTATACATTTAGTATCTACAGCTTATTTTAGTCTAGGTTTATTCATTCGTTGTTCGGATAAACAAACGGACATTCTCCTTAATATCAACTGCGTGACCGGCGTCTACCATTACAAAATCAGATTGGAACCAACCGAGCGTTTCAAGGGGGCGGAGCCTTCCCTTTTATAGGATCGCTCCGTGTTTAAGGCATATCTCATGACGTGATGTTTAAATCCGGTTTGCTGACCCGGGAATCCCCATGCAAAGTAAACAAATTGACTCGGAACGGCTACGTACCAGACTACGCACTTACAAAATTACCTCAAACCCAACCAACATCACACGCAAACCACACCCATCGCTTGATAATATTCAGTTATCTTCTAACTTAAAGACTCGTAACAGCTACCTTATTAATTGATCTCCGTATAAATGACCGATTTCTTAGTCTTTATGCAATTAAAATCAACTTCTCGCCTCAAATAAATGCTCATCTCTCTCCCTTCTCAACAACTGTGATGTGTCTATGGTGCAATCCACTAATTGCATCATCATACTAGTGCCAATCCCTTCTCTTCTTAAGCCACCGTTCCTTACCGCGCTAATAAGCTGCAAACACAGCTGTCGTTTCTCTCCTCTGCGAAATACAGGTTACCCAATGAGAAAACTTACAATCCACTTGGGAAACCGTCCCCCCATAAAACGCCAAGGGAAACTGCCTCTCACGCAGCACAATATTACACCGCTGCTATAGCAAACTCAACTTTCAAAGCAAATCACATTCACAGAAACGTGATATGCTCCTCACATTCACAAAATCCTTCCACTTCCACATTTTTACATCCCTCAAAATGTCAATCCCTATAACAAAACTCCTGCGCTAAAAAAATTTTTACCATAACCACTAACTAGATCAGACAATGCAACACAGCCAATTTCGCATTCAATCCTATTAGCTGCTTTACTCAGTTGCGCATGCGTTATACAAGACAATTACGTCTCTTGTAGCTCTGGTAACGGCCAAAAATTTATTTTTTTTTATTGGCCCATTCAAACTGTATGCGTAACAACGTTAAAATTTTTCGGCTTTTACGCATAACGTTTTATTTCCGGTTGAATTAATCAGGGCACTAATTTTAAAATATATTGACTTGATCAATTTCCACGCAAAGAATGTGACTTAGGGCAGATTGAGCGACCAAATTTTGCTGTTTGGTTAAGCACGTAAGAATTCAAAGTGTTAGAGATTGTCGCTAAATGCCAGCGATTCTTTTCTCGCTACAGCATTTTCTACAAAACTACAGCTTCTCCATAAATAAACTTACATGTAACTGTCTCATCAACTTTTGTAATGACCTCTTGATGTCGATGTTTAAAAACTTGGGCGCCAAATGCTTCTGGAAATTTTCGATGGGGTGAAGCGTAATACAATGTAGCTCCATTTTAAAAAACAGCGGTCGCCATGTGGCGACGGCCGGTTAATAAATGTGCTTGAAACACAGACAGGAAGTTTCATTAAAATACCGAGTGGTGACATATCCTCATGCATATTCATTACCCCATCACAGAGTTTGCGTTATGGGAGGAGTCTACGATCGCTGAGACAACAGACAAGCAAGCAACAAGGATAATCGCCGAGCTTGTTAACCAGGGAAGGTGTGTGGGTCGCGAAAGCTCACTGTTATCCTGTCTGCGTATGCTGAAACGCAGACGGTAAGTTTTATTAAAATACCGAGTAGTGACATATCCTTGCTGTATACTCATTAACCCATCGCAAACTTTAAGCTATGAGAAGAGTCTGCGACTGCTAAGGCAATTAGCAAGCGAGCAACACGAATAATCACCGAGCTTGTCAACTAGGGAAGGTATGTGGGTCGTGAAAGCTGACTGTTGTCCCTGACTATCGTTAGGTTATAAAAGTGACTGAAACGCAGACGGGAAGTTTTATGGAAATACCGAGTAGTGACATATCCTCACTGCACACTCATTATCTCATCCCATAGGGCTAAGCTATAGAAAGAGTCACCGACTATTGAGGCAATAGGCAAGCAAGCAATAAGGATCATCGCCGAGCTTGTTAACCAGGGTAAGTGGCTGGGTTACGAAACGTGACTGTTGTTCCGAACTATCGTTAAGTTATAAACGTGGCTGAAACGCAGACGGTAAGTTTTATTAAAATACCGAGTAGTGACATATCCTCGCTGTGTACTCATTAACCCATCGCAAACTTTAAGCTATGAGAAGAATCTGTGACTGCTGAGGCAATAGGCAAGCAAGCAACAACAAGAATAATCACCGAGCTTGTCAACTAGGGAAGGTGGCCCGGTCGTGAAAGCTGACTGTTGTCCCTGACTATCGTTAGGTTATAAAAGTGACTGAAACGCAGACGGGAAGTTTTATGGAAATACCGATCTTAGTAGTGACATATCCTCATTGCATACTCATTACCCCATTCCATAGCTAGGGTTAAGTTATGGAAAGAGTCTGTGACTATTCAGGCAATAGGCAAGCAAGCAACAAGGATAATCGTCGAGCTTGTTAAACAGAGGAGGTAGGAGGGTCGCGAAACGTAACTGTTTTCCCGGAGTATCGGTGAAGTGCTCAAGTTCTAGGTGGGGCGACCAAATTTTCAGAAAATTATACTGGAGAGGCGCAAAGCATAACTACCACTACAAGCATGCTCTATCACGGGGGGAACACGAAGAGATTACGTAAAAATTATGCAATGAGAGCGGTTAGCAGTATGGCCTAATGAATGAACCGTATAAGTGTGATATTAAGGATGATGAAATTCTATGTAAGCTTGTCCTTGAATTTGATTTCTGATTCTGATACATTAATTTGCTGAATTAGTCCTGACAGTCATGTGGGGGGTTGGGGGGATCATCCGGATAATTCGAAACTGGTGTTGTCGGCGTGCAAAGCGTTTACGGCAAAGCGTTTACTGCCTGTGTTAACGTTCTGAGTCAGGCCTTTTAAACCAAACTTTCACACTCCTACCAAAGGGAGCGCACTATACAGCAGTTGAGAATAGTAATTAAGGGACTGGTCAATAAGTATAGTAGGGGGTGGGCCGGAGAAGAGATGGGGTGGGTCACTATGTTTTCAGCCTTCCTAATGGGGTGGGCCATGCTATTTTCAACCCCAGGAAGGGGTGAGTCATCATATTTTAAGCCTTGTATATTGAAATACTGCAAACTTCCAAAGCCTTCTTTAAGCCTAGGGGAATGAAAAGTCTTGCAAAATGTACATGAAACTTGCAGGAAAAGGCCATTTGAGCAAATTAAGAGAACCTTTCAAGCTGAATTTGTTGAAAACAAATCAGTCGACATCCAAGTAGAATTATCATATAGTTAAGATCTCCCAGAGTCACAAACATAATCACTCCTTATTTAACATGAATGTTGTTTAAGTACTGGAAGTACAATGTAACTGCGACAGAAACTCGACATTCTATTCAGTTAGGAAAAAAGGAAGTGAACAAAATTAACATCAGCCGATTGTAACTTTTAGTGGCTAACAACAAACACAAATTATTATTAATATAGATATTATATCCAGGGGTTTCGTTTGAGGCCGGAGGCCGGACGTAACATCTGGTCGTTTGACAGTCCAGTACTTTCACACAAAATCATTTCCTGAAGTGTAAATAAATCAGATGATCTTGTAATTGTTTATCAAAGATAAAGCGGAGCCTTATTTTGCCCACTTATGTAACTCATTCAATTGGAAATGAATGATCATTCCTGTCATATGTAATTAAATCCGGTTCAGGCTCGCAGAAAATGGCATCTGTAGAAAGTCCAATTTCAAAATTTTCCCGGAGGGACATTCCCCCGGACCCCCCAGAAGTTCCTGCCTTTGGCACTCATGTTTGCGCCTTTGGCGCTCATGTCTGCTTGTTTTGTAGTACTTTAATTTATATGGAGATCAGATGGACATGGCTCACGTCAGTGTTTTATCTTACTTGTTAGGTTTTATTATTTTTACGACAGGTGCACTTTGCTAATGAACGAGAATGTAGACAAACTCAGCTCAAAAACCCACTGCAGGAAGCTACATGGCTAAATAAATTAAATTTTCTTGTTTTTGGAAGCTTATGCAGCAAACAAAAGAGGATTTTCTTACTAAATTCTTTGGTATACCAGTGTTCGTGTGAAAATAGCAAGAGCACACAACGGATTGTTTCCGTGGGATAGCAATCTGCCTTAATCGTCTCAGATATTACTGGCGCATTAACTAAGATGAGATATAACCAAGAACTTTCTCAACTTTCTCAACACAACGGATTGTTTCCGTGGGATAGCAATCTGCCTTAATCGTCTCAGATATTACTGGCGCATTAACTAAGATGAGATATAACCAAGAACTTTCTCAACTTTCTCTAGTGAAATGGAGCTAAATAGCTCGAGACATGGTAACCAATATTACTTTATTCTTTTGTTTTTTGTTTTGCGGATAAGTACAAAAATTTAAGGCAGCTGCAGTTTCCAGAACAGCATATGCAGGTCCGGTATACGGCCAGTTTCAGGCGTCATGCTACTGTCATACCGAACTAAAGTGATCGTTTTAAGTTCAAAAAGAAAAGCCCCAGGGGTAGGTAGGTAGGTAGGTAAAACTTTATTTATACACGGAATCCATTCATGTTACATGCTCTTCCATCGAGCCGTGTCTAAATTAATCAATTAACTAATTAAAATATCCAACTAAATTACCTATCTGTATAAGATTATCTTTATTAACTATTATTTAATGACATAGAGACGATTTAAAAGAGCCGAGAGTGGGCTGTGTCTTAGCGCTCAAAGGCAAGCTGTTCCAGAGAACAGAACCACGATATTGGAAGCTTCGCTTTCCTGCTTCAGAGCTCGGTCTAGGGACAAAGAGGTTATATTTTGAATTTCGTAGGTTATGTGAGTGAACACTGGATGTAGTTTTAAAGATGCTTGTTAAACGAATCGGAGAAAGATTGTGGAGAGCCTTAAACAGATTAATCGCTAGTTGCTTTGAACGCCTTCGCTCCAGACAGTCCCAACCGAGGTCACCGAGTAAAATTGAAGATCTAACATTTAGGTCTGAGAAGGTGATTAAACTTGCAGCCCTATTTTGGAGTTTTTGGAGCCTCTCAGACTGGCACACACCTATGCTGCCCCATACGGAGCTACAATAATCAAAGTACGGTTGGACGAGAGCTTTATAGATAGTTATTAGGGTTTCACGGAGAACTAAGTTCCTGACGCGTTTGATAGTCCCGAGGCCGGCAGACGCTTTTTTGACAACACTGTCAATATGGGAGTCCCACGATAAGCTCTCATCCAAATCAATGCCAAGATATTTGTAGGTTTTAGCTCTTAGACCCCGCCGTTTTTCTCCCTCCCCTCAGGGTGCAAAATATATTACGGCCACTCAAGATACGAGCCCTAGCCTGTAGAACGAAAGACGCGACGAGCATTTGTTTGACCGAGCGAAAACCGGAGGTCTGGGGCAAGTGACCACAAAACAAAAGAGCACGAAAATTACGCCAAGACGTCGCGAGACGTTTGAAACGAAGACACGCTACGCTGCCGTGTGGCACGGCAAGCTCTGTCACGCTACTTGTCTGTCATACAACTTGGTTCCAAACGTCGTGCTACTGTGGGGCGGACTTAATTCAAAAATCAAGTGAACTGCGTTTTAAAATTTCATCTTTTTGGTGCAACAGCTATTAAATACGACTGAATTAAATTCGACATCTGAAATCAAGTCGATTCTCCGAGCCAGCCTAGCAGCTTGGCCTGGCAGTAGCACGACGTGTAATGCATGCCAGCAGGTGTTTCTAACTTTCTCGGAGAATCGAATATGCTAAATCATATGACAAATATCGCTTTAAAAATACCCCAAAAAGATCTGGGGAAAAAACATCATTGATAGTCCTTTTTAATTTCCAGTTGGAGTCTCTCAAAGCATTATTGAAAGAGACATGAATTGAAATTCGATCCTAGTTCCTGCTTTCTTACAGCACCAAATGCGCTTAGATGAAAAAAATCCTATACAGGAGCTCGAATTTGAATAAACAAATCGGCTAGTGAGAGTTTTTAGCACAAAAAGATGGACCTATATATTTTTTGTTTTACTGATTCGTTATTTTTAACCACCTAGCAAACAGCAATGATTATAACCGACTTTATAAGTTTCAGAAATAATATAATTATATGTATCTGATGTTTTAATTTCTGTAATTACATGGCACAAAGGAAAAATGCTCTCGTAAACATTAAAGGTAAACATTTCTTTTTTATCTTGTTGTTCAAAGATCGTGAAACAAATAGAAGGAAAATGTTTCTTCCCAACGAAATAGTCAGTCCAATTAGACTAATGAGCTTTACGAATTTACTTTGAAATGTTGAAAAGTGCAAGGAAAGAGAACATCCAAAAATAACCTCTTTTTTATTCCACTGACCTCTTTACTGTCTTATGAATTTGCATACGTTTCTTTATTACATCCTGTGTCATTGTTTACACAGATACTGGCAAAATAAAAAGGAATAACAGGATTTGGAAACAAGACCTAAGTTATACAATGTGGGATGTAAATACAGAAAGGAAACTGATTTATCGTTTGGAAATAATCGGCTCCTTATCGAACATGGTTTTAAATGCTTTGGAAGGATATTCGCCGTAAATCAGATCATTGGACATTCTAGCCATCCTGCTTTTGTTGTTTTAATGAGCAGTTAGGAAAAGAACGTAGTTGTCCACTGTTGTAAGAAAAAAATGTTGCTCTGTAGAATACGATCCACGTAAAGGAATCACGAACATACGCAACACCTTAATGTGGCGAGTTCTAATGTTGATGACGTCAAGTAACGCGAGAGAGTTTTCGATGCAGTCGTCTCAAAAGGTGAAATTGTTTAAAAATTAACTATCGGTATGATTTTCCCAGTTTTATTTCATGAGAAAAAAATCTTCTGACGACTTGATGATACTGCATCGTATTTTTTCCAACTGCTACTAAATAATCTTTGTTTCACCTCCGTCAAAAACCACAATGTAAAGCAACACATGGCTTATGCGTCTACTGACGCAAACCTCGGTGTCACTTTCAAAATGTACTCGACTTCCATTCCTTTGTGCATTTTTCACATTTCACTTTGTTTACAATGTAATGAATAATTTCATTTCGTAACACTTTTCAAGTTCTAAAACAGCATTTCAATATGTTCACTCTGGTTGCATTAGACCTTTTCACAATGCACGAAGACATTCTTGAGACATACCAAATTAAAGAGACCCTGTCATCTTTGAGAGTATCATTTTCAAAATCCAAAAGATAATTGTTTTTATCAAAGAAAGCCTAAATATAGAGATCCAGTTCTTTTAAATTGGCAATTGCAGTGTACAGAAACAGTTAATAAGCGTCTTTGGCTTAATTCGGATGGCCCGGATGGAAATGGATTCCACCTTGAAACGGCCCAAGTTTTCAAGTTTTCTCATTTTGGCGGTAAAAACTGACTGTGGTCCTAGTCTAGAAGCAATTTTCTATGTGACCAATGTACTTGGATATAAATTTGCCAAATCTGATCAAAAAACAGAAAAACTGTTATGACAATTCCCTTTTAACCTGTAACCTGCGACAGTCGTGGGTGTATTATAGCCATTTAGAACACTTTCTAGGTGGCACTTTCCTGAATGGTGCGCTGTTCGTTTCGTAATCTTTCCGGAGTGAATATTTTGGAAAAATTCCCACTCGTACACTGGTAAGTAGGAGTAACAGGATTAATACAAATAGCTTGCAAAACTAGAACTTCGTGTTGATCCTCTGGGCGTGTTCTGGAACGCCTTCTCGTCAGAACAAAACACAACTTTACGACCCCGTCCTTAACCAACAAAAGTGACTTTCTGAACTCCTTCCGCAATCTATGATTCATGACCCAGTATATAATCCGGTTTATGGCCGACGACAGGTAGATAAGTGTAAAACAGACCGTTGGATACTCGGGAGCTAGAGTTTTCATTATTTTTGCGAGAATCAGGCCAATAACTTGTGTCGGCACCCAACATAGTATAAAACCAAGCATGACAACAAACAGTATCTTGGTGGCTTTGAGTTCCTCGCAATTTGGCCCTGATTGTTGTTCTCCTCGCTGTAGCGAGCAACTCACGGTGAGTGAGTGCCGGCAGACCACTTTTTAAAAAAACCAAAAAGTAGCACAAAACCATCAAAATGGAAGGAATTACGTAGACCATAACAGCAACCCAGAGCGGAACAAAACGTGGAAAATAAGTTCCCGCTTTAGGAATGTAGACGATTTCACCGCCACTCGCCCAAACATACAGTTCTCCGAAACCAAGTCGGAAAAAGCCATATCACAGCCGTCATGATGAAAGTTGATCGCTTGGTGAATATCGATGGATAACGCCTCGGGTGGACAATGCGAAAGTAACGATTCACAGCTGTGATCGTCATTATTTGTAAAGAGATGAACGATAATGAGACACCAAGGATGGCCTGAAACTTGCACATGGTATCGCCCAACGACCAGTTCACGGTTATCAAGGAGATAATCGTCAAAGGCATACAGAACAACGGCATGAGAATATCCGAGACCGCCAGGTTAATAACATAAACGTTGGTAATGGTTCGAAGACGTGGATTTCGATACACAACCGCCAGTACGAGGGAATTCCCAATTACTGAAGTTAGCATTACAGCAATTGCAAAAATGGATTTTGCCGAGATAATAGCCAAGGCTTTGGCGTCCATTATTTCAACTCTGACCGACCGAAGTTAGCCTTTAAAACTTCAAAGCAAAACCGCCTGACCATTTGAGTGGTTTGTTAATGTGCAAACACCGTTTTTGTTGATTATTTTTCATAGGGACCTTTAACTGCTAATTAAAATTGCACCTCTGCCGAAATGTATATTCGGACATCAATATCTTTAAGAAACATTGATGTATACAGCATCTCTTGTGTTACAGTACTTAATATAAGCACGGTCCAAGAAAATTTATTATTATTAATTTAAACGCGGTAATCTTTTCAACATTTTTTTCACGATTACAAGTAACTCTATGATTGATTACTTCGTAGTTGAAAACGGCTAGTTAAATATTCAAAGCAAGTGTCATTCTTTGTAAATATGGCCATCTTGTCACAGAAATAGAAATGAGAGTATTTGCTTTTTTCCTTTGTGTACGGCATTAACCCAATTTTGTTGTATACGGATCAGGATTAATGAATTAACTTAAAACTGAAGTATACAGGCTTTCCCCGTTCCAAAGAAATGAAATAAAAACACTAAACCCAAAAGGTTCGTACTTTAAAAGATCTGAACAAAACAGAAAAATCTGAAAGGAGAAAAACCGAGATGAAATGAGCAAAGATATCAATTTAACCGGAAAATAGAAGATTTACTTCTGTGCTGGGCAAATCTGTAGGAACAGCGGCAAATTCGAAAGTAAAATCGTCAATTAAAGAACAGCCAAATGACAGCATATCTACTACTTACTCTACTGCCGGACCCAAACGACAGCAGAATTTGATGTTTGCCTCGCTATCGACAACTTCTAAACTTTTTGGACCAAGTTATTTCAAACATATCTCTTGGCGGGTCAAAACGCTTCACTACATGTTCATTGATCAAAAACAAAGAAAACATACGAATTTTTCATTGCCTTAGTTTAATTGTAAGTATGCAAAATTATGTCCAGTTGTAGCTCTATCTTATTTCGGAATATACTCGTAAATCGACTCAACTGCTGTTTGTAATTTGTCATTTATAGTGAAAGGTTTTCGAAACGTCATGTATGTGGTTTGGAAAAATTTACCATGTTCATTAAAAGGTAAATCCGACTTGCGCGCACAAAATGAAGTAATAGCTAACGAAAATATGGCTTATCTCGGCAATCGCTTTACTACAAACAGCTGACAAAACTTTTAATTTAAAAATAGCGCTCTTGAAGATCAATGCAACTTGTGGTAGCAGTTTTTTTTCCATACCGTCCAACATTGCGCACGCGATCTCGGCAAAACAACTAAGTTGATCTAGCCGTTACCAACAGAATCGACGCAATTCTGTGCAATGTTCTTGTTTCTTTGAGGTATTATCCAGTTTTGCCCAAATTTGACACTGTGTTCTTGTATGAAACAAAAGTTTGTAAGGTTTTTGTTTGTTTTTTTTTTTTTTTGTTTGGCTTGTTTTTTTTTTAATCGATATCGCTGTTGTAATTTGTGCGTATCGTGTTCGTATTATAAACTAGAAACAGGAATAAAAAGCCACTAGCTGAGGGAGGTGTGTTGGTTGTTTGCCGTCAACAGCCAGTTGCCTTGAACATTTTAATAATTTAGTAACTCTTCTTTTATCAGATTTTGCTGCATGTTCAAGTAAGTTTGCTTTCATGCGCAGTTCAACTTAAAGTTGAAGCTTTTGTTCGAATGTGGGTATGAAGACGTATCAACAAAATTCGAGGACTTTATCAGTTCGACTTCTCGTTCTTCTGGTTTCGTTCACAAATGGAAAATGCCAGAACTTTCTTGGTGAGTTTGAATATCCAGAATCCAGATTATATGCTATCTCACTCGTGTCTAACTGGTCTATAACATTTGAAGTAATGACCTCAGCAGAAATTGTTTTTGGAATAAAATTTCACGAAAAAAAAGGTTTTTTAAAAAATTAGTCTGTTTTTTTCCCCCGAGGGCTTGAGTCTCGTATTCAGAAACCATATTTGAGTACAGCTGAAAAAATTCATGTTTCTGTGATGCATATCTTTATAACTTATTTATGATCAGTTTCCGAGACAACTCCACGTTTTTAATCACTTTTTAATCAGTTTTTGACTACAAAAAAGTAACTTATAATCATACACGATACTTGTTCGAACTGTTAGTGTAATATATAGTTTGAACGTAGCCATACTTTAGTAAAATAAAATTATGATGCGAAAGCCAGATATTACATAACGTGGAAAAGGTTATTTATTTTTTATTTTTTTTATTTTTTTCATTTTTGTTGTTTTCTAAGTTCAGACAATAGGACCTACCCTATGGCTTCTTTTTAATTCCTGTAGACATGTCGGTTTAAATTAATATTTCAAATTTAACTGTTTTTCTTTAACTAAGTAGTATCTGAGTAGAAGCATTAGCAGGGTGCCCTCATTCAGCTCGAAGACTGTTATCGGTAGGGGCCGCGCATCAAATAAGTATATTCAATATGTTTCAAATTTATTTACAATAAAATGCACAAAAAAGGAAAACGAAAGCATGTAATGAAAATATGTTTGAAATATTCCTCCCAAATCAATTTTAAAGACAATTTTTTATGAAAAGTAGCAGTTTTTCGAGAAACTTTTGCGTTGTATATTTGAACGCATGTAAAATTTCTTAAAATACGACCTAAAATATTCAGCTGTTAGAGAACGGATACGTCACTTGAACACTAACAAACAAAATACTTAAATGTTAGTGTTTTGTCTTTGCCTACTCGTTCGCGCTGTGTGTGATTAGGTCCAATAAATCGACCTCCGCTACAAAGGAAATTAAAAATAGTTTATTTAAAGCCTAGGACGACCAACGTGGATGTATACTAATTTCGGCTGATAAACTTTTTCACAATGCAAGGGATATCCAGTCTCGCCGAACATGAGTTCGTACATGCATGAGCCAAGTCGTTAGCGCACAAGCGCGATTTAATTCTTGGAATAGTTTTAAAATGTCTGATTTTAATATAAGAATTTATTTCAGTGCTTCAAGAAAATCCACCTTCCGAGGACTGTCGGGTAATGCAATTCAAACGTCCATTACATAACTGTACCTTGGTTGGTCACGTGATTAAGAGTGTGCAGGTGAAGTCCGAAATTGGATGTGAGTCACTGTGTTTCGCTGATGATGACTGCATGTCCGTCAACCTCGGGCCATTGCAAAACAACAAGCATTTATGTAAGCTGAGCAATTCAGATCACGATATACATCCTGAAGATCTCCAGGATCGGAGAGGATTCACCTACAAACCTGTGTGGGTTAGTGAGGGCTGTGTTAGTTCAAGAGATAAATACTATAAATGTTAAAATACTCCACAACTGAAAACTGCAGGCTGCGTTAATTTGTTCTTATGTAGACATTTTCTAATGTATCAAGTGTAGTGTGCCTGATTCAACATGTCTGTCGTCCTACACGTGCTTTCAGTCTGTCTGTTCTGGTATTGTGTTCTTATAAACGAAAATAGCTTCTTTCCATTTTCTATTTCGTCTAATTACGGTGTATATTTAACACTGGTTGGATGACGCTGAACTTGATAGAGAAAATCTAGTGGACAGTCTGACAAAATTACACAAATTCTGAATCAGTTGGACTGAATCACGAAGGAGGTTAAAGAAGGACGGTTTTGTTTACGTTGCGACAGAAATTTGCTTCCACAGTCCCAGGGTCTTCCGGCCATTCTCCTTAAGCTTTAATTTTATTCGGAGAGAAGTAAGAAAAAAAAACAACCTCTGAACCAAGCTATTTCGGATCAGGTATGCGCTTTCAACATCTGAATGGTAGCTAATACAAATTTTAGCATCTGGCTTTTTTAATCAATATATATAGGCTTGTGAAAATCTGTTACAGCCGATTTCGCTGATGGACTCGCCCATAATCACGAAGCGTTGAAGGAAATGAGCAGATCTCCTTAATCTTTGTGATTCTTGATATTTCGGAAGGTTATTATTTCCTTTGTAATCTCACTTCATGACATGTTTATTTTGTGACTATGGGCGAACCGTAGCCCAGTGAACCACGATTCGCCCGTCATGATCCGCCAATGATCACAAAACATTCAAATTTGCCAATGAATTAAGTTTCCTGGTCGAGGAAATACTAACTTCCTGAACAAAAATACAATCATAAGGAATCAGAAGATGTGCATATTTCCTTTACTCTTTTGTGATTATGGCCGAACCATAGCCTGCGAACCACCTTGGAAAAACCACGGGTTGCAGGTAGCAGTGTAATCGACCGTGGTAGGGAGAGTTGTATTTATTTAGTGAAACACATGCGGGTTCACCTAGTCCTACGGGCAGACGTCTCCTATTTCCTTTGCTTCAAGCAAAGGAAATAGGAGGCGTCTGCACGCAGGCTAAGGTCGCCTGGCTCTTCAATCGTACCCTTATCTATTCATCAGAACTACTGTTCAAGCAGCCCGTGCCCTCCAAGTCGCAGATGTCAATCAGGATTCACCGGTAAAGGATACCGTTGTATAGCTTCTGGTGAGGATGAGAATAACATAACTGGTAAGCAGCACCAAGTAATATTTTCTCGGCAGTGCAATTAAGTTGTGGTCTGATGTTCTATTTAACTATGTGAGCGAGTTATTGCTGTTGGACGACAGGTGGCTAGAATTTGTGGCCCGTTTTGCAAGGCCATATTCGCGGCTACTGTCTACCTTATACATGTTATACTCGAGGCTAGTTCTACCATACATATATGTATGGTTTTGAAGCGCTGAGTTCGTATGAAAATAGACTCGTTTGGAAATAGACTCAAAGGAGTCCTTCCTTTCGCTCAGATATAGTCGAAAGAAAGGAACACGCGAAACACGACGCGCGATTGGAGAGTCGCGTATCCACGTGCGTGCGTGCCGCTCGACTGCTCTTGCTCAGAAATGGTGATTGCTTGTTGTTGTCTACAGGACGGTGCCTCCTTTTGTTACTGCGCGTACGTTCTGCGAATCTCGGGATATTCGGGTTTATTATTCAACTGCATTCAGTGGAGTACAAATAACACCCAAAACGAGTACAAATATCCCACGGTATTAGTACTCCAGAAGACCGGTTTGACAGGTTTTCTACAAATGCCACGTCAGGCATTGGGCTTACAAGGTGAACGATGAAAAAATGGCCGAAACGCTCGTTTTTCCCGAAGAAAACAATGAATGCTTACCAGATTTTGAGGTTTTTTTCACGAAAACGAGATCCTAGAGACAAGCAATGACCTAGACGACAGTGAAATTTCTTTATTTAAGCTTATTGAAGAAAATCGATACGTATTAAAATACAACAGAAAAGACAAAAACTGACCTCAAGTCCGCTAAAGAAAGAAGGGCTATTGAGAAATTCCCGCTGAGGAAATTAACAATCTTTTATGTCATTTGTTTGTCAAAGTCAGGAAACGGAACCCATCCTTTCTCAGGAGCTGTCTCAACAAATGCACAATTGCTGTCGGTCAGAAATCTCCACGGTTAAGATGACTGAGCTTGAAGTGCTGTTTAACTTTGTTTGATTTGACTTCCGAGTTCTGTTTGTTCTGTCGTGTTCTTTCTTTTCGTAGTTTTACTCAGTGACCAAGAACATTGTTGTTCATCTAACTGTAAACCCGAAAATAATTCAGTTTTGCCTTGTTCCATCTTTGTTTTCCTTGCAAGTTTGAAATAAAATCACGACGCTTCGCTCGATTGACAGGTTTGACAAGTTTTCGTTTTTGACCAATCAACAACAACCTCACGTCAAGCGCGCGAAACCTGACCCCTCTGGCGCGCTCACTCGCTGCTCAGAAGTCACGTTAGTTTGTCACGCAACTCAGACAGTTTATAAACCACTTTTCCATTTTGTAGCTAAGTTGAATAATAAATCCCTTATTAGACGGTTGAGTGTGTAGTATCATGGGATCTTTTTACTCGTCTCTTGTATTTTGACTCGCCCTACGGGCTCGCCAAAATACGGCGCGACTCGTAAAAATATCCCACGATACTACACACTAAACCGTCTAATAAGATATATTTCTTAAGGAATTTGCCCACCAATACAACAATATTTTTGCGCGGTTTACACTCAAATTAAGAAAACCGTGAACACTGAAAATATTCCTGGAATGTGTGTTTTGACCAATCACATGCGAGACCTTGTAACCGCAGAAAACGAATGGGTTCTCAGTCACGGAATCGAGTTGTTTCGAAAGACGACAAGGTTTAATCTTCACCAGTTTATCTTACAGAAATTAGAAGTGCTATTCTTTTCTATCTGAGAGCCCCACGCACTACGCAAGCGAAAATAGGTTTGAGCGCTTTTGCCGAATAACATTTTTCGACAAACCGACGCAACGATCAGTGTTTCCGACATTTCAAATAAAATCAACTCAAGCGGCAGTTATTTCACCTTGAAGTAAAAACTGCAATATTCTCTCTCCAAATTCGCCCATTGACAGCACAGCTGACTCGATTTATTTAGGCCGAATCATCCGTGCCTTCGAGCCGGGCTTGCATCATATAACGTGTAGTTGCACATTTTGAAAATGACATGTTTTCAAATTTAGCAACGGTACACCAGGCTGTTGAAGAATAACGAACGCCGCTTTTGACAGTCCGCGGTCGTTGCTACAATGCAGCCGCAACAAGCCAAAGACCACTCACACATTTTTCGCTCCCGTAGCGCATGTGGCTCTCAGATAAAAAGAAATAACAATTTAAATTCTTGTAAGTTAAGATGAAGGTCTTTCAAAACAAATGGAGAACCGACTTAGAAATCCACTTGTTTTCTGCGGTTACAAGGTCTCGCATGTGATTGGTCAAAACACAATAAACATTCCAGAAATATTTTCAGTGTTCACGGTTTTCTTCGCTTGAGTGTAAGACTATGTGGGAAAAGCAGATCTCAGCAAAAGCTATCAGAATCCAAAAAGAAACTTAGGGGTAACCACGCGTTTTTCAGAGATTTGGCAAGAAATCGCCAAACATTCTTTGTATTTTAACGTATTTTTATAATTATTGTTGCTTAATTATCTCTGAAAAATGCACGGCCACCCACATTTTTCTTTTTGGATTCCAATTACCCTCGCTAAGATCTACTTTTTCCCCATAGTCGTAACCTTTGCAAACATAGGCACGCAATGCGTGCTGAGCCAATGACGTTTTGTTCCGTAATATGGTGAAATTTATAAACACAACCTATGGGTTTCACACCACTTCAGTGCGGACTGTGCGGTCCCCTCCATCTTCCCCAACAACTTGCAGCTAATGTGACAAGTCTTCGCCAGAGCAAGGAATATTCATTTATCATAAAACAGGGCAACGAAGCAGCGTGACTACGTGACAGTTAACTATAGTGTGACATTAGACTTGTGTGCGAAGTAAATAAAGCAAAGCTCTTCGTTTCCCTTTTCCTCAAAGACAACATATCCTAACACGTCAGTTGCTTGCATTTTTTATGTATTCAAGTCCTGATAGGCGTGAAAAAAACGCAAAATTCAGTAGGTCTCTATTACAATCCTTTGTCACTTGCGTTCCGTTCGAGATGCTTTTAAGCGTTGCGTTACATTATCTGTCAACTATGCAAATTTGTTCAACATACGCTTTGAACTATAAATAACCCCGAAGTAAAGTTTGGTATCTTGTAAAGATTTTATTCTAATTAATTGATCACCACTGTAACTTGGATTTTTAATACTAGTTTCATTCAAGTTTTTCAGTTTTGGGAATAGCTAGGAACAAGCCCCCGCAAATTCTGATTTTACTTTGTCTAATTTGCATAAGCGGGTTGAAATTTGATATACGCAGGGTGTCATAGTTGATCTATTGAACCCGTTTTGGTTGTAGTGTTTGTAGCCGGATAAATATTCTGCTTTGCCTTCAAACAGCACAGCACCGAAATATTTTTATCCAGCTTGCTTTTTCAATAAATAAATTGTATTAACCTTACGCAAAAACCGCTTGCTTCTCAGCTGGGGATTCTCATTATTTATCTTTCTTGTGTAATTCCACTAGAAAGCGAAAAACAATCGACGCCGTCAAGCTGGTCGGAAGTCAAAATGTTCTTCTACGAAAACTAATAATTCCGCTTGGAAATTAATAAAGGAAAACAAACACAAACAACGTGTGAGTGAATTCACGCACTTAGATCTCAAATTGACGAGCGCATCTTGTGTATAATTTCTGATGCGTTTGCTGCCGTGAAAATTTGTACCACGGCTAAGTATACGTAAACGCAGGACTTCATCGCGAATAAAATCCTGCCAGACCTAAAGTATACAAAACAGCGCATTCGAAGTAACATTAAATAGTTCCTGTTGATCGCAAAAAAGAAATTAAATAGTTCCTGTTGATCGAAACTCGCCGATGCAAAACACTTACAAAGCCCGGGCGTTCTCCCATAGTATAAACTGTAAGGGTATGTTCGCTGATAAGGTAAGGGTTTCATTGTCCCGGTGCACATCCTCACCCATCGTCTCACAGAATATCCCCCCAGTCTTACAGACCGTAAGACAGACGTATCTCGTAGATCGTTGATTTTCAGGCTCTGACAGTAGCCATATGACGTCACTAACGTGACGTCATTGGCTAAAAATACATCTATATTAGGAGGCACATCTGTGGAAAGGACAGAGTAACATTTTCCCTCCGAAGTCCGTAGATGAAAAATTCAAACGAAAATTGGTTATTATGCTGGAAAATAGTCTCTCACTTTTGAGACTGTGAATGAAATCTTAAAGCCGGTGACTAGAAATGAAGTAGTTTCATGTGGCAATGTTTATCGTGCTGTGTGGGGTGTTTTTTTGTTTTTTTAGAGTCTGTGGATAAAAGCTAAAAGTGCGACCATTCAAATGAACATATTTTTTTTCCTGTGAAACTAGTGCTGTTAATTCCAATAACAAAAATGATATTTTTTCACAAACATTCCTAGTTTAACCTGACCGTTTGTAATAGTGAAAAGTATAGACGTAAAATTAATTGAATTTATAACAAACTTCATTTCAGGGAATTGGAAAAAGATCAACAAAGACCCAGTCTGCTTTGGACTTAGAGACGACTCATACGGGTCCTTTACCATCACTGAAAGTGGCCTAATCAACACGTTTAAGCTCGTTCATCGGAGTGGATCCTTAAAATGTAGAAACAAGGCCTCAGCCTCTTACTGGGGTTGTGCACAAGTAAAAAACAAACTTATCACTGTGATAACTTTCAAGGACGGAACTGCTCTTTCCCTTGCCGAGTACGGACGGTATGATTATGGCTGCAACTATTACTCATACCATATTAATGGCGTGGATGTCGACTCGCCAGAACTTGCGTTCAACATTCTTCCTTCTCCAATGCCGGTGTCGGTTGGGCAAGAGTTCCAAATTTGGACTGCAAGAGACTTGATCGACTGCGGTGAGGACCGTTACAATTCTGAGCCAGGTCGCACATGTGCTGATGTTTATGCATGGTATGCTTGAATTTAGATCAAGCGCACGAAGACGGCCTTTGGAAAACCTTCCAGTGATACAATGCCACACTCATAACTAAAGTGTCAACTTAACTGCAGTCGGGAACCCACATTTGAAAAAGTTTTTTTTTTTGCCAGTTACTTTTTTGCAACCCCTTTGTTCACAGGACGTTTAAGAAGAGCGAATTTAAGCACAGACGTCTGTGGACCACGAACGGCCTGCCTTTTAACGACACCACGTTGACATAGCAGGTAACTGGATCAGGATGCAAAACAAGCCGTTGAGGATGAACAAGACAGGCCAGCAAAGGGAACAGTCGACTTCCGTTGACCTCTTTGGCTGAAAAACGTCTCTTCCTTAAGTTCTGTAACTGTTTCCAAAAGTGCGCGATGGATATGATCGATGTATTAACCCTTAAAGCCCAAATAGTGATCAGCATCAAATTTCTCCTCATTAAATTAGTGTATTATAACACATAAAGGTCATGAGAATTGGGGAAATGATCACCAGAGATGAAAAGTCTTGATGTCTTAACAAGTTCTTCCAATTAGTACTCAGTGAAATGTGTGGAGATCAGTAAGGAGAATTTAAATAATGATGCCAAGGCTTAATTATTTTGTTACTTTCTCAACTTCAGTAATCGATGCTTTAATTTCTTTGCCAAATTTTCGAGAAAAAACATATGAGCGTTTGCTTCAACGCAAAAGCTTTTGAACTACACTGCACTTAACATGGTATCCAGTATACAAGTCTTCAGATCTCTGCAGAAATCTTTATTTGAGAGATATTAAGTCCAAAATACTTTCTTGAGAAGAAAAGTAATGCACAGAAAGAGAGTTTTCCTTTTTTTCTGATTTAAGAACGTGTTGGAAAGAGCATGTCAGAGCAAAACAAAACAATAAAAACGAAAATATTCAACTTCCTGTAAGAATCTGTATGTCAGGTACAACAAGGCCAGAAAATAATCTCTTAAGAAGGAAAGTAATACTGCGGAAAAATCTTGCCATTCTTTATAAACCTGAGTCGTAGTATGTCGGGATGTCAGTCAAAAACAAATAAAAAATACACCAAGTTTTCAATTGCCTGTTAAAATCTGCATAGTAGAAATATTGAGTCCAAAATTACTTTCGTAAGGAAAGTGATACTCAGAAAAATGGTTTGTACTTCTTTATAAACTTGAAAGACGTTGTCAGATTAAAACAAGTAGAGAAATAGGATTCCCTGAAAAGATTTGTGTGTCTGAGATGTCCAGGAATGCTTTTGTAAAAAAAGTAAAAGTGTTAAAAAAGGTTTCAAAATTCATTACAAACTTGTTCAAGAGATGTGTTAAGAAAGGACGTTGTCAAGGGAAGTAAGAAAAAAAGACAAAGTAGAAAAGAGGAAGGATCAAAACAAGGCCAGGTATCCAAGCAGCCCAGTCGCGAACAGCATGACGGAAGACTGCAGGGAGATTGCTGATCCAGTTATCGGTTGAGGCTGAAGCCCTGCAAAAACATAAAAACCAAAGTTCCATGGGGTGTGTGGGAAATCGAATAGCGGATAGGGAATATTAATACTAGCTAGCAGTGACGAGCAGCCGATGTGCGGAGCACAATAGGCATACAGTGGCTCACCATTGCCAGAAACACCAATTGTTTATGGATTTGCTTTTTTGTTTTTGTTTTGTTTTATAGGCAAAAAGAGGGTGAATAAAACAATCCGAAAGCTTGAAATTTAATGACTGAGATCAATAATTTAATAAATATGAGGAAATCAAGTCCTCACTTCTGCATTTTCTTTTGCCATCTCCTTTCAGACCAGGATTACACTTGCACGAGTAAGAGCCCGCGGTGTTTTTGCACTTTGCTTGTGGATGACACGGTGTCTTTTCACATTCGTTGATATCTAATGATCACGAAAACACTAGTGTATGGTGGCCTAGGTGTGCCATAGAAGAATTGTACACTATTTCAAGACTTATTTAATGATTTTATAGTTTGATTTAATGTGTTGTATATTTTATTGTCGATTTTTTATTATTTTTCTTTCACGTTTTTTGCTTCTTAGTTTTTGATATAGTATTTTTTATAGTTATTGTTATTCAATTTCAGTTTCAATTCAATTTCAGTGTTAAAACGAGTTTTATTTTGTTTTATTTCGTCTCAGTTTTGTTTTTCAAAAGAAAACTAAACTGCACCATGGCCTATGAGGGCCATAGACCACAATGCCATGCACGCATGTAAAGGCGAATTCCCTTCGCTGGCAGCAGTCTTGCACATGGAGTCGAGTACGGGTTTCTAGTTCATTGTACGTAGAGCTTGTAGTTTTCTTAGCCGTTTATCGAAGGACGAGGCACGTTCTAAAATGTCAAAGAGAAGTAATCGGAAGGATGATTTCGCAAAATTTAAAGAAAAGGTGGCGAAAAAGAGAAGGGGAAAGGAAGAAGCCACAACAAACACGGACATGGACTACATCACCGTTCAGCGGCTATCATCTAGTGTGGAAGGAAGATACCAGAAATATGCCAGAATTGGGGCCTTGACAAGCGTGCCTTTAGGCTGTGAACCCACTATTCAGAACATCAAAGAGGCTTGCAAGCGCCACTTCGATGTAGCAGATGGTATTTACTGCGATGTCCTGGCAGGTGAGAGGGGGCCATCTTGGTCTGAAACGAGTCAGATATCCAATTGGAAGGTTATACATGTTCGCTTTATCGAGCGTAGTGATGAGAGCCAATTCTGTGAAAAGTCCGAGTTCAACACCAAGAAACAGTGGAAATCCCAATTAACTCCAACGAAGGCACCCCCACCCACTTCAATGTCAACTAAAGTGGTAGCCTCGGTACCACTCAGTGCCATGCTCCAAATTGGCAAACTTATTCAGCCAACTGTGGAAATAGTTACTGTAAAACTGGAAGAATTCAAACTTTCTGAAAAGTCATGGGGTCAGCCCTTTGAAGTAACACTTTCCCTGTCTAAAGAAAAATTTGCAAGTGGTTCTTTTCGTGATGCATACCTTACAGAACCACTGTCGGGTATCAGTTCTGGAAAATATGTACTTAAAAGGTTTAAAGCGGATCAACTGGAAGAAATCAAGAAGTTGTTCAAGTCAATCGAGGAATACACGAGGAAAGTGGTCCAAATGAATGCTCTCTCTAGGAACTTTGCTATTATGCAGGCCAATGAAGCACCTGTTGAATATGGGCCCCCCCTTTGCTACACAAAGGTTTACTTTGGTAAGTTGTATGGCGAGTGCATAACTGTTGAGAACTATCTGGAGGGAGAATTCCAGAAATATATCAATAACACAGGAGATGTCTTTGGTGACAGTGAGTTAACCATGAAGGCAGAAGCATTCTCACATTTTACTTACCAAAAGTCAGGGCAGCAGCTCATGGTTGTGGACATTCAAGGGGTAGGCCATCAACTTTTTGATCCAGAAATTGCAACCTCCACCTTAATGGATGATGACATGTCTATATTTTTCTGCTGTGGAAATCTTTCCACACAGGCAATCACAAAGTTTAAGGCTGTGCATGTATGCAACAAATTTTGTAACATGCTTGAACTTAAAAAAATGTGATGGTCAACCAGCAACATTAATGTCAAGGGACTTTTAATCATCCAGGTGTTCCATACTGTGAAATATCCTGTTTCTTGTATGGTGTTTGGATTTGAACACGTTTTGTTGTTAATGGACAAAAAAAAACACAAACTACTGTGTATAATGCATTATGTGTTGCAGTTTCTTTATATGTTACAGTTCAGTTCCAAGGTTATTATACCTGCTTGTAGGCCAGTGACTAAATTTCAACTGTCAGTTAGTCTTTCTGACTCATTCCATATCCAGAATTTTGAATGTTCACGTTTTGGTTGATAAAACGATATGACTTAACAGCTGCAATTGAAAATGTGGTCTCAGGTGGTTTGGTTTAATATTATTGCCAGGTGTTGTGTTCTATATTATATAACATAACTATACATCAACTATGTATACATTTATGAAAAAGTTGGTCAGAGTATGCTATGATATATTGTGTTTACATTTCGCAAACAAGATAATTAGGACAGTTTTATTAACTTTTGGGAAGTTAAAATTGAAATATAAATGTTTCCAGTGTCAGACTGCAATAGTTATATCTTTGTCACTTTTTTGAGGTATACTGATTTTTTCATTTTTGTACCACAAAACACCAACTGTATATTTAGCACTAGCCTGCATAGCAAGCCCAAAGGGGAGGGCAAGGGAAGAAAATACCCCTTTCCTCCTCCCCTCTAGGCCAGCTATGCAGGGTAATTTAGTACAGAGTTTCTTTGAACTCTCCAACTGATGTGGGGTTACAGCATATTATCAAGCTAAATTAAAATTACTGATATTTTGTCCAACCATATAGCAGTTTCAAAATGCATTTTTATTGACATGAGATCGCAGAAAGAGGTAAGCAACCTTTGCATCTTCTGGATCTATGTCATTGGCATCTGGTACATGTCGCTGACACTCTTGTCGCACAGATGGCTTTAGATAATCATCATTTTCCTCAAGAACTTCAGAAAACTCAGCAACTTCAAGTAACTGTTCTTCTGTAACCTTGATGCCACATTTTTCTCCACCATATTGTTCCGGAAAGTGGTAAATATGTTCAGGCACTCCTGCTGGAAGTTCTTTTCCCCTCTGCTTCCGGCTCCTGTGGTTATTCCACACACACGTTCTGAAAACATCGAGCTCCTTTTGAATGACAGGGATGTAGACATATGCTAGCAGGTCCCTAAGGGTAGATGTAAAGTATACAAACAGTTACAAAAAATACAAGTTTGGCCTCCAATACTCTTAAAAATTAATAAAGAACCCCAGTTTCAAGAGCTGAGCTTGTTTCAAAGGCTAATGGAACCTCTGGAATCCTATCATACATTACTATTATCTCTTGAGTAATTTTGTTTTGTATTTTAAAAATACAACAAATTAAGGCAAACTACACTAAAATAAAATGTACACTTGCTAACACATCCACTATGGATGCTCTGGTACTAATTGGTTACTAGGTTTTCACACTTTTATGAAATTCACTCTACTACCATGTTAGATTTGTAAGTAAATTCACCATGAAATACATGTACCTGTCTGTTTGATCACTAGCGTCATATTCACCACATTCAACTAATGATTTGAGCTGATCTTTAAAATATCTCTCCATTCTTTCTAATAGCTCCCGCCACCACCTTTCTATTTTATTTTGGGTTGAGGGTCCATAGAGTACTGCATCTGTACATTTCTCTAAATCTCCTTGTTTCTCTCTAAGAAAGCAATGGATTGTTGCCATAACATCAGTTTCGGTACCTCTGTCTATCCGCAATGTCTCGGGCAGAACTGCAGAAAAATGTACATCAACAGTAATTCATTTCATTTTTTCCTAGCCAACACTGTAATGAATTCTGTATTCTGATTGGTTCTTATAAGAGCAGTCCAGATTTTCTTTCCACGATCATGATAAAGGTTTTGTGTGTTTATTTTTGAAAAAGTTAACCACACAAAAAATAACCTCGGAGGTGGGAATAAGTAAGTTATTTACCAGCTTAGCGGTGGTCTGAATAGTGAAAAACTGTAACTGTGGCCAAAGGCCTACAACATCGCAACATGTACAATGTAGTATTACTCTAACCTCAATTTTATCCTGCAATCTGGGCGAAACCTCTCTTACACCCTGTCACCACCCCCCTACAAACATTGGTAAAGATTTGTTTGTGTACTTGGGGGACAGCACTTTCAAGAACTTGTTCACAATTTTCACTATATGGAACCCTTGGGCAGTAAATAACATATCTTCTAAAAACACACATTCTTATAACTGGTTTAAATGTCATTCAACTTTCAAGTGGATAAAGGATTAATATATATATAGAATACTATTTTGGGTGTTTTGATTTAGTTCACTGTTATAATTTGATACTAATATTCCAGGTTTCTGACAAACATCATTACACCAAATTACATGTATATCTTTAGAAGCAATAGGGCTGACAAGCTAAACTGAGATATGATTTGCCTTCTATATTTTGCCCCTTACCTCTAGATTCAAACAGATATTCAAAATAGAACCTTCCTATAACCTTGGGGTTGTTGTTTGAGGTCCACACTCGCAGGAAATTTACTCTCCCGCTGTAGGTATCTAATCCTCCGTAAATACACAAGGGAAACATTGCCTTTTGGTACCCACAAAGTTTATCATGTCCATCGCATGACATAGTACAGTCAGGTCCCTATTATAAAAAAAGCACATGCAAGAAGGTAAAGTAAACAGAAACAGTGAGCAATTCTGGTCCTGTTAGAGATGTATACACGGATGGAGACGAAATGCAATGCAGCTGTTTTGAAAATTTGCTGCTTTATTTTTTGGGGGTTTCTTTATATAATAGGTTGCACGATGTTTAAGTTAAATTAACTTAAACTTACACCAGTGACAAATGCATTCAATCGTTGTGGTCTATTCGATTGCCCCACTCCTCCTCTTGATTCGAGTCCATCCGGGTCAGCTTCTGCCATCGCCGCGTACACCAAATCGCGAGGAACATTTAGGCCATGAACCTCACGCACCTTCTGTTGCATTGCTCGGTAACCCAAAAGCCTACCAGGACCTTGCAACTCCTTTTTAACAGCTTCTTGCACATCACTAACTTCTACTCCATAGTCTGTGTACTTGAGGTCGAAAAACTGGAGCCTTCTACCAAGGCTTCTTAAACTCCATGCGTACATTGGATAATCTAAGCTCACAAAATCTAAAATTTCCTGTCTTCGCAGATTTCTGCGAACATACTGTTCAAGATCTTGTTTTAGCGCATCTTCATGCTGCCATTCGGCATTTCTTATTCGCGACTCTGCCATTTTGAATTACGCGCGATGCCTTTTGGGAAAGCGCCTTTACATGCGTGCATGGCATTGTGGTCTATGGCCCTCATAGGCCATGGTGCAGTTTAGTTTTCTTTTGAAAAACAAAACTGAGACGAAATAAAACAAAATAAAACTCGTTTTAACACTGAAATTGAATTGAAACTGAAATTGAATAACAATAACTATAAAAAAAATACTATATCAAAAACTAAGAAGCAAAAAACGTGAAAGAAAAATAATAAAAAATCGACAATAAAATATACAACACATTAAATCAAACTATAAAATCATTAAATAAGTCTTGAAATAGTGTACAATTCTTCTATGGCACACCTAGGCCACCATACTAGTGGTAATCTTGGCGATATTACCGACAGCAAAAAATCTCGCACATGTTAAACTTCACCACATTCTGACTGACATCACAGAAACCGCAAAATACAGTCCTCTTTGGGCCCCCATTGCCCAGCATTGATGGGTTGCCTGTGAAACAGTCTTGAATGTAGAAAAGCCACTTGTACAAAATCCAGTTATTCAGCCATAAAGCCCGTTCACACATTCGTGGGATTTTAGTGCAATATCCAATTTCCTGTGCAAACTACTGGTGTTTTTTTCACGGATATTTAACACGATTTGTCCGCAGTTCAAACTTCGTCTAGTGAGTATTCACGACAATTGACCATCAATAAACTTCCATTCATTCATTCACTCACTCACTTACTTATTCATTCACTCACTCTTTCAATTCATTCATTCATTCATTCATTCATTCATCCATTCATCCATTCATCCATTCATTCATTTATTCATTCATTCGTTCGTTCGTTCGTCCATTCATTCATTTATTCATTCATTCATTCACTCATTCTGATTCATTCGTTCGTTCGTTCGTTCGTTCGTTCATTCCTTCGTTCATTCGTTCATTCATTCATTCATTCATTCATTCATTTATCCGCAAATTTAAAGAGAGGAAAACCGACTGTTTCTCAGTCTGAGAAGATACTTCTAGAGCTTGCTAACAGGCTGATTTTTCCCATTTGCGGCTAGAAACCAGTAAACTGAGCCTAGCCTCTGGATATTTTCGGAGCTCCACAACGCCTGCACTACCATCCTAGTATAAAATGTCGATAAAAATTTTCCAAAATCGCATTTTATGGCTTATAACCGTTTCCAGTGTATAGTTGACCTTACCTTCACATCTGGTTTTGATTCCATTGTCTTCGTTGCCTGTTGGTTTAAATCCTGGTGCACATTTGCAATTGTAGCTGCCTGGTTGGTTGATGCATGTGGTATGCTCAGCGCATTCATTGAGATCTGCATCCTTGCATTCATCAACGTCTGAAAAAGGAACGTGGCATCACCGCGTTAATCACAAATTTTGGAATCATTATAAACTAGATTCGACTTTGCGATGATATTAGGGCTTTATAATGTCTGCTAGTTGTGGATGAAATGTATTTTCTCTTCCTTTGTGTTCTTTCGTTTCTCCAAGAGATTATGATACCAGGTGAAGGGAGGGGAGGCTAGGAGGTGCCTTTTTTAAGAGGTGCTTTTTTTAAGCTCGCAGTATACTAAAAGGTACGGAAAATTGCCATTATATTATTTGAAAGGGTCTCAAAATCAGCTGCAAAGTGAAAGAGACGGCAGCTAAAGCCAAGTACATGAAAAGATGCCTAATTTTGGCAGAAATAGCAACGCAAAAAATAAAAGAACGACTGAAATCTCAGGTAAAAATGTGGCGATCATAGGAAATTCTATTGTGTTAGCTTATCCTCGAGGTATAAGATAGCGGTTCCATTTTGTTAAGAATTAGTTTTAGGGTAAGGGCTTGAGTCTAGGGGCTGAGCCTCCCTGTATAAAACTTTATAATGTACCCCTCCCCCCCCCCGGAGTTATGATGGTGTTCTCTTGACTTTCCCTCGACGCTCTTATTATAAAGCGTCGGCACGGACTCAAATTTTATTTTGAATCGTGATCATACCTTTTTACATGAGAAAACGAGAATTGTCTGTGGAAGATCAAAACAAAAATTCTTACTTATCGTGAAAATTTGTACGCGTGATAATTATAAAAAGAAAACAGTTTGGTTTGCAACCAAACCAGGGTTCCATATTAAGCTTTTTCAGACCTGTTAAGCGACAAGTATCTCAAAAAACATGCTTGCCCTGGCTAAATTTTACTTCCACGTTTAGAATCGTGAAGCTCAAATGCCAAAAAAAACAGACAGTTTTCGCACAAGTTGTAATGGCGAAGACAAATTTTCAACTCACAAGTTTGCAAATGCTGATTGTGTATAACACTCAGACGCGTGATACAAACAATCAAGGCAGTACATGGTGTCCGTACGTGCGGTTGGAGCTTGCAGTGCTGCCATGGATACCGCCATCCCAAGGCTGACGTATAAGACTAGTTTAGTCTGTATGGCTCCGTCAAGTAACAAGGAACCTTTAAAATTATCAGCACAGTAGTACAAAAGTACGTGGGTAAAGTTACCTTTGCAGTGGAGGCCCTTTCCTTTGGTTTTGCCGCTCACTGTTGATATATATCCCGATTTGCATTCGCAATCGTAGCCGCCTGGGTTGTTTATGCAGTTTGTGTGTTCACCACATGTGTTCAGACTTGACTCCTTACATTCATCCACGTCTGAAAATCATTTATTGTCATAAAAATATCAGAATTTGATTCCAATAGAATAAGTGTGTTGACATCAAGAAGACGTCAAGAACGAGCGAACACAGCGAGTTTAAAATAATACACTTTCTTTTTGCTAATACAAAACGCCATTGAATTAATAGTCTCCTTTGGGAGAAGCCTTCGTGAATGCAAAGAAAAAAATTAACGTTCGACTAGACAGGAAGGAGATATTTGGTCTTTTGGAAAAGGCGCGTATTACCGACAGCAAGAAATCCCGCACATGTTAAACTTCACCACATTCTGACTGACATCACAGAAATCGCAAAATACAGTCCTCTTTTGGCCTCCGATTGCCCTGCATTGAATGGTTGCCCATGGAACAGTCTTGGATGTACAAAAGTCACTTGCCCAAAATCCAGTTATTCACCAATAACGCCCGTTTACACATTCGTGCGATTTTAGTTAAAGTACAATATCAAATTTCCTGTGCAACTTTTCAAGGAGATTTGAAACGATTTGTCCGTCTTTCAAACTTTGCACCTCGCGAGTATTCATGACAATTTGACCATCACTAAACTTTTCTTATTCATTCACTCACTAACTCACTCACTCACTCACTCAATTCATTCATTCATTCATTCATTCATTCATTCATTCATTCATTCATTCATTCATTCATTCATTCATTCATTCATTCACTCACTCACAGTGACTCATTCATTTATCCGCAAATGTAAAGAGAAGAAAACCGACTGTTTCTCAGTCTATTAAAGAAGATACTTCTAGAGCTTGCTACAGGCTTATTTATCCCATTTGTGGGCTGGAAACCAGTAATATGAGCCTAGCTTCTGGAACTGTTCGGATCTCTACATTCCCTGTACTATTATCATAGTATAAAACGTGGATAAAGAATTTCAAAAATGACTTTTTATGGCTTATAGCCATTTTCAGTGTATAGTTGACCTCACCTTCACATCTGGTTTTGATTCCATTGTTTTCGTTGCCTGTTGGTTTAAATCCTGGTGCACATTTGCAATTGTAGCTGCCTGGTTGGTTGATGCATGTGGTATGCTCAGTGCATTCATTGAGATCTGCATCCTTGCATTCATCGACGTCTGAAAAAGGAACGTGGCATCACCGTGTTAATCACAAATTTTGAAATCATTATAAACTAGATTCGACTTTGCGATGATATTAGGGCTTTATAATGACAGCTAATTGTGGATGAAACATATTTTCTCCTACTTCATATTCTTTCGTTTCTCCAAGAGATTATGATACCGGGTGAAGGGAGGGGAGGCTAGGAGGCGGCTTTTTAAGAGGTGCTTTTTTTAAGTTCGCAGTATACTAAAAAGTACGGAAAATTGCCATTATATTATTTGAAAGGGTCTCAAAATCAGCTGCAAAGTGAAAGAGACGGCAGCTAAAGCTAACTATATGAAAGCATCAACCTCGTTCCCAGGACTTTTAAATCTGAAAAAGGGAAAAAGTCCTGGGAACGAGGTTGTGAAAGGATGCCAAATTTTGGCAGAAATAACAACGCAAAAAAAAAAAAGAACGACTGAAATCTCAGGTAAAAATGTGGCGATCATAGGAAATTCCATTGTTTTAGCTTATGCTCGAGGTATAACATAGGTGTTCCATTTTGTTAAGAATTAGTTTTAGGGTAAGGGTTTGAGGCTAGGGGCGCACCCTCCCCGTATCAAACTTTATAATGTACCCCTCCCCCCCCCCGAGTTATGATGGTGTTCTCTTGACTTTCTCTCGACGCTCTTATTATAAAGCGTCGGCATGGACTCAAAATTTATTTTGAATTGTGATCATGCCTCTTTACATGAGAAAACGAGAATTGTCTGTGGTGGATCAAAACAAAAATTCTTAATTATCGTGAAAATTTTGTACGCGTGATAACTTGTATAAAAAGAAAACAGTTTGGTTTGCAACCAAACCAGGGTTCCATATTAAGCTTTTTCAGACTTGTTGAGCGACAACTATCTCAAAAAACATGCTTGCCCTGGCTTAATTTTACTTCCACGTTTAGAATCGTGAAGCTCAAAGGCCAAAAAAAAAGACAGTTTTCGCACAACTTGTAATGGTGAAGACAAATTTTCAACTCACAAGTTTGCAAATGCTAGTTGTGTATAACACTCAGACGCGTGATGCAAACAATCAAGGCAGTACATGGTGTCCGTACGTGCGGTTGGAGCTTGCAGTGTTACCATGGATACCGCCATCCCAAGCCTGACGTTTAAGACTAGTTTAGTCTGTATGGCTCCGTCAAGTAACAAGGAACCTTTAAAATTATCAGCACAGTAGTACAAAAGTACGTGGGTAAAGTTACCTTTGCAGTGGAGGTCCTTTCCTTTGGTTTTGCCGCTCACTGTTGATATATATCCCAATTTGCATTCGCAATCGTAGCCGCCTGGGTTGTTTATGCAGTTTGTGTGTTCACCACATGTGTTCAGACTTGGCTCCTTACATTCATCCACGTCTGAAAATCATTTATTGTCATAAAAATATCAGAATTTGATTCCAATAGAATAAGCTTTAAAAAAAGTTTAAACTAAATTCGTGTGTTGACATCAAGATGTCAAGAACGAGCGAAAAATTTAAGTTAAAACACAGCGAGTTTAAAATAATACACTTTCTTTTTGCTAATACAAAACGCCATGGAAACAATAGTCTCCTTTGGGAGAAGCCTTCGTGAATGCAAAGAAAAAAATCAACGTTCAACTAGACAGGAAGGAGATATTTGGTCTTTTGGAAAAGGCGCGTATTACCGACAGCAAAAAATCCCGCACATGTTAATCTTCACCACATTCTGACTGACATCACAGAAATCGCAAAATACAGTCCTCTTTTGGCTTCCGATTGCCCTGCATTGAATGGTTGCCCATGGAACAGTCTTGGATGTACAAAAGTCACTTGCACAAAATCCAGTTATTCACCCATAACGCCCGTTTACACATTCGTGGCATTTTAGTTAAAGTACAATATCTAATTTCCTGTGCCAGCTTTTCAAGGAGATTTGAAACGATTTGTCCGTCTTTAAAAATTTGCACCTCGCGAGTATTCACGACAAGTTGACCATCACTAAACTTTTATTTATTCATTCACTCACTACCTCACTCACTCACTCATTCAATTCCTTCCTTCCCTCCTTCCTTCCTTCCTTCCTTCCTTCCTTCCTTCCTTCCTTCCTTCCTTCCTTCCTTCCGTCCGTCCGTCCGTCCGTCCGTCCGTCCCTCCCTCCCTCCCTCCCTCCCTTTGTCCCTCCCTCCCTCCCTCCCTCCCTCCCTTCCTCCCTCTCTTCCTTACTTCCTTCATTCATTCATTTATTCATTCATTCATTCATTCATTCATTCATTCATTCACTCATTCATTCATTCACTCACTCACTCACTCATTCATTTATCCGCAGATTTAAAGAGAAGAAAACCGACTGTTTCTCAGTCTATTAAAGAAGATACCTCTAAAGCTTGCTACAGGCTTATTTGTCCCATTTGTGGGCTGGAAACCAGTAATATGAGCCTAGCTTCTGGAACCGTTCGGATCTCTACATTCCCTGTACTATTATCATAGTATAAAACGTGGATAAAGAATTTCAAAAATGACTTTTTATGGCTTATAGCCGTTTTCAGTGTATAGTTGACCTTACCTTCACATCTGGTTTTGATTCCATTGTCTTCGTTGCCTGTTGGTTTAAATCCTGGTGCACATTTGCAATTGTAGCTGCCTGGTTGGTTGATGCATGTGGTATGCTCAGCGCATTCATTGAGATCTGCATCCTTGCATTCATCAACGTCTGAAAAAGGAACGTGGCATCACCGCGTTAATCCCAAATTTTGGAATCATTATAAACTAGATTCGACTTTGCGATGATATTAGGGCTTTATAATGTCTGCTAGTTGTGGATGAAATATATTTTCTCCTACTTTGTGTTCTTTCGTTTCCCCGAGAGATTATGATACCAGGTGGAGGGAGGGGAGGGTAGGAGGTGCCTTTTTAAGAGGTGCTTTTTATGAGCTCGCAGTATACTAAAAGGTACGGAAAATTGCCATTATATTATTTGAAAGGGTCTCAAAATCAGCTGCAAGTGAAAGAGACGGCAGCTAAAGCCAAGTATATGAAAAGGTGCCTAATTTTGGCAGAAATAACAACGCAAAAAAAATAAAGAACGACTGAAATCTCAGGTAAAAATGTGGCGATCATAGGAAATGCTATTGTCGTTTTAGCTGATGCTCGAGGTATAAGATAGGGGTTCAATTTTGTTAAGAATTAGTTTTAAGGGCTTGAGTCTAGGGGCGGAGCCTCCCCGTATAAAACTTTATAATGTACCCCTCCCCCCCCAGAGTTATGATGGTGTTCTCTTGACTTTCCCTCGACGCTCTTGTTATAAAGCGTCGGCATGGACTCAAATTTTATTTTGAATCGTGATCATGCCTCTTTACATGAGAAAACGAGAATTGTCTGTGGTAGATCAAAACAAAAGTTCTTACTTATCGTGAAAATTTGTACTCGTGATAGTTATAAAAAGAAAACAGTTTGGTTTGCAACCAAACCAGGGTTCCATATTAAGCTTTTTCAGACTTGTTGAGCGACAACTATCTCAAAAAACATGCTTGCCCTGGCTTAATTTTACTTCCACGTTTAGAATCGTGAAGCTCAAAGGCCAAAGAAAAAGACAGTTTTCGCACAACTTGTAATGGCGAAGACAAATTTTCAACTCACAAGTTTGCAAATGCTAGTTGTGTATAACACTCAGACGCGTGATGCAAACAATCAAGGCAGTACATGGTGTCCGTACGTGCGGTTGGAGCTTGCAGTGTTACCATGGATACCGCCATCCCAAGGCTGACGTATAAGACAAGTTTAGTCTGTATGCCTCCGTCAAGTAACAACAAACCTTTGAAATTATCAGCACAGTAGTACAAAAGTACGTGGGTAAAGTTACCTTTGCACTGGAGGTCCTTTCCTTTGGTTTTGCCGCTCACTGTTGATATATATCCCAATTTGCATTCGCAATCGTAGCCGCCTGGGTTGTTTATGCAGTTTGTGTGTTCACCACATGTGTTCAGACTTGGCTCCTTACATTCATCCACGTCTGAAAATCATTTATTGTCATAAAAATATCAGAATTTTATTCGAATAGAATAAGCTTCAAAAAAAGTTTAAACTAAATTCGTGTGTTGACATCAAGAAGACGACAAGAACGAGCGAAAAATTTAAGTTAGAACACAGCGAGTTTAAAGTAATACACTTTCTTTTTGCTAATACAAAACGCCATGGAAACAATAGTCTCCTTTGGGAGAAGCCTTCGTGAATGCAAAGAAAAAATTTAAGGTTCGACTAAACAGGAAGGAGATATTTGGTCTTTTGGAAAAGGCGCGTATTACCGACAGCAAAAAATCCCGCACATGTTAAACTTCACCACATTCTGACTGACATCACAGAAATCGCAAAATACATTCCGTTTTTGGCCTCCGATTGCCCTGCATTGAATGGTTGCCCATGGAACAGTCTTGAATGTACAAAAGTCACTTGCACAAAATCCAGTTATTCACCCATAACGCCCGTTTACACATTCGTGGGATTTTAGTTAAAGTACAATATCTAATTTCCTGTGCAAACGTTTCAAGGAGATTTGAAACGATTTGTCCGCCTTTCAAACTTTGCACCTCGCGAGTATTCACGACAATTCGACCATCACTAAACTTTTATTTATTCATTCACTCACTAACTCACTCACTCACTCATTCAATTCATTCATTCATTCATTCATTCATTCACTCACTCACTCACTCACTCACTCATTTATCGGCAAATTTAAAGAGAAGAAAACCGACTGTTTCTCAGTCTATTAAAGAAGATACTTCTAGAGCTTGCTACAGGCTTATTTATCCCATTTGTAGGCTGGAAACCAGTAATATGAGCCTAGCTTCTGGCACCGTTCGGATCTCTACATTCCCTGTACTATTATCATAGTATAAAACGTGGATAAAGAATTTCAAAAATGACTTTTATGGCTTATAGCCATTTTTAGTGTATAGTTGACCTTACCTTCACATCTGGTTTTGATTCCATTGTTTTCGTTGCCTGTTGGTTTAAATCCTGGTGCACATTTGCAATTGTAGCTGCCTGGTTGGTTGATGCATGTGGTATGCTCAGCGCATTCATTGAGATCTGCATCCTTGCATTCATCAACGTCTGAAAAAGGAACGTGGCATCACCGCGTTAATCACAAATTTTGGAATCATCATAATCTAGATTCGACTTTGTGATGATATTAGGGCTTTATAATGACAGCTAATTGTGGATGAAATATATTTTCTCCTACTTTGTGTTCTTTCGTTTCTCCAAGAGATTATGATACCAGGTGGAGGGGGGAGGCTACGAGGTACCTTTTTTAAGAGGTGCTTTTCTTAAGCTCGCAGTATACTAAACGGTACGGAAAATTGCCATTATATTATTTGAAAGGGCCTCAAAATCAACTGCCAAGTGAAAGATACGGCACCTAAAGCTTAGTATACGAAACGATGCCAAATTTTCGCAGAAATAACAAAGCAAAAGAAAAAAGGAACGACTGAAATCTCGGGTTAAAATGCGGCGATCATAAGAAATTCTATTGTTTTAGCTTAGGTTCGAGGTATAAGATGGGGGTTCAATTTTTGCTCTAGTTAGATGAAAGGTGTGCCATTTTGTTAAGAATTAGTTTAGTGTAAGGGCTTGAGTACGTCTAGAGCGCGGAGCCTCCCCGTATAAAACTTTATAATGTACCCTTCACCTCCCCCCCGGATTATGTTGGTGTTCTCTTCACTTTCTCTCGACGCTCTTATTATAAAGCGTCGTCATGGGCTCAAATTTAATTTTGAATCGTGATCTTGTCTCGTTACATCAGAAAACGATAGTATCTGAAGAATTACCTGTAGTAGATCAAAACAAAAATTGTCACTTATCGTGAAAATTTGTACGCGTGATAATTATAAAAAGAAAACAGTTTGGTTTTGCAACCAAATTAGGGTACCATATTAAGTTTTTTCAAACTTGTTAAGCGGCAGGTATCTCAGAAAACATGCTTGCCCTGGATAAATTTTACTTGCACGTTCAAAATTGTGAGCTCAAATGGCGAAAAAAGACAGTTTTCGCACAAGTTGTGATGGCGAAGGCAAATTTTCAACTCACAGTTTTGCAAATGCTAGTTGCGTATAACACTTAGACACGTGATGCAAATAAACAAAGCGATCGTTATCCAATTCAGGCAGTACATGGTGTCTGTAGGTGCGGTTGGCGCGTCCAGGGTTACCATGGATACCATCCCGAGGCTGAAGTTTAAGATAAGTTTAGTCTGTATGGCTCCGTCAAGTAACAAGGAACCTTTAAAATTATCAGCACAGTAGTACAAAAGTACGTGGGTAAAGTTACCTTTGCACTGGAGGTCCTTTCCTTTGGTTTTGCCGTTCACTGTTGATATATATCCCGATTTGCATTCGCAATCGTAGCCGCCTGGGTTGTTTATGCAGTTTGTGTGTTCACCACATGTGTTCAGACTTGGCTCCTTACATTCATCCACGTCTGAAAATCATTTATTGTCATAAAAATATCAGAATTTTATTCGAATAGAATAAGCTTCAAGAAAAGTGTAAACTAAATTCGTGTGTTGACATCAAGAAGACGTCAAGAACGAGCGAAAAATTTAAGTTAGAACACAGCGAGTTTAGAAAAATACACTTTCTTTTTGCTAATACAAAACGCCATGGAAACAATAGTCTCCTTTGGGAGAAGCCTTCGTGAATGCAAAGAAAAAAATTAACGTTCGACTAGACAGGAACGAGATATTTGGTCTTTTGGAAAAGGCGCGTATTACCGACATCAAAAAATCCCGCACATGTTAAACTTCACCACATTCTGACTGACATCACAGAAATCGCAAAATACAGTCCTCTTTTGGCCTCCGATTGCCCTGCATTGAATGGTTGCCCATGGAACAGTCTTGGATGTACAAAAGTCACTTGCACAAAATCCAGTTATTCACCCATAACGCCCGTTTACACATTCGTGGGATTTTAGTTAAGGTACAATATCTAATTTCCTGTGCAAACTTTTCAAGGAGATTTGAAACGATTTGTCCGTCTTTCAAACTTTGCACCTCGCGAGTATTCACGACAATTTGACCATCACTAAACTTTCATTTATTCATTCACTCACTAACTCACTCACTCACTCATTCAATTCATTCATTCATTCATTCATTTACTCACTCACTCACTCACTCATTCATTTATCCGCAAATTTAACGAGAAGAAAACCGACTGTTTCTCAGTCTATTAAAGAAGATACTTCTAGAGCTTGCTACAGGCTTATTTATCCCATTTGTGGGCTGGGAACCAGTAATATGAGCCTAGCTTCTGGAACCGTTCGGATCTCTACATTCCCTGTACTATTATCATAGTATAAACCGTGGATAAAGAATTTCAAAAATGCTTTTTATGGCTTATAGCCGTTTTCAGTGTATAGTTGACCTCACCTTCACATCTGGTTTTGTTTCCACTGTCTTCGTTGCCTCTTGGTTTAAATCCTGGTGCACATTTGCAATTGTAGCTGCCTGGTTGGTTGATGCATGTGGTATGCTCAGCGCATTCATTGAGATCTGCATCCTTGCATTCATCAACGTCTGAAAAAGGAACGTGGCATCACCGCGTTAATCCCAAATTTTGGAATCATTATAAACTAGATTCGACTTTGCGATGATATTAAGCCTTTATAATGTCTGCTAGTTGTGGATGAAATATATTTCTCCTACTTAATGTTTTATTTTGTTTCTCCAAGAGATTATGATACCAGGTGGAGGGAGGGGAGGCTAGGATGTACCTTTTTTAAGAGGTGCTTTTTTTAAGCTCGCAGTATACTAAAAGGTACGGAAAATTGCCATTATATTATTTGAAAGGGTCTCAAAATCAGCTGCAAAGTAAAAGAGACGGCAGCTAAAGCCAAGTATATGAAAAGATGCCTAATTTTGGCAGAAATAACAACGCAAAAATAAAAAAGAACGACTGAAATCTCAGGTAGAAATGTGGCGATCATATTAAATTCTATTGTTTTAGCTTATGTTCGAGGTATAAGATAGGGGTTCCATTTTGTTAAGAATTAGTTTTAGGGTAAGGGCTTGAGTCTAGGGGCGGAGCCTCCCGAAATAAAACTTTATAATGTACCCCTCCCCCCCCCCGAGTTATGATGGTGTTCTCTTGACTTTCTCTCCACACTCTTATTATAAACCGTCGGTATGGACTCAAATTTTATTTTGAATCGTGATCATACCTTTTTACATGAGAAAACGAGAATTGTCTGTGGTAGATCAAAACAAAAATTCTTACTTATCGTGAAAATTTGTTTGCGTGATAATTACAAAAAGAAAACAGTTTGGTTTGCAACCAAACCAGGGTTCCATATTAAGCTTTTTCAGACCTGTTGAGCGACAAGTATCTCAAAAACCATGCTTGCCCTGGCTAAATTTTACTTCCACGTTTAGAGTTGTGAAGCTCAAATGCCAAAAAAAAAGACAGTTTTCGCACAAGTTGTAATGGCGAAGACAAATTTTCAACTCACAAGTTTGCAAATGCTAGTTGTGTATAACACTCAGACGCATGATGCTCCAACCGTACGTGCGGTTGGAGCTTGCAGGGTTACCATGGTAGTAGTTATAGAGTTGGCGGTTCGAGACCAGTTTTTTCAAAACTGGTCTTGAACAGCGCCAACTCTAGAACTACTCCCATCTGATGGAAATAATTTTATGGAAAACTATATGTTTTTTTTTATCACATGGCTCCATCACGGCAATAGACCCCCCGGCATGCTAAGTATTTGGATGGCTTGCGAAGCAAGACGTTCAAATACTTAGCACGGGGATGGGGGGGTCGTAAATTGCAAAAGGCGCCTTGGTGGGAAGAGCTCGAAGAGCGATGGGCGCCTTATTTTGTGATGGCATTATGTGATGGAGTCATTTTATGGATAACTATATACAAGATCCATTTTTTAAGCATTGGGGAACAAAAGCGGAGCTTTTGTGAGGCAGTGAATTGATCGCTTTAGCGATCAAGAGGGGAAGTTTCTTTTTGCGATGCTGGTTCCATTTTATGGGAAACTATATGTATTTTATTACATGGGCTGAATTGATTGGATTTGGATACTATATGTTGTATCTCATTATGCATCCAACGCATTATTCAATCACGTGATTCCACACCACAGGAAGTCTTTCTCGGAAAAGCAGGAAGTTTTTCTCAGAAACAAGTCTGGACATGTCTGGTGAAAACAGGAAGTTTATGATGAAATGGGACTTTTCCCGATGAGTCATCAGATTGTCATGTAATATCAGATGAACTTGTATTTGAAGTAAAGTTTGTCAGTAAAGTTTGTCAGTAAAGTTTGTTAGTAAAGTTTGTCAGTAAAGTTTGTCAGTAAAGTTTGTAGTGAACAGAAAAGCAGACTGTGTTTGCGGAACTTGTATTTACATAAAAAAATATCTCATATAATAGTATAGAATGAATTGTAACAAGGAATTACATGATGAACTGAAAGAATCAGGAGATATCGTTTGTCCTTTTTGTGACCAAAAATTGGAAGATTCTAATGAAAAACCACAAGATCGTTTAGTGAAATATTATTCATGCTGTGATAATCAGTATATTATTAACGACGATGGGATGTTAGCATGTCTAAGTTGTGGTGTAGTACAAGGATATAATTATGTGAAAGAATATGTTAATTTTTATGAAAATATACATAGATTTATAAGAAAATCTGTTTACCATCGAGAGTACCACATTAACAACATATTACTCGATATCGAAGAAAAATATAACATCAAAATATCAAACTGTCAGAAACAAAAAATTGATGCTATATATGTCGAGATAGGTAAGGTTCTTAATGAAGTTAATGGTACAAGGAAAAGGATGATTAGCGCAAATTTCATTATGAGAAAGATATTCAAGATGATGGGAATACCTTACAAAAATATTCCAATTAGTAAATCGAAAAAAACATTAGCTTTTTACAATAAATATTGGGCTAGTATTATGTCTCTTATTGGCGATAAAATAAGATCTATTCTTGGATGAATACCTTGTTGTATTTTTTTTCAAATTTGTCAGTTAATGGACACATATCAATGATTATTTCATCTATAACTTTGACATAATCAAGAAATTCTTTTTCATCATACTTCAGTCCTCTCATAAAGGATCGTAAATCTGTTAAAACCTTTGAATAAGATGTATAGGCGAATTTACTCATTTCAATTTTTCTCTTGTAATTTTTGATCTCTGAATATGTTTTAAGCAAGAGACCAGAACCAGATATTGTTCCGAGAACAATAGGGTTTAGCGTTACACCACCAACTACTGTCCCTATTACTACCAATAAAACAGATCCAATATTACATGTAAGTTCTGCCTTTTTGAAATATTTAAAAGTCATTTTGGCAAGCCAATATTTCTTATGATAGAATTTGTACAATGCTTTCAGCTGAGATATTTGATCTTCCGTTAAATTTTCTGAAATATGGTTCCAATTGAATATGCTTTCACGTCTATCCATATATATTATATGGTTACATTTTTTCTTTTTTGAACGATTTCTTAATACTGATGTATAATTTTCTAATGTTTCGAACTATTTTTTCTATATTCTCAATAATTTCGTTGATTAAAGTTGCTGTTTTCATATATATTATTATGTTGGATTATTTATTATGTTTTTCATCGGAAACCTCAACGCTTATTTCTTTTGGGATAATATATTCTAAAAAGCATTCCATGCTCCAATCAGATGGATATCCTGAATTGTGCTATATTATAAATGAAAATTTTTGTGGAAAGTTATCACGCACTTGTTTGATACTCGATACGAAGTATAATTGCGTTGTAACTTTTCCAAATATCATCATTCATATTTAGTTCAAAAGCCAAAATCCCAGACGAAGGCATTTGGAAAGAATTTAGGTTTATTGTCTGATACCACCCACTTTTTTTTGAGGTAAAATTTCTTGAAGAGCTTAGAGTTCCAGTAAAAAAATTCCGTAAAGATGTTTTGAGTTTCAAAGATATTTTTTTGTGTCTATGTACAGTGACATGAGAACCCGAAGAAGTGATTGGACGCGTACAATATATATCAATATTTTTCAAAATCGCTTCACCTGGCAATGACATTATTTCGGCGCCATTTAAAACAAAATTTTTGTTCCCTTTTGTCGAATTTAAAAAACCGTTTATGTGGTGAATGGAAGAGCGAAGTTGATGCCCGTTTAAAGACAAATCCGTTTGCATTACCATTTTACTATATTTTCTACAACGTACGCCGTATCATACACATCCGAGTCTACATTACTCTGTGATCCTTTGACTCCATATACAATCAAATAACCAACTCCTTGAGTGGAGCTACTTGCAGTGCCCTGACAATGCATGTCAATGTAAATGTATTCGGGAGGAGTTATGCTCCACTTATGTAAGTGAACAATCGATCTACTGTAATTAACAAACAGCTTAGTTGATTGTTGACCAATATTTAGTGAAGTGGAAACGACACTCACTGACAAATTTGTTGTGCTTGGAGGGAAAAATTCAATAGCTAAAGTGTACTCGCCTTCTGGAAGTTTGAACATGTTAAAGCCAATGCGAGAAGAATACTCATTTTGAGCGTCTTTCCCCATTTTAAATTTATAAGCTTTTTTGTTGACGTTGTGGGGGGAACCAGAAAAGTTAACAATGCCATCAACTATTATGTTGTTTTCACTTGAAGATTCATCGGCATTTTCCATGAGATACCTGAAAATGTCTTTCTTGTTGGTTGAGCTGGTGATGTGAGACTCCTTGATTTTTGTGTCCAAGTAAGTTTTCAGCCCTACAGTCACATCACCTTTGGCGGTTTGTACCTTACTGCTGACATAGCCAACATTAGCTGCTGATTTTATGTCTTTGTCATCGGTGTTCAAGTTGATTATTATTTTTTCATTTAAATTCAAGTTTCCAGTCATATTGTTGGTGCCATCAACTTTGAGAAACTTTTTTGTGTCATGTCATCAATTCTGTTACTAACAAACTCGACACATGCGGCGTCTCTTTGGTTTGATGGAAGATCAAGATTGATAATTGAATTATTTTTCATATCAATATCAGATCCTTTATCCAGTTTTTTTTCAAGCTGATTTTCGACATACTTTTTGTTTGTGGCTTGATCTGCCTGTATTGGGTCTTTCACATTTGTGATGAAATTATTATTCATGTTAATAGATTGCTTCATCAAGCCTCCTTCCTCCTTTGACAAGAATATCTCCCTTTGCGTTTCATAACTAATAACCTTGTTGAGATTACCTTGAACTGGGTAATTGTCTTTTGGGACAACAAGTGACCCTGTCATCGTATCACCTGTTTTTAGCATGAATTTAGATGTATCCACACTTGGAATCTTAGCTATTTCACTATCTAACTGACTTTTTGTAACCCCATCGTTATTATTGGTTCCCTGTTTCACATTAACCAGTTTTTTATTCTGCATATCATAATCATTATTAGCATCTAATTTAAATCCAATACCAGGTAAACCTCTTGAACCTATCTTGCCTAGTCCTTGAGAATCATCATGATTAAGGATACCGTTAGTATAACTCATATATTAATGGTTTAGATTTTTTCGTCGAAATTTCGGGCTACCTTTTTTTTGACATTATCAACATACAAAAAACTATATGGATCCTTAGTGGCCTTTTGGTAATTTTCTTTGTTAACACCCAATTCTCTACAAATCATGGATTGTTCATTTCTTGATGGGAAATCGAATATGCAATAATGTGAACTATTCAGTCTTATTGTTTTATCGGTTCCGTAATAACTTTGTGACAAATAGATACAAGAGCAGTTTTTGTTTCTAGAATTGGTGAAGTAGTCACGTATACGTTCGTCGTTTTTTTTTCCAGTATTTAAATAGTCATCAAATATGATTAATTTTTGGTTTTCATCAGACAAATCTGTCAGAGGGATGATTTCATCATTACTTGCTTCTATCACGTCATAACCAACCTCTTTTGATATTGGTTCAAGAGATTTCAACAGATGCTTATATTTGCTTTGGGAGAGATTTCGAGCATAAAGGTATATCTTATCAAAATAGAGAAGCCTATATATCATATCCAGCAGAAGGTTGGTTTTACCACCACCAGAGGGAGCACAAATAAGCATTCTAAAACATCGGTTTGGCATGAAACTCTTTAATTGAACAAAATCGTCATTGCCATCATCTTGGATGTCATAATTTTGAATCTTCATATATCATTTGTTTATACAATTTCACACGCTATGCGACACGCTATGCGAGCGTTTTTATATATGATAACCCTAATTTTTCCGAACAAAATACGAAATTTTATGTAAACAAATGATATAATGAGTTTACTCAAATGGAAACAATTAGCAGATAGTCGATCTGAGCTTGGTAAAAAGATTAACACAGTAAGAGATACAATAAAACAAAAAAAGATATCTGATCAAATGGGTGAAGTCCAGGCAGAGAAACTTTTCAAACCTATAACATCTGAGTTAAAGGAACTTACAGCCCCAAAAGCACCGTTGAGAAGATTGGTAAAGAAAAAGCGACCTGTTCCAGATTATGGAATAGCTATTGATGATGAAGTGCCTGATTATGGATTGGACGATTTGTTTGATCAACCTGTTTTACCTGAAAAAGAGAAACAGATAGTTCCAAAACCTCCATCTTATGAAGATGTCCTTGAGGATTTAGCATCAGGTAAAAAACAAATGTATATAGATCCAGAATACATGTATGAACCTGAAGATCTTCCTCCAGAATACGAAGAAGAAGAAGTACCAGATTATGAAATTCTTGAAGAGGATAGAATAAATCAAGCTTTAGATGACCTTCAAATACCGAATTATGACGACGTCGAATTACGACTCAAACAAGAAGATATGAATGACAAAAAGAGGAAATCTTATCTTACCAAAACCCTTAAAAAGGCTAAAGAGAAACGGCAACAACTAAATGGTTATTGGAGTGATATCACTAAAAAATTAAATAGTGGTTTGATTACTGAAGCTGAGGCTCAATATCGAAGAAAAATTATTCAAGATACAAGAAAGGTTCTGACTGATTATATGAATTACAATCAACAAAAACTCAAATCTATTAAAGGATCTGGTTTGAAGAAAAAAACAAAAAGAGGTGGACAGGTAATGTTTTTCAACAATCCAACAGAAATGATTAAAAAACTTGAACTGATTATCGGATCGATAATTGCTGGGAATAATAGCATCGAATTACGGAATACTGGCGTCACTCTTATCGACATCTTGTTGAGAAATTCAATACTCAATAGGTCACAATACAACAAAATATACAAAAACTATTTTAGTCTAAACTAATCATATATATGAATAGACAACTTGTATTATCATCCCATACCGTAAAAAACCAAAATGGTAATAAACCATCGGATTTCACAATCAAATACCGTAATCCGATAATACTAGATTCAAACAGACAATATGAAATAGGCCTAGACCGAATCATTTCGATGTCATTCACTTGGTTTAATGTGACAAACGAACTCAATAATCAGAAAATAAGATATTCAACAGATAGTGGTGCTAATTGGACGGAAATTATATTCAACCCTGGAGTGTGGAATTACATTGATTTTGACAATTTAATCAAAGAAAAAACAAAAACAGGAACCTCATCAAACCCTCAATATCCAATCACTCTGGAGTTTAACGATACTATATTCAGGACAATAATAACACTAGCCTCAAATTACAGATTAGATCTTACTCAAAGTAATTTTAATGATCTTATTGGTTTCAATAAAAAGATTCTAACAAATAGTGTAAATGTTGGAGATTACATTCCTAATCTCTCACAAGACAGAGAAATATTGAATGTTCATTGTGATTTGATAAGTGACAGTCTTGTGGATGGTGAAGAGTCAGATATTATATATAGTTTCAGTACTTCAACTCTCACTCCGAGTTATAGTTTCACACAAGAGCCTCGACGAGTACAGTTCAATCCAGTAAATAAAAATACGATTCATAAAATTCGGATTTATATCACCGACGGCAAACGAAGAATCATTGATCTTAATCATAGTGACACTTCATTCAGTTTGATTTTAAGAGAGAAGAGAGATTAATCTAACTAATAGTTATAGATGGCATCATATGAATATAAACGTGTATATCACCCGAAACTAGGTCGTTTTGTGTATAAGCATAAAGGATCTGGGATTATTGTTGATAACATATTCAAACCAGTTGGAAGGGTGTTAAGTAAAGTTCCAGAAATGGTTTTAAAACCTTTTGCTAAAAAAGCGCTTGAATCTGGTATTTCACATGCTGGAGACAAACTTGGAAAAAAAGCAGCTGAAAAAAGCGGAGAGCTTATTATGAGAAAATTACACGGTTTAACTAAACAATCAATGAATAAAACCATGAAACCAACCAAACCTACTAAACCAAAACAAGAAGAAGATTACAACACAATTCTGAATAGACTTATATCTGGTACTGGATTAAGACGATAAAATGTTATTAAAAAGTGAATTTTATCCAATTATAAATAGACTAGCAAGTGGGAAATGGTTTATATAAAAAGTGAATTTTATCTAAACTACTCATATAAATGAGTTTCAGAACAAATGAAAATCTTCAACGATATGAATACGTTCGTTTCCATTTGGATAATGTCATTGAACAGCCTGGTAACAATCAATCACAGAAAAAGACAGGTTACAGATTCACAATCAACGATAGGTCGACTATGTTCGATTTTTTTAATGGATATTTCGAAGTAACCAAAGAGCTTCAAAAAAGGGCAGATGGTGCTGGATATGCTGCAGCAGATCGCATCACAATGATAAACGGATCTCACAGTCTAATCAGAAATATGGTTATTAAATCGTCTGGTAAAATAGTATACGAGAGTGATAATTTACATAGAATTACGAATGTCAAAAATCTACTTGAATACAGTGATGACTTCAGTCGATCCGTTGGAAAGAATTCGTTCTGGTATCTTGATACTGATGGAACTACAGCAGATACAAACACAGGTTTCGAAGCCCGTCGTATTTTAACCCAAGCAGCACAAAACGACGGTAATGGGGGAGCTAAAACGATTAACGAGATGATACCATTGAATCGATACAGTTTTTTCCAAGAATTAGAAAGAAAAATGTTACCCCCAATGCAGCTCACAATTGAACTTACACTTAACGAAGACAGTGAATTAATTCACAAAGCAGGAGCGGCTGACGATGGAAGGGTTGTAGTAAAAAGATTGTATCTTTGGCTACCAAGATTGATTCCAAAAGACATTATGTATAGTAATTTTGTTTCAGAGTTTCTCAAGCCAACAACCTGGACATATATGCGAGATCTCTACAATCGGTCAGCAAATACCAGAGCTATTCAGAATATGTTTCAAATCAGTCCAGCTATCGACCACGTTAAACATGTTTTTGTTTATCTCCAACGGACAGATGCACCAAATAATAATGAAGAAGAGAGGAGTCCATATTTGTTTGACACTTTCAAACTGAATGCAGCTAATGCTAACAGCTCTTTATCAAGCTGTAGGCTTGAATATGGGAATAACGTTTTTTACCCAGAGCTCGAATATGATGCAGATTCAAAAATTAGGATATTCAATGATCTTATGAGTTATGCATTTCGTAAAAACGATTATAACAGTGGGACACAATTGAATATAGCAAATTACACCAGTTTATATGGTCTTATCTATTTCGATTTGTCATATCAGAAAGAGGTAGTGACAAGAGATCCTAAACAGTTGATTCTCCATTATCGTCTCAATGTAGCCCCAGCAGCAAACGTACGAGCTCATAGCATTGTATTTTACGAGAGTGAGGTTGTTGTTAAGACAGTTGGAAACGAATTGATGATAGTTTAAAACAGAATTTATCTAACATATATAATATATGACGCAACTATACGAAATCAAAGTTAGTTTATCACCAAACCAGAAAAAGAATCTTAGTAACGCGTATCATAAAAGAGAAACAATAGTTCTAAGGCTTACGAAGGACTCTCTATCTGGGAATGACACTCTGTATGTACCTCAGAATATAGTTAAGCGATTGGATAAAAATAGAAAATTGAAAAAGGGAATGGACATTAAACTTTCTAAAACAAACATTAGAAAGCAATTAGGTGGATCACTCCTCTCTACAGTTCTGTCGCTTGGAAGAACTTTCGCTCCAACGATTGCCAAGACTATTGGATTGTCAGCTTTGGCAGGTTTAGCATCTGAAGGAGCATCTCAGATCGTCAAAAAGATATCTGGAAAAGGTTTACAAACCGGTGGGTTCCTAATACCACAAAATAAAATCAACCAGTTGATAGCATATAAACATCTTTTGACCACAAAACAAAAACAAGATATATTAAATTCTCTACAAACAGGCTCTGGTGTTCATATAAAACCGACAAAAGTACAAACAGGTGGGTTCTTAGGGGCTCTCCTTGCATCAATTGGAGTCCCTTTAGCTATTGAGGCAATAAAGAAGATGACTGGTAAAGGAGCTCCTCAGATGGGACGACCTAAACAAAGACCACCCAGATCTATACCAGAACAGGATGGTGGTTTGATGACCAACACTTATAGAACACCGCCTTTTTACGGAAATTGGCCAGACGATACAATCGGTATGGGGACTAAAAAAAAAAAAAAATCTCAAAAAAAGGGCGAAGGTCTACTATTAGGCAAGAACTCGCCGTTCAAAAACGTCCCTCTTCTAAATATTCTATTGTAAAACCAAAATTCCATAAAAACATTCCTATGTCAAATTATGATTTAATAAAATGGTGTAAGTATCTGAATATTCCAATTAATGATGTATTGTCAAGAGATGAAAATGTTCCTCACGATCATCAACAAGCATTATTCATTTACAATCTTGAACCGAGTTATATGCCAGGGAGTCATTGGGTGGCTACTTATGTTAAGGATAAAGTCATCAATTACTTTGATAGCTTTGGTTTGCCTCCCTTCCAAGAAATTGTCAATCATGCGAGAAAAAAGAATTTAACATTGCTTCATCAGAACAATCAAATACAAAATTTACTAACGACAACATGCGGTTACTTCTGTTTATACTTTTTAAATGAGATTAATAATGGTAAATCATATTTTGATCTGTTGAAAGTTTTCGACATATATGATACGACGAATAATGAGAAATTTATAGAACAGTATTTCAAAAATATCTAATTAATATATATGAGATCATATTGCGTTAAACAGAAAAAGGTTACAGAATGTATACCTAATAGTGAAAAATATGTAAAGGCTAAAAATGGGAGGCTTATGTTCAAATGTAAATGCTCTGAATGTGGAATCACTAAGACTAAATTTATCAAAAGCCAAAAGGGAGGTGAAAATCCATTAGGTAAAGCTTTTGAGGCAGCCAAAATAGCCGAACAAATAACTCGCAAAGTAATTCCATCAACCAACCATGTATTTGACCGATATTGGTCTGGTGATATATTGAAAGGTGCTTTCACAGGACAAACTGGTATAACAAGCAAGAAATTCTGGACGAAACCAAAGAAGGGTACTGTGATGATGATGAGAAAAAATCCGAAAACTGGCAAATATGAGAATGTGTACGTTGAACCGTAATCTTATCTAATCATATTATATATGAGATCATATTGCGTGAAACAGAAGAAACAGACTCTATGTGTGCCAGGAAGCGAACAATATGTGAGAGCCAAAAGTAACAGACTTTTGCTTAAATGCGTTTGCCAAGAATGTGGTATTACTAAAACTAGATTTGTCAAACAATCGGGAAACGGGTTAGCCCGTCGAAAGGGGCGGGCTTACTAGATACAGTAGCATCAACCGGTTTAGATATGTTTGTGCATCATGGAATCCCTTGGTTAGGTGAAAAGGCACTTGAAATGGGAAAATATTATGGATCAGAAGCCTTGAGAAACCCAAAACTGCAGAAAAAGGCTATCGATTATGCTCTGGATAAGTTGAATCCAATGATTCAAAATGTTGGTTCACAAGCTCTTGATCAATTATCTACTAAAATCAGGCCAAACAAAAAGTATAAAACTGACAGAAAGGATTTGGATGGCGCAGGTTTTGATATCCATAAACTAATTGGGAAATTACCGACACCAAAAGCTGGATGGACTCCTGGAAAGTATAAATACATGGGGGCATATAACCCTCTCGATAAACAGTTAGAGTACGATAAAAACACTGGAGAGGTCACCAAGTGGCACGTACAACCTTACAATGAAGTTGATAGAATATCAGCTCATCATGATATTTGTTATGATATGGGGAAGGACAAAGGTGAATGCGACAAAGTAATGGTCAAGTCATTGGATAAAATACCTTATGGACAGATGCCAAAATGGGGACAAACAGCACGATTTCTAATCAACACAAAACAAAAACTAGGTCTTGGTGTAAAACAAAGGAAGACAAAAAACGGAAAAGGCCGTCGAGTGAAAAAAACTGGCAAAAAGAATTAGCTGATGAGCTTCATAAACCGATAAAGCGTAACTTCACCCGGCGGCGGGTAATTGTAAACCATATTGACGAGACATGGTGTTCAGATATGGTTGAGATGCAAAAATTCAGTCGATGGAACGCTGGCTACAGATATCTTCTTATGGTTTTAGATGTATTCTCTAAATACGGTTGGATCGTCCCATTAAAAGATAAAAAGGGTGAAACCGTTATGAATGCTTTTAAAACAATATTCAAAGAGGGGCGTAAACCACAATATCTTTGGACAGACAAAGGCAAAGAGTATTACAACAAACATGTTAAGGAACTACTTGATAAGAATAAAATAACCTTGTACTCAACTGAGAATGAAGAAAAGTCGTCAGTTTGTGAAAGATGGAACCGTACAATCAAAACCAAAATGTGGAAACAGTTTACTGTTCAAGGTAATACACAGTATGTTGACATGTTACCTAAATTAGTGAAACAGTATAACAATACCAGACATTCAAGCACAAAGATGACACCTACAGAAGCAAGCAAAAAGAAGAATGAAGGAGTTGTTTACTTTAATCTGTACGGTGATATGGAAACATTAAAACAAAAACCGAAATTCAAAATAGGTGATAAGGTTAGAATAAGTAAGTATAAACGGAATGTGTTTGATAAAGGATATACCCCAAATTGGTCTGAGGAAATTTTCACAGTTGATGAAATACAACATACGAATCCAATCACATACAAACTAAAGGATCTCAGACATGAAGACATTCAAGGGAGTTTCTATGAACCTGAATTACTGAAAGCTGAACAACAGGTATTCAGAATTGATAAAGTGATTCGGAGGGATTATAAGAAGAAACAAGCTTTGGTGAAGTGGAAGGGGTATAGTGATGAATTCAACAGTTGGATACCGTTCAAGGACTTGAAGGATATATAAAATGATTTAAACGAGATTGAAATATTTATTTAAAATAATAATATAGTATTAATATATATATGGAAAATCAGAATGTTAAGAGAGGTCGAGGTAGACCACCAAAATATTCAACTGAAGAAGAGAGGAAGGATGCTTTAAGAAGACAAAAATCGAAGTACATGCTAGACAAAGAATGGTATTGTGATATTTGTAAAACAGGTCGTAACTATACACTGGCTGGCAAGCATTGTCATTTGAAGACGATAAAGCACCAAAAAAATAGCATTGCATCAATATCATGGAAAAAAAAAATTGACATAATGCATAATAATGTTTCATAATTACAGTTCAAAGGATCCAATCGCGGATGGTTTGAATTCTCAACTATATTTAAACGCGGATTAAAAATATTTAAATAATATTATAGTATAGTAATATATAGAATGAAATTAAATAAGACAATGTTGAAAATCAAAAGATTAGAACAAAAAATAGCATCAAGAAATTATGAAATAGATAATAGATATAAATCAATTAGTTGTAAATACTGTCATTCAATGGCGACACATATACTAATAACCGGTGAGTATTCCAACTATGAAAAAAGTCTGATATGCCATAAATGTTCTGATCGTATAGACAATTTAAACTGCTACCAACTTGATATTATGGGATTTGTTGACTCCTATAAGTTATAAGTTACAATTACAGTTCGAAGGATCCATGACAGGATCATTTGAATTCTCGACTATATTTAAACGCGGATTAAAACTACTTAAATTATATTTTACTATAGTAATATATACATAGAATATAAATGAAAGAATCTAATCATATTAATATGGATAAAGCTAGTTTGAAGAAACTCAGCAAATCACAACTTATTAAATTGCTTCTGAAGCAGGAGAATAAGAAGCCAGTTCAACAAAAAAGAAGACCAATACCAACACCTCGTAAGAGTGTCAAAGAAATGGTCAAGCAGTATGAAGATAATATTATTCAACCAGTCCCAGCACTAAGAACTAAGAAAAATGCTGTCAAAAAACCGGTTCCAACACCAAGAACCATAATAAAACAAACCGACAAAGCTTTAAAAGGTTTTGTAAAATCTTATGAAATTAACATAAGAAACAACAGAGATCCGCTTGTTCAAATGCAAAATACACGAAAAGGTGCAGAACGTCAAGTAACAACTTTGTTGAATGAAATGAAAGGCTTGAAATACGTTGAAACATTGAAAGTCACTTTCGAAAAAATATCAGCTGATGTAATAGTCGAAAAGTCAGCATATTTCAATAGTACAAGTCAAACAATAATCAACCAAATGGAAATCAATGAAGCATTACAAATGTCTAAACAAAATATCTTGAACAAGATAGCTCAATGGATATCAGAAGGATCAGGATGGACGGTACAATCAGTTGATAACCATTACCTGAACATTGTCAAATACAAGCCCATGAATGGATCCTCATATATCCAATTGCCTCAAGAACTGCGAAACAGTGCAAAAGGTTTAATAAACATGAAAAATGATGATAATGAATGCTTCCGATGGTGTCATATCCGACACTTAAACCCACAAGAAAAATATCCTCAAAGGATTAAAAAAGTCGATAAACCATACATTGAAAAGTTAGATTACTCAAACATTGATTTTCCAGTCAGTGTCAAACATTACAACAAAATTGAGAAGCAAAACAGTATCAATATAAGTGTATTTGGATATGAAAACAAAGAGCCATATCCCATCTATGTTTCAAGAGAAAAGTATGAAGATCATATGGAACTACTTCTGATAACAAAAAATGAAAACAAGCATTATGTTCTCATAAAGGATTTCAACAAGTTCATGTATAATCAAACAAAACACGAACATAGAAAACACTTTTGTATGCGGTGTCTGCAATGTTTCAGTTCAGACAGGGTTCTAAACAATCATAAAGACAATTGCATTCAAGTGAACGGCACCCAAGCAATTAAAATGCCAACTAAAGATAACAACATACTGAAATTCAACAACTTCCATAAACAGCAACCTGTTCCATTTGTCATTTATGCTGATTTTGAGGCTATAACAGAGAAGATTCATGGATGCCAACAGAATAATGAGTCATCATACACAGAAGCATACCAAAAACATACAGACTGTGGATATGGTTATAAAGTAGTTTGTTGTTATGACGACAAATATACAAAACCAATACAACTATACAGAGGTGAAAAGGCTGTTTATAAATTCATGGAAAATATTTTAGAAGAAGTGAAATACTGCAAAAGAATAATGAAAAAATATTTCAATAAACCATTGAGAATGACAGAAGAGAATGAACAGGAATTCAAAAAAGCAACAACATGCCACATCTGTGATAAAAAATATACTGAAAAAGACATTCAAGTGAGAGATCATTGCCATATTACAGGTAAATTCAGAGGCTCAGCTCACCAAGAATGTAATCTGAAACTTAGAATAAACCCAAAAGAAATAAAAATTCCAGTCATATTCCATAATTTGAGAGGTTACGACAGTCATTTCATTATGCAAGAGATTGGAGCTATTGTTAAGAAACATGCATACAAAAATAATAAAGGAGAGGAGAAACAAATGAACATAAATGCAATTCCTAACAATATGGAAAAATACATGGCTTTTATGCTTGGTAACCATCTGACATCCATCGACAGTTTCCAATTCATGAGCCCTAGTTTGGAAAACCTCGTTAAGAATATGACGAAATGTGGTGAATGTATAAATTGTAAAAATAGTGTTAAAGCATGTATAACACCAAATTATGATAATCTAATATATACCTCCAAAAAGTTCAAAGGTAAAAAGCTGGATCTGATGGCAAGAAAAGGAGTATACCCTTACGACTACATGGACAGTTTCGATAAATTCAATGAAAAACTACCAACAAAAGAAGACTTTTATAGCCAATTGAGTGATGAGCATATTTCAGATGAAGATTATACGCATGCAAAGAAAGTTTGGAATACTTTTAAATTGCAAACAATGGGTGAATACCATAATTTATATCTCAAGTCTGATATCCTTTTATTAGCTGATGTATTCGAAAACTTCCGTAAGACCTGTCTTCAGTATTATAAACTAGATCCATGTCATTATTTCACGTCTCCTGGTTTGTCATGGGATGCTATGCTAAAAATGACTGATATCAAATTGGAACTAATGACAGACATAGACATGTTTCAATTCATTGAAAAAGGAATGCGTGGTGGAATCAGTTATATTGCAAATCGATTTGGTTCAGCAAACAACAAATACATGAAAGAATACGATGATAAGGCGCCCTCAAAGTACATTATGTATCTTGACGCCAATAACCTGTATGGTTGGGCAATGAGCCAATATCTTCCTACTGGAGGTTTCAAATGGATGTCAGAAAAGCAGATTAATAAAATTAATTTAGCTCAGTATAATGAAGACAGTAATAAAGGATTGTTAATAGAAGTTGATTTAGAATACCCCAAAGAGTTGCATGACAATCATAATGACTACCCAGTAGCGGCCGAGAGAGTTTGTGTCAAAAAAGATATGCTTTCTGATTATTGCAAAAATATAGCTACAAAGTACAATATATCAACAGGATTAGTACACAAATTAATACCAACATTATCGAATAAAGAAAAATATGTTCTGCATTACAGAAACCTGCAACTGTACCTTGATCTTGGATTGAAAATAAACAAAGTCCATCGAGTGTTAGAATTCAATCAGTCGCCTTGGCTCAAAGAGTACATTAGCTTTAATACAATAAAACGTACTCAAGCGAAAAATTCATTCGAAAAAGACTTTTTCAAACTTATGAATAACTCAGTATTTGGTAAAACAATGGAAAACATAAGAAAGCGTGTTGATGTCCGACTTATCACAGATGAAAAGAAATTATTGAAGATGGTGAGTAAACCAACTTATGTAAGCAGTAAGATCTTCAACGAAAATCTAGTTGCAGTGCATAAAATAAAGGAAACGCTCACTTTAAACAGGCCGGCATATATTGGAATGTGTATCCTTGATCTGAGCAAAACATTAATGTATAATTTCCATTATAATTAAATCAAAAAAAAGTATGGAAATAAAGCCAAATTATTATTCACAGACACAGACTCATTAACATATGAAATTGAAGCAGAAGATGTTTACCAAGACTTTTGGAATGACAAAGATCGATTTGACAACAGCGACTACCCAGAAAGCTCGCCGTATTTCGATACAACAAACAAGAAGGTAATCGGTAAATTCAAAGATGAAGCAGCTGGAATTCCAATAACAGAATTCGTCGGTTTGCGATCTAAAATGTACAGTTACATCAAAGACAATAATAAAGGTGGAAAAACAGCTAAGGGAATTAAGAAAAATATAATAAAGAACAACATCAAACATCAAGACTACAAAAATGTTTTATTAGAAAATAAACAAATACATCATACCATGAAGACAATCAGAAGTATTAACCATCAACTTGGAAGTTACGAGCTCAATAAAGTGTCACTAAGCTGTTTCGACAATAAAAGATATATAGCAAACAATGGAATCAAAAGTTTCGCTTACGGACATCATTGTATTAAATAAGTTCTACCTAAATTACTAATTCATCCAACATCAGTCCATCATTGGGCGCAGGTATTGGTACAGCATTAGGAGGAGGCTTTGATATATTTCGTCAACAGGAAGCTACTTCTGAAATTTTTATCAAACTGGGGCAAGTTCTGATATTTTTACACGAAAAAGTAATTTATGGGTACATTTTTAATTGGTCAATAGCTTAGTCATTTCCTGTTTTTCACCAGACATGTCCAGACTTGTTTCTGAGAAAAACTTCCTGCTTTTCCGAGAAAGACTTCCTGTGGTGTGGAATCACGTGATTGAATAATGCGTTGGATGCATCATGAGATACAACATATACTATCCAAATCCAATCAATTCAGCCCATGTAATAAAATACATATAGTTTCCCATAAAATGGAACCAGCATCGCAAAAAGAAACTTCCCCTCTTGATCGCTAAAGCGATCAATTCACTGCCTCACAAAAGCTCCGCTTTTGTTCCCCAATGCTTAAAAAATGGATCTAGCATATGAAACCAGCATCGCAAAAAGAAACTTCCCCTCTTGATCGCTAAAGCGATCAATTCACTGCCTCACAAAAGCTCCGCTTTTGTTCCCCAATGCTTAAAAAATGGATCTTGTATATAGTTATCCATAAAATGACTCCATCACATAATGCCATCACAAAATAAGGCGCCCATCGCTCTTCGAGCTCTTCCCACCAAGGCGCCTTTTGCAATTTACGACCCCCCCATCCCCGTGCTAAGTATTTGAACGTCTTGCTTCGCAAGCCATCCAAATACTTAGCATGCCGGGGGGTCTATTGCCGTGATGGAGCCATGTGATAAAAAAAAAACATATAGTTTTCCATAAAATTATTTCCATCAGATGGGAGTAGTTCTAGAGTTGGCGCTGTTCAAGACCAGTTTTGAAAAAACTGGTCTCGAACCGCCAACTCTATAACTACTCATGGTTACCGCCATCCCAAGGCTGCCGTTTAAGACTAGTTTAGTCTGTATGGCTCCGTCAAGTAACAAGGAACCTTTAACATTATCAGCACAGTAGTACAAAAGTACGTGGGTAAAGTTACCTTTGCACTGGAGGTCCTTTCCTTTGGTTTTGCCGCTCACTGTTGATATGTATCCCGATTTGCATTCGCACTCGTAGCCGCCTGGGTTGTTTATGCAGTTTGTGTGTTCACCACATGTGTTCAGACTTGGCTCCTTACATTCATCCACGTCTGAAAATCATTTATTGTCATAAAAATATCAGAATTTTATTCGAATAGAATAAGCTTCAAGAAAAGTGTAAACTAAATTCGTGTGTTGACATCAAGAAGACGTCAAGAACGAGCGAAAAATTTAAGTTAGAACACAGCGAGTTTAAAATAATACACTTTCTTTTTGCTAATACAAAACGCCATGGAAACAATAGTCTCCTTTGGGAGAAGCCTTCGTGAATGCAAAGAAAAAAACTTAACGTTCGACTAGACAGGAACGAGATATTTGGTCTTTTAGAAAAGGCGCGTATTACCGACAGCAAAAAATCCCGCACATGTTAAACTTCGCCACATTCTGACTGACATCACAGAAATCGCAAAATAAAGTCCTCTTTTGGCCTCCGATTGCCCTGCATTGAATGGTTGCCCATGGAACAGTCTTGGATGTACAAAAGTCACTTGCACAAAATCCAGTTATTCGCCCATAACGCCCGTTTACACTTTCGTGGGATTTTAGTTAAAGTACAATATCTAATTTCCTGTGCAAACTTTTCAAGGAGATTTGAAACGATTTCTCCGTCTTTCAAACTTTGCACCTCGCGAGTATTCACGACAATTTGATCATCACCAAACTTTTAGTTATTCATTCACTCACTAACTCACTCACTCACTCATTCAATTCATTCATTCATTCATTCATTCATTCATTCACTCACTCACTCATTCATTTATCCGCAAATTTAAAGAGAAGAAAAGCGAATGTTTCTCAGTCTATTAAACAAGATACTTCTAGAGCTTGCTACAGGCTTATTTATCCCATTTGTGGGCTGGAAACCAGTAATATGAGCCTCCCTGTACTATTATCATAGTATAAAACGTGGATAATGAATTTCAAAAATGACTTTTTATGGCTTAGAGCCGTTTTCAATGTATAGCTGACCTCACCTTCACATCTGGTTTTGTTTCCACTGTCTTCGTTGCCTGTTGGTTTAAATCCTGGTGCACATTTGCAATTGTAGCTGCCTGGTTGGTTGATGCATGTGGTATGCTCAGCGCATTCATTGAGATCTGCATCCTTGCATTCATCAACGTCTGAAAAAGGAACGTGGCATCACCGCGTTAATCACAAATTTTGGAATCATCATAATCTAGATTCGACTTTGCGATGATATTAGGGCTTTATAATGACAGCTAATTGTGGAGAAAACACATTTTCTCCTACTTCATGTTCTTTCGTTTCTGAAAGAGATTATGATACCGGGTGAAGCCCGGAGGGGAGGCTAGGAGGCGCCTTTTTAAGAGGTGCTTTTTTTAAGCTCGCAGTATACTAAAAGGTACGGAAAATTGCCATTATATTATTTGAAAGAGTTTCAAAATCAGCTGCAAAGTGAAAGAGACGGCAGCTAAAGCTAAGTATATCAAAGGATCAACCTCGTTCCCAGGGCTTTTTCCCTTTTATTAAATAAAACTAAAAAAGGGAAAAAGTCCTGGGAACGAGGTTGTGAAAGGATGCCAAATTTTGGCAGAAATAACAACGCAAAAGAAAAAAAACAATGACTGAAATCTCGGGTAGTATAATAGTATAAAACGTGGATAAAGAACTTCAAAAATGACTTTTCATGGCTTATTGCCGTTTTCAGTGTATTGTTGACCTCACCTTCACATCTGGTTTTGATTCCATTGTCTTCGTTGCCTGTTGGTTTAAATCCTGGTGCACATTTGCAATTGTAGCTGCCTGGTTGGTTAATGCATGTGGTATGCTCAGCGCATTCATTGAGATCTGCATTCTTGCATTCATCAACGTCTGAAAAAGGAACGTGGTATCACCGCGTTAATCACAAATTTTGGTATCATCCTAATCTAGATTCGACTTTACGATGATATTAAGGCTTTATAATGACAGCTAATTGTGGATGAAACTTATTTTCTCCTATTTCATGTTCTTTCATTTCTCCAAGAGATTATGATACCGGGTGAAGGGAGAGGAGGCTAGGAGGCGCCTTTTTAAGAGGTGCTTTATTTAAGCTCGCAGTATACTAAAAGGTACGGAAAATTGCCGTTCTAGTATTTGAAAGGGTCTCAAAATCAGCTGCAAAGTGAAAGAGAAGGCAGCTAAAGCTAAGTATATGAAAGGATCAACCTCGTTCCCAGGACTTTTTCCCTTTTATTAAATAAAATTAAAAAAGGGAAAAAGTCCTGGGAACGAGGTTGTGAAAGGATGTCAAATTTTGGCAGAAATAACAACGCAAAAGAAAAAAAAACAACGACTGAAATCTCGGGTAGTATAGTAGCATAAAACGTGGATAAAGAATTTCAAAAATGACTTTTTATGGCTTATAGACGTTTTCAATGTATAGGTGACCTCACCTTCACATCTGGTTTTGTTTCCATTGTCTTCGTTGCCTGTTGGGTTAAATCCTGGTGCACATTTGCAATTGTAGCTGCCTGGTTGGTTGATGCATGTGGTATGCTCAGCGCATTCATTGAGATCTGCATTCTTGCATTCATCAACGTCTAAAAAAGGAACGTGGCATCACCGTGTTAATCACAAATTTTGGAATCATTTTAAACTAGATTCGACTTTGCGATGATATTAGGGCTTTATAATGTCTGCTAGTTGTGGATGAAATATATTTTCTCCTACTTTTGTGTTCTTTCGTTTCTCCAAGAGATTATGATACCAGGTGGAGGGAGGGGAGGCTAGGATGTACCTTTTTTAAGAGGTGCTTTTTTTAAGCTCGCAGTATACTAAAAGGTACGGAAAATTGCCATTATATTATTTGAAAGGGTCTCAAAATCAGCTGCAAAGTGAAAGAGACGGCAGCTAAAGCCAAGTATATGAAAAGATGCCTAATTTTGGCAGAAATAACAACGCAAACAAAAAAAGAACGAATGGAATCTCAGGTACACATGTTTTGATCATAGGAAATTCTGTTGTGTTAGCTTATGCTTGAGGTATAAGATAGGGGTTCCATTTTGTTACGAATTAGCTTCAGGGTAAGGGCTTGAGTCTAGGGGCGGAGCCTCCCCGTATAAAACTTTATAATGTACCCCTTACCCCCCCCTAGTTATGATGGTGTTCTTTTGACTTTCTCTCGACGCTCTTATTACAAAGCGATGGAATGGACTCAAATTTTATGTCTCTTTACATGAGAAAACGAGATTTGTCTGTGGTAGATCAAAACAAAAATTCTTAATTATCGTGAAAATTTGTACGCGTGATAATTATAAAAAGAAAACAGTTTGGTTTGCAACCAAACCAGGGTTCCATATTAAGCTTTTTCAGACCTGTTGAGCGACAAGTATCTCAAAAAACATGCTTGCCCTGGCTAAATTTTACTTCCACGTTTAGAATCGTGAAGCTCAAATGCCAAAAAAAAATACAGATTTCGCACAAGTTGTAATGGCGAAGACAAATTTTCAACTCACAAGTTTGCAAACTCAGACGCGTGATGCAAACAATCAAGGCAGTACATGGTGTCCGTACGTGTGGTTGGAGCTTGCAGTGTTACCATGGATACCGCCATCCCAAGGCTGACGTTTAAGACTAGTTTAGTCTGTATGGCTCCGTCAAGTAACAAGGAACCTTTAACATTATCAGCACAGTAGTACAAAAGTACGTGGGTAAAGTTACCTTTGCACTGGAGGTCCTTTCCTTTGGTTTTGCCGTTCACTGTTGATATATATCCCAATTTGCATTCGCAATCGTAGCCGCCTGGGTTGTTTATGCAGTTTGTGTGTTCACCACATGTGTTCAGACTTGGCTCCTTACATTCATCCACGTCTGAAAATCATTTATTGTCGTAAAAATATCAGAATTTGATTCGAATAGAATAAGCTTCAAGAAAAGTGTAAACTAAATTCGTGTGTTGACATCAAGAAGATGTCAAGAACGAGCGAAAAATTTAAGTTAGAACACAGCGAGTTTAAAATAATACACTTTCTTTTTGCTAATACAAAACGCCATGGAAACAACGGTCTTTTTTGGGAGAAGCCTTCGTGAATGCAAAAAAAAAAATTAACGTTCGACTAGACAGGAAGGAGATATTTGGTCTTTTGGAAAAGGCGCGTATTACCGACAGCAAAAAATCCCGCACATGTTAAACTTCGCCACATTCTGACTGACATCACAGAAATCGCAAAATACAGTCCTCTTTTCGCCTCCAATTGCCCTGCATTGAATGGTTGCCCATGGAACAGTCTTGGATGTACAAAAGTCACTCCACAAAATCCAGTTATTCACCCATAACGCCCGTTTACACATTCGTGGGATTTTAGTTAAAGTACAAAATCTAATTTCCTGTGCAAACTTTTCAAGGAGATTTGAAACAATTTGTCCGTCTTTCAAACTTTGCACCTCGCAAGTATTCACGACAATTTGACCATCACTAAACTTTTATTTATTCATTCACTCACTAACCACTCACTCACTCATTCAATTCATTCATTCATTCATTCATTCATTTATTCATTCATTCACTCACTCACTCATTCATTTATTCGCAAATTTAAAGAGAAGAAAACCGACTGTTTCTAAGTCTATTAAAGAAGATACTTCTAGAGCTTGCTACAGGCTTATTTATCCCATTTGTGGGCTGGAAACCAGTAATATGAGCCTAGCTTCTGGAACCGTTCGGATCTCTACATTCCCTGTACTATTATCATAGTATAAAACGTGGATAATGAATTTCAAAAATGCTTTTTATGGCTTATAGCCGTTTTCAGTGTATAGTTGACCTCACCTTCACATCTGGTTTTGATTCCACTGTCTTCGTTGCCTGTTGCTTTAAATCCTGGTGCACATTTGCAATTGTAGCTGCCTGGTTGGTTAATGCATGTGGTATGCTCAGCGCATTCATTGAGATCTGCATTCTTGCATTCATCAACGTCTGAAAAAGGAACGTGGTATCACCGCGTTAATCACAAATTTTGGAATCATCATAATCTAGATTCGACTTTGCGGTGATATTAGGGCTTTATAATGACAGCTAATTGTGGATTAAATATATTTTCTCCTACTTTGTGTTCTTTCGTTTCTCCAAGAGATTATGAAACCAGGGGGAGGGAGGGGAGGCTACACTCGAAAGAGGTGCCTTTTTTAAGCACGCAGTATACTAAAAGGTACGGAAAATTGCCATTCTAGTGTTTGAACGGGTCTCAAAATCAACTGCCAAGTGAAAGATACGGCAGCTAAGGCTAAGTATATGAAAGGATCAACCTCGTTCCAAGGACTTTTTCCCCTTTATTAAATAAATCTAAAAAAGGGAAAAGTCCTGGGAACGAGACTGTGAAAGGATGCCAAATTTTGGCAGAAATAACAAAGCAAAAGAAAAAAAGAACGACTGAAATCTCGGGTTAAAATGAGGCGATCATAAGAAATTCTATTGTTTTAGCTTATGTTCGAGGTATAAGATAGGGGTTCAATTTTTGCTCTAGTTAGATGAAAGGTGTGCCATTTTCTTAAGAATTAGGGTAAGGTAGAATAAGGGCTTGAGTCTAGGAGGCAGCCTCCCCGTATAAAACTTTATAATGTACCCTTCCCCCTCCCCCGAATTATGATGGTGTTCTTTTGACTTTCTCTCGACGCTCTTATTATAAAGCGTCGTCATGGGCTCAAATTTAATTTTGAATCGTGATCATGCCAGAAAACGATAGTATCTGAAGAACTACCTGTGGTAGATCAAAGCAAAAATTTTCACTTCTCGTGAAAATTTGTACGCGTGATAATTATAAAAAGAAAACAGTTTGCTTTTGCAACCGAATCAGGGTACCATATTAAGTTTTTTCAAACTTGTTAAGCGGCAGGTATCTCAGAAAACATGCTTGTCCTGGATAAATTTTACTTGCACGTTCAAAATTGTGAAGCTCACATGCCAAAAAAGACAGTTTTCGCACAAGTTGTGATGGCGAAGGCAAATTTTCAACTCACAGTTTTGCAAATGCTAGTTGCGTATAACACTTAGACACGTGATGCAAATAAACAAAGTGATCGATCGTTCTCCAATTCAGGCAGTACATGGTCTCTGTACGTGCGGTTGGCGCTTGCAGGGTTACCATGGATACCATCCCAAGGCTGAAGTTTAAGATAAGTTTAGTCTGTATGGCTCCGTCAAGTAACAAGGAACCCTTAAAATCATCAGCACAGTAGTACAAAACTACGTGGGTAAAGTTACCTTTGCAGTGGAGGTCCTTTCCTTTGGTTTTGCCGCTCACTGTTGATATATATCCTGATTTGCATTCGCAATCGTAGCCGCCTGGGTTGTTTATACAGTTTGTGTGTTCACCACATGCGTTCAGACTTGGGTCCTTACATTCATCCACGTCTGAAAATCATTTAATGTCACAATAATATCAGAATTTTATTCGAATAGAATAAGCTTCAAGAAAAGTTTAAACTAAATTTGTGTGTTGTCATCAAGAAGACGACAAGAACGAGCGAAAAATTCAAGTTTGAACACGGCGAGTTTAAAATAATACCCTTTCTTTTTGCTAATACAAAACACCATGGAAACAATAGTGTCCTTTGGGAGAAGCCTTCGTGAATGCAGAAACAAATAATAATATCGTTCGAATAGATGGATTGGAAATATTAGTCTTTTGGAAAACGCGCGTCAATTAGCGGAATTAACAATTTAAAATGACAAGATCATAGGCAAAGTTACCCTGGCAGGAGACGTTTCCGGATTGCTCGCCATATGTTAGTTCATATCCTAGTGCACAGTCGCAGGTGTAGCTGCCTGGGGTGTTTACGCAAGTCGAGTGATCTCCGCAAGGATTTGTATTCTCGCATTCATCGTTGTCTGAAAATCAAGTGACAGGATTATGACACAATAAACTAGAGATCTGCAGAATTTACATTGAAGAAGAAAAATCGTTTCAAATCGGCCAACTTGTCTCAAGACGAAGAATTCATCTTATATAAAGAAATGTAAGTATTTCCTTGGTAAGCGTTCCAATAATAGTTCTGCGACTTTCAGGCTGATGGTGTTTGTACATCTGGTTTACGCTTATCCACCTCCACCCGGGGGCTCACGGAGGTATAGGGCTCCGCTGTAAATTTAGTCATTACTTCAGTCTGTGGTGGATAACAAATGACTGGGAACAGATTTACATGGGTAAACCAACCTTTGCATTTGAGCTTCATTCCATTGGTTTTGCCGCTCTCCGTTGAGGAAAATCCTGATTTGCATTCACAATCGTAGCGGTCGCCTGGCAAGTTTATGCAGTTGGTGTTTTCACCACACGTGTTCAGAGTTGAGTTAAGGCATTCATTCACGTCTGGAAATCATGTAATATCACAAATAATGTTATCAGAATAAAATAATCTTCAAAGATAATTTAGAGTTAAAACCGTGTTTTCAAAAGAAAGGTATCAGCTGTAATTAAATTTTATAAAACGTAGGGTTAGTACTAACGGTCAGCTAATGCGGCTAATCCGTTTTCGATGAGGTTCTGTATGCAAGGCTATGATGTCAGATAACATTTCAGTTGTTTCTCTTTATTTTACAAAAGAAATAGCGCTTACAAAACAGATTGATAGTTTATTGGAAAATACATAAGCAGCTGTATTGGGCATATAAAAAGCTAATATGATTACAATAATATATCACAAAATTGAATTCCAAAAATATGTGCAAACTCTCGGACTACGAGTAATCGTTTTCTCCTTCTTCTTTTTCTATAGCGCCGCGTACCGGGACTCGAGAGGTCTCCTACGCACGCAGCCTTCATAAGTGGTCCGACGTCGCCCAACACTCCTTTGTGCTACGGCTGCGGCTACTTGGGAGCCTACGTATCCGGCGGCGAAGCCGAGAGAAGCATGGGTGCCTAAATTGGATAACTTGAGCTCAGTAACTTGTTTTAGAACGTTAACGTTGACTTACCCTTGCAACCGTAGACTTCCACCCTCATAGATGCGTGTTTGTGCCACGCCAGTACAACGAAGCGGGTGGCGTTTGTCCTGAATGGTGACTTAAAATCATAACGGACGACGGTATTCTGGTCTTTGTTTCCAGCGAACTCCTAAACCCGTAAAAAACAGTAATGATAAATTAAGGAGAGTCATTGGGAAGATTAGCAGAGACTACCGTAGATGCTCAGCTTGGCACCTGACGGTGCTAACCAAAAGTAGTGTGGCTTCTGGAAACGAGATTGCTGAATTGCTGTGCTCCTTGTTAGCTATGAGCTGATGTATTAAGTACGACTCGGTTTTTTGGAATGATTCTTAATTATTCTACTCAAACACTGAAACCTAGTGTTTATTCTTTATTGTTCTACTCAAACAATGGAAACTTGAACACTCCACAAACTCCATGGAAGTACAGTGGTGTACTCAACGGCCAAAAACAATGCATCGCTGGACAATGTGGATCACTCCCAAAGCCACGCTATTGTTCCTTTTTAGGGTTTAGTAATGGTAATTAAACTGAGTGAAGTACAATTCAGGGAGTAATCGGGCGAGCACGATTACCCCTGAATTATGCGAAGCTAAGTCCAGTTACCAATTAATCGTGTCTATATCAAAATGCGAGATTAGAAAACCTACGTGCCCTTCGGGGATAGATTTTTAATTATCATTTTTGCAAGCAGTAGAGAAACAGCTAAAAAAAGAACCCATTTCAGTGCACCTGATTGACGCGCGCGCGCAGCATAGTAGTCAGATTACAGCTGAGCTATCCAAAAAGTTCAAATTGGACAGCTATACTTGGACACCCACGTAATCACCCTCCAATTACGTATCAAATAGGCGCGCGAAGAACCAATCACAATCGAGCGTTTTGTTATAGATACGATTATTCTAGAAATTGGCCAATGAGGGCGCAATGGGACCCCTTTGGGACCCATTTTTGTAGCATCTATTTACTCACGGAGGGGGAGTCTAACAGGAGCTTCCATTGATCAAAGTTTGTCTTTAAAACTTTTGAGGGACATAGGAAATTATTATTCAACAAATTGTCACTATGCCCATATATGGTAAGGAAGCCCTCAATATCTGTCATCCTACATGACAGATATCCTGCGATATACGTAAATGACCATATTTGGAAGTGCACTGCAGCTTTTCTTTCATTGCTTGTTTGGCGGCCATTTTGAAAAGGGAGGCAGTTTTAGGAGTGTTCTCCGTAAATTTTGACTCGCTGGAAGAAACTTTCCAGGATTAAATGCTCTCAAAAAGTCAACAAGTATTTGCTTCAGCTAGCAAAGATATCCAGAGGTTGACTTGGAATTTTCATAGTGAGAACTCAACCAAGAAAATGCTATCGCGAACGAAGCAGCACACTTGCTCACGGAAACTTGTAAAGACTAAAGTTGAAAAGATTTTAATTCACAGGAAGAGGACTTATTCTCGGTAAGGTAGCTATATTTTTTTCGTTTGTCTTGTCATTTCCAAACATGAGTTTGTAAATAAGTCTTTTTAAGTGAACAGTAGTAAACTTCGATTTCTTGAAATTCTGTTTTGATTTTTATTAAACTTATGTGTTGCTAGCTTTTAGCGTTTTTATCATAGAGCCGTAGTTTTTCTCGTTCTGAAAGTGGTAGGCGATGGGAATTTGTTGAATAATAAAACAATTATCCTGCTCAATCTTGCGGAATATCCCCTGATTTAGCCAACTCGGCCTACGGCTTCGTCGGCTAAGTATCAGGTGATACTCCGCGCGATTTCGCAGAATAGAGCGGTTTTCAAATGAGTGTCGTAAAACCAAAACCAAAGTAATTACCCCAGCCAATCACAACAAACACAAATTACCCAATCAACCAATCAGAACTGGAAGCAAATACATGTCACCGGCGTCAAGCGCGGGAAAACGCGTGCGAGCAAGTCGCGATTGGTTTGAGTTTTACTTCTGATTGGTGGAGAAAGTGGCGCGAAGTTTTTCAACCAATCACAGAGCGAAGTAAAGCAAAACCAAAGCAAAACGCGAATTACTTTCGACACTCAAATGAAAACCGCTCTAATTGTTTAATATCTGAAGTTATTAATTTTAGCTGATCAAACAAATTTAAGATCAGTGAATGCAGATATGTGTAATGTAACTCGCAATAATGTAAATTCTAGTGAATTAGAGAGAAAGAAAAGAAACTAAACTTAAATCTCGTTAAATTTAAGTGATCTTAACTGGCAGTCATCGTGATGCACTTGCATAAATTTTGTGGCCAATATTTTTCGAATTGCAGAAATTCCGCAGTGGTGCACTCTAGAATAAACTCTGATTGTTGTTTACTTCTAACAAAGAACTATTTGTTCCTTAGCTGTGATTGACCAGCAGAGAGCATGCAGAGAAAAATACTTCGAAACGAATTGCCATACAAGTCAACCATTTATAAGAAGCGAAGGGGGTGGTACTGGGTCCAGGCTACCGTCGAAAGAAACAAGGCGGTCAAAACATGACTGCAATTCTGTGTCTTACCTTGTCCTCTTTATGTCCTTTCTCGCGATAGTAAACCATCTTGTTAGCGGAAAACTCAAAATATGCAAGCTTGTACTTCGTTACCCAGTTCTTATAGCGTCCATGTCTGCCTTGCGTTGCCACACCTGTAACAATGACGGGTATTTCTGGGAATTGAACTTCTAACCATTCCTTGCCAGGTTTCGTGCCCTTCTTAGATACCCAACCTCCTGCATGGAACCAACCACGGTCACTCTGTTTTCTGTTTAGTCTTCCAAACCTTCCGTTTTCGAATAAGTTCCAGGCTGAGGACCAACGGAGGTGATGGTCAGGGACGCCATAGGATTCCATTCCCAAAGCTCTGTCATGTTTACATTTCAGAGAGTGATCTCCTGAAAAAAAAATCGTGTTAAGGATGACACTGCAGATTATCTCTTACGTTTTAATTAAAAGGAAAGAAAAAAACGAAAAAAAGCCAAAATCTTAACGTTATTTCTCAATACTCTGCGAGTGTTTTATTCGTTTATAACAACTTTTTTCATGACTTCTATGTCCATTGGTTGAAGAATGCAAAAAACTGTACGAGTCTATTTTGCCAAGTTTCACGTTCTTGCTCTTGGCTCCTGTCGAAGTTCTTTAATTTTTTTTCCATTTTTTGAGTTTCCATTTTAACTACTATTATTACTACATATAATTATTATTAGATATTTCATGCAGCTTTTATACAGGTCTTAGTCCTATTGTTACAATTAATTAGTTACATGTATTGTACTGCGCTTTTGACCATTAAAGTCAAATAAGCCGCTTGTGCCTTAAAACTGTATCTAAAACTATAGTGACTATTGTACATCGCTCTGGAGATTATGGTTGTTAGTTTTGTTTTTTCTGAGGGAAAGCGACTGTCTTATATCCAGAGGTAAACTGTTCCAAAACACAGCCCCGCTATAACTGAAGCTTCTTTTACAATAATTAGTTCGCAGCTGTGGTGTGGCACGCCGGTACATTTACTATCCATAGGTCAAGGTGGAGGGAGTGGAGGCTAGGCCCAAAAGAGGTGCCTTTTGTAAGCTCGCAGTATACTAAAAGGTGCGGGAAATTGCCATTCTATTATTTGAAAGGGTCTCAAAATCACCTGCAAAGTGAAAGAGACGGCAGCTAAAGCTAAGTATATGAAAGGATCAACCTCGTTCCCAGGACTTTTCCGTTTTATTAAATAAATCTAAAAAAGGGAAAAGTCCTGGGAACGAGGTTGTGACGGGATGCCAAATTTTGGCAGAAATAACAACGCAAAAGAAAAAAAAGAACGACTGAAATCTCGGGTTAAAATAAGGCGATCATAGGAAATTCTATTGTTTTAGCTTATGCTCGAGGTATAAGTTAGGGTTTCAATTTTTGCTCTAGTTAGATGAAAGGTGTGCCATTTTGTTAAGAATTAGTTTTAGGGTAAGGGCTTGAGTCTAGAGCGCGGAGCCTCCCCGTTTAAAACTTTATAATGTACCCTTCCCCCTCCCCCGGATTATGATGGTGCTCTCTTCACTTTCCCTCGACGCTCTTATTATAAAGCGTCGTCATGGGCTCAAATTTGATTTTGAATCGTGATCATGCCTCGTTACATCAGAAAACGATAGTATCTCAGTGAAGAATTACCTGTGGTAGATGAAAGCAAAAATTTTCACTTATCGTGAAAATTTGTACGCGTGATAATTATAAAAAGAAAACAGTTTGCTTTTGCAACCGAATCAGGGTACCATATTAAGTTTTTTCAAACTTGTTAAGCGGCAAGTATCTCAGAAAACATGTTTGCCCTGGATAAATTTTACTTACACGTTCAAAATTGTGAAGCTCAAATGCCAAAAAAATTAAGACAGTTTTCGCACAAGTTGTGATGGCGAAGGCAAATTTTCAACTCACAGTTTTGCAAATGCTAGTTACGTATAACACTTAGACACGTGATGCAAATAAACAAAGTGATCGTTCTCCAATTCAGGCAGTACATGGTTTCTGTACGTGCGGTTGGAGCTCGCAGGGTTACCATGGATACCATCCCAAGGCTGAAGTTTAAGATTAGTTTAGTCTGTATAACTCCGTCAAGTAACAAGGAACATTTAGAATTATCAGCACAGTAGTACAAAACTACGTGGGTAAAGTTACCTTTGCACTGGAGGTCCTTTCCTTTGGTTTTGCCGCTCACTGTTGACATGTATCCTGATTTGCATTCGCAGTCGTAGTCGCCTGGGTTGTTTATGCAGTTTGTGTGCTCACCACATGTGTTCAGTCTTGGGTCCTTACATTCATCCACGTCTGAAAATCATTTAAAGTCATAAAAATATCAGAATTTTATTCGAATAGAATAAGCTTCAAGAAAAGTTTAATCTAAATTCGTGTGTTGACATCCAGAAAACCACGAGAACGAGTGAAAAATTAAAGTTTGAACACGGCGAGTTTAAAATAATACCCTTTTTTTTTTGCTCATAAAGAACGCCAGGGAAACAATAGTGTCCTTTGAGAGAAGCCTTCGTGAATGCAAAAAACAAATAATAATAACGTTCGAATAGATGGGTTGGAAATATTAGTCTTTTGGAAAAGGCGCGTCAATTAGCGGAATTAACAAGCCGAAGAATTTAAAATGACAAAAGTATGGGCAATGTTACCCTGACAGGAGACGTTTCCGGATTGCTCGCCATATGTTAATTCATATCCTGGTGCACAGTCACAGGTGTAGCTGCCTGGGATGTTTACGCAAGTCGAGTGATCTCCACAAGGATTTGTATTCTCGCATTCATCGTTGTCTGAAAATCAAGTGACAGGATTATGACACAATAAACTAGAGATCTGCAGAATTTACACTGAAGAAGAAAAATCATTTCAAATCGGCCAACTTGTCTCAAGACGAAGAATTCATCTTATAATATTATAAGGAAATGTAAGTATTTCCTTGGTAAGCGTTCCAATAATAGCTCTGCGACTTTCAGGCTGATGGTGTTTGTACATCTGGTTTACGCTTATCCACCTCCACCCGGGGGCTCACGGAGGTATAGGGCTCCGCTGTAAATTTAGTCATTACTTCAGTCTGTGGTGGATAACAAATGACTGGGAACAGAATTACATCGGTAAACTAACCTTTGCATTTGAGCTTCATTCCATTGGTTTTGCCGCTCTCCGTTGAGGAAAATCCTGATTTGCATTCACAATCGTAGCGGTCGCCTGGCAAGTTTATGCAGTTGGTGTTTTCACCACATGTGTTCAGAGTTGAGTTAAGGCATTCATTCACGTCTGGAAATCATGTAATATCATAATTAATGTTATCAGAATAAAATGGGCTTCAAAGATAATTTAGACTAAAACAATGTTTTCATAAGGAAGGTATCAGCTATAATCAAATTTTATAAAAAAGGGTTAGTAGGGTCAGAGAATGCGGCTAATCCGTTTTCGATGAAGTTCTGTATGCCTGGCTATGATGTCAGATAACATTTCAGTTGTTTCTCTTTATTTTACAAAAGAAATAGCGCTTACAAAACAGATTGATAGTTTATTGGAAAATACATAAGCAGCTGTATTGGGCATATAAAAAGCTAATATGATTACAATAATATACCACAAAATTGAATTCCAAAAATATGTGCAAACTCTCGGACTACGAGTAATCGTTTTCTCCTTCTTCTTTTTCTATAGCGCCGCGTACCGGGACTCGAGAGGTCTCCTACGCACGCAGCCGTCATAAGTGGTCCGGCGTCGCCCAACACTCCTTTGTGCTACGGCTGCGGCTACTTGGGAGACTACGTATCTGGCGGCGAAGCCGAGAGAAGCATGGGTGCCTAAATTGGATAACTTGAGCTCAGTAACTTGTTTAGAACGTTAACGTTGACCTACCCTTGCAACCGTAGACTTCCACCCTCATAGATGCGTGTTTGTGCCACGCCAGTACAACGAAGCGGGTGGCGTTTGTCCTGAATGGTGACTTAAAATCATAACGGACGACGGTATTCTGGTCTTTGTTTCCAGCAAACTCCTAAGCCCGTAAAAAACAGTAATGATAAATTAAGGAGAGTCATTGGAAAGATTAGCAGAGACTACCGTAGATGCTCAGCTTGGCGCTGACGGTGCTGACCTAAAGTAGTGCGCCTTCTGGAAACGAGATCGCTGAATTGCTGTGCTCCTTGTTAGCTATGAGCTGATGTATTAAGTACGACTCGGTTTCTTGGAATGATTCTTAATTATTCTACTCAAACACTGGAAACTAGTGTTTATTCTTAATTGTTCTACTCAAACACTGGAAACTTGAACACTCCACAAACTCCATGGAAGTACAGTGGTGTACTCAACGGCCAAAAACAATGCATCGCTGGACAATGTGGATCACTCCCAAAGCCACGCTATTATTCCTTATTTAGCTAGGGTTTAGTAATGGTAATTAAACTGAGTGAAGTACAATTCAGGGAGTAATCGGGCGAGCACGATTACCCCTGAATTGTAAGAAGCTAAGTCCAGTTACCAATTAATCGTGTCTATATCAAAATGCGAGATTAGAAAACCTACGTGCCCTTCGAGGATAAATTTTTAATTATCATTTTTGCAAGCAGTAGAGAAACAGCTAAAAAAAGAACCCATTTCAGTGCACCTGATTGACGCGCGCGCGCAGCGTAGTTGTAAGATTACAGCTGAGCTATCCAAAAACTTCAAATTGGACAGCTGTACTTGGACACCCACGTGATCACCCGCCAATTACGTATCAAATAGGCACGCGGAGAACCAATCACAATCAAGCCTTTTCTTATAGATACGATTATTTTAGAAATTGGCCAATGAGGGCGCAATGGGACCCCTTTGGGACCCATTTTTGTAGCATCTATTTACTCATGGGTTGGGGAGTCTAACAGGAGTTTCCATTGATCAAAGTTTGTCTTTAAAACTTTTGAGGGACATAGGAAAATATCTGAAGTTATTAATTTTAGCTGATCAAACAAATTTAAGATTAATGAATGCAGATATGTGTAATGTAACTCGCAATAATGTAAATTCTCGTGAATTAGAGAGAAAGAAACTAAACTTAAAGCTCGTTAAATTTAAGTGATCTTAACTGACAGTCATCGTGATGCACTTGCATAAATTTATGGCCAATATTTTTCGAATTGCATAAATTCCGCAGTGGTGTACTCTAGAATAAACTCTGATTGTTGTTTACTTCTAACAAAGAACTATTTGTTCCTTAGCTGTGATTGACCAGCAAAGAGCATGCATAAAAAAAATGCTTCGAAACGAGTTGCCATTCAAGCCGACAATTTATGAGAAGCTAAGGGGGTGGTACTGGGTCCAGGCTACCGTCGAAAGGAACAAGGCGGTCAAAACATAACTGCAATTCCGTAGTAGTAAAGGGGGCTCAGATGGCCGATTTCCTGGCTTCTGATTGGTTCTCGTGGTTGCTAACCGGAAGTGCAAACCGCTGCCCGTGGGTTGCTAAGGGGATCGCGGGCTCAAAACCGCTGACCGGAAAAAAGGGGGATCGCGGGCTTATACAACCGGAAGTCACGTGGTTTGGGATGGGAAACCGCGGACCAGTTGGAAAAAAGGGATCGTGGGCTCAGACAACCGGAAGTCACGTGATTTGAAAGGGGAAACCGCTGGCGAGTGTGAAAAAGGGATCGCGGGCTCACAAACCGCTGGAGAAAACGCGGGCGCAAAGTCCAAAGTCCAAGTTGGGCGGCGGGGGTGATCCTTGAGTCCAAGAAAAAGACACGGTGATGTGGGTTAAAAATAGTTTTAATGGTTTTCAACAAGTCGTTGAATGAGGATCCAAGGCTCTTCACGATAATCCATGGCTTGCTCCGTCTGTCACTGGTAACCATAGGGGTATGTGAGGAAGGTGTGCGGATCGACGACTCTCTTGTCATACACCAGCTGGTACCGTTTGTAATCCGGAAAGGTGTACAGTTCATAGGTGTTGGGATCCCGCACGATCTGGTGGGTTTTGATGACTTGGGTTTGACGTGGTTCCTTTTGAGGCTTTTGGATTTCGTCGAGGACGTTCTGTCGCATGACGTTATAGTTCAACTGGCTCTTGCCTTCACTGTTGAGGCGGAAACCCCGCACCTTGCATTCAACGTGACCAAGTTTGGTTTGGTAGCCATAGTTCTTGGGACCCGCCGAGACGAATTCCACAATGTAGTCGTCGTTGCCCAATTCGCTCGTGAAGTCGCCAAGGTAATCGCCCAAGACCGGGTTGGCTTGATCCTCGTCTTGCAGGAAGATGATGGAGTCCGTGTCGTAGTATAACACTCTTTCCCCCAGCTTCTCCAGCGCTGTATACAAGCGTAGGCGAGCCCAACAGGTGGTGAAACAGGCCACGAAGATGTTCAGGTTGGGTGACACGGGGATGTCTTCGTCCTGGTACTGGTAATGTACCTCCACCAGGCCGTCATTGATGACGGAGACGTGTCGTACGTCCAAAGTACTGGTATCCAAGAAACGATGGAAGGCTTGAGGGTCATTAAATTCTTTGACTTGGGTTTTGTTAAGGCGTTGACCAAACTTGCCCCACATGGAATTGAGCATCATTTTGGCCAGGGTGCGGAGCCCTTTATTCACTGCGATTTTGTCGTACTCCAACTGGATGCCTTCCTGCTCGAAGTAGTTTTTGATGTACTCCTGTTTTTGGTCTTCGGTGTCAACTCCGGCGGGCCACCCACTCGCCTCTTGTTTGATTTTCAACCAGGTGTTGACGTAATCTTCGAACAGACCCTCACAGGTTTCGTCAAAATGCCAGACCTCGTAAATGTACTGGACTTGGTACCCGAGCTCGACGGCTTTGGCCAATTCCGGGCTGCACCATGTTCCCGTTAGGGCGCGTTGGTCGTCGGTGTGATGGCATTTGGCAGTTCTTCCTAGAAGGGGTTTGGTCATTTCTTCTTTGACACAACTAGCGCACAGGGGAAAGAGAAGTTTGCCGTCATGGCGGTAAGGCAGCACGGGATGATACAGTTCACGTGGAGGCAGGATTTGACATTGGATGAGTCCAAAGTACGGGCGGATGTCGGTGTGACCCGGGGTGGAGATGAAGGTCGGATGCCCTTTCGGGTAGAGACAGGTTTTGTTGACCCATGGGTACAAGGAGGTGACATCGATGTAATGGATCTTTTGAGTGGGGGTGACATGATGGTACAACTTGACGGCATTGGTACGCCCTCCGCAGAACGCGTCGCGGGGATTCAAGGGGTCTGTGAATTGAAGCTGGTCCACAAATGTACGGATATCCGAGGAGGTGTCTTTGAGCCGAGCCCATTCACATTCCCACATTTGAACGACCGTGTACCCGAGCTCTTTGAGCCGTTGGATCTTTTGTTGGGTGGCCTCGTAGACATCTTGCAGGGTCCGATCAAAATGACGGACATGGGGTTCGTGGCGGTTTGGATAACACGTCGGGCATCCATGGGTGAAACAGCCTTGAAATTCGTACACGGTCCGGGTGTCGTGGCAGTATCCATCGATGAAGCCAATGGTCGGGATGCGAACTTCGCCGGCATTGCCGACATGCTGAATGTTATTTTCTTGGGCACACCAGGTGAGCCATTCCGGGGCGACGCGGGATTGGTTGATGGAGTTGCGCCAACCACGGACGGGTTCACTGGCGATGCTGTTAGGGATCATCCGGTTCATGCGTAAATCCCGGTTGCAGGCAGAAGCAATGGTGATATGCTCAAACGGGTTGAAGCCCGTCAGGGTTTCAAACAAGCGTTTGAATGTCAGACAACCTTGTTTCAAGAGGCGTACATCCGATTGGCAGTAAGCCAACAATTCGTGTTGAAAGTCAAATACTTTGTCGCGTTGCTGTTGATGCCACGTTTCCAACGCTTGCCTGCCTTCGGGAGACAGGGTTTCAGGCATGTAGTAATCGAGCGCCGGGACGGGTCCCACGTACGTTTGGTGGTCGGGGTGATTGAACTTGTGCGGGAAGTACCCTTTGCGGAGTTCGGTCAAGCCAAAGGTTTTGGGAAAGGCAGACAAAGGCATCTGGAAAAAACTCATCGAATCGATGAAGCGGATACGGTCATGTTGGACTTGCAAGAGTCTACACCCGTTCCGGAGCTGCTCGACGATTCGGTTGTCGCCATAGTATTGATGAATGACAAAATATCCATCATAACCCTGGAAATTATGAGCCAGGACATTGACTTGGCGGGTGTCGTGGAGGGTCAAGGTATCTAACCATTCTAGGAAATCTCGGACGCAATGGTGACCGGGGAAACACTTGGGTTGATCGTCGTCTTCGGTTTCGGCCACGACGAGATTGGCGATGTGTTTTTCCTGGGGTTGCATGGCTTCAATATAAAAAAATACATGCAAAGGAGGCTGGTCCTCCGGGGCGGTGTCTGGGGTCCTCTTTCTTTTCTTCTTGTTGGCTTGAGGTTTGGGGGCTGTTTGAATAAAACAACGATGCGTTTCGCCGTCCACGTACTCGTGGCAGGAGGGACAATCAATATAGTGACATCGATGCTTTTCAATCTGGTCTAAGCCGACGTTCTGTTTACGACAGGCTGGACAGCGACGACGTTGAGAACAGATGGAGGACTGGAGGTTGCTGGCGGGTTTGCCAGCGGGGTCTTTGACGAGATGCATTTGGAAACAGGTGTCTCCAAAAAAGTCCCGATGACATTGTTGGCACCGTCGGGTGGCTTTCTGGCCTCGAGGGTATGCATGAAGGAAGTCCTGGCATTCTTTTTGACGACAGGCCCCACAGTGCTTTTGCTTGGTGCAGTGATGATGTCCCTCGGTGTTGTAGGGTTTCCAACAATGGGCACAGACGTAGCTGGCCCCGAAAAATCCAGGCAACTTGGTGATGACATCATAATGGCCTTGGTGATGCAACAGGATCAATTGTTTGTCTTGAAGGGCTCCAAAGGTCGTGATGTGAAAAGAGCGATGGGCATCCACCAACAGGATCTGGTAACCTCTGAGGGACGGGGCTTGACTGAATTGGGTCAAGGCGTCGTAGCTGCATGGGCCGAGGGGCACGTTGGCTTCCCGATGCAGGTCCCAAGCGAGGGTTCTTTGCAGGGGCCCGTACCCCTGGCGAATGCTTTTGAGTTTCGGGTGCTGGTCCACGCGAGCTTTGGCGACGACGAGGGCTCGAGCACAACAGAGTTCATCCTTGTTTTGAATCCGGATGATCGATTTGGAGTTCCTGGTTAACAGGTCCATGGTAGGATGGCCAGGTTTGCCACGACGGGGGCGGCCGGTACCTTGAGGGGCATGATGAACTTGTGTAATGGAGACTTGAAACGAATCGTCCATTTCAAATTGTTCGTTGCTGTTCAAGGCTTGCGCCAAGCGATCGAAGAGGGCTGCCACACGGTCTCCGCCTTCACGCCATTCCCCCGCGCGTAATCCCCACCCCTGAAAATTGTTATGGAGCCGATTGGATCCGATGGTAAAGTAAAGGCGATCTTGATCGTCGAGGTCCGGCGTGGTGGTTAACACTTGATTCACCGCTCGACGTAACCCCTCTTGGAGAGCTTCCGTGATGTTTTGATCTGGAATCAAGTTGCCCCTTTGACGTAACCGGGTATTGAAATGACGTTCACGCACCCCCATTCGACGACTCGTCCGATCGACAAAGAGTTGAAGCTCAAAATCAAAAGTCCCGATCGAGGTATCCAACCCTCCTGCACCCCTTTGTATCAAGGTATCTCCGGCTCCGCTTTGTTGAAGGAGTCGCGTTTGAAAGGCATGTTGTCGTTCCAAATGGTCCAACATGTCCTGATAGTCTGCTTCATTATCATCATCACTAGACAACTGTAGCCCTAGTAAATCGAGGGCCTCCTGTTCTGGCGGCGAGGCCATGATCAGATGAACTCCGCTGGCGGTCGGGGCTCTGTTTTTATAGAGAAAAAAGGGTCACGTGAAGAAGAGCATGAACCAATCACGAGCAGGCCCCACGGGGTCTCTGGGAGGGGTGGGACGGGGTGGGGGGACCCCCCTCCCCTCTCTCTAGTTTGGACCCATGGGGCATCACGGGAACGAATAAGTCCCTATAAAAGAAATCGAATCGCCGGCGGAGTCATCTCAAAATGGAGGTTGATCAAGACAAGCTGCTCGAAGCCTTTGAAACGTTTGAAGCGGATTTAGAAGTGGAGGAGATTTTGAAGAAAGTCAAGGAGGAGTTGGCGCTGGACTCAAGTGTCACTGAATTTGGGGAGAAGCTGAAAGAGAGGGAGCAGCTCAAAGAGGCAGCTCAGGCAACCCGGGCAGCACGAGCCGCCTGCTTCCACCCCCTCTGCTACCCTCAATACACCTGCGACTGGTTTATCGAGGGGCTGGACTATTGTTGTGATTATTGGCGTTATCAGTTCAAAAGGCCAGCCACCCCTCCACCAGCACCGCCCCCGTCTCCTGATGTCGGACGAAAAAGAAGTGCGCCCCCGCAGAGCCCCCTACAAGAGTCAAGAAAGCGCTGCTGTCCCCAAAAGGACCCAAAGAGCCCGGCGGAGGGGGAAAACTGACAGGTGGTACCAGCCACCGCATCGACCCCTGCTCCCGACGTTGTCGTCCGAAAGAGAGTTGCGCCCCCGCAGAGCCTCCGTCACGTACCACGAAAGCGATGATGACGAACGGCCACCCCCCCGACCGGGCCCAAGAGCCCGGCGGGCGGCGGCCGACAGGCGCTACCAGACAACGCATCGAGCCCCGCGGGCGGAGGCCGACAGGCGCTACCGGGAAACGCATCGAACCCAGCGGGTGGAGGCCGACAGGCGTTACAGACAACAACATCTCGAGCGCATAAGGGAGAAAGACAGGGAGTACTATCAAACCAATCGGGAACGGATCCGGGCGCGTCAGCAACGATATCGGGAGAGCCATCGGGAGGCGGTGAGGGAGAACCAGCGACGATATCGAGAGAGCCGTCGAGAGGAGGTGAGGGAGAAACAGCGACGATATCGAGAGAGTCGTCGAGAGGAGTTGAGGGAGCAACAGAGGCAGCGTTATGCCCGTTATCGGGAGGCCCATCCCGAGCTGTTGAGGGAGCAAAACAGGATTCGTCAAACCCGTTTTCGGGCGAAAAAGAGAATGGAGAAGTTGATGACGTTAACCATCCCCCTGACGGATTGTCGGATGCCTGTGACGGACTATATCCAAGCCTTTTGTGACTCGCTGGACTCTGTGGATACCCCGCTCCCGGAATCGCAGGACTCTGTGGATACCCCGCCCCCGGAATCCTTTCTTCAACTCCTTGAGGAGGACTCTCATACTGTGCTGGATTTGGATTCGGGGGCCCTGCAAGTCAGCGAACCCTCTGACTGTAACGATCTTTCATTTTTGCAGGATTTATTGTCACCCGACGAGTGGGAGCAGGTGATGGACGATGTGCAGGATTTTAATGTGGATGATTGGTTGGAGGACATGACGTCATCCGACGAGGGTGTCGATTTGATGTTTGATTTAGTGTCTTAACCCTCGTTTCCGTATTTGGCAGAACATTCGTTTCCGTATTTGGCAGAACATTCAATCGTGGCAGAACATTCGTTTCCGTATTTGGCAGAACATTCCATCGTGACATTGTGGTAGAACGATCAAAGAGACAGTGACATTTTTTTTATCAACGTGGATCATTTTTGTCTACATCACAAGGGGTTCTCCAGAATCCTGTTTGAGAATCCTGTTTTGAGACAGTACAATGAACTTGGTCACAAGGGGTTCTCCAGAATCCTGTTTGAGAATCCTGTTTTTGAGACAGTACAACGAACCAATCAGACATTTTCATTTTTTATTGACACAACAATGGTATGGGGGTTGTCATTAAAGTGTTTACAATTTTAAACGTTTCTTGGCTTGCATGATTTTCTTGACCACCCGTTCCGTCTTGGTTTTCTTGCCGGGTAATCGATCAATGGCTTGGATCATCTTGGTATCGGCTTTCCATTTATCTTGCAAATTCTTGGCACGGCTGTAATCAATGTCGTGTTGTTTTGCAATCCGGTCCAAGCGATTTTTGCCGGGATCCCCCCGTTTTAGACGTTTGGCCAAATGCGTGCCAGGGCCCATGTACTGATAGCCAGGCCAATGAAATTCTTTGCCGGTTTTAGCAATCCATTTTTGGACATCCACTGCCCCTCCGCGTTGACGGCGTTTCCGTTTGATACCCCTTCTCCTCCTGTGGGTGGGCATCGTTTACTCACTGTCGTACTGCAAACGTCTCCGTCGGGGTGGTTTGCCTTTGGCCCAATCTTCCCAACCGGGTAAGGGTTTCAATGCTTGTACTTCACGGGAGACGCCTTTGCCTTTGCCTTTGCCTTTGCCTTTGCCTTTGCCTTTGCCTTTGCCTTTGCCTTTACCACTCTCGGCTAACTTTTTTTCCAAGGCCTTGCGCTGTTCTCGAATGGCTTGTAAACGCGACCGGGTATCCCCTCGACTGGTAGAAGGTCTCTCTTCTCTCGTGCCTTCCCTGGTAGCAGGGGTAATGGTGGGTTTGGGAGCCGACGGACCTCCTTTTATCATGCGCTTCAACCATTGTTCCACGGGTCCCGTTACCAAATCCCCGGCCTCTTCTTCTTCGTCTTCGCCTGGTGGACCACCCGGGGCCCCAACTCCCACGCCTCCGGGAAATTGACGAATGCGTTTGGTTAACTTGATTAATTCTTGACTCAACGGTTTGGTTTGAGCATTGACCAGGGCTGGGGGTAATTCGGGATTGGCCAACAACACATGTTTTTTAGCGGCGAGCGTCGCGGCTTTGTTCAACAAGGCATTTTCGACGTGTTCTCCTTTGTAATATTGAATGAGTTGCTCCAAATCCTTCTGGGGAATCATGTAGACCTCATCCATGGGGGTTGACTACACTCGGAGCAAAGTTCCCCGTCTTCTATCTCACGACAGCTCTCACAAAGACGGGCCTTTAAGATGTGCCTGTACTCTCGATACAACAGGTGATATTTATGCTTCCAATAAGAACAGGCGTCTTTCCACTGGTCGGTGGCCCGATTGGCCTCTTGTAACAGGGTGATCCATGTGGCCAGGGTTAACGGGTCGGTCGAGCACATTGACATAACACCTCGTGAAGTCCTTGAAATAACCCGCGTCCTTTTTGTTGAACCAACCACGCCCGACGTTTTTTGACGGAATGTCGACGACGTCCCAAATCGCGTAGCACCTTTTTATAGGGTTGAAGTTTAGCCAGCATGGGGGGTGTGACGGGAATCTTGTTTTTTAAGAAGTTCAAGACCAGTTCAATCACAGCATTGATTTGATCGGCATTGGCATGTTGTAACAACTCTTGACGTTTGGAACCGTTGGCTTCTTGTAACATGGAGCGTAAAAACGGTAATTGACGTCGAAGACGTTGCATCGTTTATCGGTGACGCCGACGATAGCGTTGGTTGGCTTTTTGGATCGTGCGTTTTATACGTTTATCCGTTTCCAAGGCCACGGCTTTCCCTAATCCTACCATGGCAGGGACCAATAGATTTAAAAAACCACCTCGTTGACGACGTCGTCGTCGTCGTCTTCTCCTCACCATGGACGGTTCGTCAATAGACGTTGAAGGACTTTGTTTTGTTTGATGAGGTCTTGCGTCTCTTTATAGCCTTGACGGGTATTGCGTTTGAAATCGGACCACCAACCCCCACCTCGTTGTCGTCGGTAATGTTGTACATTATCGGTAATGCCTTTTAAGGCTTGCCCACCTAATTTGCCTAAAGCAAGTCCAAACCCAGGCGCGGGGCCTGAGAGAAACATACTCATGCCATGGGCAATTTTATCCACCAAACGGGGTTTGCGACGCATTAAAGCTCCTCCTCGTTGTTTCCTTTTTCTGCGTCGTCGTCGTCGTTGGACGGCCATGGTTCTAAGAGTGTCGGACTGGGAGGGAGCGGCTTTTTATGGATCCAGTAGTCTTTGGGTTTCAAGGGACGAGGACATCCGTCTACATAGCATAGGGCTTCCAAAGGTTGGTACACAAAATGACGATGGTACTCTTGGACACATCGTTTGGGTAACGGAGGGGTGAAATCCACAATGGTGTCATCCAACGTTTGCATCTTGATTAAAAATCCTTCCAGGTCCTCCAAGGGGACACCCCTCACATAGGTTTTCAATTCGGTCAAGGCTTTGGCATAGGTGGTAAACGCAAACCGACTCATGGTCACTTTAAATCGGTATTGTTTAAAATCGTTCCATCCTTTGACCACGGTGCCCACCGCCGCCAAACACGCTACCAACGTACTGTTGTCCAACAGGGGGCCGGCAATCATGCCCGCGGCCATCAGGAGTAACGCCATGCCATTGAACAAGGCATGGCAACACTTGTAATGATTCAACATTTTTCGATAACACCACCATTGTTGATGGTAAAAGGCATACAAGGAATCCATCCGTTGTAACAATTCCGGTGGGAAGGGGATGCCAGGACGTCGAGATCCATTCAATAACGACACGACGGTTTTCATCCTCACGGCGAGACCCGGGACGACGAGGTTTGTACGCTCGGGGCTCCTCCTTGTTTATAACTGGTCACAATGCTATTGGTCATGGTCACATTCGCAATTTCCCGTCCTTGGGCCAATTGTTCTTGATCTTGTAATAGCATGCGTAAACGTCGTTGTAAAGCGGCTTGACGCAAGGTACGAGGTTGTCTACCAGACCCCCCAGACGATCCAGGAGTGGTGGAGGCAGGTGAAGTGGGGAAAAGGCGTCGGCGTCGGCGCCCCCGTCGTCCACCACCACCACCACCACCGCCACCACCACCACCACCACCACCTCCACCTCCTCCATCTCCTCCGCCAGCACCAGCACCACGTCCACCACCACCAGCACCAGCACCACCAGCACCACGCCCACCACCTCTAGTCCTGGGTCCCCGGCGTCCCCTACCATCACCTCCACCACGTCCACCACCACCACGTCCACCCCCATTACCCCCAGCACCCGCGGCTGTCCGACCACTTGGTGCTGTTCGCCAACCAGGTGGACTTCTCGGGGACTCCGGGGTAGTGTGTATGCTACGGAAGGATTGACTTCCTGGGCTTCCTACCCCGGCGGGGGAAGAGGCCTGTGCAGGGGGTGCCCCATCTACATCGGGCCAACTCGCGATGACGTCCGCAGGGGGGATGGATTCCATAAACTCATGGAGGAGATCCGCTCGCATTTCCTCCATGGCGACGTCGAGAAGCCCTTGGTCTCCCGTCAAATACAAATCTTGCCAAGCCCTTGGGGACATGACATTGCTACTGGCCGCCCCAACCCCAGCGGGGGCCACGGTATCGTAGGCTTGCGGAGGTTGACGGTCCTCCTCATCCGCCATGGTTGCTCTTTTCGAAAAGGCCGTTCAAGCGTCCCGTCCCTTTATACTCGCTTTTGATAGGTGCGCGTCCATCCTTCGTCTTTTAACAGGTGGCTCCATAACCGTTGTTGATCCGAGGAGGCCGGGTGTAAATCTAACATCAAATAGCCATACGGGCGCGTGGTGGCTTGATGAAACGTCTCCAACGTGTCTTTCCAAGTGGTCGGAAACGATTGCAGCATGACATTGCGTACCCCTAATTGATCCCGGGGATTCTTGAACGCCACAATGTAATGCGCATTGCGGGATATACTTTTGGCATAGCGCCCCACGGGAAACATGTCTTGGCACAAGTACAGCACCGTCACTCCTTGATGATGTGAATGTTTGGTGAATAAATCCAACACGCGTTTATCGTGACTCCCTTCGTCCATTAAATCATCCAAGACCAGGACCCCCTGTCCTTGAGGAAACCATTGGACCAACGCGTCATGATCGGGAATCCCTTCGTGAAACACCACCCCATGATCTTGCATGCCTCGAAATCGATCTTGCCACGCCCCATAACAATAATGCATTTGGGTCGGTGGGGTGTCAAACAACTCGGGGTTGTCTACCAAGAGTTTTTCCGTAAACACCGTTTTGCCACATCCCGACGGTCCCACCACCAAGATAGAGGAGGGAGTATGAAAACGAAACGGTTTCCCCGTTTGCATGATGATGATACTACCCAGGGGAAAAAAAAAGGCACCTTTTTATTGGAATCGGTGGGACTCGAACCCACGCGCGATCCCCCTACACCTGTTTTTTCGGGGGATCCAAAGGCTCTACCGACTGAGCTACGACTCCGACACACTTGTTTTTCCAACGAATTTTATTTAATCATTCCGTTGATGATACGGATGACAACAAAGTTGATACCATCTGGCTTCTTGGCCTACAATCAATTGTTGAAGGCGTTGACCGGCTTGATGGTCATTGCTTACATAATCATGATCCGAAAACTCATTTAAAAAGTCTTGCAAGGTCCGTCCACGGGCTTTGGCTTTCAAGTACAACAAGGCGTAATCCCCACAACTCTTGCTTGAAATGGCTTGGAGGGACTTGCCATTGGTCACCACATACTTCCAATGTTTCACAATCCAAGCTTGGAACGGGGCGGCTTGCACGTACGTGTCCATGGGCAAGGCATAACTGTCGAGGATTTCACACACGTTTCCATCCGTCCACACCGCTAACCAATGTTGTCCCGGTTGATCGTGTGGGTCCGTATTCACAATGTACCCTTGGGGTTGGGTCTTGACAGGCCTCTTGGGTAGTCGATCACAGGCCACCGTTCCGTAAAAGACATGTTTCAAGTGGGGGTCGTCTCGGGCTAAATAATCCAATTGCACATTATTCAAGGCCACGTGTTCCATCTTTAGTGTTGGTAAATGTTATACAACACGGCTCCGTTCCTGTCAATCTCCAGCAAGTTCTCAAATTCTCCATAGACGAGCACGGTTATATTGACACCGGGGGCGACTCCAAATTCCAAGACCAATTGTAAATCGCCCGTTTGCTTGGGGTTGAGGTTTTGACTGTCAGCACAGCCATTGGCCACATTGTCAAACATGTACAAGGTACAATTTTTATCTTGGCCCCAATCTCCTAGTTCTACCATATTGCCTTTCTTTTTACACCAAGCCCCACTGGCTTGCAGAAACCGGAAGTAGCCTAGATTATCTCGGCTGCCATTGTTGTGCACTAACTGCAGGGTTTCATAAGGGTATTCTTCGCCTTTGACAATCTGTTTAATGGACGTCAGTCCAAATTTCTGGAAACAGAACGGATCTCGGTTCACATCTCCATTGAAGGCTCGGCTGTCCAACAACCCCACAATCATTCGGTCAGGTATTCTGTTTTGAAACAGGTTGGGGATATCAAAGCGGACCAGGTTGTTTTGCATGCTGAAAGTCCGGATTTCACTGCGGACGGTCGGGTAAGCAGCCACTTGGCCTTCATTGTGTCTTTTTTCAGATATACTCTGGTAGATGGCGTCATTCAAACGCAGTTGGCAGACATGAAACCGTAGTTTCACATCCCCTTCCATCAATCGACCAGCTAGACCCACTCCATTGAAAAACAGGCTGGGGCCATTGAAATGAAATTTCATCTTGATTTCGATGCCAGGCACTAACAGTTTGCCGATATGAAAGACTTCCAGGTGGGGGGTAAACACCAGACTGTGGGTAAGACCTCCAGCATACTTCCCCACTTCAGCTACCATGGCGGCCAAGGCCCCTTTGTGATTGGCAGGGAGAGCGGTCCAGTCTGCATGCGGTCCAGCTTTGTCTGTGTTGTTGGCCGTCCATGCGGGTGGGAAATCCACTTGATTGAACCATCCTTGGGGTCCCAACACGGTCTTGCCATCTTCTCGGTCATAATTCAACAAGGTTTCCAGGTAAGCTTTGTAATGATAGGTGTCGGATTGTGGACTGATCAACGTGCCATTCAATTGCAAGTCAATTTGTTTGATGATGGAATGGGCCAAATTGTTGACGGGCCACAATTTCTGATTGGCCACCAAGTTCCCGGCATCCTCCTTTTTCAAACTCAATTCCATGGTAAAGTAACTGCGTCCCAAATCCACAAAATCGTCTAATCCCGGAATGATGAATTCCATGGGATTGATACCCGTGGTGGTGGGTTGAACGGTAACCATGCGATAGGCATTGATGCTAATGTCGGTCGGCGGCACCTTGAAAATCCGTAACGCCGGGTTGACGGTCCCTTCGGAACGCTCGTGAGCCGGGGCGGTTTGTGTACTCACGTCAGGCATGTTTAACGTCGTCGTCGTCGAGTACTGGTACCCCGTCGTCGTCGTGAGGGGTTTTTATACCGTCGTCGTCGTGCTAAACGTTGTCTCAAATCAAACCCGGGCAGTCTCATCACCTCGGGACTTAACCAGCCACCACGTTGTCCTCTCCTGAGTTTCCAAAACGGATACAGTCCACCCCATTGAGACAACCCTCGATTACTACGAATCCGTCGAGGTCGTGAATGCACGGGATCCATGTTCACACGCCCAAAATATCACGCGCCCGTTTGGTTTGTTTGGGAAATAAGGCCGTGGCTACCCGCACGGCGTCTTTCACGCTCTTATTACTCAACGCTTTCTTGGCTTGTTTGGTGATTTCCTTTTTAAGGACGTCTTCGGCTTTGCGTTTGATACCTCGTGTCAAACCCGTTTCCAAGCCTCTCTTGATATTACTAGGCAGTTTTAAAGGATTTCGCGTCCTTATAAGACCTTGCAACCCCCCACGCATCAGATCCGTCATCAATCCTTTGCCTTGTTGATCATACCACTCGTCGGTTCGAAATCGTGTCAAACTTCCCCCACGCATGGTGTCTTCTTCACCAGGGATAAACGTTTTGTCTGTGCTTCATGGGACCCCCTTTTTATACCGTCCTCATCGTCTTCTTTTCCGAAACGCGGCTTCCAACCCTTTTTTAGCCCCATAACTTGCGGCACCCCCCGCGGCACCCAACGCCACAGCTTTTCCTCCAGCGATCAAGGCTGGAATGAGGGCCGCCAGGGGGAATAAACCCCCTCGTTGCCTTCTTCTTCTTCGTTTCATTCGACGCACTCTTGTCTTGGGCATCTTGTGATTGGGACACTCCCTTGGCCGCCCCCTTTTTATGTCTTTTTGAAGTGTAACGTGACAATGGTATGACCTTCACCAAACTTGACCAAGTCTCCTCCTCTACCAATCGTTTCGGCGACTTGAACATGAATCATTTCCACCACCTCGTTACGAAGAGACATGTATTGAATGTGCAACGGTTCAAAGTACAGGGTGCCACGTCCTTGTCGCTTGTACTGGATTTCACGCAACAAATCGGTCACGCGATTGCCCACCACCGTGCTGCCTGCCACGTCCGAGTACACGTGCAACGATCGGGTGGGTTCCCCCACCACCGTTTGAAACGCTACATTCAAATTGGTGAAACGCCACCCACAACTCATACTCAATTCCATGTAGTCTTCCACTCGACTGGTGGTCCAAAACACCGGGTTCCCATCCTTATCGGTGATATCCTTCCAATCGCTGTTCTTGGTCATGTCGGGGATTTGATCCCCCAGGAAGTCTTGCTGTAAGTTCGGGCCCAAAATCCATCCGCTGGTGATTTTACGTAACCATCCCATCTTGGCAGCTAACTTGGTATGAACGGCAAACGAGGGCGTGCGAACGGATCCATCATGAGAGACATTCGTGTTGTCAATGAGCAGATCCTCCCCTTCCCAACGAAACTTGACGTACGTGTGTTTGCCTTGATCGTCCAAAAACGTGCCCCCTTGGATCACCGATTCCCGTCGTTTCTGTTCCACATGAGTAATGGCGGCTTTCATAAAACTCACCCCGTCCACCACCCAATCCCAGTCGTTAATATCGTCAATTTTGGTCACGGTCGCTCCATATTTGTTATAGGTCCCTCCGCTTTGACTGGGGGCTTTTAGGTGCCATTTGATGCCTAAGACGTGTTGTCCTTTCATCACCAGCTCGTACAAATTGACGCGGGCATCCGGTAAGGAAATGGCACTCAACCCCACTTGCCATCCACCCCCTGTGAGTTGTAACGGTTGAGGTAGACGAATCTTGAAGTTATTGGCTTGGTTGTTTAAATTCACGTCGGTTGGAATGACTCGGTAACGTCACGTAGAACGACATCTTTGTCTGCTTCACACCACCACCTCCCTTTTAAAGTGGAGGGTCAGGAGGGTATGCCCTTCGCCAAATGTCACGAGATCCCCATTGATTTCGGCCATTTGCGTTTCCACGATTTCCACCACTTCATTGCGTACCGGGACATATTGAATATGTCGAGGTTCAAAGTGCGTGGTTTCTTTGGGGTGGTACTTGATTTCTCGTAAGAGATCCGTGATGCGACCCCCTACCATACTACTGGTCCCTACATCACAATACACGTGCAAAGGTCGCGTCGGAGCAAATTCCGACGGGACACGAAAGGCCCCGTTCAAATTGACAAACCGCCAAGGACACGATAGACTCAATTTCAGATAATCCCCTTCCACTTTCCAAAAGGTGGGGTTGTTGCTGCCATCGCGGATATCCGTCGGGTTCGGAATGGTAGACATGCCATCCAATTCTGGCAAGAGATTCGGACCCAATCGATACTGGCCGGGGGACGGTTGTTCAATCCATCCCATTCTCAGAGCCAAGGTTCTGCCCCATGACACGCGCGCCACATGGGTTTTGTAATCTACTGGCTTGGTATTCAACAACAAATCCCCTTCCGAGCTCCATTCAAAGGTCGGGTACATTTTGACCCCATCGGGTCCCACCCATTTGTCTTTGGGTTTGATTCGTTTAGCACGTTCTTGCTGGTAACGGTAGATCAATTGGTGAAAAAACTGGGATCCTGTCAGCGAGGTCATCTCCTTTCTCATGTCTTGAGCCTTGATGGTCCATTCCTGCTCTTCATACCACCAGGCATCCTGTCCCCAATCGTCTATTTTAAAGTCGTGTTCGTGCCATCGTACATACAACAGAGGATGGGAATCACCCACGCCTCCTTCTTCCGCTAGCACTGGAATGGTGGGTAAGGATAAACTCACCATACCCACCATCCATCCGCGTCCCATAAATCGAATGGGTTTCGGCAATCGGTTTCTGAAATGATGACTCTTGTTCCCAGGAAACTCTTTGGTACTCGCATGACTCATCAACGTCACGTAAAACGACGAATTGGGCACCCACGTCATCGTCGTCGGCGTCGTTTGGGCGGTCGAAGGGACGTCACGTCACCACGAGCAATCCAACTATTGTACTTGTCGGGCCATCCTTTCCACTTGACCAACCAACGATCTTTTTGACGCTTAAGTACCTTTTCGATGCGAAACACGTCGGACACCTGGACTTTTTGTAAATCCTCCTCGTAAAACGTCTCATCCCATTCGTGAATCTTATACGTGGGCACGGGGCCCGGGATCACACGATGCACCACAAACACTTCTTCGGTCCAACCGGGGAGATAGCCTTTTTCAAAGGTCCGATGAATCGTGTTGAGACGGACCCGATCCCCCACTTTGAATTGGGGTTTTTTCCGACCTTTCAATCGCTTGCTGTACAATCGTTTCCACACGGCTTCTTCGTTGTCCCACGTCACGTCTTCGGGGGGCATACCAATACTTCGATGACGGGTGGCATTATACCCTTGCACCAACTGGGGTAAGACATTGTCAAAGCGTAAGGTGTTGGCCGTGGTCAAATAACGGTACAACCGTTCTTTCAAGGTCCGATTAAATCGTTCCACGACACTGGCTTTGGCATCCCCTTCGGTGGAAAAATGTTGGATGTCTTGCTCGTCGACCCATCGTTGAAAGGTCCGATTGTAAAATTCTTTCCCTCGATCCGTTTGCAATCGGTTGGGGTGGCGTCCTCCTTGTCTCACAATCTTCTCAAAGGCTTTCACGAGGGCCACGCCGGTTTTGGTTTTCAACGGTTGGACCCACGCGTACTTGGACAAGACATCCACGACCGTCAACAAGTAGCGTATACCCCGATTATGTTTGGCCAACCGTTGCACTTCCACTAAATCCGCCGCCCATTGATCGTCCAACCCTCCCACGATCACGGGTAAGGTAGCAAAACGACGACGTCGTGGTTTATGCAAGGTGTAGCCCACATCCCGTTCCAAGAGTCGTTGGGCTTTTTTCAACGGGAGGCCCTGGGCTTTGGCAAACCGTTGCACCCCACCTAAACTCCCCGGGGCGCTAGGATCGTGGTAACGGTTTAACCATTCTTGCGAGACATTGCTTTTCTTCGTTGACGACGAGACAGGGCGTTTGGTTCTCTTCAACTTTGTTGTTGACCAGCGTTGAGTTTTCTTTCGAGGGGCCATACGTTCTGGCATTCATCCCATAAGGTCGGTATGGAAGGGATGGTGTGGGGATGCGCCTTTTGAATGATTCGATACCATCGCCAGGCGTTCGGGTGCCCTTTTAACCATACGACAAACACCACCCATCGATACAGGTTACGATCCACGTGGGTTTCTTCAAAGACGTGGAGAGGGTGCGCGTCCTCGGGACAGGGAGGAATCGGGATGGGGGACCCGGGTTGATGATCATATAACACTTGGCACAGGGATTGATGGCATTGCCATTGCCCCAAGGACCAGAGAGACTCCCACGCATCACACACAACAGACTCCATGGACTAAATAAAAAATTTTATTCCTACTCCTTTTTTAAACCATTAAAAGAGACCTAGACGACCACAAGTGACGGTCTCGAGATCTTTCTGCCAGTTGTCCACACTGTCACTGTACTTGGGGGGTGGTGGCGCTGGGGCCACCATCATTTCTTGACCGTTCTTGAGCTCTTGAATTTCTCGCAACAATTGTTTCTCATAATCTGTCAGGGGGCGATCCTCTTTCCTGGGGGCTCGAGGAGGCGGTCCTGGGATGTCCACGCCCCGCTTGGGATACCCTTGCGCATCACGGGTAGACAAAGGAGATTCAGCTTGTTGGTCGGCTTTCTTGGGCGGGTTGTCATGAAACCAACTCCAGTACTTGGGACCCAAGGGTTGATCGGCCCACCGGAAGAAGCCACACGTTTTCTTGGAACAATTCAGAAACAAGCGATCGGGGTTCTGGGTCGAATGGTTCTGTTGCAGCGTGGCGGGTTCACGGCAAAAGCACTGCAAACAAGTCCACATGTCCAACACTTCTACATGAGGCTGACTATACACGGCTTTCATATACTCCAGAGCTTGATCTTGGCCACAAAACAGCAAACAGGGTTGGATGGTACATTTCACATACTTCCATCCCTTTTGAGATTCTCGGGCCTCCAAACGCACATCATGGCAAGGGCATACCATATAGTCCACCTTTTCATTGTTGCCTTTGACTTGATGATGGTCCACCTCATTGTCATACACTGTCGTCAGAGTGAATTGTGGTGTAGATTGCTCCACCATGTCATTCAATTCTTTCATCATCTCTTCCACGGCCGCTCGGGTATCTTCCACCACCTCCCCTACCACCGGATCACAGTCCACGGGCGTCATCGTTTGAATAGTCTTCTTCTTCTTCCCCTCTGGGGGATGGGTTGTCTTTCTCTTCCGATCGACTGACATCGTGCTCACGATTTTTTCACCCGCCCCTGCCTTTTTATACCCATACCCCTAAGCTCTCATTGGTCAGCTTATCCTACCCATATAAGGACGTCTCCTCTTCCCATTGGTCAGCTTGTTATGACCTTATAAGGCCCTCTTGTCTTCCCATTGGTCAACTGTCTCTATTTAAGGAGCTCCCTTGCTCCCTGAATCGTCATTCTCCAAAACAATGCCCCCAGACATCATGATCGGAGAACAAGATCTCGGTGCCTTGGAACTGCAAGTGGGTCATGGACATGTGGTCTACACAGGGGGAGCCAAAGGTACGGATGCCCTCGTCGAAGAACAGGCCAAACACTTTGGGATGCAGCTCGAAGTGCTCGTCCCCCCGAACCATCCTCGAGCCACGTTCATCACCCCGTCCACCGTGGAAGTTTTGATGCTAGCCAACCCTCATCTTCACCAGGCAGCAGAGAAACTAGGCAAAAAAATGCCCAGTCATTTTTACACCCTGCAATTGCTGCAACGCAATTATCAATTGGCCAAGAAAGCCCATACGATCTATGCCTTTGGTATCTTGGAACCGGATCATAAACGCGTGAAAGGGGGTACCGGTTGGACCGTGCAATTGGCCATGGATCAAGGCAAACCCGTCTATCTCTTTGACATTCCCAGTCAAACGTGGTACCGTTCGGACCATTACTACCAAGTCAACGAGAATGCTGCCACCCTGGTCACTGGCAGTCAATTTGTCCCTTGGGGCCCCAAAAAGCCCACCCTTCATCAAAGCAGTGCTATCGTGGGATCCCGGGATGTGGACGAGAAAACCCGAGCCGAAATTCAAGCCTTGTTCAACCGCACCTTCTGTCTCCCCGAGAACATTGATCAATTACGTATGGAACTGGAAGACTTTCATTTGTAATGTTTTTAGTTTTTACTTTTTGAATTGTACATAGTCCTTTTTTTAGTTTTTATTTTTCCAATTGTAGTTTTTCCAATTGTAAATAGGCGCGCCCGCGTGGCAACAAGACAGACCACCCTTTGTAAAAAAACATCAACTCTTCTTTTTAATTAAAAAATTTTAAAAAAACTGACAACACTGAGTTTGCACTTGGTCATAAATAATGTCTCTTGACTCACAGTTGCCTTGACTCACAATAAACTCAACGGGAATAAATGTTCATTGTTCTTCCAACACGCAATTTACTATCTCCACCGCCTCCCTCTCCATCTCCTCCAACCATTTCTTCTCGTCCTCTCGTTGCCTCTCCACTTCTTTAAAAAAATAAACAATTTGCTGCCACCGTTCCCCCGCATGCACTCGTCGCAGGTTGACAGCCAAGTAACGGTTTAGTTCCGTAAAGTCCTCCATGGTGATGATCCAAAAGGACTCATCCATGGTGTACGCCAAGCGACGACAAATAAAGGGGATGATGCGAGTAATAAGGGACCTGTGTAATATCTTGACGATATCTGGATGTGGGACTCCCCGCCGGTGGCCATTCTCCCTCTCCACCAAACACAAAAGAAACATCCGAATAAAGGCGGCCACGCGATGTTTGTTGAGGGGGCGCCACGCTTCTTCCCTCCTCTCGTACACTCGCCTCGTGTGGCGATCCAAGGGGGTCAACTCCGGCCCTGCTCTCCTCCTCAAGTACTCTTCTCCACTCACATTCATCTCACTGCCCAGGGAACCCAACGGCCTTCTCGTTTCAGACATTTTCGCTCTCTTGAACTGACATAAGTCAACATAGACCGAACTCAAAGCTAGGAATGGCGTCCTGTGGCCTCCCTTGACTTATATACCCCGATCCGCGCAATGCCTCATGGTCTATCTAAGGAGGGGGGAGGGGGGTCCCCCCACCCCGTCCCCTCCCAAAGCATCCTGGGGGCTCCTTCTCATTGGCCCCTTCCCTCCCACGTGACCCTTTTGTTTCTCTATAAAAAACCCACCGGACCCTTCCATCTTTCACACTCAAATGGATGATCCAGTCCTCAGTCCAGAAGCCCAACAAGTGATTGATCGTCTACGCACCTTGTTGACTCAACTGGAAAAAGATTTGGAGGAGATCCGCTTCAAAGCTTCTTATTTTGAACTGCTGCGTCTTCACAGTACCAAACATCTCAGTCGTCACGAATTGTGCTTATTAACCTTGAAAAACTTCTACCAGTGGTGAATGGCCGATAAGGTCAGCCCGGAAGCCGTGAAAATCCTACAACGTCTAGGACAAATCCGACAACAAATCCTAGACCTGGTCCAACCTTTACGGCACCAACTCACTTATCAAGAAGTGGTTCGACTCCGCCAAGAAGCCATCATCACCCCCACCGAATTTCAGCTCTTGACCAATCCTCTCTTTGATCCTTTGGCCTGATGGCACAACCCGACCCCTGTGTGATCTGTTTGACACCTGTCGCCAATTATACCACGTTGAAGTGCTGTGGTCTTCCTTGTCATGTCGCCTGTGCCAACCAACAGAACCGCCAGACCCACCTATGCTCTACCTGCCACGTTCCTCTTGTCGTCCTTGAAGTCCTCCATGAAGAATGGAAAGAAGACCCGGAGTTTGTCGAGCATGTCAAGACCGATTGGAAAGACAATCCTGTGTGGTATGGGGTTTGTTATGAAGACGGCAACGCCCTACAAGGATACTGGGGAGAACTGCGCGATCCCTATGAGCCCCACCGGAAAACCCTCTACTTTCTGGGGCACACCAAAACCCAAGCCATTTCACGGATGAAAACTTGCATCAGTTTCTCGTAAAAGGACTCATTTGTTTTTCTCACTTATTGTCAACAAAAAATGAAGGACTAATAAAACATGTTCCATGACACTTTATTTATGTTCGTTGACTTTTTCGGGAGAGTTGAAGGGTGACAATGGTTCGGCCTTGTTTAAACGGAGCCGGCTGTCCGTCGGCTGTTTGAATGTCTATCTCAATGCTGTCAAAGATGGTCTTGCCAAGAGGAAAATACATCCGTTGCCTGGTATCAAATTGATGCTCGGTATTGCCCGCATCCAAGGTACGTAACAAGCCTTTTTCTTGATTTCCCACAATGCTCGGGGCCACCAGATCCGTGTAAATCATCAATGGTTGTTGACCTTGTTGCGGTTTCACCGTAGGGGTGATAGGAAAGGGTTGTCGACTCAAATTCGGACCCAAGAAGAAGTAATAATCAAAGTCGGGGTGGGTAAAGCTGACGGAGACGTGCCCCCACGGGGGATATTTGGCGATAGTACCGGTGGTGGGTGTCCATTTATGCCGATCGTTGTAATCCACGATATGTTTCACCAGATAATTCTTTTCTTGGACAATGCGTTCCGTGGACGTTCCATCTTTCACCAATCCCATCAAGCCCGCCAATTTCCATTCCATTTCAAATTGCATGTTGGCCGGTATGAGCACATACAACGAATCTAATTCAGGGGCGACACCCGTATTGGTAATTTTCACGTAGGGTTGAGCCAGGTTCAAAGCGGCGAGTTGTTGTCGTTTCGCTTGATCGTCCACATCCATTTTGGGTATATCCATCATGACTTCCATGTGTTGTTTTTCCATTTCGTACGCAATGGCAATCCAGGCTTCTTTCAAATTGTGGTAATACCCGGGCGGTAAATAAATTTGTTTGGTGACTTGAAGGGGGGCCGTGCCATCCGTCCGTTTTGGCATGTATCTCACATCTGTTTTCATCCAATGTTTTTGACTATCTTCTTGCGTCCAATTCTGTGTGGTTTGATCTTCCAAGGATTGATTAAACCCCGGGTGGGACATATGCACCAACGCCACTTCCCAATCATCTTCCACCAAATAATAGGAACGAGGTAGTCGCGCCGTAAATTTTTGACCCGTGCCTTGTGCTTGATCACTGAGCAGAGTGATGTAAACACTCATGGTGACTACTCCCTCACTTAGGGTTTACCCCCTTTTATATTTGCCCCGCTGCCCCACTTGGACTTGTGCCATATCAAACCCATATATGGGCCATATATGGGTCACCCCCGCCGCCCAACTTGGACTTTGGACTTTGCGCCCGCGTTTTCTCCAGCGGTTTGTGAGCCCGCGATCCCTTTTTCACACTCGCCAGCGGTTTCCCCTTTCAAATCACGTGACTTCCGGTTGTCTGAGCCCACGATCCCTTTTTTCCAACTGGTCAGCGGTTTCCCATCCCAAACCACGTGACTTCCGGTTGTATAAGCCCGCGATCCCCCTTTTTTCCGGTCAGCGGTTTTGAGCCCGCGATCCCCTTAGCAACCCACGGGCAGCGGTTTGCACTTCCGGTTAGCAACCACGAGAACCAATCAGAAGCCAGGAAATCGGCCATCTGAGCCCCCTTTACTACTTTCCGTGTCTTACCTTGTCCTCTTTATGTCCTTTCTCGCGATAGTAAACCATCTTGTTAGCGGAAAACTCAAAATATGCAAGCTTGTACTTCGTTACCCAGTTCTTATAGCGTCCATGTCTGCCTTGCGTTGCCACACCTGTAACAATGACGGGTATTTCTGGGAATTGAACTTCTAACCATTCCTTGCCAGGTTTCGTGCCCTTCTTAGATACCCAACCTCCTGCATGGAACCAACCACGGTCACTCTGTTTTCTGTTTAGTCTTCCAAACCTTCCGTTTTCGAATTTGTTCCAGGCTGAGGACCAACGGAGGTGATGGTCAGGGACGCCATAGGATTCCATTCCCAAAGCTCTGTCATGTTTACATTTCAGAGAGTGATCTACTGAAAAAAAAATCGTTTAAGGATGACACTTATTCATCTTATATAAAGAAATGTAAGTATTTCCTTGGTAAGCGTTCCAATAATAGTTCTGCGACTTTCAGGCAGATGGTGTTTGAACATCTGGTTTACGCTTATCCACCTCCACCCGGAGGCTCACAGAGGTATAGGGCTCCGCTGTAAATTTAGTCATTACTTCAGTCTGTGGTGGATAACAAATGACTGGGAACAGAATTACATCGGTAAACTAACCTTTGCATTTGAGCTTCATTCCATTGGTTTTGCCGCTCTCCGTTGAGGAAAATCCTGATTTGCATTCACAATCGTAGCGGTCGCCTGGCAAGTTTATGCAGTTGGTGTTTTCACCACATGTGTTCAGAGTTGAGTTAAGGCATTCATTCACGTCTGGAAATCATGTAACATCATAATTAATGTTATCAGAATAAAATGGGCTTCAAAGATAATTTAGACTAAAACAATGTTTTCATAAGGAAGGTATCAGCTATAATCAAATTTTATAAACGGTAGGGTTAATAGGGTCAGAGAATGCGGCTAATCCGTTTTCGATGAAGTTCTGTATGCCTGGCTATGATGTCAGATAACATTTCAGTTGTTTGTCTTTATTTTACAAAAGAAATAGCGCTTACAAAACAGATTGATAGTTTATTGGAAAATACATAAGCAGCTGTATTGGGCATATAAAAAGCTAATATGATTACAATAACATATCACAAAAATTTTAATTCCAAAAATATGTGCACAACCTCGGACTGCGAGTAATCGTTTTTTCTTCGTCTTTTTCTATAGCGCCACGTATCGGGAATCGGGAGGTCTCCTACGCACGCAGCCGTCATAAGTGGTCCGGCGTCGCCCAACACTCCTTTGTGCTACGGCTGCGGTTACTTGGGAGACTGCGTATTCGGCGGCGAAGCCGAGAGAAGCATGGGTGCCTAAATTGGATAACTTGAGCTCAGTAACTTGTTTAGAACGTTAACGTTGACCTACCCTTGCAACCGTAGACTTCCACCCTCATAGATGCGTGTTTGCGCCACGCCAGTACAACGAAGCGGGTGGCGTTTGTCCTAAATGGTGACTTAAAATCATAACGGACGACGGTATTCTGGTCTTTGTTTCCAGCAAACTCCTAAACCCGTAAGAAACAGGAATGATAAATTAAGGAGAGTCATTGGGAAGATTAGCAGAGACTACCGTAGATGATCAGCTTGGCGCTGACGGTGTTGATCAAAAGTAGTGCGGCTTCTGGAAACGAGATTGCTGAATTGCTGTGCTCCTTGTTAGCTATGAGCTAATATATTAAGTACGACTTGGTTTTTTGGAATGATTCTTAATTATTCTACTCAAACACTGGAAACTAGTGATTATTCTTTATTGTTCTACTCAAACACTGGAAACTGAACACTCCACAAACTCCATGGATATACAGTGGTGTACTCAACGGCCAAAAACAATGCATCGCTGGACAATGTGGATCACTCCCAAAAGCCACGCTATTGTTCCTTATTTAGGGTTTAGTAGTGGTGAATTAAACTGAGTGAAGTACAATTCAGGGAGTAATCGGGCGAGCACGTTTACCCCTGAATTGTAAGAAGCTAAGTCCAGTTACCAATTAATCGTGTCTATATCAAAATGCGTGATCAGAAAACCTACGTGCCCTTCGGGGATAGATTTTTAATTATCATTTTTGCAAGCAGTAGAGAAACAGCTAAAAAAAGAACCCATTTCAGTGCACCTGATTGACGCACGCGCGCAGCGTAGTTGTCAGATTACAGCTTAGCTATCCAAAAACTTCAAATTGGACAGCTGTACTTGGACACCCACGTGATCACCCTCCAATTACGTATCAAATAGGCGCGCGGAGAGCCAATCACAATCGAGCCTTTTGTTATAGATACGATTATTCTAGAAATTGGCCAATGAGGGCGCAATGGGACCCCTTTGGGACCCATTTTTGAAGCATCTATTTACTCACGGGAGGGAGAGTCTAACAGGAGCTTCCATTGATCAAAGTTTGTCTTTAAAACTTTTGAGGGACATAGGAAAATATCTGAAGTTATTAATTTTAGCTGTTCAAACAAATTTAAGATTAATGAAGGTAGATATGTGTAATATAACTCGCATTATTGTAAATTCTATTGAATTAGAGAGAAAGAAAAGAAACTAAACTTAAATCTCGTTAAATTTAAGTGATCTTAACTGACAGTCATCGTGATGCACTTGCATAAATTTTGTGGCCAATATTTTTCGAATTGCATAAATTCCGCAGTGGTGCACTCTAGAATAAATTCTGATTGTTGTTTACTTTTAACAAAGAACTATTTGTTCCTTAGCTGTGATTGACCAGCAAAGAGCATGCATAGAAAAATACTTCGAAACGAGTTGCCATACAAGTGAACCATTTATAAGAAGCGAACGGGATGGTACTGGGTCCAGGCTACCGTCGAAAGGAACAAGGCGGTCAAAACATGACTGCAATTCCGTGTCTTACCTTGTCCTCTTTATGTCCTTTCTCGCGATAGTAAACCATCTTGTTAGCTGAAAAATCAAAATATCCAAGCTTGTACTTCGTTACCCAGTTCTTATAGCGTCCATGTCTGCCTTGCGTTGCCACACCTGTAACAATGACGGGTATTTCTGGGAATTGAACTTCTAACCATTCCTTGCCAGGTTTCGTGCCCTTCTTAGATACCCAACCTCCTGCATGGAACCAACCACGGTCACTCTGTTTTCTGTTTAGTCTTCCAAACCTTCCGTTTTCGAATTTGTTCCAGGCTGAGGACCAACGGAGGTGATGGTCAGGGACGCCATAGGATTCCATTCCCAAAGCTCTGTCGTGTTTACATTTCAGAGAGTGATCTACTGAAAAAAAATCGTTTAAGGATAACATTCATCTTATATAAAGAAATGTAAGTATTTCCTTGGTAAGCGTTCCAATAATAGTTCTGCGACTTTCAGGCTGATGGTGTTTGAACATCTGGTTTACGCTTATCCACCTCCACCCGGAGGCTCACAGAGGTATAGGGCTCCGCTGTAAATTTAGTCATTACTTCAGTCTGTGGTGGATAACAAATGACTGGGAACAGATTTACATCGGTAAACTAACCTTTGCATTTGAGCTTCATTCCATTGGTTTTGCCGCTCTCCGTTGAGGAAAATCCTGATTTGCATTCACAATCGTAGCGGTCGCCTGGCAAGTTTATGCAGTTGGTGTTTTCACCACATGTGTTCAGAGTTGAGTTAAGGCATTCATTCACGTCTGGAAATCATGTAACATCATAATTAATGTTATCAGAATAAAATGGGCTTCAAAGATAATTTAGACTAAAACAATGTTTTCATAAGGAAGGTATCAGCTATAATCAAATTTTATAAACGGTAGGGTTAATAGGGTCAGAGAATGCGGCTAATCCGTTTTCGATGAAGTTCTGTATGCCTGGCTATGATGTCAGATAACATTTCAGTTGTTTCTCTTTATTATACAAAAGAAATAGCGCTTACAAAACAGATTGATAGTTTATTGGAAAATACATAAGCAGCTGTATTGGGCATATAAAAAGCTAATATGATTACAATAACATATCACAAAAATTGAATTCCAAAAATATGTGCACAACCTCGGACTGCGAGTAATCGTTTTCTCTTCGTCTTTTTCTATAGCGCCACGTATCGGGAATCGGGAGGTCTCCTACGCACGCAGCCGTCATAAGTGGTCCGGCGTCGCCCAACACTCCTTTGTGCTACGGCTGCGGTTACTTGGGAGACTGCGTATTCGGCGGCGAAGCCGAGAGAAGCATGGGTGCCTAAATTGGATAACTTGAGCTCAGTAACTTGTTTAGAACGTTAACGTTGACCTACCCTTGCAACCGTAGACTTCCACCCTCATAGATGCGTGTTTGCGCCACGCCAGTACAACGAAGCGGGTGGCGTTTGTCCTAAATGGTGACTTAAAATCATAACGGACGACGGTATTCTGGTCTTTGTTTCCAGCAAACTCCTAAACCCGTAAGAAACAGGAATGATAAATTAAGGAGAGTCATTGGGAAGATTAGCAGAGACTACCGTAGATGATCAGCTTGGCGCTGACGGTGTTGATCAAAAGTAGTGCGGCTTCTGGAAACGAGATTGCTGAATTGCTGTGCTCCTTGTTAGCTATGAGCTAATATATTAAGTACGACTTGGTTTTTTGGAATGATTCTTAATTATTCTACTCAAACACTGGAAACTAGTGATTATTCTTTATTGTTCTACTCAAACACTGGAAACTGAACACTCCACAAACTCCATGGATATACAGTGGTGTACTCAACGGCCAAAAACAATGCATCGCTGGACAATGTGGATCACTCCCAAAAGCCACGCTATTGTTCCTTATTTAGGGTTTAGTAGTGGCGAATTAAACTGAGTGAAGTACAATTCAGGGAGTAATCGGGCGAGCACGATTACCCCTGAATTGTGCGAAGCTAAGTCCAGTTACCAATTAATCGTGTCTATATCAAAATGCGTGATCAGAAAACCTACGTGCCCTTCGGGGATAGATTTTTAATTATCATTTTTGCAAGCAGTAGAGAAACAGCTAAAAAAAGAACCCATTTCAGTGCACCTGATTGACGCACGCGCGCAGCGTAGTTGTCAGATTACAGCTTAGCTATCCAAAAACTTCAAATTGGACAGCTGTACTTGGACACCCACGTGATCACCCTCCAATTACGTATCAAATAGGCGCGCGGAGAGCCAATCACAATCGAGCCTTTTGTTATAGATACGATTATTCTAGAAATTGGCCAATGAGGGCGCAATGGGACCCCTTTGGGACCCATTTTTGAAGCATCTATTTACTCACGGGAGGGAGAGTCTAACAGGAGCTTCCATTGATCAAAGTTTGTCTTGAAACTTTTGAGGGACATAGGAAAATATCTGAAGTTATTAATTTTAGCTGTTCAAACAAATTTAAGATTAATGAAGGTAGATATGTGTAATATAACTCGCATTATTGTAAATTCTATTGAATTAGAGAGAAAGAAAAGAAACTAAACTTAAATCTCGTTAAATTTAAGTGATCTTAACTGACAGTCATCGTGATGCACTTGCATAAATTTTGTGGCCAATATTTTTCGAATTGCATAAATTCCGCAGTGGTGCACTCTAGAATAAATTCTGATTGTTGTTTACTTTTAACAAAGAACTATTTGTTCCTTAGCTGTGATTGACCAGCAAAGAGCATGCATAGAAAAATACTTCGAAACGAGTTGCCATACAAGTGAACCATTTATAAGAAGCGAACGGGATGGTACTGGGTCCAGGCTACCGTCGAAAGGAACAAGGCGGTCAAAACATGACTGCAATTCCGTGTCTTACCTTGTCCTCTTTATGTCCTTTCTCGCGATAGTAAACCATCTTGTTAGCTGAAAAATCAAAATATCCAAGCTTGTACTTCGTTACCCAGTTCTTATAGCGTCCATGTCTGCCTTGCGTTGCCACACCTGTAACAATGACGGGTATTTCTGGGAATTGAACTTCTAACCATTCCTTGCCAGGTTTCGTGCCCTTCTTAGATACCCAACCTCCTGCATGGAACCAACCACGGTCACTCTGTTTTCTGTTTAGTCTTCCAAACCTTCCGTTTTCGAATTTGTTCCAGGCTGAGGACCAACGGAGGTGATGGTCAGGGACGCCATAGGATTCCATTCCCAAAGCTCTGTCGTGTTTACATTTCAGAGAGTGATCTACTGAAAAAAAATCGTTTAAGGATAACATTCATCTTATATAAAGAAATGTAAGTATTTCCTTGGTAAGCGTTCCAATAATAGTTCTGCGACTTTCAGGCTGATGGTGTTTGAACATCTGGTTTACGCTTATCCACCTCCACCCGGAGGCTCACAGAGGTATAGGGCTCCGCTGTAAATTTAGTCATTACTTCAGTCTGTGGTGGATAACAAATGACTGGGAACAGATTTACATCGGTAAACTAACCTTTGCATTTGAGCTTCATTCCATTGGTTTTGCCGCTCTCCGTTGAGGAAAATCCTGATTTGCATTCACAATCGTAGCGGTCGCCTGGCAAGTTTATGCAGTTGGTGTTTTCACCACATGTGTTCAGAGTTGAGTTAAGGCATTCATTCACGTCTGGAAATCATGTAACATCATAATTAATGTTATCAGAATAAAATGGGCTTCAAAGATAATTTAGACTAAAACAATGTTTTCATAAGGAAGGTATCAGCTATAATCAAATTTTATAAACGGTAGGGTTAATAGGGTCAGAGAATGCGGCTAATCCGTTTTCGATGAAGTTCTGTATGCCTGGCTATGATGTCAGATAACATTTCAGTTGTTTCTCTTTATTTTACAAAAGAAATAGCGCTTACAAAACAGATTGACAGTTTATTGGAAAATACATAAGCAGCTGTATTGGGCATATAAAAAGCTAATATGATTACAATAACATATCACAAAAATTGAATTCCAAAAATATGTGCACAACCTCGGACTGCGAGTAATCGTTTTTTCTTCGTCTTTTTCTATAGCGCCACAGTAGTTATATAGTTGGCGGTTCTAGATCATTGAAAATGATCTTGAACCAAAGCCAACTATGTAACTACTTTCCATTAGATGGAAATCATTTTATGGGTGGAGCCGAGCAGGCTCGGGAAGTCGCCGCTTGCGGCGAGTGAGGCTCCACCAACTCTGTGTGGGTAGAGACGAAGTATCGTAGGGCACACAGAGACTCTTGGTATCATTTTTATGGCAAACTATATGTTTTTTTTATCACATGACTCCATCACGGCAATAGAATTCTCGGCATGACGAAGTATTTGATTGGCTTGCGTTAGCAAGACATTCAAAGACGAGTCACGGGGAGGAGAATTCGTAAATTGCAAAAGGCGCCTTGGTGGGAAGAGCTCGAAGAGCGATGGGCGCCTTATTATGTGATGGTATTATGTGATGGCAATCATTTTATGGGAAACTATATGTATTTTATTACATGAGCGCAATTATTTGGATTTGGATACTATATGTATCCAACGCATTATTCAATCACGTGATTCCACACCACAGGAAGTCTTTCTCGGAAAAGCAGGAAGTTTTTCTCAGAAACAAGTCTGGTCAAAACAGGAAATGAGTCATCACTAATATCTATTGTGTCAAGGTTATTAACCAATCAAAAACTTCCCCATAAATTACTTTTTCTGATAAAAATATCAGAAGTTGCTCCAGTTTGATAAAAATTGCAGAAGTTTCTTCCGGTTGACGAAAAATGAACTCATTTGATTTTATAGTGGCCATATGCTAAACTTTGTTTTCCCTTAGTCAATATATATCTTTTATCATCGAAGCAGCTGAGTGATACTTTGTTTATTTCATAACTGCCTAGTTGATGTTTGCTGCTTCGAATAGTTTTCATAGTATGTTGCATTTGTCTATTTTTAAATAAAACCTTTTTGTAGTCAGTATGTTTGATGTTGTTCTTTATTATACTTTTCTTGATTCCTTTAGCTGTTTTTTCGCCTTTATGGTTGTCTTTTATGTAACTGTACATTTTTGATCGCAAACCGACGAATTCTGTTATTGGTACTCCAGCTGCTTCATCTGTGAATTTACCGATTACCTTCTTGTTTGTCTTATCGAAATACGGCGAGCTTTCTGGGTAGTTGCAGTGGTCAAATAGATCTTTATCATTCCAAAAGTCTTGGTACACATCTTCTGCTTCAATCTCATAGGTCAGACTGTCTGTGTCGGTGAAGAGCAGCTTGGCTTTGTCTCCATACTTTTTTTTGATGTAATTATAATGGAAATTATACATCAATGTTTTGCTCAGATCAAGGATACACATTCCAACATATGCCGGCCTGTTTAAAGTGATCGTTTCCTTTATTTTATGCACTGCTACCAAATTTTCGTTGAAGATCTTACTGTTTACATAAGTTGGTTTACTTACCATTTTCAATAGTTTCTTCTCATCTGTGATAAGTCGGACATCAACACGCTTTCTTATGTTTTCCATTGTTTTACCAAATACTGAGTTATTCATAAGTTTGAAGAAATCTTTTTCGAATGAATTTTTTGCTTGAGTACGTTTTTGAGTATTAAAGTTGATGTATTGTTTGAGCCAAGGTGACTGATTGAATTCTAAAACTCGATGGACTTTGTTTATTTTCAATCCAAGATCAAGGTACAGTTGCAGGTTTCTGTAATGCAGAACATACTTTTCTTTATTGCTTAATGTAGGGATTAGTTTGCCTACTAGTCCTGTCGATATATTATATTTTGCAGCTATTCTTTTACAATACTTAGACAGCATGTTATTGTTTACACAAACTCTCTCGGCGGCTAATGGGTAGTCATTATGTAGATCATGCAACTCTTTCGGGTATTCTAAATCGACTTCTATTAACAATCCTTTATTACTGTCTTCATTATACTGAGCTAAATTGATTTTATTAATCTGCTTTTCCTTCAACCATTTGAAACCACCAGTAGGGAGATATTGGCTCATTGCCCAACCGTATAAATTATTAGCATCAAGATACATAATGTATTTTGACGGCTTATTCTCATCATATTTACTCATGTACTTATTATTCGCTTTTCCATATCGATTGGCAATATAACTGATCCCGCCACGCATGCCTTTTTCAATAAATTGAAACATATCTATGTCTGTCATTAGTTCTAATTGAATATTAGTCATCTTCAACATGGCGTCCCAACTCAAACCAGGGCTAGTGAAATAGTGGCATGGGTCTAATTTGTAATACTGAAGACATGTTTTGCGGAAGTTTTCAAACACATCAGCTAATAAAAGTATATCAGACTGGAGATATAAATTATGGTATTCACCCATTGTTTGTAATTGAAATGTATTCCACACTTTCTTAGCATGACAATAATCTTCATCTGAAATATGCTCATTATTTAATATGCTGTAAAATTCTTCCTTAGTCGGTAATTCTGTTTTATTGAATTTCTCAAAACTGTCCATGTAATCATACGGATAAATACCTTTTCGTGTCATAAGATTTAATTTTTCTTTTTGGAATCTTTTGTTTGTATACTTTAAAGCTTCTGCTGGTAAGTTGCTAACTAATTCATCCAAACTTAAACTCATAAACTGGAAACTGTCGATAAATGTTAGATGGTTGCCAAGCATAAAAGCCATATACTTCTCCATGTTATTTGGAATAGCATTGATATTCATTTGTTTCTCCTCTCCTTTATTATTTTTGTATGCATGTTTCTTAACAATAGCTCCAATCTCTTGCATAATGAAATGACTGTCGTAACCTCTCAAATTATGGAATATGACTGGAATTTTTATTTCTTTTGGGTTTATTCTAAGTTTCAGATTACATTCTTGGTGAGCTGAGCCTCTGAATTCACCTGTAATATGGCAATGATCTCTCACTCGAATGTCTTTTTCAGTATATTTTTTATCACAGATGTGGCATGTTGTTGCTTTTTTGAATTCCTGTTCATTCTCTTCAGTCATTCTCAATGGTTTATTGAAATATTTTTTCATTACTTTTTTGCAGTATTTCACTTCTTCTAAAATATTTTCCATGAATTTATAAACAGCCTTTTCACCTCTATAAAGTTGGATTGGTTTTGTATATTTGTTGTCATAACAACAGACAACCTTGTATCCATATCCACAGTCGGTATGTCTTTGGTAGGCTTCGGTGTATGATTTATTACCTTCTTGTTGACATCCTTGTACTTTTTCAGTTATAGCCTCAAAATCAGCATAAATGACAAATGGTACAGGTTGCTGTTTATGAAAGTTGTTGAATTTCAGTATGTTATTGTCTTTGTTAGGCATTTTAATTGCTTGAGTACCGTTCACTTGAATACAGTTTTCTTTGTGATTGCTTAATACCCTGTCGGAACTGAAACATTGCAGGCAGTGCATGCAAAAGTGTTTCCTGTGTTCATGTTTTGTTTGGTTATACATGAATCTATTAAAATCCTTTATGAGAACATAATGCTTGTTTTCTTTTTCAGTTACCAGAAGTAGTTCCATATGATCTTCATACTTTTCTTTTGAAACATAGATGGGATATGGCTGTTTGTTTTCGTATCCGAATACATTTATATTGATACTGTTTTGCTTCTCAATTTTGTTGTAATGTTTGACACCGACTGGAAATTCAACACCTGAGTAATCTAACTTTTCAACGTATTGTTTGTCTGTCTTTTTTATTCTTTGAGGATATTTCTCTTGTGGATTTATATGTCTGATATGGCACCATCTGAAACATTCATTATCCTCATTTTTCATGTTTATCAACCCCTTCTTTGAATTTCTCAGTTCAGAAGGCAGTTGGATATATGAGGATCCTTTCATGGGTTCGTATTTGGCAATGTTTAGGTAATGACTATCAACAGATTGTATAGTCCATCCTGAACCTTCTGATATCCATTGAGCTATTTTATTCATTATCTGTTGTTTTGTTAATTGTAATGAATCAGTGATTTCCATTCGGTTAATTATTGTTTGAGCTGTGCTATTGAAATATGCTGTTTTTTCAACCAAAACATCACCTGCATTTTTTTCGAATTTTACTTTCAATGTTTCAACGTATTTCAACCCTTTCATTTTATCCAACAAATTTATTACACGTTGTTCTATAGCCTTTCTTGTATTTTGCATTTGAGCTAATGGGTCTTTATTGTTTTTAACGCCGATTTCAAATGACGTAGTGAACCCTTTTAAAGCATTGTCTGTTTGCTTTATTATGGTTCTTGGTGTTGGAACCGGTTTTTTGACAGCATTTTTCTTAGTTCTTGGTGCTGGGACTGGTTTGTAATTATCCCGGAACTCTGCTGGTGGTTGAATAATATTATCTTCATACTGCTTGACCATTTCTTTAACACTCTTACGAGGTGTTGGTATTGGTCTTCTTTTTTGTTGAACTGGCTTCTTATTTTCCTGCTTCAGAAGCAATTTGATGAGTTTTGATTTGCTGAGTTTCTTCAAACTAGCTTTATCCATATATATATAATTAGATTTTTCCATTCTATATATAACTATAGTATAATATTATTTAAATAGTTTTAATCTGCGTTTAAATATAGTCGAGAATTCAAATGATCCTGTCATGGATCCTTCGAACTGTAATTGTAACTTATAACTTATATAGGTCAACAAATCCCATAATATCAAGTTGGTAGCAGTTGAAATTGTCTATATAATCTGAACATTTATCACATATCATAGTCTCTGCATAGTTAGGAAACTTACCAGTAATTAGTCGATGTGTTGCTGGTAAATAACAGTATCTACGAAATTTACAAATAATTAGGTTATATCTCTTATCTATTTCATCACTAATTCGTGATATTTTTTGTTCTAATCTATTGATTTTCAACATTGTCTCATTTAATTCCATTCTATATATTACTATACTATAATATTATTTAAATATTTTTAATCCGCGTTTAAATATAGTTGAGAATTCAAATCATCCGCGATTGGATCCTTTGAACTGTAATTATGAAACATTATTATGCATTATGTCAATTATTTTTCTCCATGATATTGATGCAATGCTATTTTTTTGGTGCTTTATCGTCTTCAAATGACAATGCTTGCCAGCCAGTGTATAGTTACGACCTGTTTTACAAATATCACAATACCATTCTTTGTCTAGCATGTACTTCGATTTTTGTCGTCTTAAAGCATCCTTCCTCTCTTCTTCAGTTGAATATTTTGGTGGTCTACCTCGACCTCTCTTAACATTCTGATTTTCCATATATATATTAATACTATATTATTATTTTAAATAGATATTTCAATCTCGTTTAAATCATTTTATATATCCTTCAAGTCCTTGAACGGTATCCAACTGTTGAATTCATCACTATACCCCTTCCACTTCACCAAAGCTTGTTTCTTCTTATAATCCCTCCGAATCACTTTATCAATTCTGAATACCTGTTGTTCAGCTTTCAGTAATTCAGGTTCATAGAAACTCCCTTGAATGTCTTCATGTCTGAGATCCTTTAGTTTGTATGTGATTGGATTCGTATGTTGTATTTCATCAACTGTGAAAATTTCCTCAAACCAATTTGGGGTATATCCTTTATCAAACACATTCCGTTTATACTTACTTATTCTAACCTTATCACCTATTTTGAATTTCGGTTTTTGTTTTAATGTTTCCATATCACCGTACAGATTAAAGTAAACAACTCCTTCATTCTTCTTTTTGCTTGCTTCTGTAGGTGTCATCTTTGTGCTTGAATGTCTGGTATTGTTATACTGTTTCACTAATTTAGGTAACATGTCAAGATACTGTGTATTACCTTGAACAGTAAACTGTTTCCACATTTTGGTTTTGATTGTACGGTTCCATCTTTCACAAACTGACGACTTTTCTTCATTCTCAGTTGAGTACAAGGTTATTTTATTCTTGTCAAGTAGTTCCTTAACATGTTTGTTATAATACTCTTTGCCTTTGTCTGTCCATAAATATTCTGGTTTTCTACCTTCTTTGAATATTGTTTTCAATGCCTCAGCAACTGTTTCACCCTTTTTATCTTTTAATGGGACGATCCAACCGTATTTAGAGAATACATCTAGAACCATTAGAAGATATCTGTAGCCAGCGTTCCATCGACTGAATTTTTGCATCTCAACGATATCTGAACACCATGTCTCGTCAATATGGTTTACAATTACCCGCCGCCGGGTGAAGTTACGCTTTATCGGTTTATGAAGCTCATCAGCTAATTTTTCTTGCCAGTTTTCTTCACTCGACGGCCTTTCACGTTTTTTGTCTTCCTTTGTTTTACACCTAGACCTAGTTTCTGCTTCGTGTTGATTAGAAATCGTGCTGTTTGTCCCCATTTTGGCATCTGTCCATAAGGAATTTCATCTAATGACTTGACCATTTTTCTGTCACATTCACCTTTGTTTTTCCCCATATCATAACAAATATCATGATGAGCTGATATTCTATCAACTTCATTGTAAGGTTGTACGTGCCACTTGGTGACCTCTCCAGTGTTTTTATCATACTCTAACTGTTTATCGAGAGGGTTATATGCCCCCATGTATTTATACTTTCCAGGAGTCCATCCAGCTTTTGGTGTCGGTAATTTCCCAATTAGTTTATGGATATCTAAACTACCACCAACCAAATCCTTTCTGTCGGTTTTATACTTTCTATTTGGTCTAATTTTGGTTGATAATTGATCAAGAGCTTGACTTCCGACATTTTGAATCATTGGATTCAACTTATCCAGAGCATAATCGATAGCCTTTTTCTGCAGTTTTGGGTTTCTCAATGCTTCTGATCCATAATATCTTCCCATTTCAACTGCCTTTTTTCCAAGCCAAGGAATACCGTGGTGAATCAATAAATCAGTACCAGTCGATGCTACTGTATCTAGTAAGCCCGCCCCTTTCGACGGGCGACCCCGTTTCCCGCCTGTTTAACGAATTTAGTCTTAGTGATTCCACATTCTGCACAAGTACATTTAAGCATAAGCCTCCCATTTTTAGCCTTTTCATGTCGTTCACTTCCTGGCACACATTCTGTTACCTTTTTTTGTTTCACGCAATATGATTTCATATATAATATGATTAGATTAGATTAAGGTTCAATATATACGTTTTCATACTTACCAGTTTTTGGATTTTTCACCAAACGCATGACAGTACCCTTCTTTGGTCTAGTCCAGAATTTATTGCTTGTCAAACCAGTTTCTTTATTAAAAGCACCTTTTAAGATATCACCAGACCAATATCGGTCAAATACATGGTTAGTTGATGGAATTACTTTGCGAGTTATTTGTTCGGCTATTTTGGCTGCCTCGAAAGCTTTACCTAATGGATTTTCACCTCCCTTTTGGCTTTTGATGAATTTGGTTTTTGTAATACCACATTCATCACAAATACATTTCATCATAAGTCTGTTATTTTTGGCTCTCACATATCTTTCACTTCCTGGAACACATTCTGTAACCTTTTTTTGTTTTACACAATAACTTTTGACCATAAATATGAGTTAGATATTTTTGAAATACTGTTCTAAGAATTTCTCATTCTTCGTCATATCGTATATGTCGAAAACTTCCAACAGATCAAAATATGATTTACCCTTATTCATCTCATTCAAAAAGTATAAACAGAAGTAACCGCATGTTGTCGTCAGTAAATTTTGTATTTGATTGTTCTGATGAAGCAATGTTAAATTCTTTTTTCTCGCGTGATTGACCATTTCTTGGAAGGGAGGCAAACCAAAGCTATCAAAGTAATTGAGGACTTTGTCCTTAACATAAGTAGCCACCCAATGACTCCCTGACATATAACTCGGTTCAAGATTGTAAATGAATAGAGCCTGTCTATGATTGTGAGGAACATTTTCATCTCTTGACAATACATCATTAATTGGGATATTCAGATATTTACACCATTTTATTAAATCATAATTACTTAATGGGACATTCTTATGGAATTCGGGTTTTACAACAGAATGTTTAACAGTGGGACGTTTTTGAAGGGTGAGTTCTTGCCTAATAGTAGACCTTCGCCCTTTTTCTGAGCTTTTCTTTTTTTTTAATTCCCATACCGATTGTATCGTTCGGCCAATTTCCATAAAAAGGTGGAGTTCTATACATCGGAACTAACAAACCACCATCTTGATTGTTAGCAGTACTTGGTATAGATCTGGGTGGTCTTTGTTTAGGCTGTCCCATCTGAGGGGCACCTTTACCAGTTATCTTCTTTATTGCCTCAATAGCTAAAGGGACTCCAATTGATGCTAGAAGAGTGCCTAAGAACCCACCTGTTTGTACTTTTGTTGGTTTTATATGAACACCAGAACCAGTTTGAAGAGCATTTAATATATCCTTCTTTTGTTGGGCTGTCAAAAGATGCTTATATGTTATCAACTTATCGATTTTATTTTGTGGTATTAGGAACCCACCGGTTTGTAAACCTTTTCCAGATATCTTCTTAACAATCTGAGATGCTCCTTCAGATGCTAAACCTGCCAAAGCTGACAATCCAATAGTCTTGGCAATCGTTGGAGCGAAAGTTCTTCCAAGCGACAGAACTGTAGAGAGGAGTGATCCACCAACTTGCTTTCGAATGTTTGTTTTGGCTAGTTTGATGTCCATTCCTTTTCTCAATTTCTTATTTTTTTCCAATCGCTTAACTATATTCTGAGGTACATATAGAGTGTCATTCCCAGATAGAGAGTCCTTCGTAAGCCTTAGAACTATTGTTTCTCTTTTATGATACGCGTTACTAAGATTCTTTTTCTGGTTTGGTGATAAACTAACTTTAATTTCGTATAGTTGTGTCATATAATATATGTTAGATAAATTCTGTTTTAAAAAACATATTCATCAATGTAAAACTTATTTATTTAAACTATCATCAATTCGTTTCCAACTGTCTTTACTACAACCTCACTCTCGTAAAATACGATGCTATGAGCTCGGACGTTTGCTGCTGGGGCTACATTGAGACGATAATGGAGAATCAACTGTTTAGGATCTCTCGTCACTACCTCTTTCTGATATGACAAAACGAAATACAATAATCCATACAAACTAGTGAAATTGGATACATTAAGCTGTGTTCCTGAATTGTAATCGTTCTTACGAAATGCATATGACATGAGATCATTAAATATCCGTATTTTAGAGTCACTATCATATTCCAGCTCTGGGTAAAAAACGTTATTCCCGTATTCAAGCCTACAGCTTGATAGAGAGCTGTTAGCGTTAGCGGCATTCAACTTGAAAGTATCGAACAAATACGGACTCCTCTCTGCTTCAACATCATTCGGTGCATCTGTTCGCTGGAGATAAATAAAAACATGTTTAACGTTATCAATAGCTGGACTGATTTGAAACATATTCTGAATAGCTCTGGTATTTGCTGACTGATTGTAGATATCTCGCATATATGTCCAGGTTGTTGGCTTAAGAAACTCTGAAACGAAATTACTATACATGATGTCTTTTGGGATTAGTCTTGGTAGCCAAAGATACAATCTTTTTACTACAACCCTACCATCATCAGCAGCAGCTGCTTTGTGAATAAGTTCAGCATCATCATTAAGTGTAAGTTCAAATGTGAGCTGCATTGGGGGCAACATTTTTCTTTCTAATTCTTGAAAAAAGCTGTATCTGTTTAACGGAATCATCTCGTTAATCGATTTAGCTCCTCCGCCGCCGTCATTCTGATTAGCCTGGGTTAAAATACGACGGGCTTCGAAACCTGTGTTTGTATCTGCTGTAGTTCCATCAGTATCAAGATACCAGAATGAATTCTTTCCAACTGATCTACTGAAGTCATCGCTGTATTCAAGGAGATTTTTCACATTCGTTATTCGATGCAAATTATCACTCTCATACACGATTTTGCCTGAAGATTTGATAACCATATGTCTGATTAGACTGTGAGATCCGTTTATCATTGTGATGCGATCCGCTGCAGCATATCCAGCACCATCTGCCCTTTTTTGAAGCTCTTTGGTTACTTCGAAATACCCATTAAAAAAATCGAACATAGTCGACCTATCGTTGATTGTGAATCTGTAACCTGTCTTTTTCTGGCTTTGATTGTTAGCAGGTTGCTCAATGACATTATCCAAATGGAAACGAACGTATTCATATCGTTGCAGATTTTCACTTGTTCTGAAACTCATTTATATGAGTAGTTTAGATAAAATTCACTTTTTATATAAACCATTTCCCACTTGCTAGTCTATTTATAATTGGATAAAATTCACTTTTTAATAACATTTTATCGTCTTAATCCAGTACCAGATATAAGTCTATTCAGAATTGTGTTGTAATCTTCTTCTTGTTTTGGTTTAGTAGGTTTGGTTGGTTTCATGGTTTTATTCATTGATTGTTTAGTTGAACCGTGTAATTTTCTCATAATAAGCTCTCCGCTTTTTTCAGCTGCTTTTTTTCCCAGTTTGTCTCCAGCATGTGAAATACCAGATTCAAGCGCTTTTTTGGCAAAAGGTTTTAAAACCATTTCTGGAACTTTACTTAACACCCTTCCAACCGGTTTGAAAATGTTATCAACAATGATCCCAGATCCTTTATGTTTATAAACAAATCGTCCAAGTTTTGGCTGATAAATTCGCTTGTATTCATATGATGCCATCTATAACTATTAGTTAGATTAATCTCTCTTCTCTCTTAAAATCAAACTGAATGAAGTGTCACTATGATTAAGATCTATAATTCTTCGTTTACCGTCGGTGATATAAATTCTTATTTTATTGATCGTATTTTTATTACACGGGTTGTACTGAACTCGTCGAGGCTCTTGTGTGAAACTATAACTCGGGGTGAGAGTTGAGGTACTGAAACTATATATAATATCTGACTCTTCACCATCGACAAGACTGTCACTTATCAAATCACAATGAACATTCAATATTTCTCTGTCTTGTGAGAGATTAGGAATGTAATCTCCAACATTTACACTACTTGTTAGAATCTTTTTATTGAAACCAATAAGATCATTAAAATTACTTTGAGTAAGATCTAATCTGTAATTTGAGGCAAGTGTTATTATTGTTCGAAATATTGTATCGTCAAACTCGAGAGTGATAGGATATTGAGGGTTTGATGATGTCCCTGTTTTTGTTTTTTCTTTGATTAAATTGTCAAAATCAATGTAATTCCATACTCCAGGGTTGAATATAATTTCCGTCCAATTAGTACCACTATCAGACGAATATCTTATTTTCTGATTAGTGAGTTCTTTCGTAATGTTAAACCAAGTGAATGACATCGAAATGATTCGGTCTAGGCCGATTTCATATTGTCTGTTTGAATCTAGTATTATCGGATTACTGTATTTGATTGTGAAATCCGATGGTTTATTACCATTTTGGGTTTTTACTGTATGACTGGATAATACAAGTTGTCTATTCATTTATATGATTAGTTTAGACTAAAATAGTTTTTGTATATTTTGTTATATTGTGGCTTATTGAGTATTGAATTTCTCAACAAGATGTCGAGAAGTGCAACACCTGTGTTTCTTAGCTCTATGCTATTATTACCGGCAACCTTTGATCCTATAATCAGTTCAAGTTTTTTCATCATTTCTGTTGGATTATTGAAAAACATTACCTGTCCACCTCTTTTTGTTTTTTTCTTCAAACCAGACCCTTTAATAGATTTGAGTTTTTGGAGTTTTTGTTGATGGTAATTCATATAATCAGTCAGAACCTTTCTTGTATCTTGAATAATTTTTCTTTGATATTGAGCCTCAGCTTCAGTGATTGAGCCACTATTTAATTTTTTAGTAATATTCATCGAATATCCAGAAAGTTGTTGTCGTTTCTCTTTAGCATTTTTCAAGATGTTTTTCAGATAATATTTCCTCTTTTTGTCATTCATATTTTCTTCTTCAAGTTGTAAATCAACATCATCATAGTTTGGAAGTGACAGACTATCCAAAACTTGGTTAATTGAATCCTCTTCAAGAATTTCGTAATCTGGTACTTCTTCTTCGTATTCAGGTGGAAGATCTTCAGGTTCATACATATGTTTTTCACCTGATGCTAAATCCTTAAGGACATCTTCATAACTCGGAGGTTTTGAAACCAATTGTTTGTCATTTTGTGGTAGAACTTGATCACCAAATAGATCTTCCAATCCATAATCAGGCACTTCATCATCAATAGCTATTCCATAATCTGGAACAGGTCGCTTTTTCTTTACCAATCTTCTCAACGGTGCTTTTGGGGCTGTAAGTTCCTTTAACTCAGATGTTATAGGTTTGAAAAGTTTCTCTGCCTCGACTTCACCCATTTGATCAGATATCTTTTTTTGTTTTATTGTATCTCTTACTGTGTTAATCTTTTTACCAAGCTCGGATCGTTTCTCAGCCATTTCTTTCCATTTGAGTAAACTCATTATATCATTTGTTTACATAAAATTTCGTATTTTGTTCGGAAAAATTAGGGTTATCATATATAAAAACGCTCGCATAGCGTGTCGCATAGCGTGTGAAATTGTATAACATAATATCATATGAAGATTCAAAATTACGACATCCAAGATGATGACAATGACGATTTTATCCAATTAAAGAGTTTCATGCCAAACCAATGTTTCAGGATGCTTATTTGTAGTCCTTCTGGGACGGGTAAAACTACGCTTGTGCTTTTTATGATCTACAGACTCTTATACTTTGACAAGATATACCTTTATGCTCGAAATCTCTCCCAAAGCAAATATAAGCATCTGTTGAAAACTCTTGAACCAATATCAAAAGAGGTGGGTTATAACGTGATAGAAGCAAGTAACGATGAAATCATCCCTCTTACAGATTTGTCTGAGGAAAACCAAAAATTAATCATATTTGATTACTATTTGAATACAGGTAAAAAAAATGACGAACGGATACGAGACTACTTCACCAATTCAAGAAATAAAAATTGTTGTTGTATATATTTAAGTCAAAGCTATTACGGAACCGATAAAACAATAAGACTGAATAGTTCACATTATTGCATATACGATTTCCCATCAAGAAATGAACAATCCATGATTTGTAGAGAATTGGGTGTTAACAAAGAGGATTATCAGAAAGCTACTAAGGATCCATATAGTTTTCTGTATGTTGATAAGGTCAAAAAAAAAGGTAGCCCGAAATTTCGATGAAAGAATATAAACCAATAATATATGAGTTATACTAACGGTATCCTTAATCATGATGATTCTCAAGGACTAAGTAAAATAGGTTTAAGAGGTTTACCTGGTATTGGATTTAAATTAGATGCTAATAATGATTATGATAAGCAGAATAAAAAATTAGTGAATGTAAAACAAGGAACTAATAATGATGATGTGGTTACTAAACAATATATTGATTCTGAAATAGCTAAGATTCCAAGTGTGGATACATCTAAATTTGTTGCAATATCTGGTGATACGATGACAGGGTCACTCGTTGTCCCAAAAGACAATTATCCAGTTGATGGTAATCTCAACAAGGTTATCAATTATGAATCGCAAAGAGAGATATTCTTGTCAAAGAAGGAAGGGGGTCAAATGGAAGCAAATATTGATATGAATAATAATACAATTTTCAATGTGAAAGACCCAACACAGGCAGATCAAGCCACAAACAAAAAGTATGTCGAAAATCAGCTTGAAAAAAAACTGGATAAAGGATCTGATATTGATATGAAAAATAATTCAATTATCAATCTTGATCTTCCATCAAACCAAAGAGACGCCGCATGTGTCGAGTTTGTTAACAACAGAATTGATGACATGACACAAAAAAAGTTTCTCAAAGTTGATGGCACCAACAATATGACTGGAAACTTGAATTTAAATGAAAAAACAATAATCAACTTGAACACCAATGACAAAGACATAAAATCAGCAGCTAATGTCGGCTATGTCAGCAGTAAGGTACACACCGCCAAAGGTGATGTGACTGTAGGGCTGAAAACTTACTTTGACACAAAAATCAAGGAGTCTCACATCACCAGCTCAACCAATAAGAAAGACGTTTTCAGGTATCTCATGGAAAATGCCGATGAATCTTCAAGTGAAAACAACATAATAGTTGATGGCATTGTTGACTTTTCTGGTTCCCTCCACAATGTCAACAATAAAGCTTATAAATTTAAAATGGGGAAAGACGCTCAAAATGAGTATTCTTCTCGCATTGGCTTTAACATGTTCATACTTCCAGAAGGCGAGTACACTTTGGCTATTGAATTTTTCCCTCCAAGCACAACAAATTTGTCAGTGAGTGTCGTTTCCACTTCACTAAATATTGGTCAACAATCAACTAAGCTGTTTGTTAATTACAGTAGATCGATTGTTCACTTACATAAGTGGAGCATAACTCCTCCCGAATACATTTACATTGACATGCATTGTCAGGGCACTGCAAGTAGCTCATCAAGGAGTTGGTTATTTGATTGTATATGGAGTCAAAGGATCACAGAGTAATGTAGACTCGGATGTGTATGATACGGCGTACGTTGTAGAAAATGGTAAAATGGTAATGCAAACAGATTTGTCTTTAAACGGACACAATTTGGGCGGTACCCTTCATTATATAAATGGGAGTTTAAATACGAAAAATGGTGAAACATTTTTTTCATTAAATGGCAATTCTAATGTACTCCTTCCAGAAAAAAGCTATATATTAAGTATAACAGTATTATATAGAAAAACCAGAGCTCCATTTCCACGTATTCCTTTAAAAATATTTAAAAGTGGCTCTCCAAAAATTTTCATTTCAAAAACAGCAACTCAAAAACAAACAATAGATATTAATTTAGAACTACCAAATGGTCTTTTAATGGTGCAATTACATTCTCGAGCTTTTATGAATAAAAAATTCTTAATGTTTGTTAAATATAGAGTGCCATAAACATTTTTACATTCATCATATATCACAATGCGGATATCCATCTGATTGGAGTATGGAATGCTTTTTAGAATATATTATCCCAAAAGAAATAAGCGTTGAGGTTTCCGATGAAAAACATAATGAATAATCTAAACAATATAATATGAAAACATCAACTTTAATCAACGAAATTATTGAGAATATAGAAAAAATAGTTCGAAACATTAGAAAATTATACATCAGTATTAAGAAATCGTTCAAAAAAGAAAAAATGTAACCTTATAATATATATGGTTAGATGGAAAGAATATTCAATTGGAACCATGTTTCAGAAAATTTAACAGAAGATCAAATATCTGAGTTGAAAGCATTATACAAATTCTACCATAAGCAATACTGGCTCCACAAAGAGTCATTTAAAAGCTTCAAGAAAAAGAATATAGCATGTAACATTGGATCTGTTGTATTGATAGTAACTGGGACTGTGGCTGGTGGTGTGACGTTAAACCCCGCTGTACTTGGATCAATATCAGGCGCAGGGCTTATACTAAAAACATATTCAGAGGTCAAAAATTACAAAAGAAAGATCGAGATGTGTAAATTCGCGTACACTACGTATGAAAAGGTTTTAACTCATTTACGATCCTTTATGAGAGGACTGGAGTATAATGAAAAAGAATTTCTTGATCATGTCAAAGTTCTTGATGAAATAATCATTGAAATGTGTCCTTTAACTGACAAATTTGAAAAGAAATATAATAAGGTATTCATCTAATAATAGATTTTATTTTATCACCAATAAGAGACATAATACTTACCCAATATCGATTGTAAAAAGCTAATGTTTTTTTCGATTTACTAATTGGAATATTTTTGTAAGGTATTCCCATCATCTTGAATATCTTTCTCATAATAAAATTAACGCTAATCATTCTTTTCCTTGTACCATTAACTTCATTTATAATCTTACCAATCTCTGCATAGATTATATCAATCTTATGTTTCTCACTGTTGGATAATTTTATGTCGTATTTTTCTTGGATTTTCAGCAACATGTTATTGACATGGTATTTTCTACAGTAAACAGATTTTCTCACAAATCGATGTCTGTTCTCATAAAAATTAACATATTCTTTCACATAATTATATCCTTGTACTACACCACAACTTAGACATGCTAACATCCCATCGTCGTTAATAATATACTGATTATCACAGCATGAATAATATTTCACTAAACGATCTTGTGGTTTTTCATTAGAATCTTCCAATTTTTGGTCACAAAAAGGACAAACAATATCTCCTGATTCTTTCAGTTCATCATGTAATTCCTTGTTACAATTCATTCTATACTATTATATGAGATATTTTTTTATGTAAATACAAGTTCCGCAAAAAAAATCTGTCTGCTTTTCTGTTCACTACAAACTTTACTGACAAACTTTACTGACAAACTTTACTGACAAACTTTACTGACAAACTTTACTGATAAACTTTACTTCAAATAGAAGTTCATCTGATATTACATGACAATCTGATGACTCATCGGGAAAGTCCCATTTCATCATAAACTTCCTGTTTTCACCAGACATGTCAAGACTTGTTTCTGAGAAAAACTTCCTGCTTTTCCGAGAAAGACTTCCTGTGGTGTGGAATCACGTGATTGAATAATGCGTTGGATACATATAGTATCCAAATCCAAATAATTGCGCTCATGTAATAAAATACATATAGTTTCCCATAAAATGATTGCCGTGATGGAGCCATGTGCTAAAAAACATATAGTTTTCCATAAAATGATTGCCATCACATAATACTATCACATAATAAGGCGCCCATCGCTCTTCGAGCTCTTCCCACCAAGGCGCCTTTTGCAATTTACGAATTCTCCTCCCCGTGACTCGTCTTTGAATGTCTTGCTAACGCAAGCCAATCAAATACTTCGTCATGCCGAGAATTCTATTGCCGTGATGGAGCCATGTGATAAAAAAAACATATAGTTTGCCATAAACATGATACCAAGAGTCTCTGTGTGCCCTACGAGACTTCGTCTCTACCCACACAGAGTTGGTGGAGCCTCACTCGCCGCAAGCGACGACTTCCCGAGCCTGCTCGGCTCCACCCATAAAATGATTTCCATCTAATGGAAAGTAGTTACATAGTTGGCTTTGGTTCAAGATCATTTTCAATGATCTAGAACCGCCAACTATATAACTACTCGCCACGTATCGGGAATCGGGAGGTCTCCTACGCACGCAGCCGTCATAAGTGGTCCGGCGTCGCCCAACACTCCTTTGTGCTACGGCTGCGGTTACTTGGGAGACTGCGTATTCGGCGGCGAAGCCGAGAGAAGCATGGGTGCCTAAATTGGATAACTTGAGCTCAGTAACTTGTTTAGAACGTTAACGTTGACCTACCCTTGCAACCGTAGACTTCCACCCTCATAGATGCGTGTTTGCGCCACGCCAGTACAACGAAGCGGGTGGCGTTTGTCCTAAATGGTGACTTAAAATCATAACGGACGACGGTATTCTGGTCTTTGTTTCCAGCAAACTCCTAAACCCGTAAGAAACAGGAATGATAAATTAAGGAGAGTCATTGGGAAGATTAGCAGAGACTACCGTAGATGATCAGCTTGGCGCTGACGGTGTTGATCAAAAGTAGTGCGGCTTCTGGAAACGAGATTGCTGAATTGCTGTGCTCCTTGTTAGCTATGAGCTAATATATTAAGTACGACTTGGTTTTTTGGAATGATTCTTAATTATTCTACTCAAACACTGGAAACTAGTGTTTATTCTTTATTGTTCTACTCAAACACTGGAAACTGAACACTCCACAAACTCCATGGATATACAGTGGTGTACTCAACGGCCAAAAACAATGCATCGCTGGACAATGTGGATCACTCCCAAAAGCCACGCTATTGTTCCTTATTTAGGGTTTAGTAGTGGCGAATTAAACTGAGTGAAGTACAATTCAGGGAGTAATCGGGCGAGCACGATTACCCCTGAATTGTGCGAAGCTAAGTCCAGTTACCAATTAATCGTGTCTATATCAAAATGCGTGATCAGAAAACCTACGTGCCCTTCGGGGATAGATTTTTAATTATCATTTTTGCAAGCAGTAGAGAAACAGCTAAAAAAAGAACCCATTTCAGTGCACCTGATTGACGCGCGCGCGCAGCGTAGTTGTCAGATTACAGCTTAGCTATCCAAAAACTTCAAATTGGACAGCTCTACTTCGACACCCACGTGATCACCCTCCAATTACGTATCAAATAGGCGCGTGGAGAGCCAATCACAATCGAGCCTTTTGTTACAGATACGATTATTCTAGACAATGGCCAATGAGGGCGCAATGGGACCCCTTTGGGACCCATTTTTGAAGCATCTATTTACTCACGGGAGGGAGAGTCTAACAGGAGCTTCCATTGATCAAAGTTTGTCTTTAAAACTTTTGAGGGACATAGGAAAATATCTGAAGTTATTAATTTTAGCTGTTCAAACAAATTTAAGATTAATGAAGGCAGATATGTGTAATATAACTCGCATTATTGTAAATTCTATTGAATTAGAGAGAAAGAAAAGAAACTAAACTTAAATCTCGTTAAATTTAAGTGATCTTAACTGACAGTCATCGTGATGCACTTGCATAAATGTTGTGGCCAATATTTTTCGAATTGCATAAATTCCGCAGTGGTGCACTCTAGAATAAATTCTGATTGTTGTTTACTTTTAACAAAGAACTATTTGTTCCTTAGCTGTGATTGACCAGCAAAGAGCATGCATAGAAAAATACTTCGAAACGAGTTACCATACGAGTGAACCATTTATAAGAAGTGAACGGGATGGAACTGGGTCCAGGCTACCGTCGAAAGGAACAAGGCGGTCAAAACATGACTGCAATTCCGTGTCTTACCTTGTCCTCTTTATGTCCTTTCTCGCGATAGTAAACCATCTTGTTAGCTGAAAAATCAAAATATCCAAGCTTGTACTTCGTTACCCAGTTCTTATAGCGTCCATGTCTGCCTTGCGTTGCCACACCTGTAACAATGACGGGTATTTCTGGGAATTGAACTTCTAACCATTCCTTGCCAGGTTTCGTGCCCTTCTTAGATACCCAACCTCCTGCATGGAACCAACCACGGTCACTCTGTTTTCTGTTTAGTCTTCCAAACCTTCCGTTTTCGAATTTGTTCCAGGCTGAGGACCAACGGAGGTGATGGTCAGGGACGCCATAGGATTCCATTCCCAAAGCTCTGTCGTGTTTACATTTCAGAGAGTGATCTTCTGAAAAAAAAATCGTTTAAGGATGACACTTATTCATCTTATATAAAGAAATGTAAGTATTTCCTTGGTAAGCGTTCCAATAATAGTTCTGCAACTTTCAGGCTGATGGTGTTTGAACATCTGGTTTACGCTTATCCACCTCCACCCGGAGGCTCACGGAGGTATAGGGCTCCGCTGTAAATTTAGTCATTACTTCAGTCTGTGGTGGATAACAAGTGACTGGGAACAGATTTACATCGGTAAACTAACCTTTGCATTTGAGCTTCATTCCACTGGTTTTGCCGCTCTCCGTTGAGGAAAATCCTGATTTGCATTCACAATCGTAGCGGTCGCCTGGCAAGTTTATGCAGTTGGTGTTTTCACCACATGTGTTCAGAGTTGAGTTAAGGCATTCATTCACGTCTGGAAATCATGTAACATCAGCGCTTACAAAACAGATTGATAGTTTATTGGAAAATTTCATAAAGCAGCCAGAGGGCTGAATTGAGTATATGAAAAGCTAATATAGTTACAATAACATAAGACAAAATTGAATTCCAAAAATATGTGCACAACCTCGGACTGCGAGTAATCGTTTTTTCTTCTTCTTTTTCTATAGCGCCACGTATCGGGACTCGGGAGGTCTCCTACGCACGCAGCCTTCATAAGTGGTCCGGCGCCGCCCAACACTCCTTTGTGCTACGGCTGCGGCTACTTGGGAGACTACGTATCCGGCGGCGAAGCTGAGAGAAGCATGGGCGCCCAACTTGGATAACTTGATCTCAGTAACTTGTTTTAGAACAATAACGCTGACTTACCCTTGCAACCGTAGACTTCCACCCTCATAGATGGGTGCTTGTGCCACGCCAGTACAACGAAGCGAGTGGCGTTTGTCCTGAATGGTGCCTTAAAATTATAACGGACAACGGTATTCTGGTCTTTGTTTCCAACAAACTCCTAAACCCGTTAAAAAAAGTAATGATAAATTAAAGAGAGTAATTGGGAAGATTAGCAGTGACTATGGTAGACGCTCAACTTGGCGCTGACGGTGCTAACCAAAAGTAATGCGGCTTCTGGGAAGGAGATTGCTGAATTGCTGCGCTCCTTGTTAGCTATGAGCTCTTAAACACTTTACGCACTCCATGGGAGTACAGTGGTGTACTCAACCGCTAAAAACAATACATCGTTGGACAATGTGGATCACTACCAAAGCCACGCTATTGTTCCTTATTTTAAGGTTTAGTAATGGTAAATGGACTGAGTGGAGTACAATTCAGGGAGTAATCAGGCGAGTAATTTTAAATCGGCCAAGTGCGTGGCGCGAGGACGATTTTAAATTACAAGCACGATTACCGCTGAATTGTACGACACGAAGTCCAGTTACCAATTAATCGTATTTACAACAAAATGCGAGATTAGAAAATCTACTTGCCTTTCGGGGATATATTTATTTATCAGTGCACCTGAATGACGCGCACGCAGCGTAGTTGTCCGATTACAGCTATCCAATTACAAAAAGTTCAAATTGGACTGCTGTAATTGGACACCCACGTGATCACCCTCCAATTACGTATCAAATAGGAGCGCGGAGAACCAATCACAATCGAACATTTTGTTATAGATACGATTATTCTAGAAATTGGCCAATGAGGGCGCATGGCCCCCCTTTGGGGCCCATTTTTGTTGCATCTATTTACTCACTGGAGTGCGAGTCTCACAGGAACTTTTATTGATCAAAGATTAATGAATACACATATGTGTAATATAACTCGCAATAATGTAAATTCTAGTAAATTAAAGAGAAAGAAAAGAAACTAAACTTAAAGCTCGTTAAATCACATTAATAATTTAAGTGATCTTAAAATAGTCATCGTGATGCACTTGCATAAATTTTGTGGCCAATATTTTTCGAATTGCAGAAATTCCGCGGTGGCGCACTATAGAATAACCCTGATTGCTGTTTACTTCTAACAAAGAACTATCTGTTCCCCAGCTGTGATTGACCAAAAAGGCCGTGCACAGAAAAATGCTTCGAAACGAGTTGCCATACAAGCCGACCATTTATGAGAAGATAAGGGGGTGGTACTGAGTTCAGGCTACCGTCGAAAGGAACAAGGCGGTCAAAACATGACTGCAATTCTGTGTCTTACCTTGTCCTCTTTATGTCCTTTCTCTCGATAGTAAACCATCTTGTTAGCTGAGAAATCAAAATATGTAAGCTTGTACTTCGTTACCCAGTTCTTATAGCGTCCATGTCTGCCTTGCGTTGCCACACCTGTAACAATGACGGGTATTTCTGGGAACTGAACTTCTAACCATTCCTTGCCAGGTTTCGTGCCCTTCTTAGATACCCAACCTCCTGCATGGTACCAACCACGGTCACTCTGTTTTCTGTTTAGCCTTCCAAACCTTCCGTTTTCGAATTTGTTCCAGGCTGATGACCAACGGAGGTGATGGTCAGGGACGCCATAGGATTCCATTCCCAAAGCTCTGTCGTGTTTACATTTCAGGGAGTGATTTCCTGAAAAGAAAAATCGTTTAAGGATGACACGGCGGATTATCTCTTACGTTGTAACAAAAGGAAAGAAAAAAGAGCAAAACAAGCCAAAATCTTAACGTTATTGCTCAATACTCTGCGAGTGTTTTATTCGTTTATAACAACTTTTTCATGACTTCTATGTCAAGTGGTTAAAAAATGCATAAAACTGTACGAGTCAATGTTGCCAAGTTTCACGTTCTTGCTTTTGGCTCCTGTCGAAGTTCTTTCAATTCTTTTTTTTTTTCCATTTTTTGAGTTTTCATTTTTACCACTATTATTACTACATATAATTATTATTAGATATTTCATGCAGCTTTTACAGTATACAGGTCTTAGTCCTATTGTTATAATTAGTTACATGTATTGTACTGCGCTTTTGATCATTAGAAGTCAAATAACCCCCTTTACAGGTGCCTAAAACTGTATCTAAAACTATAGTGCCCATTGTAGGTCGCTCTGGAAATTATGGTTGTCAGTTTTGTTTTGAATTCATTCTGAGGGAAAGCGACTGTCTTATATCCAGAGGTAAACTATTTCAAAACACAGCCCCGCTATAACTGAAGCTTGTTTTACAATAATTAGTTCGCAGATGTGGTGTGGCAAGCCTATGCATTTATTATCATAGGTTAGGGTGTCGGAACGCTGCGTGAAGAAAACGAATATCGCAAGTCTGTAATTTAGAAAAACGAATATCATGGTCCACGCTCCCTAAAGCCCTTCTTTAGGTGAAGGAAAACAACAGCAGTGATAAAACCATGATCAATGTTCAGAGACCAGCTGTGGCTGGCTGCAATTAATGCAAGTAAGGTGGCGGGTGAAGTGAGCCGGAAAACCTGATTAAGGCTGGAAAGAAGATTGTTTTGTGATTAAATAAATAACAATATAACTGATCATAAATAACACCGGCGAAAACCTTAGCCACAACCGGAATAACTGAGTTTGGTCGAGTAAGGAAGGAAGGAAGGAAGGAAGGAAGGAATCGCCCCACGTAAGGGAATCCAGAATCCAACATTTTTTGCCTTTGGAATCCGGAATCCAGGGCTTTGGAATCCGGAATCCAGTTCCTGGAATCCGGAATTCAACCTCATCCATAACTCTGCAGTCCCGATCTGGAATGTACTGCACTGTTAGTAGTAATTTCATAACAAATCACCAACTACCCCCTCCCCTCGGCGTCCCCTACCACCACTATCACCAAAAAGGGTTTGGTCACCTAACATGTACATTAAATTTGTCAACACTGCGACTGGGTGGTTTTTGATTCCTTATTGGGCACATGCTTCATATGTTTAAGATGCCGTCTTTTTGAGTGGGACAAACCATTAGAAAAGTTATGGGAGTGGGGAATTTTCAAGCTGCACGAATTTTTTGTTAACATTTCCCTTGCAGGAATATTTTTCCCGTATGCAAGGACATTTTTTCTGGGCTACTCGCTGTGCATGATTTTTTTTTGTACTCCCCCCCCCCCCGTAACGTTTCCAATGGTCCAACCCTTAACCCGCACTGTCTTCTAAATGGTCAACACCGTTCACAGTTTTTTTGTTTCATGCAGGGTTTCATCGAGCTACGTGTAGTGGTATCCAACGTTTACCGTTTTATTCTGCTGTTATGATGATCTGATAATCAAAGATGGAAACGCCGAAAGAAGAACACTGAAGCTGAGCGGGAGAGATAATTGATAAATTCACAGACAGCTATTTGGTAGTCATACATATCGGCGTAGAGTTTTATTGAGACATTTTTCATGTGTCAGATTTGGACATCCTGAAATAAAAAAATCTTCGAGCAGCATTACTCGGTTTGGAATTATTTTGCTTCGAACTGGTACTTGAAACTTCAATTTTTACGAAGAACTGTCTGTGTTACCGCTGGTGGGCGCAAGACTGTGATGGGTGGCCGTTGGCTCATAGACAGCTCATCCGCTCTTTAACTAGCCTCCGATCCTACGCAAAGCTAAGGTTCTTTTGGTTGGTCACGAAATGATCCTCCCTGACAAACGATCGGATAAAGGGTGGGTGGACGCTCAGCGAGAATAAAAACAAGACCCGTTAGGGACGGACCATTATGCATCAGTCAATTCCAGCAGTGCCCATCCCCCCCCGGGCAGTAGTGGGGCATTTTTCCTCATTGTCCGTCCCGGGGGCCGGGCATTAGTCTATCCCGGGGCATTTGATGGTCTCGTGATTTTCACGTCACAGCGCCGTCACTTCCTTTCAGTGATAAGTTCTTCGGGCAAGGACGATAAATTTGTGATTATCTTTGTCTAAGGAGGACAAAATGAGACGGTAGATCCACAGAACGAGTGATCTCTGAAGCAATACAGAGAAATAAGACTCATTTGAGACTTAGTTTGGCCTGATTTAGCTTTGATTAGAATGCCGATAAGCTCGAAAACTAAGAAATCAACTTATTTTTTACTTGTATCGCGGGGCATTTGAAGAGCTTATTTGTCCCCGCCGTGGGGCGTTTGCCGGTTTGTTTTCAAAAAATCCTGATACTCGGGGGTCGGCCCGGGCGGGGGGATGGGCACTGCTGGAAATAACTGATGCATTAGGAGAAGTATGGAGGGGGGGGGGGGTGAAGGGAGAATGACAAAAAGAGATCATGAAAGGGAAAATGAGAGGTTTTAGTAAGTTTTTCCCTTTTTATTTTGTTAGTCTCTCATCTTTCTTTATTTTGTTGTATGTGTATGAAAATACTTAATGTAAATTTTAAAAAAAATGACATACAAGAAAAAAAATGAAAGGGAAAACTTTGCGAAAAAAAATCTTTCACAGCGAGAAGCCTACTTTCATCGACCTTCCAAAGTATTTCACAGAAATCTTAGCAATGCGCACCAGAGAGCAGATTGGAGTAAAAACATCTGTAGTTATGCCTTCTTCCCTGGCTTGTGAGCAGAGCGGATGTTTATTCAAAACGACATTTTAACCAGTAAATCTTTTAATTATTTAATTCTTTCGCCACGGTGAATCAATACAGTTAAGAGAGTAAAGTGCTGTGAGACGGGGCATACGGTTTTTCGTCCTTATCTGAGAAGACTAAAAAGTCTAACCATTCAGTGCAGATGAGAATCAAAGGCAGCACGTTCTGCTCAGTTATTTTAAGACCCTGAGTGTTGGTCCGGCCGGTAATCGAACCCGGGCCTAAAGGCGCTCTTACACTAGGCAAATTTTCTTGCAACTTGCACCGTTGCGAGACACGTTGTACCCAACGTTGCCTAGTGTATAACACCTCTACGCAACGCTGGAAAAATTCGTTGCGGCGTTGCGAGGATCGTTGCGAAAAGTAGAACCGACTTCTACTTCTCGCAACGATTGCCGCATCAAAAATGAGGCGAGACGTGTTCATTTCAGGGTATGTTACACTGAGCAGTTTTTCGTGCAACTTATATCGCAACAAAATTGCGAGACAAGTTGCAAATAAGATTGCCTAGTGTAACAGCGCCTTAACGCTCGGAAGTCTGGTACCCAACCAACTGAGCCAACCAGTTGGCAGGTTTGAAGGACGCTACCTCTTTAGTAGTGGTGTCTGGTGTCTGCCGATTACCGGAGGTCTTATAAGGGCCTAATAAGTACCCCTTTCTATTAATGCTTTCTGTTAATGCTTCCGCGAGGACTCCTGCTGAGAGTTTATTGAGAGTTTGTAAAAGAAGGAAACAACCTGAACAACAGCGACTGCAAGTCGTTTAAACTCTATTCTTCACAGAAAATAGTCGCCATATCGCAGTGCAAATTTTCATGAACACAACTCTACTTGTTGTCCAGAATGTTGTAAATTGCATTTCCGAGGATCTAGATTTCAAAATTTTCTGGGGGCCCCAGCCCCACCCCCTCCCCCACCAAAGATTAAAGGGACTCTTACGTCGCCTTTTTTTTTCTTACTACTCCCTATGCCACATAGCAAACCGCCGCTTATGTCGCTTATTGGAAATTTTCTGAAATCCCCGTGTTGTAACATTTAAAATCACAAGTCAAGTATTTGTATGTAAAGAACTTTTACAGTACAAACTTTTAGTGAAGGCGCTAAATTAATAAATTCTTGGAGGTGTCTACTATCATGACCCGTATTCAATAAACTTTGATCTTTTGGAGGGCAAATGAACTTTCCTGTTTAGATAGGTTTAAAAAAATATTGGCCTTTGAAACACAAATGAAAACCAGACTTAAGACCTTTGGAATCCGGAATCACAGAAAGTTTGGAATCCCGAATCCAACCGTCGGAATCCGGAATCCACAGTGTGAAATCCGGAATCCACGACTCGCTTGGATTCCCTTACATCGGCGATAGGAAGGAAGGAAGGATAGAAGGAAGGAAGGAAGGAAGGAAATGGTACCGAGTCGAGATAACCTCACGAGCTGTACCTAAATTTCTAAAGAGCTTTCCAGAAATTTGTGATTCATTCGATTCCCTTTCAGGGATTTCAAAATTTTGCTTAGACGGAAAGTACCCAATGTTTCGGTAACAACTCTGAACTGGTGTTTCGTTTTATTCTTAGTGATCTGCAGCTACCCAAAATGACTCGATTTTTCTTACCTTTCTCTGCCTGCACAAATCCAAACAAAAAGAGAAACAAAATTTCAGCAGCTACTACGTTGTGAATCGATCGCGATGCCATTGTGGGTCAAAACACCCAGCACTCGCCTCCAAACACACTGCTGTTGAGGGGCTGTTCCTGAGAATTATCCACTTATCCACTGTTCACGTCACTATAAGTGATTGTTCGAACGAAAGAAAAATAAAACCACATTAGTCGCGCTCTTACGTATGACGTAGTAAGACGTTGGGTTATTAATTCCGCTTTTCTATGTTAATAGACATACCATAGCCGACTCTGATATTACCCGCAAAGTTTCCATTGTCTGGTGCAAACGGTTCAAGAACTCCATCCCACTTTTGCTCTTTGCATCGATTGTGACAACGAAAACGCAATGAAATTTGTGGGTTTGACCGCAGGTGAGCTTTCATGCGTGAAGAGCTGCGTGATACCTGTTTAATGTGATCGCTATTCGAGCTGAGAGGACTCCATCATTAAAGTCACAAAGGTTCTCTTGAGAAATCCTGGTAGAAACCTCTAAAAATTAACAGAGTCTAGTTTTGTATTCCAGTCACAAATTCATTTTCTTCCCTGCTTGTCTGAAATTATTAAAGAAAGAAAAACTCATCTCGTTCTTCCCCTTTCCATTGTTTTCTCGCTTTTGAGACTCCTCCTTCCATTTTTGTTAAAGGCGGCTTCTGGGCGACAAACTTGTTTCAGTGAAATCAGAAAAATCATGACTATCAGCACATTTTACGCAATTTCTCTCCACGCAACATTTCAAAATCGCAATCAGATTGCCGTAAAATGGGATTTAATTTCATCAAAAATCACCTGCGCGATGCCCTTTCCTCACGCCTTTGCACAGCCGTTTCAAAATTTAAATCAAGTTCTACTAGATCGTCAGCGAAAATAACCGATGTTGCAAAGGGTCAATATGGGCGCAAACAGTGTTCCTAAATTAAATGGTGCCGAGCACGTTACACTATAAGAAAAATTATGTCAAAAATCCCTCGTGTAAACCGCCGGTATCCGTTTACACCGTGCCCTGATGTGTGCCGACTATCGAGATCCAAATCAAACCACCGTGAATAGCTGCTAGAATTTAGTTTTCATAATTAGAGCTAGCATAATCTTACCTTAAACATTCATGTTTATTCGGTAAGCCTTCGGAAACCCTAAAACCACCAACTTAGCGGTGTGCGAGACATGCAGACTGCAGACTTGCAGACCTGCAGACTTGCAGACTCAACATACTGACCTTTCCTAATTCATTTTTAAACTAACGTTGAGCAAACTCCGCTGTTTCCATATCGCGTGCTTGCCGCTTGGTACGCTTTAAATGACCCTTTAAAAGAAAGCCTTTATAGGTCGTTGCTTTGAAGGCTGAACTTAGCAACATTCACGTCTCTTCTTGTTCGTTTGAATATATTGTGGTGCGATTCCGAGGCTTGTAAGTTGTGTAACTATACGGATTTGTGCTATCTAAAATTAATAAAACACTAGTTGAAAGTTGCATGCACGGTTCTATGTCTTCTATGGATAACAGCTGTGTACTGAGGCGAGTTGACTGGTGTGGCTCAAACTTATTTGACCACAGCTATTAGTTTTAATTCCGATAACGCCGTTTCTTTCTTCTGCTTTATTTACTTCCTTACTCGCAGCACGATGCGAACTTCAGTTGGTAAAAGCATTGGCGTTCCGTCCTAAGCACCGTACTGCCGCCAGCCCGTTTCATATGGAAGTCCCCTTTCCGGGCGTTTGTCAAGGTGGCTAGAGATTATTGCTAGCCACCTTGAGTTGCACGTAGCAGTGTAATCGACCGCAGTAAGGAGAGTTGTATGCAGGGTCGCCTGGCTCTTCAACCGTACCCTTATCTGTTCATCAGAACTACTGTTCAAGCAGCCCGTGTCCTCCAAGCCACAGATGTCAAACAAGATTTACCAGTAAAGGATACCGTTGTATAGCTTTTGGTGACGATGAAAATAACATAACTGGTAAGCGGCGTCAAGTAATACGAGCAAAATTTTTTTTTGCCATACAATTAAGTTGCAGCCGAGTTTGACATTCTCTGGTGTTGCTTCTGTTGGCAGTTATCTGAGCTTGTCATCGTGTATCAACTTTTCATGTTGCAAGATGTTGCAAACTCTTAAAAAAGTTAAAATCAACTTCATCTTCTTGCAGAAAGTCACATCAATTCACCCAGGGACTGAACAGCTTGAACAAGAAATTTTGTTGTTGCTATTGTTTGACTGTTGGACAGCAAGTGGTTAATGATTTGTGGCCCGTTTTACATCAAGGCCTTATATTCGCGGTAGTTCTACCGGCTAGTTCTCCTTACTTGATTCGAGACTAGTTCTGCCATAGATGTAGGTATGGTTATGAAGCTCTGAGTTTTTAGAGTTGTAAGTCCAGTTTTACTTTGGAAATAGACTCAACGAAGTCCTTCCTTTAGCTCAGATATAGTCGAAAGAAAGAATCACGCGAAACGCGACGCTCGGTCCACGTGCACGCGTGTTCTTACTGCTCAACAACAACAACAACAACAACAACAAGCTTTATTTGCATGACTATAACAAAGTATTACAGTATTGCAAAAGACACTTACAATTTAATTATTAATTTCTTACTTAGTTGGAAAGGAGAAAGTAACATTTTCTCTCCCAGAGTAAAAGCATGTTAGAATCAGGTAAGTCTGTGTATGAAATCTAGAATTGCGATCATTCAAATAAAACTATTGAGTAGTTACTTTCCTGTGGAAGTGTATATTATCCTGTACAAGGTGCCTTCCACTTCTAAGTCCATGGATGAAAAATTCAAATGGAAATTGAGTTGTGTTTTTAAATGGTAATGATTGTTTGTTAGACTGGAAAAGGATCTTAATATCTAACTTTTGAGATTGTGGATGAAATCTTAAAGTGTGACTAAAAATGAAAGCTATTGAGCAGTAGTTTCATGTGGCATTGTTTATTCTGCTGTGCATGTGAGGTGGTTTTGTTGAGTCTGTCGATAAAAGCCAAAAGTGCGTCCATTCAAATGCTACCGAACATGTCTTCAGTTTCCTGTGATACAAGTACTGTTAATGAAAATAACAAAAAAGAGATTTTTTCACAAAAATTCCCTGTTTTAACGTGAGCGTCTGTGAAAGTGAAAAGTTTAGACGTAAGGATAATTGAATTGATGACAAATTCTATTTCATAAAATTGGAAAAAGATCAACAAAGACCCAGTCTGTTTTGGACTTGAAGACGACTCATACGAGTCACTGAAAGTGGCCTAATCAACACGTTTAAGCTCGTTCATCGGAGTGGATCCTTAAAGGGGCATAGTCACGAGGATTTCGCAGATTTTTGGTCAAAACTGTGCTAAAATTATCGGTAGCTAACTTTATCCATGCCAAACATTGTGTTTGAACAGTTAAAGGAACATGTTAACTTAATTTCATTAAGAGAAAACAAACCATGGCCATTTAATATCGATTTAATGTCGACACGCTGAAAGCATTTGAAAAGTTTAGCCTCATTTTTTCAAATTTCAATCCATTTCCATCCGTGCCATCCGTAGCAACAGAAGACAGAAAATAGTTTCAGTGAAGTAATATAGCCTTTGGTAACAAAACTAGACCATTATTTGTGGGCGTTCATTGATGTGAAGACATATTTTTGATTTTTAAAGTGAACTAAAATAGCGTGACTATGCCCCTTTAAAATGTAGAAACAAGGCCTCATGCCCAGCAACAATCTTCAACAATCTTCCTTCTCCAATACCCGTGACGGTTGGGCAAGAGTTCCATATTTGGACTGCAAGAGACATGATCGACTGCGGTGAGGACAGTTACAGTTCTGAGCCGGGTCGAACATGTGCTGATGTTTGTGAAGGTATGCTTGAATTTAGATCAAGCGCACAGAGATGGCCTTTGGAAAACTTTCTAATGATACAATTCCACACTTATAACTAACATGCCAACAAACTGCAGTGGAAACCGTATTTGAAGAAGTTTTCTTGCCATTATTTTTTTCAACCCCTTTGCTCATAGGACATTTACTGAACAAGAGGGAATTTAAGCACAGACGTCTGTGGGCCACGGACGGCCTGGCTTATGACGCCACCACGTTGACATAGCAGGTAACTGGATCTGGAAACAAAACAAGACCGTTGACGATGAACAAAAACAGGCTAACAAAGGAAACAGTCAACTTCCGTTGACCTCCCTGGCTTAGACTACGAGCAGTCTCTCTTTCAGTTCAGGGATAGTCGAGGGAAACAAGCAAGCGAAACGAGCGCGAAAATCACCCGCCACGTTGAGCGTGACACGCGTGTCACGTTTCAACGCGGTAGACAATTTAACGTGGCAGGTGATTTCACGCTCTCTCGCTTGTTCGTTTTCCTTGACCATCCCTGAGCAGAAAGAGAGACTGCTCGTAGGCTATTCTTGGCTCAGAAACGTCTCTTCTTAAGTTCCCGGATGTTTCCAGAAGCCTGTTGGATATGATCGATGTATTAAATAATCGATGAGGTGCGTACCGCCGATCGAGCTGGTTATCAACACCTCATATCCCACAATTGAAAGTGAAATAACTGTTTTGTTACTTTCTCAAATTCGGTTATCAATGCTCAAATTTTTTGCAAATTTTCCAAAACAAAAGCGTTTGCTTCGGGGCAAAAGCTTATGAACTCCACCGCACTTGACATGGTATCCAGTACACAAGTCTTCAGATGTCTGCAGAAATCTTTATTGAGAGATATTAACTCCAAAAATACTTTCTTCAGAAGAAAAGTAATGCACAGAAAGAGATTTTTTACTTTTTTCATCAAACTGATTCAAGAACGTGTTGGAAAGAGCATGTCAGAGCAAAACAAAACAATAAAAACGAAAATATTCAACTTCCTGTAAGAATCTGTATGTCAGGTACAACAAGGCCAGAAAATAATCTCTTGAGAAGGAAAGTAATACTGCGAAAAAAACTTGCCATTCTTTATAAACCTGAGTCGTAGTATGTCGGGATGTCAGTCAAAAACAAATAAAAAATGCACCAAGCTTTCAATTGCCTGTGAAAATCTGCATGGTAGAAATATTGGGTCCAAAAATACTTTCTTAAGGAAAGCGATACTCAGAAAAATGGTCTGTACTTCGTTATAAACTTGAAAGACGTTGTCAGATTAAAACAAGAAGAGAAATAGGATTCCTTGTAAAGATTTGTGTGCCTGAGATGTCCAGGAATGCTTTTGTAAAAAAAGTAAAATATTAAAAAGGTTTCAAATTTCATTACAAACTTGTTCCAGAGATGTGTTAAGAAAGGACGTTGTTAAGGGAAGTAAGAAAAAAAGACAAAGTAGAAAAGAGGAAGGATCAAAACAAGGCCAGGCATCCAAGCAGCCCAGTCGCGAAGAGCATGACGGGAGACTGCAGGGAGATTGCTGATCCAGTTATCGGTTGAGGCTGAGGCCCTGCAAAAACAAAAATAACAAAGTTTCATGGAGTGTCTGGGAAATCGAATAGCGGATAGGGAATATTAATACTGGTTAACAGTGACGAGCACCCGATGTGCGGAGCACAATGGGCATACAGTGGCTCACTATTGGGAGTAACACCAATTGTTTATGAATTTGTTAATTTGTTTTGTTTTGAAATTATGAATATATGAAACTCATATTTTTGAACTGCGGAATGAAGAAATAAGTGTAAAGAAGATCCTCGCAGTTATTAACGCAACTTATGCAGTTGCGAAAAGAAAGCCTGAAAAAATCAGGCTTGCCGGGATTCGAACCCTGACCTCTGCGATACCGGTGCAGCGCTCTAACCAATTGAGCTAACAAGCCAACTGGGAGCTGGTCATTAAATTGGTTCGTAATATACCCGGGAAAGATGAAGATGAAATTATGAATATATGAAACTCATATATTTGAACTGCGGAATGAAGAAATAAGAAATAATAAGAAATAATTAAATTGGTTCGTAATAGGACTTTCGGGCAAACAGGTCAAGTGTCAAATTATTACGAACCATAATTTCATCTTCATCTTTCCCGGGTATATTACGAACCAATTTAATGACCAGCTCCCAGTTGGCTTGTTAGCTCAATTGGTTAGAGCGCTGCACCGGTATCGCAGAGGTCAGGGTTCGAATCCCGGCAAGCCTGATTTTTTCAGGCTTTCTTTTCGCAACTGCATAAGTTGCGTTAAGAACTGCGAGGATCTTCTTTACACTTATTTTGTTTTGTTTTATAGGCCAAAAGAGGGTGAATAAAACCATCAGAAAGCTTGAATATTAATGACTGAAATAAATAATTTAATAAATGTAAGGAAATCAAGTCCTTACTTCTGCATTTTCTTTTGCCATCTCCTTTCAGACCAGGATTACACTTGCACAAGTAGGAGCCCGCAGTGTTTTTGCACTTTGCTTGTGGATGACACGGAGTCTTTTCACATTCGTTGATATCTAATGATTATAAAAAAATTAGTGGTAATCTGGGCGATATTACCGGCAGCAAAGGATTCCGGCCGCACATGTTAAACTTCACCACATTCTGACTGACATCACACAAATCGCAGGTAGTCCTCTTTTGGCCCCCGATTGCCCTTCATTGAAGGATGGATGTACAAGTCACTTGTACAAAATCCAGATATTTGTACCTAATCGTACCTTTTTGGTACGCTTCGGCGGCATATCAGGCGAGTTTGGTCGAGCCATGGTTCGTATTTTGGCGAGACGCAGTCGAGCCAAAATACCCATGGTGAGACCAAACGAGCTTGATATGCTGGCGAAGAGTATCAAAAAAGGTGCGATTAGGTATTTACCGTACCCAAATTCGTCCTAAAACCCGGCGTTTTTTTTTTCAGTTACCGTGATCAGTCAGGCGTTGTAGAGCGACACGTATTTACACTTTTCTGGTCATCAATACTCTTCTCTAACTCCTCATGTGCCATTTTATTTAATTCTTTTGTTTGGAGTTTTATTTTCTGAAACTTGGAAGTCCAAGTTAAGAAAGAAATTTGGAAAATCCGGCTCCATTTTGAAACCAAAAAAGTTTCAGCGCTGTCCGCAAAGTTCACGCGAGCGCCCGCCAGTGTAGCCGCTTCCAATTTTGGAGCGAAATTGTATTTTTTCTCCTCTCTTACCGTTAAACAAATTACTTTCTCTTTTAACAAATGCAATAGTTTTACGTTTCGTTGTATTTCTTTTGTAATTTTTGCCTCTAAAGTCTGCAAAAAAAATGCGAGTTTCACAAACTGTCCATGATATCGTAGGATATCAGGTCAGTGACTTGATATCGTAGAAAATCATGACAGTAAACAAGGCTTCTGATTGGCTAATTCACAATTTGGGTACGGTAATCACCCATAACGCCCGTTTACACATTCGTTGGATTTTAGCTGGGATAACTTAAAGTGTAATATCTAATTTCATGTGCAAACTTTTCAAGGAGATTTGAAACGATTTGTCCGCCTTTCAAACTTCGCGCCTCGCGAGTATTCACGACAATTTGACCATCAATAAACTTTCATTCAGTCACTCACCCACTCACTCACTCACTCACTCACTCATTCAATCATTTATCTCAGTCTAAGAAGATCTTCTAGAGCTTGCTAACAGGCTCAATTTTCTCATTTGCAGCTGGAAACGAGTAAACTGAGCCTAGTGTCTGAACTTTTTCGAATCTGTACAGCCCCTGTACTACCATCATGCCATAGTATAAACAGTGTCAATAAAGATTTTCCAAAATGGCTTTAATTTATGGCTTGTAACAGTTTCCAGTGTATAGTTGACCTCACCTTTACATCTGGTTTTGATTCCATTGTCTTCGTTGCCTGTTGGTTTAAATCCTGGTGCACATTTGCAATTGTAGCTGCCTGGTTGGTTGATGCATGTGGTATGCTCAGCGCATTCATTGAGATCTGCATTCTTGCATTCATCAACGTCTGAAAAAGGAACGTGGTATCACCGCGTTAATCACAAATTTTGGACAGCTAGTTGTGGATAAATAGAGGATGTTACACGGCAGCGCGAAGACATGAATTCTATTTTCGAGTGGTAAAAACAATATTTTACAAACGAGTGCAGCGAGTGAGTAAAATATTGTTTTTTTTTCCCAAGAAAATAAAATTCATATCTTCAAGCCACCGTGTAATTTTCTTTTTATTATATGGACAAGAGTATTTTTGCACAAACGACAGTGTAAGAGTGGGAAATGACGTAATCGATATCCTCACTAGTGAGGATATGGAAAATACGCCACTTGAGTCCCGGATGTAGTTTCGTATAAACTTTACGAGTGGTCTATTCTCCACTAAAACACTCTTGTCTGTATATTAATAAAATATATTTCTCCCACTTAATGTTTTATTTTGTTTCTCCAAGAGATTATGATACCAGGTGGAGGAAGGGGAGGCCAGGAGGTACCTTTTTTAAGAGGTGCTTTTTTTAAGCTCGCAGTATACTAAAAGGTACGGAAAATTGCCATTATATTATTTGAAAGGGTCTCAAAATCAGCTGCAAAGTGAAAGAGACGGCACCTAAAGCGAAGTATATGAAACGATGCCAAATTTTCAGAGAAATAACAACGCAAAAAAAAAAAGAAAAAACAAGAAGGACTAAGATCTCGGGTAAAAATGTGGCGATCCTAAGATATTCTATTGTTTTAGCTTACGCTCGAGGTATAAGATAAGGGTTTAATTTTCACTCTAGTTATATGAATTTTTCATTTTGTTAAAGAATTAGCATAAGGGTACGGGCTTGAGTCTAGAGCGCGGAGCCTCCCCGTATATTGCCCCTTCTCCTCCCCGAATTATGATGGTGTTCTCTTGACTTTCTCTCGCGCTCTTATTATAAAGTGTCGTCTTGGACTCACATTTCGTTTTGAAGCCCGATCTTTGCATCAGAAAACGAGGCTGAAGTTTAGTCTGTATGGCTCTGCCAAGTAACAAGGAACCTTTAAAATTTAGCGCAGTAGTACAAAAGGACGTGGGTAAACTTACCTTTGCATTGGAGGTCCATTCCGTTGGGTTTGCCGCTCTCTGTTGGTGTATATCCTGATTTGCATTCACAATCGTAGCCGCCTGGGTTGTTTATGCAGTTTGTGTGTTCACCACATGTGTTCAGACTTGGGTCCTTACATTCATCCACGTCTGAAAATTATTTAATGTCATAATAATATCAGAATTTTATCCAAATATAATAAGCTTCAAGAAAAGTTTACACAGTAAATTAAATCCGTGTGTTGACATCCCGAAGACCACGAGAACGAGTGAAAAAATTTGAAGACGGCGAGTTTGAACTAATACATTTTTTGCTAATACAAAACGCTATGGAAAGAATAGTCTCCTTTGGGAGAAGCCTTCGTGAATAAAAAAAATTGACACTTGACAAAACGGGTTGAAAATATTTGATTTAGTGGGAAAGGCGCGTCAATTAGCGGGATTAACAAGCCGAAGAATTTAAAATGACAAGAGTATGGGCAAAGTTACCCTGGCAGGAGACGTTTCCGGATTGCTCGCCATATGTTAATTCATATCCTGGTGCACAGTCGCAGGTGTAGCTGCCTGGGATGTTTACGCAAGTCGAGTGCTCTCCACAAGGATTTGTATTCTCGCATTCATCGTTGTCTGAAAATCAAGTGACAGGATTATGACACAATAAACTAGAGATCTGCAAAATTTACATTGAAGAAGAAAAACCATTTCAAATCTGCCAACTTGTCTCAAGACGAAGAATTAATCTTATAATATTATAAAGAAATGTAAGTATTTCCTTGGTAAGCTTAGTCTACACCCGGAGGCTCACGGAGGTCTGGAGCTCCGCTGTGAATTTAGTCATTACTTTAGTCTGTGGTAGATAACAAATTACTGGGAACAGAATTACATGGGTAAACTAACCTTTGCATTTGAGCTTCATTCCATTGGTTTTGCCGCTCTCCGTTGAGGAAAATCCTGATTTGCATTCACAATCGTAGCGGTCGCCTGGCAAGTTTATGCAGTTGGTGTTTTCACCACATGTGTTCAGAGTTGAGTTAAGGCATTCATTCACGTCTGGAAATCATGTAATATTATAATTAATGTTATCAGAATAAAATAAGCTTCAAAGATAATTTAGACTAAAACAGTGTTTTCATAAAGACGGTATCAGCTATAATTAAATGTTATAAAACGTAGGGTTAGTAGGGTCAGATAGTGCGGCTAATCTGTTTTCCATGAAGTTCTGTATGCATGGCTATGATGTCAGTTAACATTTCAGTTGTTTGTCTTTATTTTACAAAAGAAATAGGGCTCACAAAACAAATTGATAGTTTATTGGAAAATACACAAGCAGCCAGAGGGCTGAATTGGGTATATACAAAGCTAATATAATTGCAATAATATATGACAAAATTGAATTCCAAAAATATGTGCAAACCCTCGGATTGCGAGTAATCGTTTTCTTCTTCTTCTTTTTCTATAGTGCCATGTATCGGGACTCGGGAGGTCTCCTACGCAGGCAGACGTCATAAGTGATCCGGCGTCGCCCAACACTCCTTTGTGCTACGGCTGCGGCTACTTGGGAGACTACGTATCCGGCGGCGAAGCTGAGAGAAGCATGGGTGCCTAACTTGGATAATCTGAGCTTAATAACTTGTTTTAGAACGATAACGTTTACCTACCCTTGCAACCATAGACTTCCACCCTCATAGATGGGTGGTTGTGCCACGCCAGTACAACGAAGCGGGTGGCGTTTGTCCGGAATGGTGACTTAAAATCATAACGGACGACGGTATTCTGGTCTTTGTTTCCAGCAAACTCCTGAACCCATAAAAAACAGTAATGATAAATTAGAGAGAGTCATTGGAAAGATTAGCAGAGACTACCGTAGATGCTCAGCTTATTTAGCACTAACGGTGCTGCCAAAAGTAATGCGGGCTTCTGGAAACGAGACTGCTGAATTGCTGGGCTCCTTGTTAGTTATGAGCTGATGTATTAAGTACGACTCAGTTTTTTGGAATGATTCTTAAGTATTCTACTCAAACATTGGAAACTAGTGTTGATTCCTAATTATTCTACTCAAACACTGGAAACTTTAACACCCCACGCACTCAATGGAAGTACAGTGGTGAACTCAACCGCTAAAAACAATACATCGCTATTGTTCCTTATTTAGGGTTTAGTAATGGTAATTGGACTGAGTGAAGTACAATTCAGGGAGTAATCGGGCCAGCGCGATTACCCCTGAATTGTACGAACCGAAGTCCAGTTAACAATTAACAAACAACGGGTTAGTTTCTAAAGAAACTGTGGGGCTGCGTCGGTGGGGACGTGAAACACAAAATTTTGCATTTGTCAACTGAGTTGATAAGGTAGATCGGCCACCGTAAAGAGATTGAAAGCTGACGTTTCGAGCGTTAGCCCTTCGTCAGAGCGAATCCTCTGACGTAGGGCTAACGACGAAGGGCTAACGCTCGAAACGTCAGCTTTCAATCTCTTTACGGTGGCCAATCTACCTCATCAACTCAGTTGATTAATCCAATATTTTCAGTTACCAATTAATCGTATGTATATCAAAATGCGAGAGTAGAAAACCTACGTGTCCTTCGGGGATAGATTCTTTTATTATCAGTTTTGCAAGCAGTGGAGAAACAGCTAAAAAAGAACCCATTTCAGTGCACCTGATTGATGCGCGCGCGGCGTAGTTGTCCGATTACAGCTGAGCTATTCAAAAAGTTCAAATTGGACAGCTGTAATTGGACACCCACGTGATCACCCTCCAATTACGTATCAAATACGTGCGAGGAGAACCAATCACAATCGAGCATTTTGTTATAGATACGATTATTCTAGAAATTGGACAATGAGGGCGCAACAGGCCCCCTTTGGGGCCCATTTTTGTAGCATCTATTTACTCACTAGAGGGGGAGTCTAACAGGAGCTTTCATTGATCAAAGTTTCATTAAAATTTTGAGAAACAAAGGGAAATATCTGAAGTTATCAATTTTAGCTGATCAAACAAATTTAAGATTAGTGAATGCAGATATGTGTAATATAACTCGCAATAATGTAAATTCTAGTAAATTAGAGAGAAAGAAAAGAAACTAAACTTAAAGCTCGTTAAATCACATTAATAATTTAAGTGCTCTTAAAATAGTCATCGTGATGCAATTGCATAGACTTTGTGGCCAATATTTTTTGAATTGCAGAAATTCCGCAATGGTGCACTCTATAGAATAAACCCTGATTGTTGTTTACTTCTGACAAAGAACTATTTGTTCCCCAGCTGTGATTGACCAACAAAGAGCATGCACAGAAAAATGCTTCGAAACGAGTTGCCATACAAGCCGACTATTTATGAGAAGCTAAGAGGGTGGTACTGGGTTCAGGCTACCGTCGAAAGGAACAAGGCGGTCAAAACATGACTGCAATTCCGTGTCTTACCTTGTCCTCTTTATGTCCTTTCTCGCGATAGTAAACCATCTTGTTAGCGGAAAAATCAAAATATGCAAGCTTGTACTTCGTTACCCAGTTCTTATAGCGTCCATGTCTGCCTTGCGTTGCCACACCTGTAACAATGACGGGTACTTCTGGGAATTGAACTTCTAACCATTCCTTGCCAGGTTTCGGGTCCTTCTTAGCTACCCAACCTCCGGCATGGACCCAGCCACGGTCATTCTGTTTTCTGTTTAGTCTTCCAAACCTTCCGTTTTCGTAACTATTCCAGGCTGAGGACCAATTGAGGTGATGGTCAGGGACGCCATAGGATTCCATTCCCAAAGCTCTGACATGTTTACATTTCAGAGAGTGATCTCCTGAAAAAAAATCGTTTAAGGATGACACTGGGGATTATTTCTTACGTTGTAATAAAAGGAAAGAAAAAAGCCAAAAAAGCCAAAATCTTAACATCATTGCTCAATAGTCAGAGCGTTTTTTTTTTATTCGTTTATAATATAACAACTTTTTAACGACTTCTATGTCAAGTGGTTTCAAAACTCAGGGATACAACTGTACGAGTCGATGTTGCCAAGTCTCACGTTCTTGCTCTTGGCTCCTTCCGAATTCTTTCATTTCTTCATTTTTTTCAGTTTTCATTTTTTTTTCTACTAATATTGTTACTACATATGATTACTGTTAGATATTTCATATAGCTTTTATATAGGTCTAGGTCTTCTTGTTATAATTAGTTACATGAACTGTGCTGAGCTTTTGATCATTTATGTTATTATGTTAAAAAGCGCATTTTATTATTAATATCATTTGCACCTTCGGCTAGCGTTTTACCATATATTTCTTTCGTGCACTCGCCAGTTTCTTAGGGTGGGAGTAGGGTAGGAAAATTGTTGTTTATCCACGGTATTTCCTCCAGGCATAACAGCTAACTAATTATCTAACTAATAAACTATTACATTGAAAAAGTAAAAGAAAATAACCTGCTTTACGAGAAGCCGTACCTAAAAACTATAGCTCCTATTGTAGATCATTCTGTAAATTACGGTTGGCAGTTTTATTTTGAATTCATTCTGAGGAAAAGCGACTGTCTTATACCCAGAGGTAAACTGTTCCATAACACAGCCCTGCTATAACTGAAGTTTCTTTTGCAATAATTAGTTCCCAGCTATGGTGTGGCAAGCCTATACATTTGCTATCATAGGTCAGGGTGTCGGACGCTAAGTCGGAACGCTGAAGAAAACGAGCAACCTCGTTCCTAGGGTCTCTCTTCTTCCTGTACCACGGGCCGCAGGGATGGCGCAGTGGTGAGAGCACTCGCCTTCCATCAATGTTGCCCGGGTTCGATTCCCGGTCCCGGTCTCATATGTGGGTTGAGTTTGTTGTTGGTTATCGTCCTTGCTCCGAGGGTTTTTTTCCGGGCACTCCAGTTTTCCTCCCTCCATATAAAAACCAACATTTCCAAATTCCAATTCGACCTGGACGTTTAGTAGGGCCATAAGGGAAATAAAGTGTTTATTATTATTATTATTATTATTATTATTATTATTATTATTATTATTATTATTATTATTATTATTATTATTATTACTTTGGGACGGAGGTTGGAAAACGAGAACTAATATTCAGGAACCATGTCATTTTCGGCGTTAAACGTCGTAACAGCCTTAACAGAGCGTTACGGTCAAGTTTTACCCAGTGTCATTTCATTTTCTGGTGAAAATACTTCACTATCACAATCATAGTGTGTCTGAGGAGTTAATGAAGCGAGGGGCACGATTCTGTTATTTTTGCAATTTTTGAGAAGACGTTTTGAACAGCATCCCTACACCACACTGAAGTAACCGAAATGAGGTTGGACTAATGAACTAAAAATTTTAAGTAGCTATAGAGTCTCAAATGGGACAAAATGGAGAATACGTTTCATGGCGCTAATGCCGGAAGCAATTTATTTAGATCGCTTAGTCATGTCTCTTCAAGCGAGATTTTCATTAATGTGCACACCTAAAGATTTAGTTTTCAGACTTGTTTAACTGGGAACTGACTGATTTTGGCAGTAGGATTCACTGAAAGAAAAGTCTTGCTTCTATTAACACTGTAATGATTTTTTTCCTCGACAACATTACTTGCGTGCGTTATACTAGTATCGTCTGCATTCTAAGTTGCAAATGGAGGAGACAATCAGATAGATCATTTCTACATAATTAAGAACAAAATAGGCCCCAGGATACTTCCTTTTGGAGCACAATACTGAAGGAGCCTTTTGGACCGGACTTGGTGCAATTTATTACGTATGTTTGGGTACGGTTTTTCAAATAAGAACTGATACCCAGTTGTTTTGTGGGACTCTGAATATCACAATTCTGTAATTTAGAAAAAAGAATATCATGGTCCACGCTATCCAAGCCCTTCTTTAGGTGAAGGAAAACAACGGCAGTCATAAACCGACCTTGATCAATGTTCAGAGACTAGCTGTGGCTCGCTGCAATTTATCCCAGGGGGGTACTCCGGATTTCAAGTGACGGGGATAATCTGGGGATTTTTTTGGGTTTGAAATTTTCGATTCCGGGATTTTTTTGGGTAGGAAAATTTGGCAGGTATTTTTTTCGTTGGCTTGATTTAAGTAGAGGTTTTTTTGGTATTCAAAACAATCTGAAGATTCGTGGTAGTGCCCGTGTATCCCGGCCTCGAAGTTCTGCGAATAAAGTACAACCAAACTTGATATTGCCCGGGTGGTCTTGTTTAGAGAGGTCATTCATAATGTTACTGGGTCAGTTGGGTGTCCCAGTGTTGTTAGAATGACTACCAGATGAGGAAAAGATAAAATCAATTGGTATGATGAATATAAACAAACACAAACATTCTATTTCTAGTGTTTTTGTGTGTGTGTGTGTGTGTGTGTGTGTGTGTGTGTGTGTGTGTGTGTGTGTGTGTGTGTGTGTGTGTGTGTGTGTGTTTTATCATTTAATCCTTTCTAGAAATTAAGGCTCGGAAATTCGGCAAGGGATTTTTGGAGGGTTAATTTTTGGTCCAGGGATTTTTTTGGGTTTTGTTGGAAGCCCAAGGTATTTTGGGGGAGTTTTGATTTTTGCCCCCATTCGATCATCCCCATCACTTGGAACTCGGAGTACCCCCCCTGGGCCATTAATGCAGGTAAGGTGACGAGTGAAGTGAGCCGGAAAACCTGATTGAGGCTGGAAAGAAGATTGTTTGTGATTAAATAACGATATAACTGATCATAAATAACGCCGTCAAAAACCTTAGCCATAACTAGAATAACTGAGTTTGGTCGGTAAGGAAGGAAGGAAGGAAGGAAGGAATAAAGGAAGGAAGGGAGGAAACGGTACCAAGTTGAGAGAGCCTCAGGAGCTGCAACTAAATTTTCTAAAGACCTTTCAGAAATTTCTGTTTCATTCGATTCCCTTCCAGGGATTTCAAAAATTTTGTTCACACGGAAAGTACCCAGTGTTTCGATAACAACTCTGAACTGGTGTTTCGTTTTACTCTAAGTGATCTGCAGCTAATATAATAAGATTTTTCTTACCTTTCTCTGCTTGCACAAATCCAAACAAAAAGAGAAATAAAATTCCAGCAGCCACTCCTTTGTGTATCGACGCCATGGTGGGTCAAAACACCCAGCACTCGCCTCCAAACACGCTGCTTTCGGGTGGGCTGTTTCTGTGAATTATCCACTTATCCACTGATCACGTCACTATAAGTAATTGTTCGAACGAAAGAAAAATAAAAGAACATTAGCCGCACACTTAAATATGACGTAGAAATATGTTAGATTACTTCCTCTCATCTATGTTAATTAAATGTTTATTTTGGGCAAAACATACCAGCAGACCCGACTGATATTACCGCAACGTTTCCACTGTCCGGTGCAAACGGTACAAGAACTCCATCCCACTTTTGCTTTTTGCAACGACCGTGACAACGACAAAACAATGAGATTCGTGGGTTTGACCATAGGAGAGCGTTGATGCGTAAAGAGCTGTGTAGTACCTGTTTAATTAATGTGATAGCTATTCGAGCTGAGAAGACTCCATCATAAAAGTGACAAAGGTTCTCTTGAGAAATTCTGGACGAAACTTCTAAAAAGTAACAGAGTCTGGTTTTTTATTCCAGTCACAAATTCATTTTCTTCCCTGCTTGTCTGAAATTATTAAAGAAAGAAAAACTCATCTCGTTCTTCCCCTTTCCATTGTTTTCTCGCTTTTGAGACTCCATCAACTTTTTTGTTAAATGCGGCTTGGTCTCAGTGAAATCAGCAAAATCATAAGCTATAAGCACCTTTTGCGCAATTTCTCTGCACGCAGCATTTCAAAATCGCAATCAGATTGCCGTAAAATCGGCCTTAAATTTCATCAAAAATCACCTGCGAGATGCCTTTTTCTCATGCCTTTGCACATCTTTTCAAAGTTTTAAGCAAGTTCCACTAGATCGTTAGTGAAAATAATCGATGTTCCAAAGGGTCAATATGGGTACAAATAGTTTTTCCTAAATTAAATGGTACCGCACACGTTGTACTATAAGAAAAATTGTGTCAAAAATCCCTCATGTAAACCGCCAGTATCCGTTTACACCGTGCCACGATGTGTGCCGGCTATCAAGATCCAAATCAAACCGGCGTAAAGTTGTAGCCAAACGAAAGTGCGTGGGGTTTGAAACCCCTCACAAAATCACCGCGAAAAAATAACATTAAAATTAAAAACTACTTTAAAAAAGAGAATGAGCGCTGCAAAAGCTTTCGATCGAAGCTTTCGACTTGGTCATTATAGTTAGGCATAACAAAATGAAAAAAATTACCTTCACTTTGCGGTCCTCTGCAATCTGCAGAACAACTTGGCAAGTGACCGTTTTTAACGTACTGCAGTTCGTTTAATACACGTCAACATTGCGGCAGCGTGCGTACGATTTGTTCACAAAATTCGTCGTTTGCACATCCCTTGCAAGTAACTAACCCAACGGTAAACCCAACACAGTCTTCGACGAATATGTACAATTGAGCTTGAAGAAATCTTCTGTGAAGTTATTTCTTTGTGTAAACAAACAACTATCGCAATAGCATTTTTTAAACGAAAAGAACGGGAAAAAATAGTTTCGTAGTTTAATAGTTTTTCCGTTAGAAGAGAGTAGATGCTCGCGCGTGATCGGAAGCAGCCAAGAAGGTGTGTCCCCGCAGCGCGCGCTATAAAAGAAATCTGAATCTATCGCAGTGGTGTGGTGACTTTGTTTGCTTCTTGTTTGGTTTTACTGAAGCTTGGTCTGTGCAAAGATAACTTGTTATGAGTAAAGTAGCCGACTTAAATATTTAATCAACATTAAGAGGTTTAAATCTTACCATATTGATATTTGGCTTTTTCTGAGAAAAGAGCCAAGAGGATGAACAAGCTTTCATTTGGTACCGAGTTGTCGGAATCAATGTGAAGACCATCCTTGGAGCTGATCGCTTTTTCTTTTTTTCGTCCTCTCCTCGCCATCATTGAATTTCAGTAATATAACTGAGTTTACCTTAGTAGGTTGGAAGGATTGTTTTTTTAGAAAACGATTCATTTCGTTCGTATTTCGTATACGACTGTCGGCGGAAAACATTTGAACTCGCCTCCTGCGTAAGGTTTTGGCGCGAAAGTTTGGCGCCTTTCCTCTGGTTGCAGACGGCCTGTTGCAGAAAAAAAATAGCCTGTTCCAGGGGTTCAGATAGTAGAGTGCGAGCGAAAAATATAGCGAGCGAGAGGTGCTCGCTATATTTTTCGCTCGCGCTCTACTATCTGAACGCCTGGAACAGGCTAAAAAAAAAACGCCAATCTGTGATGTCCAAACTGGGACTGGTGGTCGCTGAAAAATTCTGTTAACAATATATATTAAGAACTATTCAACGTGAATCCACTTGATATGAGCCTACAGTCATTCGATTTCCTGGAAGCCCCCGATTTGACTTTCAAAATAAATTTCTTTTCATAGTATCTAAACTGTCAAAGCCAACAAGTCAGCTGGGAATCATATGCTTGCAAATTGGCGGCGACTTCAGAACATTTGGATTAAGAAAATATAAGGGAGATTAAACCCCAAGCAGCTGACATCTGTATTTAGAGTCTCATAATAGTTCTATCAAAGTTGGCGATTCTATGGGACCGATTTAGCTTACCGACTTGTCAGGGGCTACCAGAGAATTTTAGCAAAATACTTGAGATATCATTTTCTACTTTCTTATATTGCTTCAGAGCTTTTTGAAGGCAAATTTGTGTAACCTAATATAGGTTGATCAGGAGCCATAATCGGGGACGGAGACCGTAACTGAATACCATTTTCAGTGATGGGGCTGGCCCCATCGAAAAAGACAAATGTGCTATTTTTAGAAAAAATTGCGCCATCGCGCGCGTGAAACACGCGTGTATGTTGCGAGGATGCCGCGCAAAGAAAAAACAAACAAAATGGCGTCGGAAATTACCTTCGTTGGAGATGAAGAAATCCAGTTTTTGTCATCAGTGACAATTCCAAATCTAAGGCAAGCCCTTGAGGAGAACTTTTTGGATAGCGACTCTGGATACGAGGATTGTACAAGTGATTCCGATGATGGAAGTGAGAATATTTTAGAAAAATCCTGTAGCGAAGATGCGTCGGACATGTCGGACGAGGATTTCCCCGTTAGACGGAACAAACGTTTTGCGGGCCAAAATGCGTCGAACGACGAAAAAATCAGTTGAAGGCGAATCAGGCAGGAAAAGGGAAAATACATCCCGAAAATGTTTTTCCTCTGAGGACGTACAGAGATTGGAGGGCAGCCGCAAAGACTATAAAATGATTTTCCATGCACGTTGTGAAGAAAAGTAACGCACTGATAAATCGTTGTCACTATTTCCCCAGCAAGAAAAATAGTAACATAGATTCAAATACCGAATCATTAAAGAAAACGTTTGCCGAGATTTCGCAGCGTATGTTTATAATGAAGACAAAGAATAGTGAAAAGCGCGCTTTGTTTTCAATCAAATACTCTCGCCGTGCGTTATCAATCGTCGACAAAATAGAGAACTGGAAAAACACCAAGAAAAAACTACTTCCGTCGATGAGAAGGAGAAAGATGAAGTGAAAATTCATGCTGCCCTAGTACTGAATATGACTTACTGGGTAATTTACGAACCTAGAAGAGATACATAGCGCAGTGGACATGGCAAGGGTTTCAACGACAGAGTGAGCTTGATTTTTTTTCTCCGCCAGCAACCCGGCGAGAAAAATCACTTTGTATCGAAGCAAAATTAACGAGAAATTACAACTGAACGTCACTGAGACACAAATGCTTGATTTCTTAGGACGAACAGAAACTGTAGAAATAGAAATATAAGCTTATGTTAAGCATTTAGCGCTGTGTTTACAATTTCTTTCATCGTCAACTCAATCACTTGTTCTTAAAATTTCACAAACAGTAGGTTTTATACGGAAGGCTTTGAGTCGGAAATATCGACACAAGACAAAATAAGCACAGTAAAATAGGAAAGAGGCATTTAATAAAAATTGTCACACTTTTTATGGCGAGTCAGTACAAAAATCATGCAGCAGTCTGAACAAAAAGCATTAGACAAATTCAGTATCAGAAAAGGCGACATTTTTTGGCTATACCACGCAAAATTGACACTGGTTTACCTGTACTCGTTGTGGCTCTATCTGTGTTCCCTTGAGCAGCTCTAGACATTTAGACATAAGTCGGATGCCATGTAAAATATGTTGAATCGCTTTCACATTTGTTTGAGTGTTGTTTTTACCATTCCGTCCGCGGGCTCTAAGCTGAGAACAATTCCGTTTTGTGGTTTGCGTGTAAAAAGTAAGATGGTGAATTCTAATGTTCCTCACCTCCGTAGTCCTGTTTCGGTGAGCTGCATAGAAATTATCGTTCAAGCTTAATTATTAATTCTCCCTTCAGTTCGATCAAACAAACACATGATGGCTCCGTTGTCATCGTTGTGCGAACGGAGCGATTACAAACTCTTTCATTTGAACTCCAGCAGCCATAACGGTGAGATCGTACAGCTTCAATCCGCTTTGAACGACGATTCCAACAATTTTCAGGAAAACTCAAACACGTGCCACATTTCAGAGCCCATAATTGGAAGATTTTTCCCAAACCTTGTGCTTGTACGTTCACTTCGGAGCAGTTTCATTGATTCCTTTAAGAACTTTGAATGGGGCAGTTGTGAAACCATTGTTCATTACTGTACTGAGAATGTTTTTATAAAAAGTTTGTATCCAGCGAATCAAAGACGGGCCAAAGTTGAAAATAGAAAGCGCCTTGACCATGAAGAGACGATTAACAGAATCGAAAGCTTTTTGGAAATCTATAGCTACTAATAATCCTTGGATTTTATTCCTTTCTGTATATTCTAAGATGTCATCTATTGTTCTCACGGCATCAAGGATCGTTCTGCCCTTAACATAAGCGTTTTGATTGAAATGTATTATTTTAGGCAATACCTTCTGAAGTCTTGTGGCGATTGCCTTTGAGCCAATTTTAGTGTCAACGTTAATCAACGAAATAGGTCTCCAATTACTTATGTGTCGTTTGTCTTTCCCTTTCTTTTCTATTAACTTAATGACGGCCTGTTTTTGAGTATTTGAAAGTTCACCAAAGTCATATGAATAATTAAGACAATCAACAAGTAAATTTCCTAAGGGATTCCAAAACGTTCTATAAAATTCAACGGTGAGGCCATCGTTACCGGGCGATTTGTTATTTTCGAACGACTGAAGGCAATCAAAGCACTCTCTAACCGACAGCTTTCCTTCACAAACACTTTTCATTTCATCAGTAAGTTTAGGAATTTCTGGTCTTTGAAAGAATGGATGATTTTCATCTACCACCTCTTCGTTTGCCGCGTACAAATCCGAGTAAAAATTTTCAATTTCCTTCATAATTTTCTTTGGATTTGTGGTGAGGATGCCTTCATTAGTAAGCATCTTTCGCATACAACTCTTGTTCCCCCTGTAAGATTCAAGCCCTAAAAAATATTTGTTGCTTTTCTCACCTTGTTCATACCAATTTGCTCTCGAACGAATTATTGCTCCTTTGGCAATGTAATCAAAGTGCGAGTCATATTTCATTTTTAAGCATTCTAAATTCTCAAAGTTGGACGTAGATGAGTCAATTGAGAGTGCTTCCTCAGCTTGCTTTAGTGATGTCTCGATTTCCACCAAGTCTTGCCTTTTCTTTTGAGCTTTTCCTTTGCTATATTTTATAGTAAATTGCCGCACTCGATATTTAATCAGATCCCATAAAACTCTTTTATCGGTCACTTCATTAAATTCCTGAAGCCATTCTGGTATTTTTGCATTAATTGCGGAAACATAGTTTTCATCCTCAGTTAGACTGCAGTTAAATTTCCAATATGACGGACCACGTATCTGTTCGTCCAGACTATTGAAGGAGATAACTATTGCCGAATGATCAGTCCTTATAGCTGTCTTAATACTAGTCTCCTCTACCTCATCTTGACAAAAATCGCTAACAAGCCAAAAATCCAATCTCCTCTGGATAAGGGGCTTCTTTTGTCTCCAGGTGAAAAGCTTGATTTCCGGGTTTCGGATTCTCCATATATCAATTAAGTCATAATTTAAGCAGATGTCATCCAAAATTTTCGATGACTCTTTCACCTTAGGGACTCCTCCGGAGCAATCCAGATCTGGATCATTGACAACATTAAAATCTCCCCCAATTATAATTCTTTGATTTTGACAAGTAACGAAATCATCTAATTTTTTTTGTAAGTCTTCGAAAAAGGAGCATTGCTCTTTTGTCTTATTAGGTGCATATATGTTGCCCATAATATAGTTAGAACCTTGTACGGTTACATCCAGCAAAATATACCGTCCATTATCATCTGCCAGTTTGGATTTCATGTCAAATTCTAAGCCGTCTTTTATCAATACTAATACACCACAGCTATGATTAGAGCCATGTGCGAAAAACATTGGACCTTTCCACTGACACCTCCAGTTATTTTCAATTTCTTTTGAACTGTAAGTTTCTTGTAAAAAGATAACATCTGCATTTTGCTTTTGAAGCCAAATTAATAAAGCCTTCCTTTTTTCCATAGAGCGAATACCTCGAACGTTTAAGGACAACATTTTAAAATTTAGACTATTGTTCTCGAAATGTAGAGTTAATGATAATTTGGACCAAATTTTCTCCCCCAGTAAAGTGCATCACAAAAGGTAATAGATTTAAGGTGATGAAATCGTGATAAATAAATATTAAAACTACTACACACAACAAAGGCTTAACACTTCTGACGTTACACAGAAATAGCACACCTAGACAAATTAACATATACACACAAACACACATCGAATTTGATTAAAGAGGCCGCTAGAAATAATCCTAAATGCGACCTTTTGATTTGGGCTAGCAAAAGTAATAAAAGTGCTGCTGTTGCATCTTGGCGGCGGCTCATCCGCCGCGTTCAAGTACGGATATAAGCATGATTTAAGAGAACTTGTAGCCGAATAGTGGCTTAGGGCAAAATTTACATAAACATATAAAGAAAATCAAGAGATACCAAGTGGTTTTCCTATAGGCCAAAGTTTCCCTCTAACAAACAACTTATCTGGTTGAGATTTACTGAAATAAGCGGGAATTCCTCTCTTTTTAGCCTCTTTAAAGGTTTCCATTTGTCGCTTTCGTCTGTTGATGATCTCGGTTGGGAGGTCTTGAAAGATTTGGAAGTCAGTGTCTTTTAGTCTACGTCCCAGCGAAAATATTTGTTGAACGTCTTTGTATCTAAGAAAGCGCGCCAAGATTGGACGAGGTTTTCCCTCTTTACTTTTTCCAACACGGTGGACTCTTTGGATTTCAACATTGTGGGCGTCCGCAAAACCAAGCTCACGTTCCAAGAACTCTCTGACAATTTTCTCCGTGTCTTCGCTTCCGGCGTTCGATGCTGTCGTGGGTTCTTCGGGTATGTTCATAAATTTAATGTTTTCTCGCCGGGAGTATGCTTCTAAATATAAGTTTTTCGTGTAGATTTCATTTATCATATCTTCGTTCGTCTTTGCTTTTGTTGAGAGATCCGTTATCAAAGTGTCCGCTTTCTGGAACGCATCTACTTTCTCCTTGAGATCCTCCCCAGAGAAGTTTAGGCTGGATTTCAGATCATCTATGTCTTTCTTTGCTGTCGCTTGGAAAACTTCTAATTTTTCTGTTCGCCTTTCCAAGTTCTCTAGCTTGGATTCGATTTTCTTCAGGGAGGATTCTATCACGTCCAGTTTTTCCAACTTTTCCAGAATTGATTTTAACGTTGCGGCGAGGTCTTGCGACATATTCAAAGCTGTCATCACTTCATCCTCGTGCAGCGGTCCTGATTGAATTGGAGAGGTGGATTGCTTGGATTTTTTGGTTTCTGGTGAGCTAACAGTTTCGTCAGAAGAGGCCGATGGCCTAGGTCTTCTCTTGTTCAAAAATTGGTCGAGAAATTCAGCCATTTGCCACTAAGGCATTCAGAAATGGGCGGATAGCCGCGAACAACGTCCTCACGCCGCCATTGCTCGACCCAGACCCCCCTTCTTAAAGGTGTCAGACAAGGTGATCCATTATCTCCATATTTATTCATCATCTGTTTAGAAATCTTAGCTATTAACATTCGTCTTAACAAAGAGATTCAAGGTATACTAGTGGATAACGAGGAGATTAAATTAGAGATTTTTGCTGATGACTTGACAGTTTTTCTGAGAAATTATACCTCTCTCAATGCCTTGTTAGAAACTGTGGATAGTTTCACCTTATGCTCTGGGCTAAAAATCAATCACCAAAAAACAGAGGTAATGTTATTGGGAAACATCAAACAAACGTCGCCGACGCTAACAGTCTCCGCCGACAGAAATATCACTATTAAACGGGCTATCAGGATTTTAGGTGTTCATTTTACGTACAATCAAGCCCTTTGGAAAACGCTGAATTTTGATGAAATTTTGAAATCTATCAGAGAAAAGCTGCAGTTTTGGAATTGGAGAAACCTAACAGTGCTTGGTCGAATACAAATCATAAAAACATTTGTTGTTCCGATCTTCATGTATAGGGCTGGCTTGGTGTACGTACACAAAGACATCATCAAGGAAGCAAACAAAATTTTATTTAATTTTATTTGGAAAGGAAAAGATAAAGTTAAACGCTCAGCCTTGATATGTGATGTGGAAAACGGTGGCTTAAGGGCACCACATTTGGAATCAATCATTAAGACACAGCGAATCATGTGCTGCAAAAAATTTGTTGAGGCGCAGCAAAGTAGCTGGAAATTAATCCTCTCGCATTATTTAAAACAAGTTGGTGGTAAATTAGTCCTAGGTTGTGGATTTGACATTAAGAAACTTCCTATCAAACTGCCTAGATTTTATGAACAGTGTTTACAAATCTTCGCTGAACACTCCGCGGCAACGGAAGCAAACATTCAAAACATTGCAAGAGCGAGTACAATAATATGGAACAACAAACACATTTTAATTGATGGAAAATCAGTGTTTCATTACAGCTTATTTAAGAAAGGAATAGTCACGCTTGAAGATCTTGTAAATGACAAGAATGAAGTAATTGTCAAGCAAAACCTAAGTGAATCAAATTTCACACCTATGGAAGTGTTTCATTTGATGCAAATTTATGACGCCCTACCGACGCATTGGCGAAATTCTTTGATATTTTTTGGGCCCAAAAGTGAGAAAGCTTTTGTTTTAAATGATCATATCAAACTACGTTTAAAGAACGAGCATGTGCGAATCGATAAAGCTATTTCTAAAAATATTTACAAGGAAATACGATCAAAGTATGAGACCGCTCCAACTGCACAAGCGAAGTATAAGGATCAATTCTCAAGTACATGCTTGGAATGGCATGAAATATATGAATTGCCATTTAAGATTCTTATGGATACAAAATCTCGGGAATTCCAGTATAAAATCTTAAACAAATACTTATCCACGAACTCATTTCTTAACAAAATAGGTGTGACAACTTCACCATTATGCACATTCTGTGAACAAGAGAGCGAATCCCTTGAACATTTATTTATTACGTGTCCCTATGCAAAGAGTTTCTGGCTGGACTTCATTAGTTGGTGTAAAAAAATAAATATAGATCTGGAGGAACTTTCAAGCACTAATATACTTTTTGGAATATGGCAAGGGAAGGAAGACTTTCTACTAATCAATCATCTTATAATCTTAGCAAAGCAACACATCTATGAATGTCGCATGAAACGTGTCCATCCATCTTACAGAATCTTTACAAATAAGGTTGAATACGTTTATCGATTAGAGTCACAAATAGGGAAATTAAATAACAAGGAGTCCAGTCACAAACGTAAATGGAAAAAGTATACAGATTAAATGTTTTAAATAGGACTTAGCTTTCCCTCAGTAGCAAGTTGTAATCATGTAAATAGATATTTGTAGGTGATGTAAATAACCAGTTTGGCTTGTAAGCGTCACATCAATGTATGTTAGTATTGTTGTAAATAACTTACGTAGTAAGCTTGTAATAGTATTGTAAGTAATGTGTCTGTGTTGTAATAAAGGTTGCATTAAAAAAAAAAAAAAAAAAAAAAAGTTTCATTGATTCATTCAGCTCCGCAAAGAAACGCTGCAACACTTCGCAAGGTTTTGGCGCCTTTTTCGGTCAGTCATGTGATCGCGATCGATTCCTGTTCCCTTTTATCTCGGAGTTTCTCTCTTTGTTTTCTCTTTCTTGATTTCATAGCAATTAGTGATTGCGTTTTTAATAATAAAAACCATTATGTACTCGGGCATACTGGATATCAAATAATTATAACCATCTTGGTCATATCCACGTTGAACGCAAATTTGCGTGTAGCCACGCGCGTTTATGACGTTGAGGGTGGCGCAATTTTTTCTAAAAATAGCACATTTGTCTTTTTCGATGGGGCCGCGTGGATCCCGCGCTTACGGTCTCCGTCCCCGATTATGGCTCCTGAGGTTGATGTGTTCGGAATTTCAGCTGACAATTTTGGCCGCAGAAAATGGTAGGAAACAGAATCCCGTTCGCCGAATTTCCGAAAATGCTGGCTGACTTTAGGGGCCGATTACATGGCGAATTTCAGCCCGGGCTGAAATTTCGGACCGCCCACCAGGCTGAAATTTTGTTGCGATTACATGGCGATTACATGGAAATTTCAGCCCGGGCTGAAACTCTGTTCATGTAATCGCAAACGTCTTTTTAAGAAGATTTGTTCAGGCAGCCGAGCTGAAATCTCAGCCCGGCTAACCGGGCTGAAATTTGCCAGGTAATCGGCCCCTTAGAGTCGCCTTATTTTATACTCTAAACAACATACCAGTCCTTCCCAAAACACTGAAAACAATAGGAATTAATCAGTCCCCGTGTTACGAAAAGTCTGAGGTGATGTTTCGCCAAAGAAATCTCTAGTTTTCACTACAATATCTCGGGCGATTTTAATAGGCCTTCCGAACAGATATCTATTCCCCGAAACGAGCATTTGGACCCTGATTTATTTCTGGGAAGTAATCTCACCCGAATGGCCCACGAGTGACATCACATGATTAATCAAAAGAGAAGAGACTGGGTAAGAGTTGGTAATCTTGTGTTCAACATGGCGGTGTGATGAACTGATAAACAACAAATTTTAGCACGGCCCCTCGCTCCATAACCTAACCAACACGATGCAGCAACGTTTAAACGGCTTAAAAAGCCGAAGTGATGACTCCAGACTACAAGCTGCCAAAGATCTTCAGCATTATGTATCCACCGAGCTTCGTGAAGCTTCGGCAGAGCAGTACACGAGTTTTATGGACGAGTTGAACCACCATATTTTTGAGATGGTTTCGAGTTCGGATGCGAACGAAAAGAAAGGGGGGATCATGGCGATTGGTGAGTGCTAGTATCTTATAAATAATAAACTTGTTAGTAGTAGTTTTCACCTCTTACTTCAGCCGTCGTTTGCTTGATAAAAAAGGTTTGTCGTGCTGTGGGATGTTGAATGAACATTAGCTTTTTTCACGGATGGTCTTAATTCTCTCTGACAGTATACTGGTACCCTCTTGCTCACTTTCCTTGTAGTAAACAGTGTCAGTTGGTATTTTATCGAGTACTAGAGAATCAAGAATCAATAAAACTCTTGGCTATATAAACTATAGAATACAGACCCACTCTTTTGCTTGTGTGCATGGGGGCTTATTAAAGTTCCTGGCTATAAAAAATAAAGCAATTCTCCACCTTGCCTTTCTTTAGTTGCTCTTATCGGCATTGATGGTGGGAACACGACCAAAATGAGTAGGTTTGCTAATTACCTGAGGAACCTGCTGCCATCCAATGACCAGGTAGTAATGCAGATGGCATCCAAAGCCATGGGGAGACTGGCTCTTACAGGAGGAACCTTCACTGCTGATTATGTGGAGTTTGAAGTGAAGAGAGCTTTGGAGTGGCTGGGGGGTGATCGCAATGAGGGAAGGCGACACGCTGCTGTGAGTATGAATGTTTGGTCTTGTAACTACAGTACAGTGTAACGTAATACCCACAAAACATCCACACTGTACAATGTAAGTAATCATAACCACTCTTAACATGATTGTTACCTGAAGGAAAGTTTGATCTTTTTCTCAACTGAAAACTGTATGATTGTGACAAACCTTGTGAATGGAACGGAGGACGATGATGATCAACACAGTTCGACACCATACCATACAATACCTGACAAGTAGAATTTTGTAGCTCTTCATTATTGTTCACATAAATGGGACTCCACTGTAACTCATGGCAAATCAGTGAATTCACTGCTATTTCATGTAATACTACATACTTATTGGTATTAGGTAAGAGGGCAGAGCTGACCAGAAAAATTCCTAGCTCAAGGTGATGGCATAAGGACCAAGTACTGTTAAATAACAAATATTTTCCATGACTTGGACTCTTGATTATCTGGAGTATTTTGGGTCAGGTTCAGCCAGTCCAGATAATATTGAAGTTTGTCTATTCCAATTCTTATTTACATGTAAGACTCTACATTTCAAGTAAGGTTTAATCTCTGACTTGGTATTTCCAAGCTCACTCTATTCTTTTTGTATTTTAGGTCTTGGTGTTGAAGGAGCTAGCCTTGAATGCTCCAACTTTCTTCTTCCAACAAGTCCAGCCTTTCTTTGAAAACATTCCCAATGCTGTGCGGGATCCTAAGGTAAACAAACTATTGATAAAGCCCTTCCTAGGGCTTGATACTAAGGGGCCAATTACATGAGGTGGGCTGGCCCAATTAGCCGGGCTGGCTTGGTTTGCCAGGATCTCGGCACGTCTCTTAAACACACTAAAAATCAACTTCACGATTACATGGAAAAACCTCAGCCTGGCCAGCTGGGATCCCGGTATTGCGATGCCGGGATCACGGCTAGACAGGCTGAAAGTTTAAAATTTTTGATTGCCTGTAATAATTATTTGCCCTCATTCTCAAAACCTTAGTGAAACCCCTGGTAACTATAAACCAGGGGTACGGTCAATTTAATAAAACTTTTACACTTGTAATTTACAAGTCGGACCATTGTATTTACAAGCACAGAAAAAAACGAGTTTAATAAACATCGTTACAAGTCCAAGTTACAAGTGTCCGACTTGTAATTACAGGTGTAGCGCTACACATGTAAAATATGGTAAGTATCAAAATTAATGAAACTTTTACAAGAGTCCGACTTGTATTTTTACAGGAGTCCCACTTGTAAATCACAAGTGCAAATTACAAGTCGCATGTCACTTGTAAACATTGGGTACGTCTTGTAAAAAGCGCATTTTTGTGACAAAAAATGTTTTCCTCTAGCAAAGAAGAACTCGACAAGCTGCTGAGGCATCTCAGTATCCGGCAACCTAGGAATTTCGAGGAATGGCAACTGTTAGACACGGAAAATCCAAGGGAATTTGGGGTGAATTTTCGTCTCTTTGAGGCCACTTTAGGTCATCTTTTGGAATTAATAAACCTGCGATTAGAGTAGATGTTGTAGGTAATTTTTTTCTTCAGGTAAATTGCATTTTTAACTAGGTAACATTTTTTTAACTAGGTAATTTTTAAAACAAATTTTTTACCTGGATATTTTTAATTTGTTACGATGTTCTTCATTTTCACGTAGTAGATCAAGGGATATTGACAAAGATGGAGTGCTGGTTAGCCAAGTTTTACCCCTGTTAGCCCATGTCGGTTAGGGGTGACACTATTTGGCACAAAGACAGAATGTCACTAGTTTGCTTGCGGTTAGCTTTCACTCCAGTTTGCTTGCGGTTAGCTTTTTTTAGCTGGTTTGGGCAATATTTATTATTGTTGTTCCGTCATTCCACCCATTCCACCAAATGGGGTCACCCTCAGTCAGCCAGTCAGTCAACCAACCTTTAATGGGGAGACACTAAACAGTTATATAACTAATACACTTGTGGTTTGCTGTTACTATTAAAACAAAACAAATAAAGGAAAATAAACTTCATAGTTTGAGAAAATCAGTTTTATTCTCTAATACTATTGGTCCATTGCTAGCTTACATGCTGCTGTGAAAGTAAGTTGTTTAGTACTATTAAAAGTGATATTAGGTTTCCAGCATTTGGTTAACCTGCTGGGGGAAATGAGAGTTGTTATTAACCCAAATTTGGTTGCTAGTCGAACATATGTGTTCTCAATTTCTGTTATTTTCCCAAACAGAACATTTGGGTGAAGCGGATTACATTTATCAACCTTGTCAATTTTTACACAGACATAATCATTGATTTCAAATTTTTTTACACTTGGTCTTGCAGCTTTCATTTTTTCATTATATTTGTTTTGTTTTTCATTCGTTTGGCTCTTTATTTGTTTTCGGACTTTGGAAAAATTATCTTGAGCCTTTCTTTTGGGAGCAGGATTGTTTTCCTCTAAGACTCTGGTAGGCTCTTCCTCTTCTCTTTCAACTGCATTCTCAACACATTCAATTTCATGTTCATCTTCCTGTTCTTCGTATGCTTCCATAGAAGGACATTCAGTCTCGGGTTCCTCTTCTTGTTCTCCATCTCCTTCCATAACAGCACATTGTTCTCCTGATGTTGTTGCTACTCTTCCTTCATGGGGAAGAATGCCAAAGACTAGCTGATATGGGGTTCTTGATACAGCACGGTGTTTGGTTATATTTCTTTTGTAGGCAGCTTCTCCCACATGATTGCACCAAGTGTTTAAGCTCACTTGTTTTTCTTTTAAGATGTTTGCCAAGTTTTCCTTTAGAGTTCTGTTATTCCTTTCAACGAGTCCTTGTGTTTGTGGGGTTCTAGGAGCTCCGTGCACAAGCTCTATTTGGTGTTCATTGCAAAAGTCAATCATATGTTTATTTTTAAATTCTCTCCCATTATCTGTATGAAGGGTTTTAGGAAATCCAATCTGCCAAAACAATTGTGTCACTGCTTCTAATACTTCGTCGGCTGTTTTATGTGACAGAGGAAAAAGCCAGGAATACTTGCTAAAATGATCAGTTACATGTAGAAGCCAGTTGTGATTTTTTCCACACGAACAAGTCAAATTTCGGAAGTCGATCAAATCCAACTCAACATGCGACAGAAAATTACTTGCCTGTATTGGTTTCGTTATTGGCCGTTTCAAATGGTCTGTTACACTTTTCTGCTGTTGGTGGAGATGGCACAGACTAACAAATAGTGTTATTACATGTTGAGATATTTCGGCGTAAGTCCTCTTTACAAATTCTTCAGTTTTATCTCTCCCCCGGTGTGCGGTTGAAGAATGAGCCTGGCATAAGATGCTGTGAAGTTGGCTTCTCGGTACTACAATTTGTCGGTCTTTGGACAAGATGTTGTTATTTTGAATTGTCCACTGCTTTCGCTTAATGGCCGCTACATCTGTCTTGGATAGTCCAAATTCTGCTTCATTTTTGCTGTCATTTTTTAGCCAGTTTTTTGCCTTGTCATAGAATTGATCGTCTATGAACACAGTTAATTTGCTTTCCTTTTTCTTGGAGCTTTTTAGGGCATCTAACTTCTCATAAAACGCGTCTTTGCGGACACAAAACGTCACAGTTTCCATTGCTTTCACGAACGAAGTCCCGTTTTCATCCAGGTGCGCATGTGCACGTTTTGCATAAATTAAGTTTTGACTGAGGTGAGTCTGGGACCGAAAGAGCAATAATTAGGAGAAAAAAAAGAGAAATTTTCAACTTGAGCTGTGTAGTCTAGTGGAGATCGAGATGGACATGTAATCTGAAGGTCGTGGGTTCAACACACGGTAGGTACTTGTAATTTCCTTCTTCCTTTGAAATTAATAATTAGACAGGGAAATAAGTAGAGAAGTAGGAGAGGGAGATAAGGATATGGGGATAAGGAGTGATGGAGAGAAGAGTTGGAAGTGGGATTTTTCTTTTCCTTTTTTTTCAATTCCTCTTTTCTTTTTAGAGCCCCCTAAAAATACCAGGCCCCTATTTTTAACCACACCCCATAAATTAAAACCCTTTTTAGTTAGTTGACTGAAACAGAGCAAGAGAAAAATTACCTAGTTAAAAAAAAAAATACCTAGTTAAATAATAAATTTACCTAGTTAAAAAAAAATTACCTACTGAACATTTTTAACTACAACATAGACATTAGCATAGATTAAAGCAGAGAGATTGGATTGTACACTTGTAACCTACAAGTGCATTCCAGTGGAGTTTACAATTGTAGGGCTACAATAAATATTGTAATTTACTCCTGTACCAAACTAGAAATTTTTTTTATTAAATTCTTGTATTTACAAGTTGGACTTTACACCTGTAAATTACATGTGTAAAAATTACAAGTCAGAGTAGTTTCTTTATTAGATTGACCCCAGTTAAAGTTAGATTTAAAATGTATCTCTTGAATGTTTGTTTTTATACAGCAAGCTATCCGTGAAGGTGCCGTAGAAGCGTTACAAGCTTGCCTTGTTATACTGGCCCAGAGAGAAACAAAGGAAATGCAGAAACGTCCAATTTGGTATAATGTAAGTTCTTTGTGAAATCAAGTTGTTACTCAGATCACTGATGGTGTGGCACTTACCAGTGATATCAACTGAAAGCTATTAATAGTATGTGTCCTGTTTTTTTTATTCCCTGCTAGTTTCTTTCTTTATTTGCTAACTACCGAAATATAAATATTGTCCTACAATTGTCATGAGCAGACCTGCCAACCTCCAAAACATGCAAATCTGGAGATGTTGAAAAAAGGCCCAGAAAAACCTGGAGATTTCCAAAATATGTGTTAAATGAAAATAATAATGGTAGTTTTCTTGTTTCAAGGTATTCTTTACCTTATCTGTGCACCTATTGTATTCTTTTGCCAGATATTTTGAAGAGTCAGTTTCGCTGTCGACGCGAGGCGCCAGGTTGAGTTTACTGTTCACAGCTGTAGCCTTCCAGAGACCTAAGCACACCTATGTTTCACGGGAATGAGGCTGGAATTGTACCTAGGCTTCCCTCAAACATTAGATGTGACAAATTTGGCCATTTTCAACACAGATTTTTCAATACTGCTTCATACTATCTGAATTGTTTGGCAATTTCAAGATTTTCTGATTCACCATGAGATTTGGAGGCCAAATCGTGAGACCATGAGTTGATACCCCAAACCGTGAGTCTCACGGTGAAACCGTGAGAGTTGGCAGGTCTGCATGAGCAAATACTTACTTTGAAATGTTTGACTATAGCTGTTCCAGGGCTAAAATTTGGGGTGTGCTGTTATTCTGTCATGTTTTTGCATGCACATGAGCAGGGTTGTCAGAAGTAGCCAGCTGTTGGCGAAAATCACACCCTACTTTGTTATGTTGGCCGGCTACTATGCTTAGCAGTTCTTTATGAGAGATAGTGTTTTGTTAAAAAATGGCCACTTACTTTAAAAACTCAGCTGCATACTCCAAAACTCTCTGACAACCCTGCACGAGTCAGTTCCCATACCAACTGTACATGTGTATGTTGTGAAAGCTTTTGTCTTAAGTGTGTGCACAGTCGTACAACTCTTGGGATACACAGGAAACTAATCTTAAGGTTTTGAGCGAACTTGAGTTCTTTTGTGCATGTTTACCATGGTCTCTTCTTTGTTCATAGCAAATTTATGAGGAAGCGAAAAGAGGATTTGAGGACACAAACACTAAAGAAAAAGGAGTTGTTCTCACAAAGGATGACAAAGCCCATGGATCTTTGCTTATAATGAATGAGCTGATTAGAAGTGCAAGCATTGAGGGAGAGGTTTGTGAACACCTTTTGGGTTGTTGTGTCTTTATGTTGGCAATAGCTTTATAGTGGTTGTATCACTATAAGGTGATTGTATTCTATATTGTACTGCAAAACCATTGTATTTCAGGGCTTGGATGCACAGGAGTTGAATAAAGTTGAAAAAAGATGTTGGTGCAATAATATATTTTAAATCATCATGATGGTAATTGTACTCCTAAAATCACTTGATATGGCATACATATAAAAAGTTGCACACAAGCCACAGGACGCCCACACAGTCAGAGCTTAGCTCAGTTTCTGTAGTATGGAGCAACTGTTAGTATTGCTACGTGTCCTCCCCTCCCTCCCCCCCCCCCCCACCTGGATGAGCATCCAGGGGGAATAGCAACACTTTATGTCTATTAGTTGCATCATACTACAGGAACTTGAATCTTAAGGAAACAACAAAATGGCAGAGTCTAGACCTCAAATCACCAAACGTCTGAACTGAAGTCCAAAATACCTTCTGATTTTTCGCAGCGAGCTAAGCAGGAATTAGAGGAGATATATTGTGACCAAACGCAAAGCCAGGTCAGTCTAGATGATCTGGGGATCACCTCTCCCAAGAGTAAGTTTGCTTTACAAACTGGCTACCAGCACCAGAGGTCACTGGCATTACTTGGAGGTGGAGGGATGGCAGAAACAATGTGCCACAGCAAAGTCTGCAAGGAGTTCATGGATGACCACTTTGAAGAGGTGAGATTAAAGCGTAAAAGGGAGCAGCATTGAATTTCCCTTTCCAGAAATACAAAGAAAAGTTGATTATTGAACTATTAACTTTGTTATTTGTTTCAATAATGTGCATCTTTTCAAATGAAGAATGAAACATTCAATTTTAGTTCTTAATATGTTTCCCCCATGCAGGTTTGCCAGTTGGTTTTGCGCTACAGGACAACTAGAAATAGCTCCATTCAGCAGATGTTACTCACCATTCTGCCCAGACTTGCTGCATTCCAACCTCAGAGATTTGTGAAAAAGTAAGTCAAGTGGTAAATATAAAAAAAAAACCCTGTTAACATAACCTCCAGGAGGCAAGGAAGATCTGGCTATATTAATGGGAAAGTGATAATACTTAAGTTAATACTGGTTTTATTGTTACAACTGTCTTTGTTGCATGCGGCATGATGACAAATGCCATACAAAGTAAGTTGTTTCATGTCAAAACCACTGAATCAGAGTCTTGTTGCGAGTCAAGTTCATTTACATTGGAACATTGCTTAGTTTGATACTGCCTTGATGTGTTATAATAATTATTGTATTTTAAAACCTTTTTAGGTATCTAAAGGACACCATGGAGTATCTTTCTTCTGCTCTGAAAAGGGTGAGTTAGAATTGCTATATGTACCATTTGTATTATTTGGGAGCTAGGGTTCTCACATGAATTTATTTTCCAAGTAGCATTTCTCCTACTGTGTAGCTGTACATGTATGTATTCGGCATAGGTGGAATCACACTTCGGGCCTGCAGATGTAGGGAGACCATAAAGGTGACATTTAACCTGATTTCTGTACAGTTTATAACTTGACACAATTTATCTTGACGCAATTCACTTAACTTGAAGCAATTTGGAGTTTTACCACTCCCCCTGGATGGGATGCTAGTCCATCGCAGGATGTCCTCTCCATTTCTTTTGCCAGTACCCATTACAATACCCAAACATGTTTGATACATTTTTCAGGAAAGAGAGCGATCTTCTGCATTTAAGGCTACAGGTTTGATAGCCCTTGCTGTGCGTCATGATATAGAGAGACACAGGGGCCCAGTGTTTGAACAAGTGAAAGCCTTGTTTCCAGTGAAAGATCTTGGACACAGGTAATATTGGCCAGACCCTTGTACAAACTCCATTCGTGCGTGAAAAGTGTTGTTGAACTGAACCCGCTCAAGTGATGTGTGAAAGATTTCTTTTGTTCTCTGCCTGAACTAAAACAAAGGAATTCAACCCAGAATCTGCGGTCCTGTTTTTTTTTGTGTCAGTTTTAAGCAAAAGTAATACGCTAATTCTTCAAATTTTAGACCTCAGGTCAAGAAATAAGTGCGCAACAGCATTCCTCACATGAAAACCAGCCTGTGTGCCAATGTTCAGCTAAATAGGAGCAATTTCGATTTTAACCTCAAATCGTCACTTGCGCCCTTTTTCCACCGGGCCCTTCATTTATTCTCATTTATTTAAAGAAATGAAATGGTTTCCCATTAAAATAATAAATTAAATAAAACCATAAATACAGTTGTACAAATACAGTTGCAATATCCTGATTAAGACCAGTTATGAGTAACGTGACAACTTATGTTCATGTCCATTTTTTCAGACGTCAAAAGGCTGTGATAGTTGATCCAATGGTATTTGCATGCATTGCTATGATGTCCAGGGCTATTGGACCAAAGATCTCTAAAGAAGTTAAGGATTTGTTAGAGCCAATGCTATCAGTTGGTTTAAGGTACATGTACTGTTACAGTTCTTTATAAGTGGCATCAATTTTCATGGATCCATGCATGTACTGTAAACATGCCTAAGCTTTCACTACTGCCTACTATTTCTAACCAGCCATACTTCAAAACGTAATGATAGCCCTGGCCTGTACATCTGGGTGGAGAAAGACAGTGTGCAGTTAAGTTTCTTGTCTTAGGAAAGAACATAATGGTAGAGAACTGACTCAAACAAGGTACAAAGCATTGCATTTCTGTGGGGAATTAATATGTACCCTGAATTTCTTTGTATTTTTTCCTCTTTAGTCCAGCTCTCACAGCCTGTTTACATGATTTGGCCCGCCAAGTGCCGCAACTCAAAAAGAATATTGAAGGTACATGTACATGTACTTACGTAGTGTGATGTAGATATGATTACATGTTATTGCATGTATATAATTATATGTATATGAATTCTTCATATAAATAGAAGAGGGCTTGTGATGGAATGTTTTGCTGAGCCTATTGAACACACGTGTACAAACTCTGAACTTTACAATGCAACGAAAGACTACTATTTCACCATTTGTCTATTACTGACACAGTGCTCTCCCTAGGTTTCAGGGTAACAGGTAAGTCAGTTTTTCAGACCGGTAAAGCAGCTCTCGGTTGAAAATCTTTTTCTACCCTGGAGTGGAATTGTCGTCATGAGACCCGTAATGTTGCTGGCATGACACTAGGCTAACACACGTCTTGAAAACCCTTCAAAACGGTTGACGTTTGTTATTCCTGTCACCTGGAACGTATTAACGTACAGATAAACGTCGAGAAGAAAAGCAACCTAAAAAACGTACTGAGAAACACCTGGAAGATGAGACATACTCCTTACAAAGGCACAAACGAAGAACTTCGAGGAGCAGACAATACTAAGAGTACCTTACGAACAAACCTGACCAAACCAACCTACGGATATAGACGTCAAGAAGATAACACTAGTATCTTACGACAATGCTAACGTACGGAGAAATGTTAAGGAGATACAACTAACAACATCTAAATTACGAATATACTAGCACACAGACAAACGTTGAGAAGATAACAATAATATTTTTCAAATGTTTTAACGTACAGAGAAATGTCGACAGTCGAGAAGATAAGACCTTACACCACTGACGAACGCACTATCCCGTGGAAAATGTCGAGAAGACTAATACCTTAGGAATGTACTGGCATACGGAGAAACGTTAAAAAGATACGACTAACATCTTACTAAGGTAGAAACGTGCGGAGAAACGTAGAGAAGATGAGACTATTATCTAAGGAACTTAGAAATGTCGAGATGATAAGACTACGTCTAATATTGTACAAATGCCTGGACAATGAGAAAAGTTACTAATTAAACTAGGACTTACTTGGTACAGAGTAGCCTGCGCCGCAGACGTAATCTAACAGTCATTCTGTCTGCACCGCAGGGTAGGTACGCAGTACGACGGACATAAATCTTTTCATAATTCAATCCGATAATAAATCTTTCACGATCCCAAACTGTTGGATGTTTCTAAGCCAGGCCTTTATCTGGTTCCGGCTAACCGGTAACAAGCGGTGCTACAAGCAGTAAATTTTACCGGTTACCGCCTGATAAGGAGAACACTGCTGACATAGTTGACAAAGTGGATCAAACTCCACCAATTACAATGCTTAACTTCTTTGTCCTCTCACTGAGACAACGAGTTAGAGGGTTTTTAATTGAAATGCATTTTGCAAAATATTTGAAATAGTATTGTACAGTTGAAAATGTACTAACTGGTTGCAAAAGAGTTTGATTAATATTTATATAATACATAGCTGACTTTTACATTTGTATGTATTTTTGAGAATGATAGTTATAATTATTTCAATAATGTATGTTTCAAATTAACTGTTAAAATGGCTACATCATAGGAGAACTGTTTCAAATTGTTGCAAATTTAAATAATTATGTTTCGAAATGTTTCAATTATGATGATTCAAATTTATATGTGACGAATTGCTAAAAAATATAATAAAAAATTATTATTATTAAGTTACCGGTAATTAAAATTAACGAAAATCCAAATAAAGTCTAATTTAAAACAAGTTAAATCACAAAAAACAGAAGGAGCTAAACCTGGTAAATGTAAAAACAGGTTGTTAGTTATTGAAATTAAGTTCCAGGCTTAATCTTTATGTGATTGAAAGTTGTTTATTGAAACTTAATGCTTTTTTTTTTCAAATAATGGCAGATGGCCTCCTGAGAATGCTGTCCATGATCTTGATGCAAAAACCACCACGACACCCTGGAGCCCCAAGGAGTGCCACACCCACCCTGACTCCATCAGGTGATTACACACCTAAATAAATGCTACTTCTGTTATCATTACATTTTTTTAAACATAATTATCCCTTTAAGGTGGCCAAACACAGTTTTGTTGTACCTATGCGTTATTCATCGTTATTTTCAAACCACTGGCAGTTGGGCAGCCAAAATTGGCAAGGTGCAAGTTCAACGAAAGAAGATTGTATTTTGATATGTTTTATTGGACTAGGTACTGTTACCATGGCAACACAGCTGGTAGTAAACCAGCATTAAATAATGGGTTTGTCTTATTTTCAGAAAATCCAGTCGTTAGATTTTTTCTATCATTTGTCTCTAGAACTATTATTCTACCAAACTCTCGAACTATTATTCTACCAAATTTCATGAAATTCTAATGAGCGGTTCCGCAGAAATCAGTGCATTTCCACCCAATCGTGCAGTCACAATTTTCTGGTTAACTGCACAGGCGCTGCATTTGACAGGATTCTCGATCTTTCTCGATCCATACAAACAATCCCAGAAAGGCAGGGTATTTTCCAGTAGTATTACCTTTAATACATTGAAAAACAAACGTTTTTGACACATAACAAACTGTTTGATTGTTAAGACGGAAAAAACACTTACACAATCTTCACTGAACAAAATGAAATGATCGCTGTTCAGGCGCCATGTTTGTTTTTCTCAAAGCCATGTGCGCGCGCTTATTCACGTCAGCAGTACAAATCGTAAAGCGCGCGCAAACTGTGTTCAGACACCTTAAGCCCCCAAGAGTGACAAGCATCTAATTTCTCCTTACAATCTCACTACTTGATCAAACATACAGGTCATGAGAATAAAGGAAATGATCACCAAACATGAAATGTGTTGATGTTTAATCAAATTCTCCCAACTAGTAACATAAGAAATATAGGGAAAGCAGTGAGGAGAATATGCTTGTGAGTTTTGGGGCTTTTAAAAGGGCAATACGGTAGACTCTCACTTCCTTGAATCTGCGATGAAAATGGGAAATTGTTTAAGATAAAAGGAGTTAATGAGATAGCCAACAGCAATTAACTGGACAGCATCAACCAAGACAATCGAGGTTCAGTTCTAGAAAGTGGGAGATTCAAGATTGCTAAGTCCTGAGATCGCACTTGGGATTTATTTTACTGTAAGCTTGCAATGGAGCATCGTGTGTAGGGGATCTTTTCAAATGGAAAATACTTTTAGTGATGTTACCCTGCACAAGCCTTTATTGCAGGCTAGTTGAACCTTAAAGAACCGTAAGAATTGTAAGAATTAAGAACCTTAAGAATTAAGTTAAACCAAATTTGAATGTAGTGTGCTTTAACCGGACCAAAAATCCTGGAAATTCTGGGAGCATTTGGGATTAATTAATTAGGAAATTTTGCATGAAAAGATTTTAGTATTTCGGGTATAGGTGATGAGGTTGTCCCAGTGGTCTGGAATTTCTACATTGTACAAACATACCGGTAACTTGCAGAAAAATGCACTCCATTTGTGCATAGTTTCTGTAGGAGTTATTTGATTCCAGGGTTATCTTTTTTTAGGCAGAAAACTTGTGAATGGAGCAAGTTTCTTTTTCTTTTGGGTATGGTACACCAGAAGATGTTGTTCCTTTAAGCATCTGAATTCTTTCAAACAGGAACTTGGTCTGTTTCATGCAATTGCCTTCCAAAGATCTCTTTAGAGAAACTTTCATGATGTTTTTTTTCTTGCTCCAGCTTCTTCTCATGCACTTTCTGATACCTTGGATGTGACAAACACTGTGCTAGCTTTGAGGACTCTGGGAACATTTGATTTTGAAGGTGAAGAATACTGTCCATTTAAAAGTTGATAAATTAAATGTAGATGTTTGCATAGCTTTTTCTGAAAAAGTAATTTGCAGCATTGTATTACAAGTAAGCTGATCTAGAGCCTGCTGCATGACTTTTAAAAAAGAACAATAGCAAACTACAATCTCGGACAAAACTGTTGAGACACTTCAGAATGAATGAGAACTTTGACCTTGAAAACCACTTACCACAACAAATCATTTCCCCTCTTCCCCTATCAATGTTGCTTTGCCACCAAAGTTCCCCTGATGAAACCTCAGTCCTTCCAAACAACATTGAATGAGGGGAGGGGGAAGGGAAACCATTTAATATGCAATCTTGTTGGTGTTTCTGTACAGGCCACCACAGTAAAGAATATCAGCTGCACAGACTTTGAACATGACTGAAACATGTCTGGTTAATTTCACACCCAAGCCTCACTTTCAAAGTGTGAACCTGTGAAGTTTCCAATCCACAAATTTCCAAAGCAGCAAAGTGGAACAAATATTCAAACAAAAACACTGTTGAATTGCTATATGCTTAATAAGTACAGTGAATTTCACACAAGCCAAGGTTAGTGGTGAAAATCGAATTGTTGTGGAAGACCTACGGCTCCTTGAATCCTAGGAGTCATGCAAAGGAGCCTCACTGACTGTTTTTTTTTTCCATTTTTCGTGGTAAAGGTAAAGACGGTTAGTTGTCTTTTATGAACCCCGGGTGTTTTTAGGCTGGATTCCTATACTCAGATGTTTACCTTTCTATTTTTGCACGAATGGCTGAAATGCATATCATTCTCTTTTTTTTTTTGACATTGTAGGTCATCTGCTGGCTCATGGAAATCTTGTCCGTCATTGTGCTGATACTTTTCTAGCGAGTGAACACAAAGACATACGTATGGAGGCTGTGAGAACCTGTTCAAGGCTCTTGTCACCATCACTTCATGTACGTCAGTTGGAAACAACAAAATGTTTTATAATTCTCATTAGTACCTAGCAACATGCCATTATTCCAGCCAAATACAGTGGAACCAATTCATACAAACACCAAAGGGACACGCCATAGTGTTGGTATGGTGGGGGTATCAATTATTTTTCATGAAAAATAAGTCTTTTCATGTACCTACGTTCCAGTTTTCTCTTTCAAAAACTTTTGCTTGGTGGCTACAAAATTGCAACAAAATTGTTAACAAAAATCTCAATTCTCACTTCATGGGTAATAACAGTGGAAAGTCAATGGTTCATGGCTACTTACCAAATCTTGTATTACAAGGAAGAAAACAGCCATTTTGGTTTTCACATATGTAGGTGTTGTAAGTGTGGTTATTGAGGGGGGACATAATGCTGCATGAGCACCTTTAATGATGACTTCATAGGAGACTACGTATGTAAGTTTCATGCTAAAAATATAACAAATCACACCTACTGTATTAGAAAAACCCTCAATGAGAGCATGTACTTGCAGTTTAAAAACTGTTAGACTAGCTTATTAAAATTAATGTGGGATTGGGATGGGGGTGAGGATAGTTTGAGAAGAACAAGGCCGTCAATCCATGGGCAAGAACAACAGCTACCTGAGAAGATATACAATGGTCACATTCCCTTCAGTTAACCTACATGTGGTTCCTTGTATGTTTCCCTTCACAGCCGATGGTTGTACCCAACGCTGCCCTGCATCATGCCACCATCAGCGCCAGCTCCACACAAGTAGTGTCAGAAGTGTTGTCCAAGATGCTTATGGTTGGAATTACTGATCCAGGTAAGCCCCATTAGTGATCAGAATCAAATTTCTCCTTATCCTGTCAGTTTGTTTAAAATGTAGACTGTGATCACGAAAATTAAGGAATTGTCCACCAAATATGATTTTTGATGATGTTTAAACAAGCTCTTCCATCTACATGCATGTGTTAGTGAGCAGAACATATGGAGCCTAGTGAGGAGAATTTGTATAATGATGCTGGGGCTTAAAGGGTTAACCACACTTCTGGATCATTCAGACTTTTCTCTGTAGCAAGTTCAATTATCCGGACTTCAATTATCTAGACAAATTCTGTAATTAATTCTTGCAGACCCAGACATTCGTTTTTGTGTGTTGTCTTCACTGGATGAGAGGTTTGACGCTCACTTGGCTCAAGCAGAGAACTTGTCTGCTTTGTTTGTAGCCCTTAATGATGAGGTGAGATGGTCATGGCTGAGTTGAATGCTTTTTTTTGGTCGTTGTTATTGTTTTTTCTCACAAGACTCAATTCTGCATACTCAATTATCAATTCTTGATGCTCGATTCTTGCGAGAATCGAGTTTTGAGAATTGAGTCGAGAATCGAGACTCGGAAGAGACTGTCAACTTACATTTGAGTGGTACTGTATGGTGAGCAATAGTCCACACTATGTGGCCAATTCCACAGAATCACCAAGTCCCAAGGGGCACAGAAAACCCACTATGTATATCTGGGAGAATGGCTTGCAAAGCGTCACATTTAAGATATAGGAGAGAGGAGAGAGGGTTGAGAAATGTGTAGATTCTAGTTAGTACAAAAAAGTGCGAAGAGTTGAAGAAGTGTGTGTATAGATTGAAGCAGATTGTTAGAGTAGCTATACAGTAGAACAGTTAATGCCACATTCTCATTGGGAAATACTATTGTCCTAAAAAGCATCTGAAGTCAGTGTAATATTATTAATATCTGATGAACCAGTCACAGTCGTTTTTTTTTCCAGGAGTTTGAGATCCGGGAGCTAGCCATCTGTACAATTGGCAGGCTTAGTAGTTTGAACCCAGCTTACATCATGCCATCACTTAGAAAAACTCTTATTCAGGTAAATATGCACAGTATAACTAATACCTTTTTATACAATTAAAAGCTGCAGACAGGTCACCTATATTTTTAAATGAGACATGGTGCTTGAGAAATAAATTTCCAGCTCAGTGTCTGTATTATTTTAGTAAGCTCTCCATTGCCCAGCACTCTTTCTTGCTCATTTTTTTTACCCAGTTTTTAAACACCAACTAGTAACACCCCTAAGTTCAGTTGCGACACCTACAAATTAAGTTGTATGTTAAACGCGCAACTGTACATATAGTTAGAACATTATTTATTACAATTCCTTACAACAAAGTTTCATGCTGGACAACAAATCTACTTGTCCTGGAAGGCTTGGTAGAACCTTTCAAAGTCCTGCACACTTGATGAAAAAATCCAACAGTTAGTCAATTACTCACTCTCGCACTCACTCACTCTTTCACTCACCCACTCACTCACTCACAAACTTAACCTTTTTTTCTTGTAGATTTTGACCGAGCTTGAGTACAGTGGAGTGGGTCGTAACAAGGAGCAGAGTGCACGTATGCTGGGACATTTGGTATCCAATGCACCCAGGCTGATTAGGCCTTACATGGAACCAATTCTCAAGGTCAGATTAGTTGGTACAATGAATATAAACTGCTCCTTTCAGTAAAACATAAACCCTGAGCTTCAAAAATCGCCAAACTATTGTGTTGTTTTGTTTTGGTTTGGTTTGTTTTGTCTTGTCTTGTTTTGTTTTGTTTTGTTTTTTTGTTTTTGGCTGTCAATTTAAATGATGTCGACAAAACAACGGACTTTGAAAAACAATGGGGATCAAGATCAAGCAGTCAGAGCACACAGACGTGACCTCGTGAACCTGTTGAAATATTGTTGTTTTTGTTGTTGTTGTTGTTTTGCTTGTTTGTTTGTTTGTTTCTTGAGACTTCTGTAAGGATGATTGACAGTAATGATGGCTGAGTCTTGAAGTTCAACATGCACATTTGGATGTTGAAAGGCACAATAACAGAATTTTGGATGCCAGTCATTAGAAATTACTCATTAAATTTCTGAAATGTCTGACAAATAAGAAAATGTGTTTAGACTTGGTGGCTCAGTTTTGAAAGAATGCATTTTTTCTCTGTAAAATTAAAAATGGTGTTATGACTCTAAAATGCCAGTTTCCTCCCTGAACCTTCACTCAATGTGGGCTGTAAGTGAAGGAATTTTCATGAACAAAAATTTAGCTATTATTTCTATACAGGTATGTTATTGCATGCACTACTAGAGTTGTACAGTAATTAGTAATATTATTGCATTGATTGAACAGGCATTGATTCCAAAGTTGAGAGACCAGGATCCGAATGTAGTTATCAGTGTGTTGGCGGCAATTGGTGAACATGCTCAGGTAAGTTTCAATGTATAGAAAAATGGCAAGGGAAATGTATAGTGTCTGGTTAATGCTTCAGTTTATTCATTTCTTGGCAATCCAGGTCTATTGAACATTATTAAATTTGTTATGCACCAGGTCAGTGGCACAGAGATGAGCAAATGGCTAAATGAGCTTTGTCCAATTATTCTGGATATGCTGCAGGATGCCTCCCTCATTGCCAAAAGAGAGGTAAGTGAGAGGTTATTGGGTATGGAGGGTGATGCTCTCAGATCACATGAGTGTGCTGTCCTGGGCTCTATACCCAAAACTCTACACAAATGTAAGTCAAAACTGTTTTGAACACTATTCATTGCACAGTTTCCTTAATAACTTAGGTTCAGTTCTTTCTGTGTTGATACGATATTGTACATGTAACAACTCGATTTTTGCCTCAGTTTGTGAATCACTTTTTGTGAGCTTCATTTGGTTAGCAGTGTTACTCCTCTTCTGACATTCATGATGTACAATGTTGAGGGAAAAAATGTGTTTTGAGATTGGCAACCAAACTTTTATATCTTGCAACCTTTTCCAAAGATGGACTTCAAGGTTTCCAAAAGGCGAATTAGAAAAAGTTGAGTCTGGGTGCTGTACCAGACACAAATAGGTGACCTCCTCTCATAAGCGATCATAAACACTTTTTGGAGTGACAGTGAAATTTTCTGTCATTTTTTAACCTCCAGTAAGCAAGTTCTTAGTACATGATGCAGCCTGATCAATCTCACCAGTGCAAATTGTTATATATATAAGTGATGCCCTACAACCTAAATGTGACTCATTTGTTACTGGAAGTGATACCCAGTCTCTGATAAATTTCAATGTGACTACTAATATGAAGGATATACTGTATTACATGTACACTGCATTCTGGGTTATACATGTATGCAGTAAAAAACCACAAATTAAATCTCTGAAACTTAGTTACTTAAGACCAAAATTGTGACCCCCTGGGCTTAGCATTTTCAGTTCTTGCTTATCAGGGTTTTAATAATTTTTAATTTCTAAGGGATAAGCCCTTCCCACTCTGGGGCTTAATAATGGGGAAGTGGATGTAGACAAAAGTGAAGCCCCGAGACTTTCCTTATTTATTTATTTATTTATTTATTTATTTATTTATTTATTTATTTATTTTCTGTTTGACTAACAGATTGCTCTATGGACCCTTGGTCAGCTGGTTGAAAGTACTGGGTAGGTTCAAAATGTAATTAATACCATACATGGATATGCTAAGCAGCTATACTATAAACCTTTAGGCACTATTTCAGCTGATTGCAGGTAAGTCAGTCTACTGTATCACATTTTAGAGCTTTAAAATGTTAGTCTTTTTACAACACCTTACAGGTCAAAATGTGAGGAGGCTACATGTTAACAAAAAAACTCCCTTGACACTCAGTAAAATGACGGAGAGTTTGGAAAAACAATATGGCATGTAAAGCAAACATACCATGATTCATGCCTGTTATTCTTTACAATACAATATTTTGCTTATTATGATGATGACATGCACTCTAGCACTCTGACCCTGTGATGTTTCATTCTATAGCTATGTTGTGGAACCATACAGGAAGTACCCAAACCTTTTAGAAGTCCTGTTAAACTTCCTTAAAACAGAGCAAGCACCAGGAATAAGAAGAGAGGTAACATTTGTACAAGTAGAAGTGTTAACATTATTTTAATGGGGAGCTTAAAATATTTAATTCAATGCTGTCACGCAATCCTCATTGTTTATTGTTGTCTGACTTATTCAGACCATATCAAATTCGGGTTAATTATTTAGTTAAGGGGTATATATAGGGGTGTGCAATCTTGAAGAGACAAGCATCGCATGTTTTGCTCGCTCTATGACAAGTTTGTTAGTCCTACGTATCTGTACTATTAAGTTTCTTTATTTACAATATTACGATGTCTCTCTCGAACTATTATCTTTGTCCGCGTAAACAGTTGGACAACAGGTTGTCAAACGAGGGCAAACAGTTGCACTTCCCTGCCTATGGTTTTTTGCCAGTGAGAACCGCTCCCAAGAACGAGCAGGCAGCCAACACTTCCATCGCCAGCAGAGGAATTTACTGAGCTGCAACAGCTGTTACACCAGGCAAAAGAAGAAAACAAAGTTCTTGAGCAAATGGTCCAACTGAGACTGAGTCAAGACTAACCGAGTTTTAATGAAAGGAATAATTATTGAGATAGGGTTCAAAGTGATTGCTTTTCTGCTGCACTTGTTTAGGCCATCAGAGTTCTTGGTCTTCTTGGAGCATTAGATCCTTATAGACACAAACTCAATCAGACAGGAGGAATGTTGGTGGACGGTGACTCGGCTGCTATTAGCAAAGACATGACGGACAGTGAAGCAGGTAAAAACATCTGCAGTGTAAACTGGCTCGTCTATTTATGCCAACTTCAAGCTTGCCTACTGATGCCAAAAGAAGTTCCAATGTTTTAGCTGGGTTGGCTGTGCTTAAAGGAGCTACAGCACAATATTTTGAGATGTTTTTTGGGCCATTGAAAATAAATTGTCATAAACCCTTTCACTCCTAAAGTCAATTATGGAGACTTGTAATGTAGTTCTAACTTTTGAGTCTGTGGATGAAATCCTATGGTGTGACCATTCAAATGAAACTTCTTTAGTGGTACTTTCACATGGTACTATTTATATTTAAGTATTTTACAAAATGAAATTTGAGATTTTTCTTGAATTTTGATTTTGGCACTCTTAGGAGTAAAAGGGTTAATTGGAAGGAAACCTTAAAATAATAGTTTGCCAGGGTAGACAAACACCAAAGAGGAAAGGATAAACCAAAAGGGAACAAGTATGGTTAATGATGGAGACAATTAACTTGAATTGCAAATGACAAACTTGAAAGTTTGGGCTAAATTTTCAAGATGCACAAACCATGATGCAGCCCCTTTAACAAAAATAATATAATATGCAGACATAGGGTGCTGTGGGGGTGGAATGAGTTGACCAGAAGGCCAATGAAGTCTCATGGGACTGGCAAAATGTGTTTGTTATACCAAGAGGTCCTTATATCAGGGTTATTTTCCATATGTTTAACTATTACTGGGCTGAAGAATGTTGTTCATTCTACCAGGGTCTTCGTTATATAGGGGTTCGTTATATCAGGGTTCCGCTATGCCATACCCAAGTTTAGATGTGTTCACAAAGTCCCAATTTGAGACCAAACCAGCTCAAAACCATGGGCAGTACATACCTGGGAAGTTAAAGTGGAACACAAGCCACAAGTGGCTCGCATAGCTGTTAGTAGCTTGTACCAGTTTCAGTAGCATGAAGCAAGTTACAGTATTGCTACTCTACCCTGGATGGGATGCTAATCCTTGACAGGGGTACCCTCAACACTATGTCACTCACACCCATTTAAACACCTGGGTGAAGATACAGAAGGTAAAACAAGTTTCTTGTCTGAAGAAAGCACACAGTACCATGCAGAGATCAACTTTGTGTCCAACACAGTGTATGCACTGACACACTAACCACTACACCACCACACATACCTGGGAAGTTACTGTGGAAGTTTTGCTCAGTTGTTTGTTTCCTTTTTTTGTATTCACAGTTGATACCAACACAAGTGAGATGCTAGTTACGATGGGTAGCATTCAGTTGGAGGAATTCTACCCCGCAGTGGCTGTATCAGCACTCATGCGGATTGTCAGGGACCCCTCCCTCTCCAGCCATCACACTATGGTCATTCAGGTAGGTAATGCAGTGTACGGTGCCCTCATGACCAAATTCCCTTGCAATGATGGCAACAAGGGTAACTTTAGCAATTGAAAATAGAAACAGGCTAACCCATTGACTCCTGGACATTTTGTCAAAAAATGCCTTTTGAAACGAGTCAAGCCAGTTTTTAGGTCGCTGTCTAGCCAAAAAGAATCCAAACTGTCCAAAACGGTGTTTGCAAGTCGAGCACTGGACTAGCTTTTGTTCCTGATGCCAAATTACAGCTTTCAAAGTTCAGGCATGCGCAGAAAGCAAAATTTTCGAGAAAGTTTCGCTGCCGTTTCGTCTTTTACCTTTTGCTTTCTCTCCTCCCCACTTCTTTTGCTTTTCTTTCCCCCTTTTTTTTCTTTTGTGGGGCATTTACTAGGTTTCCTTTTGGTGGGAAAAGATTTCGTAAAACGTTTGAGGATCATGAATTTTCTTTTGAAGGAAGTACCAGTGGGTAGTGGGACAAGATTTTCATTGGAATTTTCTGGTCAAAGTTACACGGTTTTTTGCGTCTTTCTCTGGTCTGTTTGACTGAATCGCGCTCATTTGGGTATGGCTTGAAAGATCTCATCTCCCTGCACAAGGTAGTTGTCAAAGTTGTCTAGGACCGTTAAAACTGATGACGTCACAAGTGGTACAAGGGACGTGGTTAAAGAAGGGCGGTTACGGGCGGTTCAGGGGTCAATATGTTAAATGGGATTCAATGTTGTTGGACTTGCTATACAGGTGTGACATTGTTATTACCAAATGAGCTATTAAGCCAACTGGGAGTTTTATTTACCCTTAGACCTGTGATAAATAAATGTTTGTAAAGATGTAGTAAAATAAAATTAAATTTATTGATCATTTGTGTGTACCGGTGATGTAGCTTTTTATGACACAGTGATGTTCAAATAATGTGAATGTTTCACTTTGCAACTGCTTGAGTTGCTGACTGCACATCAAGGGTCTTAATACAGCTCTAAATTAAATATGATCTCATTTCATTAAATCTATTTAATTTGATCAGACTTACTGGAGGCTTGACTGTTCTTTTGCACAATACTTTCTATTGCTTTTAGCCAAGCATGAGTCATGAGCCTTTTAAAACTTGCTATTTTCTCTTTTCACAGGCTGTGACATTTATTTTCAAGAGCTTAGGGATGAAATGTGTGACCTACCTCTCTCAGGTACTTCAACTGTGCATTTTGCTATCCATTGTGCATTGTTTTTCTCCACCTACAGCTTGAATTAACAGTGTCTTTCTATTGTCACTACTGATTGCAGAAGTTCTTTATCTTCCCAGTAGATTGTTGTTGGTTCCTTTAATTTTATAGAGTGAACAAACTAAACTACCAATAAAAGACAGACAGACAGACAGACAGACAGACAGACACCTTTATTTACCTGCCAGGGTAAAAAAAACAATGAAGTTCAAACAGCAGATTAAAACAAAAAACTAATTTTAATGAATAGGAAACTATCTGAAAATGAAGCATTCCAACTCATTATTACGTACTTACATGTAGTACCTCCTATGTGTCTCTTTCTTTCAGATTATGCCTTCATTTCTGAATGTCATCAGAACTTGCGACTCCTCATTTAGAGAGGTTAGTGAATTATTTTAACTCCAAATTTACCTGCATGTACATGTATGTTAGTTGATATGACAAAATATACTCATAAATTGTTGCATTTTGAAATTGGTAAAATTAATGATTTTCAGTATTTCCCCATTCAAAGATGATACCAGAAACATTCCTAACTACATGTTTTCTCATCCAAATTGCAATGTGTTATTCTTATTTTCAGCATATGTCTCAAAACCGTTACGTTTCTTTGTAGTTTGTACTTCAGCAACTTGGAGTGTTGATATCGATTGTCAAGCAACACATCAGAAATTACCTAGATGAAATTTTTGGCCTGATTAAGGTATGGTCACATTTTAAGTGTTTTGTAGTTTTGTGTTCTGTTCTTTTCAAAGTGGTTAGCTTATTGTGTAAGCTATAGTCAAGTCAATGAGCTGGTTTTTTTTTTTTTTTACTTTTTGTAAATCATTTTGCAGTTATTCTCTCATAAAATTATGAGAGGTCTAAATTCATTTTCATAAAGTTTACAATTTATTTTTTCAGGAATACTGGATTCTAAACAGCCCAATGCAGACAACAATTATTTTGTTAGTGGAACAGATAGTCACTGCGTTAGGAGGTGAATTCAAGGTAATCCGATAATTAAAACACATTTGCACATACAGCGGTGGTGCAGTTATGTCATCATGATTGACATTAGAGCAGACTTTTGGTCTGGAGATGGAGGTTTGGTAGTCTGAGGTATGATCTTTGTATCATGTCATTACCTTAGACAAGGCCAAGAAACTTTATTCCCTGTTGTCTTTGTTGACCCAGGTGAATAAATGGGCACTAGGCAGTGAATCGTCACGGAACCCTAACAAACTGCAAGCGGTAACCCTGCAATAGATTAGCACCCCATCCAGAGGGGAGTAGGGGTGGGGGGAGTAGTAATACTCCTAGTCACTTTATGCTGCTCTATGTTGAAAACCCTGTGATGGACCAGCATCCCATCCAGGGGAACTAGTTTGTAATACTCCTAGTCACTTTATGCTGGGTGCCCTGTGATGGACTAGCAGCATCCCATCCAGGGGGGAGTAGCAATGCTCCTGGTCACTTTATGCTGGGTATCCTGTGATAGTCTAGCATCCCATCCGGTGGAAGTAATAATGCTCCTAGTATGCTTTGTGCTGGGTATCCTGTGATGGACGAGCATCCCATCCAGGGGAGGGGGGGGGGAGAGTAGCAATACTCCAATTTGCTTTATGCTAGGTGCCCTGTGATGGGCTAGCATCCCATCCAGGGGGTAGTTATGCACCTAGTCTCTTCATGTTACAGAAACTGAAGTTAAACACAGGCCTTGTTGGCCATGTGCCTTGTTCAATACAAACCAAAGTGGATGCAAGTTTTATTTTCCAAGCTTGCTTGCAAAATTTAAAAATTACTAATTAATGTCTGCATCTAATAAAATGTTCCATTCATTGTCGATAAACTAATTTAGTCTCAGTGCTCTCAGGGAATCCCCAGTCATGTTGTTGTTGGGAATACCTTGTGAACGTGTTTTGGGATTTTTTTCTTTTAATTCCTGTTTTTCTTTCTCGTGCTTTAGATTTACCTGCCTCAGATTATCCCTCAAATACTCAAAGTATTCATGCATGACAACAGTTCTCAAAGAAGTGTCACAACAAAGGTAAGTTATTTCTTTGTCTTAGTCTTCTCTACTCCTGTTAATATTTAACGTGTATCTTTTTGTGTGTGCAAGTTTGACTTACATTTTACATTACCTTTATAGAAATTTTACGTGCACTAGTCAAAGCCAAGAAAGTGTTACTAAACATTCTCACAAGGAATCAAGAAAGTGTTACTAAACACTCTCACAAGGAATGAGGTGTTTCCTTGTTAGAATGATGTTACCTTTTTTTTTTTCTTTTTTTTTTTTGGAGGGGTGAGGCACCCTTTCTCTAGCTAATTATATCAAAGGTTAACAAGATAATTACAAATTTAATCAATTTTGCAGTACGGTTGAAACCTGTAAATACGGACACCCTAGGAACCCTGGAAATTGTCTACCTTAACAGTGTGTTCATTTTTAAAGTCCAAGGGTACTCATGACTTAAATGCTGCATTGATGCATTCTATACCTTCCATGGAATAATAATAAATTTAATACAGTACAGTATTACACAAAATCCCCAACTAAAACAATAACAAATATTGAATGAACATTGCTAAAAGTATATTGTGTTGCTGTTTGATGAAGTGGATTTGACATCTTTTTAATGGAAGAGGTAATACTGAGGCTTTTCTCCAGAACTCTAAAAAAACTGTCATGTATTTCCGGGGTGTCTGTATTAAGTGGGTGTAAAGCGTGGCTCACGTGCACTAATTTCCATTATCTTTCAGTTGTTAAATGCTCTTCAAATGTTTGGCTCCAGCCTTGATGACTACCTTCATCTCTTGGTGCCTCCTGTTGTGAAATTGTTTGACTCAGCTGATATCCCGCTCACCGTCAGAAGGTAAGTCTGACAGTTGAATAATAAATTATTCCCAGAGTCAGTTATGGAGACATTAAGGTGATTCTAACTTTGGATCTGTGTATCAAATCCTATGGTGTGACCATTCAATGAAACCTCGTCAGCAGTACTTTGACATGGTACTATTTATATTTAATTTTTTTACAAAGTGAAATTTGAGATTTTTCTTGAATTTTGATTTTAGGCACTCTTGGGAGTGAAATGGTTAAAAGGCTTAGGATAGAGGTTGGGGTAAATAATTACCTACACCGATGCCTTTGGTTGGTTGACAAACTGACATGTGACTTTTTGAACCAATCACCAACTGAAGTAAAGTAAAACCAGGGCACATATGGAATCCTTTTTTTGAAGGTCACTCGAATGTTCCTCTGATATGATACAATATAATTATTTCTGGGGCAAGAGAGTTTAACAACTGCAGTTTGGTTCATTTTATAAATAAAAAATACCCTTTTTTTTCTCAGATGTGCCCTAGAGACCCTAGATCGTCTGAGCGAGTCACTGGATCTGACAGACTTTGCTTCAAGGATCATTCATCCTATTATCAGGACACTGGACTCTTGTCCTGAGCTCCGCAGTACAGCCATGGATACGCTGTGCTCACTGGTGTTTCAGTTGGGGAAACAGTATTCTACTTTTATACCAACAGTTAACAAGGTAGGACCACTGCACGCACATGTGTTTAGAGGTTTTGATCATTTTGGTCAAAATATGGTCGAACTTCACATGTGGGCCATGAAAGTGGGGTAAAAAGGGTTAGATACACTCTTGCATGTGCCATAACCCAAACTATTTGGATGACTTGCAAGGGACTTCTTACTTATGGACACTCCCCCCCCCAAAAAAAAACAAAAAAACACTGAACAAACAAGCAAACAAAAACAAATGAACAATAGCCCTTTTTTGAGGATAAGAAAAATTAAATAAAAATTCTTTACGCATTGAAATGATTAGAAACAATGTTATAGAGTAGTGTACATGTATACGTCTGTATGACAGCTTTCTTTATTACGTTTTCACACAACTGCTAGTTTTTGTTGCAAACCACGTCAAATAACAACCACATCTTTCTTGTTCTTATTATGTTTATTATTTGGCATCAGCAGTCGATCAAAGCAATTACTGCAAGTAACTGGGTATTAATTGTTGTAATTCACAGGTTACTGAAATAATGGTAATTATGTACCTACATGTACACCTTGTTAATCATAGACATAAAATATTAGCTGCATCCTTTTGGGTTTGGGTTTCCTTTGGGTTTGCAGGTCATTGTCAAACATCGGATTCAACATCAGCGCTATGACATTCTGATCACCAAGATTGTAAAGGTTGGTCTGAGTTTCTTTAAAGATTTTTTTGTTTTATTTATGAAGGTCCTTGTCGGAAGAGATGTTACCTTGTTCTTCGCAACTTTGTTGCATATGCTATTTTGCTTAAAGTGCACCTAACCCCAAAATATTTTTTACGCTAATATAAACCTTTGCACCTATTTTAAAAACATTTCGCCATTATTTGCAGTTTTTTACTTTTTTATGGGCTTCAAAACTTACGACAAACTAAGCACCATTTGTCGCACGACCGAGTTAGAAGGGGCATGGGTCTATTCTTGATTTGACGCCACAAACTGCTTTGCATGCATGTTTACAAAGACTTAAGGAGATGCAAATCAGTTTGTGATGTCAAATCCAGAATAGACCCATGCCCTCACTAGCTCGGTCGTGTACCAGATGATGGCTAGATTTCGTAACTTTTACAGCCTATAAAAACCCAAGACTAAGGGGGATTTCATAAAAAAAAAAAAAGGCGTGATGCTTTTCGAACAGGTGCAAAGAGTTATTTTAGCGAAAAAAATATTTTGGGGTTAGGTGCACTTTAATTACGGACCTGTATATTTTAAGGCTACATTTATTTTGTTGCACCAATTGTCAAAGAAAAATGGGTTTAAAAATCAATTTTTAATATGGTGTTTTTCCAAAAACATCCTTTTATTAAGAAAAACGTCACTCGTGCCTTGAGCTACACACTACAGCCATGGATACTTTTCTAGTTTCTCTTACTAGTCTCTTGTAATGACCTTGTACTCTCTTGTAGTGACATTTTCGTCTCTTGTAATGACCGTGTAGACTCTCGTAATGACCTTGTTGTCTCTTCTAATGACCTTGTCCACTCTCGTAATGATCTTGTAGTTTCTTGCAATGACCTTGTACACTCAAGTAATGACCTTGTACACTCTTCTTATGACCTTGCAACCCTCATAATAACCTTCTACACTCTCGTAATGACCATGTAGTCTCTTGCAATGACCTTGTACACTCGTAATAGCCTTGTACGCTCTCGTAAAAAAACTTCTAGAGTCTTGTAATGACCAAATAAGTTAGCATTAACTTTTGTAAACAGAAGTGGTTGCAAATGGCTCTTTTTTACTCCAGTGAAGTCAAAGGTTTATTTTGTGCATGTGAGCAATGTTTTTCCTTCTGTTTTAGAGCCCGTTTTTGTTGGACTGGGAAAATGAAGTGTTGTCACGTCGACAAAAGAGTGGACGAGGAAACTTGGCTGATGACTCAGCGACTACTGCTGCCATTGAAGCTGCAAGCATCAAGAAGTTGACTTTTAAAGCAGATAGTCTTCAAAGAGTAAGGAGCAACTAGACCTAGCCTTTATTTAGTTTTATCTAGAGCGTTTGCTGGGTAATTGTTCTATTTTATACTTCCTCTGAAGTAACCAATGATAGTAATTATTGACTGGATTCCCAAGAATCACTAAAAAGGAATTAACAGTGCGTTTTTTGCTTGAAAGAAAAATTGGCCTTCTGAAACGTTACGTGACTCTACTGGGGAGGGGGGGGGGGCAAAATAGGCCATTTCCGAGTTGCCTGTAGTCTCTTTTTCAAAACGAGGCTAAGTGCGAAGTCTGAAGTGCGAAGTCATTTCTCGTGCAAATAAAACTCATTTTCACATGAAAGGTTTTGCACTTGGCCTCACTTTGAAAATGAGGGTTTTTGGAACTCGGAAATGGCCTCTTGTTCTTTTTATGTCTCAATACCTAGTCCGTGGTAAAATACTGAAGCCAGGTGGTTGAAAAGTCCAGCTGTGAGTGGGATCTCTTAAAAATTGAATTAAAATGTTTGTTTGCCATCCAGTCAAATTCACTCATAGGAATCACAGCATTTATTCATTTGTTCTCGGTAAAATTTATCACTCACATGAAAGTTTACTACAAAAGGCCTACCATAAACTGCCGCTTATAAGCCCCCCCCCCCCCCAGTTATAGGCCAATCTACCTGTAAGCAAAGGAAATACATCCGGTTATAAGCCCCCCTCTAGTTTTCCTTGTTTCCTTAATATTAAGCACTGTCACAGAACACTGCGAATATGAACTCTGAGCTTCTGTTTTGCTACGTTCCGGTTACGTTCGTGTTGTTACAGTTTTGATTTTGTTGTTAAAATTGAAATGAATTCGATTTATTATGACGTTTCAAAGGTTGATTAAAGACTGGTAAATTGAAAACGTATTTTGATCAACACTGCTGTGGCTCATTTCGAAACGTTTTTTTTATTCCGCTTATAAGCCCCCCCCGGATATAAGCCCCTCCGTTTATAAGCCCACCCAAAACCCCTTACGAAGTTGTATAAGCCTAGGGCTTATAAGCGGCAGTTTCAGGGTTCTATCAAGGGTACTTGAGGGGGAGAAGCTTTCCCCCCAAAATGCCCAGCTCCCCCCCCCCCAAAAAAAAGATATGCACCAGATTGCATCAGAATGCACTAGATTGCATCTCAGTGCATATTCTTTTCAAAAAATTTCCGGGGGGGCATGCCGCAAGACCCCACTCCTAAAGCCTAGATAGAAACCTGAGTTTACGGTATTTCTTTGGCCTTGTCATTCTAAAAATACAAGATAGAAGATAATAAATGGTACAAGATAATGTTACATTAAGAGTACCATTAGAAATAAAAAAACAAATGCAAACAAACACAAAGCTGGAGGACTGCTTTTAAAAATTACCTACACATGAAACTGTGTATTCCTGGGAAAGTCAACTTGAGCATTTTCCTAGGCTTGGGGAGCTGCACGGTGTGTATCTAAAGAGGACTGGATGGAATGGCTGCGAAGACTGAGTGTAGAACTCCTGAAAGAGTCGCCCTCTCCAGCACTGAGATCGTGCTGGGCCACAGCTCAGACCTACCCTCCTCTTGCAAGGTATAAACTACTCTTCCCTTGCATTATGTTATGGTTTATGCGAGCAAAAAGTGAGACTTTGCCTGCCAGCTCTTTGAAGAAAACGCAGAAGTTGTGAAGTTTGACCTTGGCCACAGTACCTGTACGTTTTTGAACCCACAACATTGCCGGCTTAATAATGTCATCTTAAACGTAATTAAAAGTGAACACTGGATCTCAATACATTAGTAAAGCTCTGTGAAGATTTAAGCCCTTTCGCTCTGGACACGCTAAATTTATATTAAGAATTGCCAAAAATAGTAGCTTGAATGCATTTCTGTAGAAGCTGCGGATCCTGATGTATATGTTCAAATGCGCTTCTCAAAACTATAAAATAACAGTATTTCCACAATAGTGAAGTTGCGAAAATTAAGTAAATGATTAATTAGTTTAATTTAGACTTAATTGAATGTTAAAACTAAAATATAGACAGGAATCAGCGTCAAAGTGAGAAAGCTTTCCAAAAAAAATAGACTTAAGCAAAGTTTTAAAAAACTGACGGACTGAGCACTTCTGATCTGAAACAGTAACACATTCCACAACTTGTGTGCTGCAAGCTTGAAGGAACGATCACCCAAAGTGGTGATTGATTTAAACGAATTTATCTTGGTGAAGTCACTCACGAGCCGAGGAGGCCCACACGAGCTGGAGCTTCACCCGGTTTCTGTAGCATGAAGCAACTGAGAGTATTGCTACTCCCCCCTGGATGGGATGCTAGTATATCGCAGGGTTACCCCCTGCAGTATTTCGCTGGTACCCATGTTATACACCTGGGTGGAGAGAGACAATGTGGGGTAAAGTTTCTTGTCTAAGAAAACAACACAACGGCAGGGACTGGGCCTCGAACCACTGACCTTCAGATCTGAAGTCCAACGCGGTAACCACTACACTTTAGCGCCCCCACCGTTCATCTTGGTTTTGATGTAAATGTAGGCTCAGCCATATTTTCTCTCACTTGCTTACTGTTGTGCTTCCCAGGGATCTGTTCAATGTTGCTTTTGTGTCCTGTTGGTCAGAGCTACACGAGGAGCTGCAGAATGAGTTGGTGAAACATTTAGAGATGGCTTTAGAGTCTCAGATCCCAGAGATCACTCAAACACTTCTTAACCTCGCGGAGTTCATGGAACACACAGAAAAGGTACTTTATTGTGATTTTCAATATAGGTCCAGAATTGATTGAGGCTAATTTTAGTTAAGTTAAACTCGAGGCAGTTGCCGGTCAGCGGTTCGCACCCCCGACCACGTGGCACCTAATGCCAAGCTCATCTCTGGCGATGAGTTTATTGCGGAGTAATAAAGATTTCAGAGCTTGAAAATTTTATTAGGTCTTACAAAATAGCAATTCAACATTTTTGCCTTCGAAACCAAAGCACTCAACGCAACCTTTCTAGGATACATGTTACAAGTTTTACCGTCCTTTTTTTAATGATATTATTGACTCCTTTTCAAACTGATGCACATTAAAGGCACTACAGCTGTATATCACGGTGAGTTTCCTGTGCGTGGGCAAACCAGTGCTAAAATGAAGACAATATAGCTTTGTTCAGACACAAAATGCGCTTCAAACACCAGCACGAAGAAATCAATTAAATTTTTGAATGAAGAGAAAAACCGTAATAATTTTTGACCAAACTTTGCTACACGAATGGGAGGGGAAAAAAATGAAAAAAAAAACGGCCCAATTTTTTCAAGTTGAAATGCATTTCCATCCTAGCCATGTAGAGCCAAAAACACGTCAATAGTTTCTGTACACTAATAATTGTTAACAAATCTGGGAAGTTATTTTCTGGGTTTCCACCGATGTAACTGAGTCTTTTGGATTTTTAAAGTTTTCTAGATAGCCGACATCGCGCCTTAAAGAAAGCCGTGATAGCCACGTTTTAATGAGGTCTCTAACTTGCTTTTAGCAGTGCCGCTTGTAAATAGTTTGCATTGCTTCGTTTCTTGAAACAGTTTTTTACATACTGTGATATTGTTTAATTTAAGGGTGCACTACCCCTGAACAATGATCTGCTAGGGGAACAAGCCTCAAAATGCCGAGCATACGCTAAAGCATTGCATTACAAAGAAGAGGAATTCCACAGAGGTCCAACTACAGAAACACTTGAGGCTCTTATAAGGTAAATAAGTTATTACATATCTTTATTTCCAATATTGGCAGAGGTGCTTGTAGTTTGTGTCTTCATCTGGTCTGTCCAGCGGTTAGCGTGTTTGGATTGTGTCTTAAAGGTTAAAACCAGACCAGAACTTTTCAAACCTCCAAAGACACTTCGGGCTATAAAAAATGTTTTTAGACGTGCTGTTACTAGTAAAGTTTTTCGGACCCAAAACATGGTCAGGTAGTTTGAGAAAAACACTCCTGTTTTCAGCTGTTCTGTTCTTTTGAGAGCTGAGAAACTTTGCTCTAAAATGTCTCTCTCCAACCAGGGTCAATTTAATAAAACATTTACAAGTGTAATTTACAAGTGTAGCTGTTGTTTTCAACCTCCGAAACAATAGCTACACTTGTAAATTACACTTGTAAATGTTTTACCCAGGTGTGTAAAGGAGTACCTTGTAGTGGATTGAGGTCCCATTCATGCTTCAGAAAGTAGGCCAAGCTCGGGCCATCTGCGCTATTTGTGATTAAGTGTGACAACCCATATCCACAACTGACTAATAATAACTGAGCAAACTTGAAACCATCGAGTGGCAAGGAGCATTTGCCTCACCACCCACCTAACCTTTTCGCCAAAAATTGAAAATTGGCGTCCTTTTGAAAGCTTTCAGAATTTGCGGACTTTCCATAATTTTGTCCAAAAAACGCAGCGTCCTTTGGACAGCCGAATATCATTCTGGCCAGGCGGGTGCCGCCAACACAGTTCTTGTGGCTTGATCTTGTCTTTTCCGCTTTTTGATTTGATGTTTGCTGCAACGTTATTTGGGGGAAAAACTGTTTCTTTTTATTTACATTTGATGGAAATGTTCTTACCTAGCACTGCAGTGTCACTGACAAATTTTCAAAGCGGCAAGAGGTAATAATGGTTTTTGTTGATGTCTTTTAGCATTAACAACAAGCTACAGCAACCTCAAGCAGCTCATGGCGTGTTGGTGTACGCTATGAAAAATCACGGAGCTGATGTGGTAAGCAATACTGCACTAGACTAACAATGTGTTTATACTGTCGCTTCCTAAAGGGTTTCTACAGGCAAGTAAAACTCACCCTTCCCAAATTTACCCATTCACCCCTGTGGTGTTATCAAGTGAAAAAACCGTCCGTTTATAATTTTTGTGGATACAAGACCTTGTGAAATGGCCTTTACAGGCTGAAAGTCAGTTTCCAATGCCAGTCTTGGATCAATTTAAACTCGAACTCGAACTCGAACCTAAGATTAATATTAAGTGTTCTTTTTTTCGAGTTAACGTCGACGGATCCCTCTTGCTTGTAAAAAGGGAGGTGCCTGATCGTGGGATATTTAAATGCTCAAGATAAAACTATGCGCTGCATTCCGTTATCCTCAAGTTAAGGACCTTCAAGCATAAAATAATTTAATAAGTTAATATGTAAACTTAACGTATAAAAGTACATTGATATAAAAGACAGCTGATTGTTTAACGCTGCTGGGTTCGTCTCCGCTCCCCTTAACCCCAAGAGTGACAAGCATCTAATTTCTCCCTACAATATCACTAGCTGATCAAACATACAGGTCACGAGAATAAAGGAAATGATCAACAGACATGAAATGTGTTGATGTTTAACCAAATTCTCCCAACTAGTAACATAAGAAGTATATAGAGACAGTGAGGAGAATAAATATGCATGTGGATACTGGGGTTAAAAGGTTAAACGCGGTGGTAACTTTGATATGGACTGGTATTCGTCTGAGGGAGAGTGCTGATACTTGTTTATTACTTGACCTGCTTTCTGTAATTCAAATATATTAAGAATGACTCCTTTCGTTTAATATTAATGTAAAACACTACCCGCCCAGACTAGCCACTGCTATTTGCGGGATAGTGTTGTCCTTTTATTTTAATTATAAAATTGAATTAAAAAACTTTGAAACTTTAAAACGTCCAGTTCCTTCATGCTACAGAAGACAGCAGTTAGTGTCATTTATTCAGTAGACGTGCTTGCTGACTTTTGTTTTTCCTTGTCTGTTAGAAAATCAAGGAGCGCTGGTATGAGAAACTTCATGACTGGGAGCAGGCCCTTGAAGCTTACAACAAGAAACTGCTTCAAAATTCTGAAGACATCAACCTTTCCCTGGGACGGATGAGGTGCCTTGAGGCATTAGCAGAATGGTAAGGGGATCGCGTTAAAAATAATAAATTTGTTATAAATGATAACGCATGCTTTGCAGGCTAAGACAGGACCATAGCACTTGAGAACCATGGCCCAACCTTTTCAAGTTGTAATCTACTCCATACACCTTATTCCAGAATTATCAGAGCCAATGCATTTTCTTTTTTCTTTTCTCCAGAAACATCAAAAATCGCGCGGTGGCCATTTTGAAAATTAGTGCTTCAGTATTATAATCACCTCGCGCGGGGTGATTATAGCAAGATATGACGTAATCCTGGACCAATCAGTGCACGCGCTTCTCTGTAATCACCTGAGCAATTATACTAAAGTATAATAACTTTGAACAAAACTGGACCATTATTTTTAGGTGTCCATGAACGTAAATGTGAGTTTTGGTTTTTCAAAGTGTCACTAAAAAAAGGTGATATAGTCCTTTGAAATACATACATACCTGAGAATTTACAGTTCTAACCAGGTGACACTTTGTTTGCAGGGGTGAGCTTCACCAAGTGGCTGTTGAAAAGTGGCCCGTAGTGAGCGATGACATTCGACAGAAGATGGCCAGAATGGCTGCTGCCGCTGCTTGGGGACTGGGCAAGTTTTTATTTAGTTAATGTAGTTAATAGAAACGATCACAGTTTAGTTACAGTTACCTGAACGCTAGTCTGAATAGTGGGGCCATTTTGTTCGAGTCATAGCCGCTTCATATTGTCTAGCTCTTTGTTGCCCCAAAATAGCGTGGTTTGTGGACGCTTTTAGTCTGAAAACATTTTGACTGTCCTACTCTTTTGAGATAGATTTAAGAGCTAACGATTGCCGCAAAAACAGGGTGTGAGAGAATCGTATTATCTTGGTCTGAGGTGGGGTGTTTTGAGTTCTGGGTACACCCTCATCCAAAATTTCCATTTGTATCCCACGCCCACCCTTTCTTCCTGGGACCCGAATGTAAGCGCATAAGAATGAGAACTTTTTTTGAGCTTACACTTTGGTTTCCGTTTTGTCGATGTCAAAATTACATTTGAACAAGTGATTAGTATATCATAATCATGATCAGGGTGCGTCTTAACCGCGGTTACATCTGGCTTATGTTGTATTCTTGGTTGCAGGGAACTGGGACAGTATGGAGGAGTACACATGTATGATTCCACGCGAAACTCAAGAAGGCGCTTTCTACAGAGCTGCTCTGGCTTTACACCAAAACCACTTTCAACAGGCGCAAGCTGTAAGTTGTGGGGCTACGCTTTCTGTGACACTTACATGTATGTTAGTAGTTTTGTTGACGTTCTGTGTTGCCTCTTTTTGTTTCCCAGTGCATTGATGCTGCACGCGATGTGTTGGACACAGAATTAACTGCTAGAGCTGGAGAGAGTTACAACCGAGCTTATGGGGTAAGGATACTTAAATAACACGCCACTTGCTTCTTTTTATGTTCATTGCTCTCATATTGTTTCGTGTTTCGTTTCTTTAACATTTGCCGTAGAATAAAGGACAAAATTCATCCCCTGTCTTTCGGTGAACTCTTGAACACGGTTTAAGAGATTAATGAGAATCGACAGCAAACAAGGTGTGAACTAAGTTGATCTTTGTTCATTTGACAGTCGAATTATAATTGCAAAGTTCCTGTGAGTCAGTTTCATCCTTCTTTTCTTGCCTAATTAGGTAAGCTTTCACCCAACCTGCTTGCAAAACGGTAATACAGGTCATGTAAGACTCCCTAAAATGTCGTCCTAAATTTGCTATGGTATCCGGAAATACGTCAATCCAGAAAGCCTTGCTTTGTTTTCAGTCAATCATAAGAATTGTACCCAGATAATATACTGTCTTAACACCAGTATTGTTGTTTCTATATCATACCTGTTGTTTTTTAGGCTATGGTAAATGTACAGATGCTGTCAGAACTTGAGGAAATTATTCAGTTCAAACTTGTGCCAGAGCGAAGAGAGGCGATCAAGAGGACATGGTGGAACAGACTCCAGGTTAGTGGACAATCAGCAACAACAACAGAATGGAATTTAAAGGAAGCGGCATTCAGTTTACCACAATAACTGCAGACAGTGTACTCCATCGTTAACGTAACTCTCCTATAATAACAGCAACAACGATGACGACATTATTTTTCCATAGCATCTTATCCTGTAGTTACAAGGCTCCTAACTAAAATATAAAGTGAGTAATCCAGCGTCGCTTTATTTAACGGATACTTTCAGAGAGTTGTCCTACCTAAGAATTTCTAAAACAGGAAATAAGCAGGTTGAACTTGTTTGACCTGTTCTTTTAAACACAGGACAAGAATGTCCTCCCCCCATCCCCAACCCCCACGCACAGCCCTGCACTATTTTAATGTTCATCAGTAGGGAAATATTATAGTCGAAATACTCAGCGCGTTCCGCTTATTATTTGGGAATGACTTTCATTAATCAGGAAGGGATTGTATTATTGGAATCAAAATTCCACTTTCAAATTGAATATTGTAATGTTCCAACGGTAGCCTTGTTTTAAATAAGGAGTGCTGACTGGTTTGTTATTGACATCAGGCGGCCAGACGTACCTGATTTGTGTTCACTCAACAAAACATTAATCGCAAGTACTTTTACACGTGAAGAACCAGTCTGCTGTTATAAGACTGTGAAGAAGAATTTCTTGAAAACACGTGGGCTGTAAATGCACAAGAAATGTTCCTGAAAATTAAGAAAAACTCCCTGTAATGTCAAACCGACTCAAACCAACATCCGCTAACGGTTTCGTATTTCGCGTGTGAACTTTTGGCTTATGTAAGGAACAATCCAATCAACATTCGTTATTCAGCATGAGCCTACCATTGGAAGATTTCAATCTTCAATTTAAAGATGAAATGTTGATTCCAATAATGCATTCCGTTCCCGATTAATGGAAATCATTGCTAAATATTAAGCGGAATGCGCTGAGTATTTTGACTGTAAATCAAGCCATTTACATATGAGTTGTTTTGTAGTAGCCTTTCTTTGAGGTAAATAGGATTTGGAGAACTAATTAAAAAAATCCTCGCTGCCTTTCTTATAGGGCTGTCAGCGAGTAGTAGAAGACTGGCAAAAGATACTTCAGGTCCGCTCTCTAGTCCTCTCCCCACAGGAAGACATGAAGTCATGGTTGAAGTACTCAAGTCTATGTCGTAAGAGTGGTCGACTCGCTCTGAGTCACAAGACACTGGTCACGCTGTTGGGAACTGATCCTTCAAAACAGGCCGACCAACCTTTACCCACCACCTATCCACAGGTCACATTTGCTTACATGAAGCATATGTGGAATGAAAATAAGAAGGTAGGAGTTGAGGAGTTTCCGTGGGGAGGGGGGGGGGGGATAATAGGGAAGGTGGTGCAGCCCTGTCACTGAACAGCTGCCCCTATAATAATTCTATTTCCAGGATGAAGCATTCCAGCATCTTCAGTACTTTGTACAGAGCACACTACACCAGCAAGCTTTGCAGTCATTATCGCCTACAGATGATGGACAGAAGAGAGAGGAGCTTCTCAAACTCGTTGCTAGGTACTGTCCTAATTGTTTTCTTTACTTTTGTACTTTGCTAGGATGTGTTCGGCTTTATTTTCGAAGAAATTATTCTTTGCGCTGTATCTGGCTTATTGATTGCACTAAAGCAATTGATTCGTGGGTGCTGACTGGCTGTCAGTTTGTCCTTCTGCCTATTTGGTAGACGAACTAACTGACGTACAGCTTAACACAAACAGCGTTGAGGCCCAAAACAACTGTCCCTGTTTTAAACCGTAAAGCGACGCTTGATCGTATATCTATTCGCCAGGTGTTACCTCAAGTTGGGTGATTGGAAGACAGACCTTGAGGGGTACAGCGAGACGTCCATTCCACAGATCATTCAGTATTACGCTGCAGCCACGGACAATGACAGAAACTGTTACAAGGTACAAACAGCTTGTAGAAATTTTACTTGTAAGTTTGCTAGTGTTTTTGGATTTCATTGTTTTGGACTTGCTCGCTTGTAAATTAATTTTCTTATGTTAAAGCGTCGATGAATTTTCTCTTTTTTGTATGATCCTGAAAAATGTGCTGGAAAAACGTTCCTGAAACACTGGGGAACTCCCCCCCCCCCCCGCCCCTAACCCTCCCCTAATCCTACGGTGTTTTAGCTATTATCACTTAGAGCAAAATGTTGGGTTACGGTTGGGGTAGGTGGGGAGTTTCCCAGAAACGCGTCTAACCTTTTGTTTATATTCATAAAATTGCAGTGACTTGTAGTCCCAAAAACAAATATTAAGGAGTTAAATAGATCTACCATACTCGGTGATTCAGACCCAAAAGCTTGTTGATTCTTCCTTGCTGCACGTTTGTGTTTGTGAAAGATGAAACTCTGTCACGGATACATTTCCTCTATTCAAATGTTTTGGACTTTTGAGACTCGAAAACCTCGGGTTAAAGAAGCTTGCAGTCCCATAGTCTTGTCTTGTTCGTGACTAGCAATTTTTTTCTTTTCTAATTCTCTTCACAGGCGTGGCATGCCTGGGCATACATGAACTTCGAAGCTGTGTTGTACTACAAAAACCAGCAGTCTGGCAATGGTGGAAACGGTGATGGAAGCATTTGCAGAACGCCCCCTACTACGCAGAATTCTTCTGTAAGTACAAGGCGACCTTTACTAAAGTCATTGTTCACACGATAAACCAACAGTCACACGACTAAAAAAGAGCATATAAAATTTAGTTAACACGCAAAGTTGTAATGAAAGAGGGTGGAAACCGGCTTTTATCGCTGCATTTAAAAGTTGCAACATTTAGAAATGTTTGTATGGCTGTGGTTGGCAAGTCTTGCCACATAGCCTTACAGTATCTCTAACCCTTTCACTTCCAGAGTCAGTGATGGAGTCATCAAGGTGATTCTAACTTTTGATTCTGTGGATGAAATCCTATAGTGTGATCATTCAAATGAAATCTCGTCAGCAGTACTTTCACGTGGTACTATCTATTTTTTACAAAATAAAATTTGGGATTCGTCTTGAATTTTGGTTTTAGGCACTCTTGGGAGTGCAAGGGCTAAATTTGGCTGGATTTTTTTCTTTCTCGTTTTTCTCAACATTTTCCTCTCACATTTGCTTAATTTCTAAATGTGACAGTCTCAATTAATTAGACATCCGACTATTAAACTGGTAAGAGGGAACACGCGATTAAAGGGCTGGTCTCAAAATAGTCATTTTCCTTATCGATCGATACACATTTATCACATTGTTATGAGAATTTGACAATAAATCAACACGACGATTTCCTTTTTTCTTACCCTCCATACTGTTTGTTTTTGCACCAAGTATGCATAAAGACAAAGGTTTCTTGAAGCAAAAAAGGCGGCATTGATTGTTTAGACTACGAGTAGTCTCTAATTTTGGCGATGGCGATTGTGGGGCGGCCAAATTTCGAGGAGACGCGACGCGAGGGGAGCGCCAAAAAATTAGAAATTTTTGCGCTCCCCTCGCGTCGCGTCTCCTCGAAATTTCACGCGCGCGTGTGTGTATTTAGGCCGCCCCACAATCGCCATCGCCAAAATTAGAGACTACTCGCAGTCTATTGATTGTTGTAAGTTGTGTATTCACCATTGTAGGTAGTGAACCCGGTCATCACATATGCTGTACCAGCGGTAAATGGCTTCTTCAAGTCCATCGCCTTGTCCAGCGGCAATTCACTTCAGGACACGCTCAGGTATGCAGTGGTACTCTTCCTTGAAAATTCCCAAAATTAATGGTTTAAGAGCTGTTGCATGACGTGAAGTACTCTTTTCTGTAAAAAAAAAATCTGGCGTAGATGACCAGGAAAGGCTGTTTACCTTGGGCCTAGGTTTTAAAAACAAGATTCGTAAATGTCATATAAGTTCACTGGTGGAAGATGGATGCAAGGGCTGTTCCCTCTGCTCAATAACTATATAATTTTATCATTTTCTATATCAACTTTTTAGCGATTATTATTCAATTATTAGATTATCAGATAAGCTACTACTAGTTTATTAGATTAGTATGATTAGTATTAGATTTTTATAGAACTATTAGATATTTTTCGATTTTAATTTTAGTATCTAGTGGTTTTGTGTCCCCAAATTAGTATGGGATTTTCCCAGGCTATATGGTATTGACACGTAAATAAAGTTTCTATCCATCTATCTTAAAATTGTGTTCTTATAGTTTATGCTTGTTCATTTTCGACGTTAGATTGTTGACACTGTGGTTTGATTATGGCCAATGGCCTGAAGTTTACGAAGCCCTCGTTGAAGGGATCAAGACAATTCAGATCGACACGTGGCTGCAAGTTATTCCTCAACTGATCGCCAGGATCGATACTCCTCGCCAACTCGTTGGACGCCTGATTCATCAACTGCTTACTGATATCGGCAAACATCATCCACAGGTACAGACTACGCTAAGTTTAAAGTTTTAAAGGGCCTTAACAATGAAATCAGTTTGGTTTTTGATATAAAGATTTCAAAGTTTTAGCTTAATTTAGCGTAGTTTAATGAGGTGTTGTTATTTCATGAGATTTTGAAGCAGTGTGTGAAACGTAGGAAGTGCCATTTTTTTAACGCTTCAGTTGCCGGCGGAATTTCTAGCAGAACAAGCTTTTACAGTAGAATCCGGCATAATACGGCATTGTTCGGATTTTTTTTCTATCTGTTGTCAGAGGGAAGGCAAAATTGTCAATGTTGCGGGATCAAATTACCAAAAAATGTCTAAGGTATCTTACACGTCAAAACTGAAGTGTTCTAATAAAGATGCATTTCTTTAGCTTGCTGTTGTCAGTGTTATTCTTGCTGGGTTCTAGTTGTAGTTTATAAAACATGTCAAAAACACGACACAACGTTTGAGTTTAGAAACCATGTTTCGGTTACTTCAATATCCATCGTCAGTTTAAGGATGTTTACAAAGTGTTTTCTAAGCTTAAACGTTGTGTCGTGTTTTGTTAAATGTTTTAAATCGATTCTACTGCTACGAAATTTCGGTCACTGTATTTTACTCCTCATTGTTTCCAGGCCCTTATCTACCCTTTGACTGTGGCTTCCAAGTCAGCTAGCAGCGCTCGTTACAATGCAGCCAATCAGATTCTGAAGAACATGTGTGAACACAGTCACCAGTTGGTACAGCAGGCCCTTATGGTATGTATTGTTCTCTTTGTTGTGTGTTTATTTTTTGTTGTTGCTGTTGTGGCCTGGGTGGCAGGCACCAAAACGGGGGAAAACGGGAGTTCGCGAACGCCGAGCGCGAGAAGAAAGAGGGGCTACCGTCTCCCTTCCCTCGCGCCCCATCCCTGGCCCGCTTATTCAACGAATTCCACATTTCCATTCAACACCTTCGAGCTTTTCTTTTGTTCTCAGGTGTGAACGATGATGAATTCGTTTGGTTGGGCGTCCTACAATGATTAACACATGCTTATACAGGAAACACCAATTTACACAATTCAGTAGCAGTCAACATCATTCAACAGGGTGGCCAAACGTGTCCAACATCAGTCAACAGTCATCCAACAGGGTGGCTAAACATGTTCAACAATCAACAAGTTCAATTCAAAAGTGTCGAACGATGTTGAATTCGTTTTGCCACCTCGAAGGTCGTTCATTGTTGCATGTACAACAAACCTGTATTCGTCAATGCTGAACGATGTCGAATCCGTTTGGCCGATGCCTCACAATGTACCTTCAGGAACTGTCTCCTCATAGTGCCTGGGTTTGAGTAATAGCTGTTGTTTTTATAGGTCAGTGAGGAACTCATCCGTGTAGCCATTCTGTGGCATGAGTTGTGGCACGAGGGACTGGAAGAAGCCTCAAGGCTGTACTTCAGTGAAGGGAACGTGAAAGGGATGTTTTCTGCGTTAGAACCACTGCATCAGATGATGGAAAAAGGACCACAGACACTCAAAGAGACATCGTTTAACCAGGTGGGGCTACATAACGCACTTTGACTCAAACCTGCCACTCATCCAGCAGGATGACCAAGGGAAGAGGACGGCAAATTCTCCTCGTGTCATCAGGCTAACACAGGATAGTTTCTGACAGTTTCCTCTTATTACTGTTATGTCGTAAACGACCAGAGGACGGCAATTTAAGCTGAAGATCGCGTTAAAATGCTTCTAAAGTAGTCAGGTTCCATGCTGAGCACATGAGGAAATTTGTTGTCCTTTCTTCATTAGCTGTCCTGTTACGTGAGTTCACTGTTAACCCTTAAAGCCCCAGCGTCATTATACAAATTCTCCTTAATGGTCTCCGTGTATTTTGTTGAGTGCAAGTTGGGAGAACTTGTTTAACAATCAGGACAATTCATCTTGAGTGATCAATTCCTTAATTGTCATGACTTGTATGTGTTATAATGCACTGATATGATGAGGAGAAATTTGATACTGATCACTATTGGGACTTAATTTTATGATAGACAAGAACGGAGTCCACGTAAATTAGAAGGAAGTGCAGGTCTACGGTTTCCATTGCCCCTATATCAACACGTATGATCTGCTTGCTATTCTCCTTATTTTTCGTATGGTATTAGTTGGGAGAATTGCTTAAACATCAAGACAGTTTATCTTTGATAATCACTTCCTTTATTCTCATGACCTGTATGTTTGAGCAAGAGGAGATATTGTAGGGAGAAATTAGATGCCTTTCACAAATTGGTCGGTGCGTATCACTGTAAACCGTCAGCTTGTTGATTCTTTATTTGATTCGCTGGTTTTTTTTTTCTTTTTTATTGTTTCAGGCATACGGTCGTGACCTTATGGAAGCCCAGGAATGGTGCAAGAAATATCAGCGATCACTAAATGTGAAGGATCTAACACAAGCCTGGGATTTATACTATTTGGTCTTCAGACGAATTTCCAAGCAACTCCCTCAGGTAATGTTTCTACTGTAACCACAACATAGTAGCACGTTTGTCAATCGCCCCAACCCATAAAAAGGAAAAAACCTATGATATAAAATATTAAAACGCAAACAGTGCCATCAGAAGCACTGCTCTATTGGATTCATGCACAGACTCGTAAGTCTGATTGAACCGGCTAGTTGGCTCATCGTGCTGACACGTAGCTCCGCCGGATTCTGTAGCATGATGATGCAAACATTCCTCCCCTTGCCTTCCCGCCTTTGCACCCCTCCCCCTTCCGCGCCAAACATTTGGAAGTCTAGTTTATGTCAGCTGTCTTGAAACATGTCAGTTATAATAACTCTCTACCTGATGTGTAAAGCTGAGCTTCCATCATTGACTGATAGATGTACATGTTTACTGGGCGCAGAATTTTCTTCAACTAAAAACTCAATTAATTCTTCAAAATACCGTTAGAAGAGCGAACTAAGAAGAGTTCGTAAAAGTTAGAAGAACGAGCAAGTGTGTGTTTTAACTTTCAGTTGACGTCGCTGGAGCTTCAGTACGTGTCACCCAAACTTCTGATGTGTCGTGATTTGGAGCTTGCTGTACCTGGAACCTATGAGCCTCACAAGCCAGTCATACACATCAGACATGTGCATTCCTCGCTTAATGTTATCACATCCAAACAGAGGCCAAGAAAACTATGTATTACAGGTGAAGTATAGCTTGATCGTGTTGTCACTTAATCCACATCCTTGCCAGACCACCACGTAGGTTCATGCGAAAGGGGAGGGGGGACAGGGAGGGTTCAAACTTCCCATCTCCCGTACCTTTTAATCCCGGTTCCCGCCCTATTTTTCTTGCCTCGGACCCCCTCTTTGCGTTTTTCCGATTAGGAAATGTTGCGCAATGTTGCTTAATTTTTTTTCCATATTTCTCCCGATTCCCTCCTCCCGTACACCTCCCGCCCCCATTTTTTCCGGGCTCCCGGCCACCTGTCCCCTTCTGATATTTCTCTCGCTTCCCGTCTCCCGTACACCTCCCACCGCCTTTTTTCCCGGGCTCCTTCCACCTGTCCCCCTCCACTAAGATGACTGGAGAGATTATGCTGTGTTTCAGGGACGCATTTAATCTATTAATTGTTTCGGTCTGATCAATTCGCGTTTCTTATGATGACCACTGTGTTTAGGATTGCTGGGTTTTATAAGAACGTGATTTAACTCTTTCTCTGCTGAAATGGCTCAATGCCACGGCGTAATTTCTGCTGCTATAGCAGGTCAGGGTAAAATGCTTTTATGAAGGTTGATTTTATGGCGTCTGAAATTTCAAAGAACTAATCTCTAATCTCCAATTCATTCACCATTTTGGCAAGTGCAGAAAATTGTTCACTTCCAGCGTGTCAATTCTTCTCGCGTCTTTGATATCTTTGGTAGTGATTTGTAGCTTGTTAAGAGCATATTCTTTTTTTTTATTGTTGTATTATAGGGAGCAATGGCTCGGAGTTCATGTTCTTGTTGAAAGGTCATGAAGACTTACGGCAGGACGAGCGAGTCATGCAGCTGTTTGGCTTAGTGAATACACTCCTGGCTGGAGATCAAGAAACGTCCAAAAGACATCTAGGGTATGTCCTTCTATGACTAAAACTGTGACAGTGCCCAGTTTGTTTGTTTCGTTTTTGGACTATTCGCCATGAAAGAAATCGAGCCGATTACTTGAGAACGCAAATTGCTGCATTACGCAAACGTGTTCGGCTTTGAACTGTTTGACGCTATGCATCCTGGAAAAAACACGTACGGTCTCGCTGATCATGAGCAGTGCCTCCTTTCGCTTAGAGATACTCGAGCCAAAAGAGGACACGAGCGCGCGAAATTCGCCATCCGCGTGAAATTAGACGCGTGGGTGGAGAGTGCGATGCGTTTCCATGCATAGGTGTGCTCGTTTTCGTGCCGCTGTTCATTCATTGATTGTGCGCGCAGTTTAACGTTCATCGACTCAAACGTCAAAATACAAGTGGAAGAAAGACCCTACTCACTGAGCTAGCGTTAGCCTACACCAGACGGGAATTTAGTTAGCCCTTTTTTGGCGTAACCTTGGTTTGTACAAGGTGACTTTTTTGTTAGGGTCAGTTATTGAGAAAGATAGGCGAAATCTATCTATTTATCTTTATTTAAACGCGGTTAAAGAGATAGGCGAAAGAGGTAGGCGATGGCGAAATGGCATAATAACGATATAAACAATCCTCTCTCGTTTATTTCTCTGTCTACAGAATCCAGCGTTATGCGGTCTTTCCGTTGTCTACAAACTCCGGTTTGATCGGCTGGGTGCCGCACTGTGATACACTGCACAGTCTCATCCGGGACTACAGGGAGAAGAAAAAGATTTTACTTAACATCGAACATCGTATTATGCTCAGGGTAAGCTCATCTTTATTCCTATTTAAAGTCCCAGAATCTTTGTACAAGAATCATCATACTTCATCATTATCCATAATCATACAATCATTGTGCATTATTATGCAATTATCATACTTCATTGTACAGATTCTCTGTTACTGTTCTCCACTGGTCTCCATACTTTTGTTGAGTATTCGTTGGGAGAACTTGTTAAAACATCAAGACAATTCGTCTTTGGTGATCGTTTCCTGATTTCTTGTGACCTGTTTAGTGTTCGTGTTTTAAGGCGCTTATTTGATGAGGAAAATTTTGATTCTGATTGCTCTTGGGGCTTACATGTCAAGGGTTAAGCTAATCTTTATTTTATTTGTTTGTTGCGTATAATTTTTATATGCAAGAAACACGTTTTTGGCTTTGAACCTTTTGTGTCTTAACATCATATTTGTTTCTTTCTTGTCCAATCAGATGGCTCCAGACTATGACCACTTAACACTCATGCAGAAAGTGGAGGTGTTTGAGCATGCGCTGTCCAACACTAATGGCGATGATCTGGCTAAATTATTATGGCTGAAAAGCCCGAGTTCTGAGGTGAACATCTTTATGGTTTGAATTCTTTGAATTTCTTATTACTAAAATTAATGACAAACGCGAGTGCTTAAAAAGGTATCTTGTATGTTCGAGGTATAATTTATTATGGCAGAAAAAGCAAGCAAAAACTCAAAGCCCTAATTTTCTTTTGTGTCATTTCATTTTATTACTTTTCTTTTTATTTACCATATCTGATAATTAAATCAATTACATGTAGAGAAACAGAAGTCCTAAACTATAATTCGTTTATTATTATTATAATTCGTATAAATAATGAAAACAATTTTATTTATAACTCAGTAAATATTTACATAATGTGTTCGCATTCAATTAAAATTCCAAAAAAGCCTACAATAATTAAAAACGAGATGATAAAAATATAAAAATTATTGTTTTTTTCGACATCGTCTTTGTAAAGCTTGTTTTCAAGCTTCACTCACTTTTGTCTGTCTAAAGCTACCTCTGTCTCAGCGAATGAGTGAGTAATAACTTTATGAAAGTATCAAATGAAGTTGTCTTTACTTTTCACTGGGCCTCTGACGATAAAAGCAATATTAACACTTGTGCAATTTTTAAAGTAAAAGGAATAAACAGTCAAGTAATGTCTGTATTATTTGTTTTCCTTCTGAAGGTTTGGTTTGATCGACGGACTAACTACACTCGATCACTTGCTGTCATGTCCATGGTGGGATATGTTCTTGGTCTTGGAGACAGGTCAGACCAGCTGCATTGGCTATACATGTGTTCGACCTCGGAAAAACTGGTTCCACGTCACCATTCAACACCGCTCAACATTACTGAGCGTGTTAACGCGCGCTTGAGCTCACCGTTGAATGATTTCAAATGATTCTGGATGAAGTCAAATGGTGTTGAGCAATATTGGATGATGTTGAATCCGTGTGACTGAGGCCTTATTTCATGCTCAGATTTGATGCTATCACCCAGCTTAAGCTTGATGTAGGCAGTTCATAATCCATTTCCGAGTTTGCCTGCAGCGTCAAATAAACACAACTAACTTTGAACAACGTCTAGTGAATTATCAAGTGCGAGCTCGCAAATACAGGTCTCAATTTCATCAATTGTATTGTTTTTTTACTTGATAATTTTGATATCTGAGGAAGTGCTTTCCATAGGTAATAGTAGAAATGCGTAGTAATAAATACTTATACTCCCCGTGAGTGGCTTTTTCAAATACTACAAATTCAACATAACAGTTAAGAATCCCCACTAGTGGGAGGCAGACCGGTTGGCTATTGTCAAGTATGGTCGAGGAGTGGAACTTGGGACAACCGAGGAATAATTTCAGAGCGTTCAAGTCATGACTTGACTGGGACTCCCAGATTTCAAATCCGGCACCCAAATAACTCGGCTACGCTGCCTCCCTTCACTTTCATGGTGCTAAACTTGTATCTTGAAACTGTGGCAGTCTGAGGTTATAGAGTGTTTACTTTTCTTTTGCCAGGCATCCTTCGAACCTGATGCTGGATCGCCTAAGTGGAAAGATTATTCACATTGATTTCGGTGACTGTTTTGAGGTAACTATCACTGGCTCATTTTACGATTAAATTGGCGGCAAACATTGTGTATAAATTATGCTTTTTTTGTTTAATTCTAGGTGGCAATGACAAGAGAGAAGTTCCCGGAAAAGATTCCTTTCAGACTCACAAGAATGTTGACAAATGCAATGGAGGTAAACTATTGGCAGCCAACAACATTTATGACAAAATATTTTATCGAATGAAAAATCTGTAAATGGTTTGAACCCAGGAGTCATATCATAATTCGGTAAATTATGATCGTCAGCATCAGAGTCAAGTGACTATAATGATGACTTCCACTCAGGTTGTCGAAACGTCAGTCAATGTCATTCAACAGTCCTTCTCAGGACTACACTCACCCGGACAATCACAATTTACCAAATTACGAATGAAAAATGTTAACCAAAGACATTGGAACGAGTTTCAGCCGGGATTGAAGTTTGTTTGTTTTATCTTTAAATTGAAGGCAGTTCTAAGATATGCGTCGTGTAGCCTGTTCCAGGCGTTCAGATAGTGGAGCGCGAGCGAAAACTAAAGCGAGCGAAAGAGCGGGAAAAAACGAAGAGGCTATGCGTCGTGAGGTAATTGTGTTTTTGCGTCCTGTGCAGGTGACTGGGATTGATGGTAATTATCGAATGACTTGTGAGAGTGTGATGCGTGTTCTTCGTGCTCACAAAGACAGCGTGATGGCCGTGCTTGAAGCGTTTGTTTATGATCCTTTGCTGAACTGGAGGCTAATCGACTGTAAGTGTTGTTTAATTGTTTCATTTTGTACAATAACCGAAAGTCCAGCGGACTAGGTGCAGAATAACCTTTTTCTTGATGCATACGAATAAAAGAAAATGGATTCCATAAGGGTGTTGTTGGTGTTAGGGAGGGATAGAGGGTGGGCAAAGATGGCAGGAGGGCAAGAGCGCCCGCCTCCCACTAATGTGAATTGTTGTTGATTCTCGCCTTGCATTAAGGGTGTTCATAAGGTTACTTCGTTTTTTATATATGTTTGTATATACGGTTACTTCCGCGTTTTATACGGGTACTTCAGTTTTTTTGTTCGGGTAGTTCGGTCTTTTTGTACTGGTATTTCGGTCTTCACGGCAGCAAAACCAAATTTCTCCGGGCCCTTTCGCACTTGTCAAATTTTTGAACTTGCCAAATTTTGTCAAAGCTCACCAATAGTGAAAAGTGTCGTCATCCTGCCTGGGAGGTCGATAATTTTTGTCAAAGGTCAAATGTGTCTGGTTAACAGTGGGAGAAGTTCCAGTGATGCCCTATGCCTCTGCAAATCTCATTGATTACCATTGTTATTTACTATTCTATTAATTATTGTCGCTTTGTTATGGTGTCTTTTCACAGCTACTCCGAAAATCAAGCGCTCCAAGGGCCGATCAGATACCATCTCAGATGGAGGGGAAGGTCAGTAGTTGTTGTTAAGTTGTTAGTCAATGTCCGCTATGGAGAATATTCTCTGGTTAAATTCACTTCTGTTTGCCTCTCTGTCTTCATCTATTTGTCTTGACCTGTCTGCTTATTTGTTTACCGATGCGTCTGCATTCTTATCTGCCTTTATCTAACCGTCTTTCTCATTGTCTGTTTATTACATGTTTATTTATTTGTTTGAATTTGTTAAGTTTGTGTAGTTTCAATCTGTTGAAACAAAGTTCTTCGCACGAAAATCTTACAACTTGAGTTGTTCACCGTTTATTTCTTTTTGATAATTTGCTGCTCTATGTATTTCAGATCTCTTGGAGGGTGTAGATGTGAACCCCGAGCGACCTTCGAAGAAACAATCCGAACATCACCTGCCATCTTATGGTGAGAACTGCAACAAACCTTTATTTACTTACCTTTTACCAACTTGCTGACAGTAGTCTTACAGCTCGTTTCAAATTATTTTTAACCCTTTAAGCTCCCATATTAACATGGATATTCTCCTTAGTGTTCTCCGTATATTTCTTATGGTACTAGTTAAGAGAATTTGCACAAACATCAGACGCTTCATGTTTGGTGATCATTTCCTTTATTCTCGTGACCTGTATGTTTGATCAAGTAGGGATATTGTAAGGAGAAATTAGATGTTTGTCACTTGTGGCTTAAAAAGTCCGATTTCTTTCTCTCGTGCCTTCACAACTTCAAAGTGATTTGTCACCGTTTTCTTCACGTTTGAGAAGACCTAGAAGTATAAAGGTTGTTTACCATTTACCTGAGGAAACGAGTTGGAGCACAGTTTCTGTAAATAGGACTCAAAGTTCCCATCTGGAAATATTGGGTTGTTTATCAGAATTTATTCGTTAAGCCTTCAATCGAACTGAATGGGCCACACATATATAAGGTTGGAATTAGCGTTGTTTTTAATTCCAACCAAACTTTCTGGAATACTGTTGATGACTGCAAGCAGCCACAGTGCCGTTAACCGTTTTCCCCGTATAATTTTCCCGTCTTTTTCTACAGAAGACGAAAATGGACATAAACCAGAAGCGCTCAACAAGAAAGCTGTCGCCATTGTGAATCGCGTGAGAGACAAGTTAACAGGTACGTCATTTACGCATGTGATAGTCTGTCGGAGCCTCATAGGCAAGGGTCACTCTACCATGATCTATTTCTGTGACCCCAATACCTTCTGTAGTAAAGGTGGTGTCTTGTTAAATTGGCTTCAAAAGCGTCCTTCATGTCTTTGACTTGGATATCACTGAGAAAATTGGTTTGCTCGGCACACGAGTTGAGAACGACTAGAGAATTAAAGGTTGGTGTCGGCAAATTGGTTAGCCTACGTGGCTGGCGGTGTTATGTGTGTGCGAAGGTAAAGTTTTGGCAGCAGAGCCGACTCCTCTCCATTCCCTTCAAGGCCTCGCCAGTCTTTTCTCGGCTCCCCGTAGTTCAAACTTTGTGCAAACAATCCCGCCAGCAGCGCAGGTGACAAACTGGTCTTAGTTCATTTCTCACGATATTGTTTGAAGGTACTAGCCTTTAGTACATACCAAACCAGTGGATAGTGTTTTTCGCGCGCTCTGATTGGCTGCTCAGACTCGGAATAGCATCAGCTATTCACTTCCCGGAAAAGGGAACCATTTGATGCTGGTTATCCACTGGTTTGGTATATGTTATTCTTAAGGCAATTATTCAGTTCATTGTCGGTGAAGAGCCCGCTGAACAAATGTGAAGGTGCAACAATTTCATGAGATTTGCTAATCAGTATTTCCTTGTGGCACCTTTTTTAAAATTTATTTTAATTTTTCGTTGGTTTAGTCTTTGCTGTTGTTGCTGCTTGCTTTTGTTTTGTTTTGTTGTTGTTGTTGTTGTTGTTGTTGTTGTTTTAGTGTAAATTGTTTCTATTTTGGGCTTCGGCTAATAACGAAATAAAGTGCTTTTAACTGATGTAGCTGCGCTGATTTTCGTCCATTTGCTAGGTCGAGACTTCACTAGCCACAACAACCTCGACGTGACGACACAAGTAGACCTGTTGATCAAACAAGCTACTTCACATGAGAATCTTTGCCAGTGTTACATAGGATGGTACGTACTATTTCATGCCTACTTCATAGTACATCGGCCGTCAAGTATGTCACATAACATGTGCATATTCATAGCATGATATCCAGTCTCGGCTTGCTTGCGTTGCTGGTGAAATCAAACTTCACTCGTGCGTCGAAGTAAAATAGTTTGATAAGCTTTTTTTGTTTGTTTCTTTTCGGACTCACCCAGTCCTTAGGTGGTTAACATTTCTCACATATATCTTGGTTATCTTTTTAGGTGCCCATTCTGGTAAAGACCTGGACATCTACAAGGCCTTTCAAGGATTACATTGTCAGTCAAAATTGATTAAAATCTCCATGCAAAATACTTGAAATTGACCATCCAATTAGAATTCGAGGGAGCGCCCAGATAAGCGCTTTAAGGCCACAAACTTGAGTTGCCTCCTAAAATTCGTTTGTCGCGCGCGTGACCACTTGGGCGACAAATGACTCAGGCACCCAGGAGTACACGAAATTACGTGAAGTATCTGAAGTGGTCAGTGGTCTTCATACTTTTGCCCGTGGCATTGTAGGAGCCACAAAGAGAACGCGAAAACGACATGAAATGTGGCTGTGCGCTGTGAAGGGGATTTGCAGAAGAGTTCACACGGTCTTGGAAAGGTCCCGGAAAATCATGGAATTCGAAAATTGCATTTCAGGCCTTAAAAAAAGAGTCTGTTTGGGTTATGGAAAAGTCATGGAATTCATATTTTTCCGAACGTTGTTTTTAGCTGATGGTTGAAAAGTAAAGAAATTTAGGAAACTTTGTGTCAAGTATCAAAACGTTCAGCCAGTGGGGCATTTCACTCATTGTTTTCACCAGTCCTCTTGTCAATTTTGAGGTCATGGAAAAGTTATGGACTTTTCTTTCCCAGTTTCTGTGGGAACACTGTGCGGAACTACACTGACCGTTTTTTTAACCCCTTAACCCTCAACATCATTATACAAATTCTCCTTTCTGGTCTCCATAGATTTTATTGATTACTATTTGGGAGAACTTATTTGAACATTAACACAATTCAACCTCAGTGATCATTTGTAGTACACTGATATGATTAGGAGAAAGTTGATGCTGATCACTGGGGTTTAAAGGGTTAATCCATTAGGGAAATTAAGCCCCACTTCTGCGGTGAGCGTAAAACGGCATATGGCTTGTTGCAACGAACGTATCTGATTACTTTACGGAACCTGAGTGCGGAAAATCGTCTTAGGGGAAGAACAGTTCTAATGCTTGTTATTTTTTCCTGTCAAACTCAAGGCAACCTGGGCGCGGTCTAATTTCCTTAATATTTTTCTGTATGATACTGTAAACAAATTTGTGAATAGTTTTGTAATTTGGAAATTGTCATATTGTGTATTTTGTGAATTGAAAATGTGTTGCTTCAATGATGTTCTAAAAATCAATAAACAATGAATAGCCAGAAACGCCAAGTTGTGCTGCATGAATGAAGAATTGCTTTTCGCGTGTTTTATTTTAGGCTGTGAAGTAGTTGCTTTCGTGGAGGGACTTTCGAATTGAGTGTTCAAAAACGCGGATACCCTCGAAAGCATGGAATGCTGAGCAAGAGCCTCGCTCGGGTTTGTTCGCCGAAAGAACTCGCAAAAAGGCAAACTGTTTTGCAATCTGGATAGACAGTTTATTGAAGCTTTAAAATTACAGCTCTAGAGCTGAATTAGATAAAACTTTACAAGTGAATTCAAATAGTAAAACTGTGCTAAAAATCTAGTTGTATTATACATAATCATACTCAAATCCTCGGTTACTAAGTTGTAATAAAGTAGACACAAAACTTAACGCGTGTTTGGAAGCTGCATATGTTTACTGTTAACACTGAAGGTGGATTGTTTTATTTTGTACATAGGCTTTACTGTCTTCGGTGCTCTTCAGTTGCACGTGTTCCGTACAGTGCGCACTTGTATTTCGATTTGGCGATTTTTTTTTAAGTAAGTAAGTAGGTAAGAACCTTTATTTACGTGTCAAACCATGTAGCTTGGGATAATCCCAAACTAATTTGGGGACACAAAATAACATTATACAAAATTTAAGATGGAAAAAATGTAATAGAACTATTAAAAAAACTAATACTAATCTAATAAACTAGTAGTAGCTAATCCTAATCTGATAATCTGATGATTGAATAATAATCGCTAAAAAGTTGACCCAAAAAATAATAAAATCATACAGTTATGATGAGTAGAGGGAGCAGCCCTTTCATCCATCATCCGCTAGTGAACTTACATCACATTTACGAATCCTATTTTTATTATTTACGAATCTTGTTTTTTTCTTTTTTGTCATCTGCTTCGTGGTGAAATAAATTGCAATCACGGGGAAAAAAGCGTTTGCATCTACATTACTTATCAGTTAATCTCGTGTCCACAGAGGTAGAGAAGGCGTGACTCCTTCACTTGCAGAATGCGTGACTCCTTCACTTGTCCTTGGTCAAATTTCAAGCATACCAAGCATAAACGTCAGCGCATGTCTGGCCGCTGTTGTTGTACTCACTGCAGTCGATCAAGTCTCCTCCAAACCAAATTAGGAACTCTTCCCCAACCGACACAGGCATAGGAGAAGGAAGAGTGTTAAACACAAGTTCTGGCGAATTAACTCCCACGCCATCAATCTTGTACGAGTAAAATCCGCAACCTTGTGTTTTTCTTGCGTAATCCGCGAGCAATAGAGCAGTCCTGTTCTTGAACGTTATGACGGTAACTAGGGTCTGATCTCCATAGGTGTGATGAGTACAGCCCCAATAAGACGCTGGGACTTGCGGAGCACAACTCAACAATCCACTGCGGTGAACGAGCTTAAGGGTATAGATCATCCCGTTTTCTATGATGTTAAAAGCCCCGTATGAGTCGTCTCGAGCTCCAAAGCAGACTGGGTCTGTGTTCACCTTTCTCCAGTTAACTGAAAAAGAATATGTCGTTGAAACTTTTAAGGTAAAATAAGAACCTTCATTAAAGTGTCAATTTACGTAGCCTAAATAGACTAATTGGGGAAACTAATAATTACAACTAACTCTATTCCAAGTCAACCGTTGCGCATATAGGTAGACGCAGACTTGAGAAATGAGAGAGGATGGTCGGGTTTTTTGGGTTTTTCGTTCAAGACACTCGCCTTAAATGTTCATTTTGTGGTCCTTAGACTACCCGTACAAATCGCCTCGTTTGTTTGTAGAGTAGTGAATGAAAAAGTGATGTCTAAAGTATTTTTTTTATTATTATTATTTTCTTTTTACTATGCCCTCTGGTTTGAAAACGCTCGCGACACTTTTTCAGCCAATAAGAATAACGACCAAAACCAGTCGTGACTTGCTTGTACGCGTTTTCTCGAGCTCAGCGCCTGTCACGTGCATTTGCTTCGAATTCTGATTGGTTCGTGGTGTTGTTTACGTCAGCTGTGATTGATCATTGGCTGAAGCCCGATCTTTTACGACACTCGATTGAAAACCGCTCAAATCATCCCCCACGTACGGATAAAAACCAAAGAATTAGGTTTGTGTATGTCTTGCCCCCGCCCCCTCTTCTGTTTAAGCTGTTTCTTGTTTTACATCCTATTACATAAAATTCAACTGTATTACCCTGTTAACATTACATAAAAAATTAGAAAGGCCTTTGAAATAAAAGATGCTGTTACACAAGGACATTTTTTCTGTAACTTGCAAAGCAACACCCTTGCGAGACCATTTGAGCACGAAGTTGCTTCGTCGCTTCGTAACTGGTCTCGCAACGCAAACTTGCGTTGCAAGTTTCTGGAAAACTAGACTATAACCTTTTACTTAGACTAGCAGGTAACGTACTCTTCAGGCAACCTGTCTTTCAATACCCTCGTCATTACTGCAATGCGAGCAGTGCAGGAAATATTGCTCCGTATGACAGCGTCTTCAAGGCTCCTAGCTTGCATTTTCACTATTATGTATCTGAAGATAGCATTGTATGATACCTGCACACGATCGTCCATCTCCAATGTATCCTTCCTTGCAACTGCAATTAAAAGATCCAGCGGTGTTTGTGCAATTTGCATTCACGTCACAATCATGGCTGCCAGTTGCACATTCATCGATATCTCGGGTTTCAACAAATAAGAAAGAGAAGAAACAATGAATTTATGTATACTGTCGAGCGACCGAATTAAAATAACAGAGGGCAAAACTGGTAAACACCCATTTGCGTGCCATGGACCGGGGGGAGGGGAAGGCGGGTTGAGCCGTGATAGTGGTGGACCGACCAACGTGACATTTACGCAGCAATGCTGGTCAACTTGTTCCTAATAGAAACAAACACGCCAACGCTACAAGCAGTTGCAAAAATGCATGGTTTAGACTCTCCAATTCATCTCCCTCCTTGTGTATGTTCAGCGAATTCTGGGATTAAGTTCTACCACCGTCATCAAAGGACAGGGGAAGGGTGGTTTAGAATTTATCGTAACTGTCTCTTTTTTTTCTATAAACGTCATCCAATACATTTTCAAATGTATACCATGTGTGCTCATCCCCCCCCCCCCCCAGCCCAATGTTGCGCGAATTTCGGGAATATGTTTTTTAAAAACATACCAACATCAACATTATAAGAGGAGGGGGTTAGAATAAACAATCACTCTTCTAATTTTCATCGAGAACACGTTTTATAGGGAAAACATTAATTTTGTTCAGTGTGTCAACCATTCTGCAGCTGCTTGTAGCTTGCAGGCAAAGTATACTAGTCTTCTACGTTTTGCAACGTTTAGTCTGGCAGCGTGCCAGTAATAAAAACCTGTAGTCAGCAACTTGTCTCGCAAGGTCTCGTCATCATTGCATTGCAAGTTACAGGAAATATTGTTCTGTGTATCCAACAGCGCCTTAAAGTATTTGAGTTTCCATTTTAAGAAATACGTATCTAGAGATACCATTCCATGATACCTGCACACGTTCTTCCATCTCCAATGTATCCTTCCTTGCAACTGCAGTTAAAAGATCCAGCGGTGTTTGTGCAATTTGCGTTCACGTCACAATCATGGCTGCCAGTTGCACATTCATCGATATCTCGGGTGTCGACAACAAAGAAAAGGAAAGGGAGAAAAACAATAAACTTGTATACTCTATCGATCAAACGAATTAAATAAAGAAGAGCAAAACGGATACACAAACACTGATTTGCTTGGCATGGAGACTGAAGTGTGTGCGCTTTAGGTGGCTAGGTGATCTTTTGGGCACATGGCGATGTTGAAGAAACGGTTGTTAACGCGTTGCTAACGTTATAGAAATAAATACGACAACGCTAGCTTAAATTTCCGAATTTTAACATCAGTAGTATTGACTATTTTTGCGGGAAGTGCAACGACAAAAGTAATTGAGGTCCTCGCAGACATCTTAATTAAAGAGTACTAAAAGCTTTGAGAATAATGTGTAGTACAATTATAATACGTTTACTTGGTTCGTAACAAGCCAACTATTCATCTCTAATGAAGGCCAAACATCCGCCACGGCTTGAATCCCCTCGATTCGCCATCTTCGAATTCCTTATTTTCCAGCGACATTTTAAAAAAATCACTTAAATAAAAGAGTGAGCTAACTAGCACCGATCGGGTCCGCCGAACTTGGTAAAATCGGTGCTGAGCTAATAACTGTCAGTTTACCTTCCCCATTTTCTTCGTTCGAAGCTATACAACGGTATCCTTTACTGGTAAATCCTGTTTGACATCTGTGACTTGGAGGACACGGGCTGCTTGAACAGTAGTTCTGATGAACAGATGAAGGATAAGTTAATATGCAACTTTTGAGGACCAGACAAAATACCGGTACGTAAATTAAAAGAAGTTACTTGTCCTGGCCTAAAGGAAGGTGTACCTCTTGATTAGTGCTTTACTTTATGACTACAAGAAGGGATTAGGTATCAACTTAGTGCAACAGATTCCTACTAAATGAAATCATCAGAGAGGACATGAAAACTGTTCGAGTTAACGAAAAATCTTACTCATTCTCGTTTAAATATAGGAGAGTAACGCACCCATGCAAAAACTGTGTATTCTAAAAATGCTGTGGTGCCACGTCGGCGGACACTACGAACACTTGGATTATCGACTGAGTTTGCCGAGATAAATTTGCCGCCGTAAACAAATTGAAAAGCTGTCCTTTTGAGCGTTAGCCCCCTTGTCTGACGAAGAAGTTCGTTCCTGATTCGCTTTGACGAAGGGCTAATGTTCGAAACGTCGGCTTTTTTCTTACGGTGGCTAATTAGGTAAACTTAGATGATAAATCCATTTTTTGTGCACAAACGTATAGCTATTTTAACTGTGTATAACTGGGATATGTTGCAGTGCTGAAGCATCGAAAACAAGTAAAAGGCGTTGAAAAATCGCTTATTTTTCCATCACCTGGTATCGTCAAGTCTTGTAGGCTAAATACTAACCCACAAAGGTTTGTAAATGAATCCTCTCTGATGCTGGAGATCTTCAGGATGTATATCGTGATCTGAATTACTCAGCTCACATAAATGCTTGTTGTTTTGCAGTGGTCCGAGGTTGACGGACATGCAGTCATCATCAGCGAAACACAGTGACTCACATCCAATTTCGGACTTCACCTGCACACTCTTTATCACGTGAACAACCATTGCGTGGTTTATTATAGGTTGTTTGAATTGGAGCACCCGACAATTTTCCGAGGCTGGAGGGTCTTTAAGTACTGCAAGAAATTCTTTCGAATTAGTATTCTACAGATGTTAAACGCGCTCAGTAGCAAGTGTTGTTTAACTTACTTAAATTTTTTAAGCTGTGTATTTATTTTTTTAATGGTCTACAAGGTGATTCTGACTTTAGGCTATCTCAGATGAAAGCTCTCAAGCAATACGTTTCTGCGGTGCGGTTTATTAAGCTGTATTTTACAAAGTCTTATTTGGAGTTTGTGCGTTCTTGGGATGAAAAGGTTGCTTAATAACAAAAACAATCGTTCGCTTATTTGTTGTAGTTTAAGATGGCTTTTGACACGCAAGTGCACAGCATGTGTGTTTTGGGGAAAGCAAACAAAAAGCAAGATGAATTTAAATCAACACGCAAAAAACTTTTAATCAATTTACATGGAAGTTTCCTTTTAAAATACTGACCTGCATGTGCGTGAATCCTACAATCAGGAATGACAATAAAAACTTATTGAAACAAACAAAATTAGAATAATAATGCATGCTAACACGACTTTGCGTCAGAAATCTCTATTTGCAAGCTCTTTTTCAAGCTGACACAAGTGTACACCTGTACTTTTGTATAAATGCTTGCGTCCTTAACTTATTCTCAAAAGGAAATTAGCCTACAGAGCAGAAACATGTACAGTAAATGGAAGCTAACTTTTGAGTCTGCGGACGAAATCTCTTAGTGTGAGTAGGCAGATGAAAGCTCTTAAAACAGTGTTTCGTGTTGTAGCCATTTTTTCGCAACATGATGCAAAGTTAAAAGGTTTTAGCTAAGACGTTTCTGAAGGTCAATAAGGTAAAACAAAATTCTGCTTCATATATTTTCGAGGATTCTAAAAGAAAAAGTAACTTACCAAGTAAGCTCTGACAGTTTCCGTTTGAACACCAACTGGCCAGAAACACAACAAAGTTTAAAGTCCAAAAACTTCGAGGAGAAAGCTCCATGCCTATTTTCATGCTATTAAAAAGCTTTTGAACCACGCAACTAAATAAACTTACATTGAATATTTAGCAAGATGAAACTAGATTTTAGCTAATTAATAATTAAAACTGACACCTCACGATCAACAATCTATTGGACGCTAACACTACACAATTGGACAAAGGCTGTATACTCTCCGGGGAGGGGAGGGTACTCGGGTTTAATAGTTACGGTGAAGTGAAAAAGCCTTGAGTTTGAAATAAGCGATCTGGGGAAAGAATTTTGGGTAGAAAGTTTTGGTTTGGGTAGAAAGTTTTGAAAGTTTTACAGTTGATAAAAGGCCTGCATACCGGTTAAAGAACTAAAATATAAAAATAGCGCGAAAAGTTTGTAATGTTTATATTTGATATTATTGTAGTTTTTAAGGGCTATTTGTGTGGTTTTACACTTAAGTTAGGGCTTTTTAATCTGATTGGATATTTGCGGTTTGAGCATCAGCCTTTAATGACTTTGGGTTGTTTTTCGCCCGATTCATACTAAGTTCCTCCCTGGTTTTTTTTAAATTTTTAGAATTCGATAACAAAGATATTTTCTTTTGGCTCTGTATTTCTGTTTTATCTGTAAATCAATCTAAAAATCCAATATGTACTAAGTTTTTGACTAGTTGCCTAGCTTCGACCTTGTGAGCAAACTAGGTGTAAAATACCTGCCATACTTAGGGGAGCTACAATAGCGATGATCCTATTAAATTTTGGTCAGCATCAGGGGGTGAGTTGCAGAAAACCCAACGCAGGACGTAACTGCTAACATCAGACGTTAAAATATTGACTTTGACTGGAGTGAACGTCTGACGTTACAAGTTACGCTGGACGTTACGTTTTATGCAACTTTTCCCCGATCCTTTCAACTGATGTTATTGCGTCATTGGTTCAGTCTTGTTATCCAGTGTTTTCCTAGGTAGTACTATTTTCTAACTGTGATTTTAGTTAATAGTTACAAACGTTGCAAAATCTCTATGATCTCTGGTCATTTATTTTGGCCGAATGGAGAAATTTTGCAAAACAAAACTTTTTCTCGTCACGCCCGAAATCCCCACTCTGGTCTGGTCAACCTCGTTCCTAGGGCTTTTCCTTTTTTTCAATTGTTTTAAAAAGGGAAAAGCCCTGGGAACGAGGTTGAATCTGGTTCACTTCAGTCTCATGCCTAGGTGCGCATATCTTTATCTTTCTCTTGATTGGCGATCTATTTAATTAATTATGTGTTAAGTGCTGTAACAAAGAACTGAGAAGTTGAGGAAGAATAATCCGAGGATACAAACTGAAAGTTGTGATTAGTGAAGAGCGTGACACAAGGCAGTCGAATTCCCCAGGAGAGCTGTTTTACAATACCCAACGTTATATTTACGCGGTGCAGAAAGGATCCTTTTGGAGGCTACGTTCCGTGCCGTTGCAATTCTGGGGTCTAGTTTTGGCCTGATAGGACGTTTGGGGGGTCTGGGGTCGATAATGACGATAATAAATTCATGTCCTATAAACACCAATTGGTGAACTCTTATAAAAATCTCACTACCGTAAATGGTATAACTACACGTCATTTGAAGTCATTAGACGTAACTTAACATCACTAAATATCACTAGACATTGTTTGACATTATTGACCATGAATAAACATCAAGCATCGTCACTTCACATAAATTAACTTAATTCACCATAACGAGACGTCATTCACCATAACTAGACGTCATTCACCATAACTAGACGTCATCCAACATAACTAGACGTAATTCACCATCACTAGACGTCATCCAACATAACTAGACGTCATCCAACATAACTAGACATCATTCACCATCACTAGACGTCATCCAACATAACAAGATGTAATTCACCATAACTAGACATCGTTTACCATAACTAGACATCATTCACCATTACTAGACGTCATCCACCATAACTAGACATCATTCACCATCACTATACGTTATTCACCATAACTAGACGTCATTCACCAACACTAGACGTTATTCCCCATAACTAGACGTAATTCACTACAATTAGACGTCATTCACCATCACTAGACGTCATTCACCATAACTAGACGTTATTCACCATAACTAGACGTAATTCACCATAACTAGACGTCATTCACCATTACTAGACATCATTCACCATCACTAGACGTCATCCAACATAACTAGACGTAATTCACCATCACTAGACGTCATTCACCATAACTAGACGTCATTCACCATAACTAGACGTCATCCACCATAACTAGACGTCATTCACCATCACTAGACATCATTCAACATCACTAGACATCATTCACCATAACTAGACATCATTCACCATAACTAGACCCAATTCACCATAACTAGACGTAATTCACCATAACTAGACATCATTCACCATAACTAGACGTCATTCACCATCACTAGACATCATTACCACCACTAGACATCATTCACCATCACTAGACGTAATTCACCATCACTACACGTCATTCACCATAACTAGACATCATTCAACATAACTAGACATCATTCACCATAACTATACATCATTCACCATCACTACACGTCATTTACCATAACTAGACATCATTCACCATCACTAGACGTCATTCACCATCACTAGACGTCATTCACCATAACTAGACAGCATTCACCATAAATAGACGTAATAACTAGAATTCATTATAACTAGACGTAATTCACCATCACTAGACATCATTCAACATACCTAGACGTAATTCACCTTAACTAGACGTAATTCACCATCACTAGACATCATTTACCATAACTAGATGTAATTCACAATACACTTTTTGTATCTGATAGTGCAAAAGATACGCAGCTTTAGTCCGCTGAGATGGCTAAAACGGGGATGGAAGCTTGGGTCACTGTAAGAATAAGACCCCAACCGAAGTATAAGGAAACGAACCAGGAATAAACTTAAGGGGATTTCCTCTGACGCGTCAATTTTTACGTGCGTGAGAAAAATTTAGAGACAATGTATGAACGACTTGCGTAAACGTGTACGCAAGTCGCTACGCTTAACGCTACGCCAGTCATTTATATTCTCAATAGAAATGGTGTTTGTACAATGTCAGTAGTTTTCAATATAACACATGTTCATGTCTACATCTACAAAAAAATAATACCAAATATGTACATATGAATAAATTGGATTAAAGTGATGTGTCAGAATAGCAGGATAATTTTAAATCAGAGAATGACTTGCAATTCACTTAGTCAGCGGGCAGTAAGTTCTACTGTAATTGATATAGGAAAAAAGGAAAACTTTAAAACGTCCTTAGATACATTCGGTATCCTATACTTAAAAGCATGGATATTGCGTGTTCTTTGTTTCACTGGTTTGTTCTTCCGTGTATGTCATAGTCAGTCAGTCTGTTTTTATTTCGTATGTCCCATTTCAAGTCAGATAACATGTCTGACACAGCTAATGTACTTGAAAAATGTGCGTTAGTTAACAACACGTGCAATTTCAAAGGATAAACAAGACTGAGAACAAGATTGAGTTTTACTTTTAGCCAATCGGAGATCATCGGGCGTGTGAGTGTTAAAGCCATTGTATTTTCGAGTATTTCTTTGTATAATCGTACACTTGAGTCTACTATAGATGGTATACAAGCAACGCGAAAGCTGTTGTAAATCGCTTTCTTGCAAACCCTTTGTTGTGCTACCTTTTAGAGTCTTCCAGTATAAATCGAATAACTTGAAGTGAAAGCTCGGCGATAATTGTGGTTCGACAACGTAGACAGCTGATCGTGTGCAGTACACCTGTAAAGGTCTTTACCCGATAAGTAGAGGTAACGGGTGGAGTTTTGTTGTCATTGAGTACATCAAGGAAGGGCAGGACGTGGCTCACTTCCTTCTTTATAGTAATGTGAATATTAGGGTTTTGACTGTTAATGAAGTCAAAGAAATAGTCGGCGTCCCGCTCGGAGTGGATCAGGCAAAATGTGTCGTCTACATAACGAACACAACACCTCAGAGTAGAGTGACAGTTCTGCTCCAACCATATCTTCTCATGGTATCCCATAGAAAGATTGGCCAGAACAGGGGGTTAAGGTGGAGCCCCTGGCTACACCATCAATTTGGTCTTAAAAAGGGTTACGGTACCTTATTGTTACTTATTTTCGCGGGAGTTAATTTTCGGGTTTTTCGCGTTTTTCAAAAAATCGTGAAATTAAAGACCCGCTAAAAAGGTTCTCGCGAAAAATAACTACGCGAACGTTAATACCCTTCTATATAATTCATTATGATTAATGAACTTTACCGTCAGTTTACTTCATAATTATCTTGGTACAGTCGTCACACTAGTTGTACTTTGTTACAAAGGAACATGCCAAACTGTTTTAAGTTTTGTTTTGTTATATGGTTTTGTTCAGTGTCATTGGAAACTATTGCCAGTGGAAAATAAAAACCAGTTGTGCCAATTTTGAAACAAACTGTTTGTGAATGCAGACCAGTATTTTGACAATTTTCGCGTAATTTAGTTCCTTTAAACATACTTTTTTACCAAATCGCGAAATTTAAGTCCCGCGAAATATGCCCGCTCCATTTTTCGCGAAATTAAGTTCCCGCGAAAATATGTAACAATAAGGTATATGCATTCCTTGCGTGACGCGTTACTCGTAATAATTGTCTTTTGTCCAGTGATTGTCATTTTCAGGTTATCTTTGTTTTTTGTTTTTCATTTCAACAACTTGGTAATTTTAAATAAATCGTGTTGTGTTCTCACAAACAATTATGAGACTTATTCCTCATTTACCAGAAACACATATATATCTCAATTACCACAGTAATGACAACTTTATATAGAAAAATTCTTAAAAACTGCAACATGATTGCATTTTGCCATCTACTCCGGGACAAGTACCCGCACTTTCTAACATGTAGTTTTAGCAGTCCATTTTTACATGTATGGTACGTTGAATGTTCATGAGTTTATATAGTCGACGTCGATCATAAGCACCCTTAGAAAAGGGCCCTCACTTGAATAGGGGCGCTTATTGAAAAAAACACGATCCCAATGGGGGGCGCTTATTAGGAATGTTGCGCTTAATAATGGAAGGTATTATGTAAAAAAAAAAATCGGAAATAATAAAGAGAAATAATAATTAAATAACTAAATGCGGCCCTTTCAGTGCATGTTTTTTTTCCAGAGTTTTCTTTTTTTTATTATTTACCCACTGATGTAAATCAAAAAGAGGCATAAAGTTATGGTGAATGACGTCTTATGATGGTGAATGACGTCTAGTTATGGTGAATGACGTCTAGTGGTGGTGAATGACGTCTAGTTATGGTGAATGACGTCTAGTGATGGTGAATTACGTCTTGTTATGTTGGATGACGTCTAGTGATGGTGAATGATGTCTACTTATGGTGAATGATGTCTAGTTATGGTGGATGACGTCTAGTTATGGTGAATTACGTCTAGTTATGGTGAATTACCTCTAGTTTATGGTAAATGATGTCTAGTTATGTTGGATGATGTCCAGTTTTGGTGGATGACGTCTAGTGATGGTGAATGATGTCTAGTGATGGTGAATGACGTCTAGTTATGGTGAATGACGTCTTGTTATGGTGAATGACGTCTAGTGATGGTGAATGATGTCTAGTTATGGTGAATAACGTGTAGTGATGGTGAATGACGTCTAGTTATGTTGGATGACGTCTAGTGATGGTGAATGATGTCTAGTTATGGTGAATGACGTCTAGTGATGGTAAATCACGTCTAGTTATGGTGAATTACGTCTAGTTATGTTGGATGACGTCTAGTTATGGTGAATGACGTCTAGTGATGGTAAATGATGTCTAGTTATGGTGAATTACGTCTAGTTGTGTTGGATGACGTCTAGTTATGGTGAATGATGTCTAGTTATGGTGAATTACGTCTATTTATGGTGAATGACGTCTAGTTATGGTGAATGATGTCTAGTTATGGTAAATGATGTCTAGTTATGGTGAATGACATCTAGTTATGGTGAATGACGTCTAGTTATGGTGAATTACGTCTATTTATGGTGAATGACGTCTAGTTATGGTGAATTACGTCTAGTTATGGTGAGTGATGTCTAGTTATGGTGAATTACGTTAATTTATGTGCAGTGACGATGCTTGATGTTTATTCATGGCAAATAATGTCAAACAATGTCTAGTGATATTTAGTGATGTTAAGTTACGTCTAATGACTTCAAATAACGTGTAGTTATACCATATACGGTAGTGAGATTTTTATAAGGGTTCACCAATTGGTGTTTATAGGACATGAATTTATAACTAACCCTATTTTGTGCAGTGTCTTTTGCCTCACTCCACCCACAGTAGGGCGCAGTGGCAACGCTAGTTTCGGTTTCTGTGATAATCTGAATTCCAGGAGCGGGTTATTAGCTCACCGCCCAACCTCCAACCCAAAGGGCCAGGGGATCACTCTTCGTCTGGTGTCTACCGTTTGACCTGTTCGACAGCATGGGTGGCCCTACCAGGTGTATAATTCTCCAGCCGACATAGGTCTAGGGGTCATACAGACACACAAGCTATCCCACCGCAGTAAGGAAGTGATCCGATCGGGATAAAAGAGAATATGACAGCAAACGCTAAAATCCGGCCTGATTGCAGGTTAAGAGAAGGATGCTATGAGAACGATACCCTATTGGTGGGGCAGATCACAATCTTAAGCCCGCGACCAGAAATTAGAAAGTCGAACTCGCACACAATCTCGTACTTGTAGTCCGATCTGAAGGTTGCTCCCATTGCTGATCCTACGACTACTAACCGGCTGCAAACATATGCTGTAGGGTGAATTTATTTGCAGCATACTCCTATAGCTATCGCTTTAGCACTGTGCGAAAATTTTTTTTTTTTTTGACTAAAAAGCAGCCAAAAATTCGCACGTGCTTAAGCGACAGCTATAGCCCTGATACGCTAAACTGCAGATAAATTCAATCTATGTCACAGGTTTTTTCGACGCTCAGCTAAGGATGTACTGAATACTACCCCCGACATAGCAATCTATACATGGTATATTGGGACCTAGTGGCAGGATTGTTTTGGGTTTGTTTTAACGCCCATCTTATGGTGAAATTGTGTTTGTACATGAAAATCCCATACACCTTTACTGTCAGCTTTATTTCGTTTTCTTTCATGTTACGTTTCTGTCTATGTCTGGTCAATTTTCTAACACACAGTTTCATTGATAGTTTCCTGGTCCGAGGTAACGTTTGCTACAATCAGGGAAAAGTCAGGGAAAAAAACAATTTTCTCAAGGTCAGGAAACACGTAACACAGAGAATTTTGCATCTCGTCATTATCAGGTACAGCACAGGCCCCAGTTGTTCAAAAGTTGTATAACGCTATCCACCAGATAATCACTATCCAGTAGATAAGTGTTAGGGAAACCAATTGCGTTATCCACTGGATAGAGATTTATCCGGTGGATAGCGCTATCCGACTTTTGAACAACTTGGGCCTGGTGTGTGGGTGCGGTGGTGTAGTGGTTGGCGCGTGGGACGTCAGATCTGAAGGTCGGCGATTCGACGCCCAGACGTCCCTGCCATCATGTTGTTTCCTTAGACAAGAAACTTTACCCCACATTATCTCTCTCCACCCAGGTGTATAAAATGGGTACCGGTGACATACTGCTGGGGGTAACCCTGGGATGGACTAGCATCCCATCCAGGGGGGAGTAGCAATACTCTCAGTTGCTTCATGCTACAGAAACCGGGATAAGCTCCACCGTGCGCGACTTTACCTACCTACATAATCAGGTAGTACTTCATTTTTTATTTTTCACCTCAAAGTCACTGATCATCGATCACCACACAAAGCAATTTCCAAAACAAATATAGCTGACTCCCGATAATTCAAACCTTCAAGGGAAATGAAAAAAGGTTGGAGTTACCGAGGGATGGGGTTTCTGCTGACACCACTTATAGCATTATTCTCACGCAGAGAACTGACACAGCTCTGTGTAACGAAACGCCAAGAAACTAAAGAAGCTGACTCAAAGGATAAATAGACACTTCAAAGATACATGGTTCTGTTCAATATGTCCAAATTCGATTCGAAATAAGTTCAACGTAAATTCGAATGTGTTTTCTTATTACACTTTGCCAAACGAAGTTCGAGTTATCGAGCATAAAATCATAAAGGAAATGGCCTGAGGATAGAAAAAAATCACTTCGAGTTAGGGGGGGGGGAGATTCGAGTTATCGAGGGTCGACTTATCCACGGTAAAATTAAATGTAGGGAGCAAAATCCAGGGGAAATCAATTTTGATTCGAGTTAGCGCCAGCTTCGCGTTACCGATGGTTGGAGTTACCGGGAGTCAATTTTATTTCACATGTTCTCTTTGTTTTGACTGTGTACTTGTATTCTAATCCAAAAAAAAAAAACGGCAACGCTGGTAACAGCTAAACATTTTAAACAATCCGTGCCAGCTTTTCCATGCTCATAAATAGATGCTCGGTGCTTTGTCAGTCTTCTCAATTCTGAAAATTTAAACATTTTACTTTAAATTAGAAATTAAGGAGAGAACTTCTAGGTCTGGCCCCAGTTGTTCAAAAGACGGATAACTTTATCTACCGAGTAAACAGATATCCGACGGATGAAATGTACTCCAAGGCCCGAATACATTTTATCCACTGGATAGTGATTTATCCAGCGGATAAAGCTATCCAGTCTTAACAACTGGGGCCTGGAAAATTCCAAAAAGACAAATTAAAGAAGCGGGAGTCATGAGAGTTTCTAGTTACAAGTTGCCAAGGAACGATCGTATTCATGTTAGTCAATTCCAAAATGTGCCCTCTGGGTCTGAGTCTTAATAATTGCTGTGAACAGGTATTATCAATGTTACTACTGAATTACCTTACTTGAAGAAAACTGCAAGCACATCAGCTACTCCAACTTGACCTGTTAAAACAATGAATACATGAATAAGACAAACGCATGTATAACTATTTGGAGTACTTAAAAATAATTGCGGGTAAGAGTGGTTGATTAAGGCATTGGTGTCTTGAGAATGAAAAAAACGGATTAGCAGGTGCAATTTATTTCTCAGCAGCAAGTATCGCTGTCTTTTCCATTATACCATGAAGTGCAAGTTGCATAAATTTTTTTAAGACCATCCTACTTTCGCAAGGGAGCACTGGAATTGAATTGAAACTAATATAAAATACATCAGTGTAGTACAAATGAAATTAGCTGCTAAAAAATGAGTTTAACCGTTTGTCTTACAACTGTGAGAGAAGACAAAGAGAGGCTTACTATCGTCGATCCACGCAGCATAGGTAGACAGCTTGCTGTACAACACGTTGTTCTTGTGAGCAGGTGTGTTTTCCCAAGCGCAATAAAGGGTGCCAGCCATCAACCATCCAGTGTCCCCAAGACATTGACTATACTGTCTGTTGATGAAAAAGCTGCGGCATCTCTCAGGTGTGCAATGGCCCGGAAGTGAGAAAAAGTTCCTTGGCTCTGTCTTGATATCTGACCATGAAGAACTGGTCAGTTGCTCAGCTGTGAACCAGTCGAAGCGACCTCTCCCCACTGTGTTGAAAATAAGCTCTTTCTCGCTGATGCCGCTTTTATACAAGGTTACTCTTGCCTAGTAATAGAGGAAAAGGCGTGAGTGGTACATTAGTACAGAAGGGGTAAAATTACTCTCAAATTAAATTAAGAGATGGGGAGGATATTGTAATGCAGGGTTTGTGTCTCTTGTGTTTGCATGGTGTGGGCAGAGTGCTGCAAGCAGAGTTTGAGTGGTCGCCCTGTGTTCCTGCCGGCGAATAAGAAAACCTTTGCACAAAAACCATCTGATTTTCTGTCGTTCCTGGGCAACATTGACCAGGCGCATTGCCACTTCTCGTCTCCCGGCTTGCCTTAATTCTGCACGTGGGACCATACATAAGCTTAACTGAAATTTGTCAATACCATGATAACTCTACTCTACCGACACCCACGGGACTATCGCTTGTGTCCGCCTAATGAGGTGTCAACTAAATGCAGGTTCTTTTTACAGAAAATATGGAACAAAATGTTTGGAACTCACTGACGCTCGTTTCCGCTTAATACAGGTTTTACTGTACTTGCGCTGGTTTTTAATCATAGGAAGAATTGCTGCCTTGTCTTTCTGCTGATTTATGAGCTTGGAGAGGTATGTCAAAATGTTAATCTGTCACATACAACAAGATTACGCATCATGATCATCATCATCATCATCACCATCAACTTTATGTGTCAAAACGTCTAGGAAATCACAAGTAATCACGCATCATGGTGCGCGCGCTTTTTGACAACACTCACAGTGTGCGCTAAGCTTTAAACCGGGCGGTTGAGAGCTGGTTAGAAACCAAAATTCTGGACGGCAGCAGATCAAAGAACAGGATGGTTCTGTGTAGAGATTACTTATTCACCCACCAGAAGATAGGACTACCAAGAAACCTCTGCTTGCAGTATAATTTATCAGGGACTGAGATCCACCGGCATGTTCTCTTTTGAAAGGGTGGGTAGTTCATTCCCCACCTCTCCCTGTAAGAAGTTGTTCAAAAGTCACACAGTCAATGGTCATTTGCCACATGAAACATTTCTGGGGATTTTGGTCGTGACTCTTGAGATTCGAAGAGTTATACCATCATTCCTGGTATTTCCAAGTAAATATTTGCTATAGTTTTGTAGCCAGAACGTCCAGGGACTTTTTAATTAATATGTGCAATAGGACATAAAGTGAGAGCAGGGTATGGGTTTAGATACTAGCCTGAGTTGGATTAAAATGGTCCCAGTTCATCACCACTCGGTTCTTATAGTGAACATTGTGTTGGTTTGTCACGTCAAGAGCTGCTGTTTGAAACTCTGCAGAAGTGAACGTCGAGTTATACAAGTCCCACACAGTCCTGTCAACAGCGCTTACTACTTTGAATACCATGGTCCAACCTGGTGACAGATAACATGAAGCATGTGGTGTTAGTTACGAGTTCTTATTTATAGACCACCAGAAAATAGGAAGTTAAAAAAAAGAAAATTCAAGAAATGTTATAGAGTAGATACGACCACAGCAGTTGACCCCTGAGCCCACAGCCGAGTGATTTTAGGTGTCATTTTCATATCATCTTTCAAGCCAATTAAAGGGTCAGTCTCATGGCGATTTTCGTATCTTCTTTGTCACAATTTGGATTAATTTACATCAAAGTACCTTGCTCATACATGAATTGCTTTTAGACCACCAAGGGGACTATTAAAATGAATTTTCAAAAGAAAAAAAACAAGCCAAAATTAGTTTTTAGAGATTTTATCTGAGACACAAGGGAAGAAACTCGAAAAATTCTGCCAGAAGTTTTCAAGTTGGACGCCATTTCCATCCTGGGAATAATAATGCATCCCTATCCAGACATACTTATTTCATAGTTTCCGTGTACTGGAATATCCATTTTAATACTTCTGACCGTTATTTTTAGTTTTCCATAGCTAAAAATTTGTCTTTTGGCTTTTCACAGTGGTACTAAAAATTGATGAGACTGCCCCTTTAAGGACGGTGCCGCCTTTTGTTACTGCGCATACGTTCTGCGCATCTCGGGATATTCGGGTTTCTTACGGAATTTGCCCACTAATTCAACAATATTTTTGCGCTGTTTAAGACAACGTGGAAAAAGCAGATCTTAACAAAGGGTTATCAGAATCCAAAAAGAAAAATTGAGGGTAACCACGCATTTTTCAGACTGAGATACAGGATTATGGTGCCTATCGTTAAATCTTTACCATCGTACATCAAAGATCTAGATACTAACCACGCATTAGAAATTTTTCGCGATTTCAATTTTTCCGGCGGAAACAAACTTATTTTTACTCAGATGGACATAACTTCTTTATATACCGTAATTCCCAATAACGCCGGAAGGACTTCAGGCACTTAGGTTTTTCTTCGACTAGCGCACTATTAAAGAACTCAGCTCGAAAACACTGCTCCGTTTAGCCGAACTAGTTTTGACACTGAACTGCTTCTCATTTGCCGATAACCACTACAAACAGGTCAATGGCGTCGCTATGGGTACCAAAATGGGACCTAGTTACGCCAATCTTTTCGTAGGTTACATCGAAAATGAATTTTTCAATCAATTTATGGCACCAAACCTGAACTTTACGGCCGCTACATCGACGATTGTATTGGCGCTACATCATCTAGCAGAGAAGAACTTGACCATTTTATAACTTCTGTCAACTCCTTTCACCCGGCGCTGAAATATACCTGGGAAATTTCCGAAACTTCAATTGCTTTTCTTGACATCTAAGTTTCAATCAATGGCAACGGCCTATCCACCAGTGTGTACTACAAACCTACAGATTCTCACAGTTATTTGTTACATTCATCCTCTCAGCCTTCCCACGTCAAAAACGCTATCCCGTTCTCTCAATTTCTTAGACTTCGACGTTTATGTAGTGATGACTCCGACTTTTCCAACAAATCAGAGGAAATGCGCCATTTCTTCAAGAAGCGTGGCTATATCCTGATTCTGTTGTCAACACGGCTCAACACCGTGCTCAGCAGATTGATCGACAGTCAGCACTGCAAACGTCACAAAAGGAAAAGAACGAGAGAATTCCATTTATACTCACTTACCATCCACATAACCTCGCAGCCAAAAACATCATTTTAAAGAACTTTAAGTTACTCCAAAATGACAATGAAACGGGAAGAATCTTTTCACAGCCTCCATTGATTTCATTCAAACGCAACAAAAACAGAGGGAACTTTCTAGTTAGAAGTGTACTTAAATCTGATGATCAACCGGGTACTTTTAAATGCGCGCGCAAAAGATGCAACACTTGTCCGGCTTTCACTCACAATGCGGACAAAATAACAGGACCCAAGCGATCGAGTAAAATCACCGATCGCTTTACATGCACCTCCGCAAATGTTATCTATTGCATAACATACACTTTATGCAAAAAGATATACATTGGTGAAACAGGGAGGAGACTAGGTGACCGTTTCCGCAAACACCTACGAGACGTTAAAAGAAATGACAAGGACGTATCCAAAACAGTCACCCGACTTTTCAATCTCCCTAATCATTCTAGCCAACACATGACGATCTGCGGCCTTCCCCTACACCAGGGTAACACGGAATAATAACACGGAAAGCCGTAAAAATCTAGAACAAAAATTCATTTTTCAAATCGGCACACTTAATCCCCACTGTATCAACGAACGCTTTTCATTCAACTAATTTATTTTTGTTTTTCACGTTGCCATGTTCCTACCAATAGCGTAGCTCCACCACTCTCCATATAAATGAAGTGCAACCCACAATTCCTTGATTCGCTCTGACGAAGGGCTAACGCTCGAAACGTCCGCTTTCAATCTCTTTACGGTGGCCAATCTACCTTATCAACGCAGTTGATAAATCCAAATTTTTTTTTCAGAGATAATTGAGCTTAAATTTGGAAAGAAATTGCGTTACATTCTTTGTATTTTAACGCTTTTTTAGAATTATGGTTGCTTAATTATCTCTGAAAAATGCGCGGTTACCCACATTTTTCTTTTTGGATTCCAAAAACCCTTGGTTAGATCTACTTTGCAAAATACATGTATATTAGGAATCACGTTATCGCCAAATGCTATAGACATTGAAGCACAAATGTTTAAATGATATAGTGAGGCTGGTGTGTTACAGTGCAACAAAAATCTAGCAAACCAATTTCAGAGGAAGAATCTCCTGAAAAAAATCTGATAGACTTCGATTCTGCAATATCTGGCATAAGAAAGCTGTTTGGTTTGCTAGCCACTTTCATCAGTTGTCCAATATTTGTAATCTGTGACCTGTGATCAAGCCGTGATGATCACAAGTTGGGGGCTTTAAATCAGAAAAAAATAAATCACTTTTCTAACAACATAACTGCTAAGTTTACTAAAAATTATTTCAGCCCCTAAATCAACTTTTGTCTACAAATTCAATTTATCAGTCTCTAGAAGTTTATAATTCAATTTCCAAACAATGAAACAACATGAAGACAGACTTTTTGGTTATTTTCATTACTAACATATAATAATCACTTTATTTACCCTGGGTTTGCAAGGTTGGTTAGGTCGCTAGTAATTAATACATGCTGATGCTCCGAGGAGGAAGAAAAAAAGTAAATTGATAAATACACCTAGTTGCTTAGAAGGGAAAACGTTGTCCTGCAAACTCTTTCACACACGTAAAGCAACGCTAGTACCAGGGCAACGCTGTATGAAGCTCTCTGGTAAACATGGCAAAAAAAAGGAAAAAACACGGGAGTGCTTGGGCAACTTTGGGTACTCCTCTTGTTATTAAAGGCAACCATAGAACTAGCGGTTGCCCTAGCTACTTGTAAACAGGCCCCGAGAAAACTTTACACAAACCTCCCGTGGTCATGTCACAATAAACTGGAAAAGCATCTCGACTATCTGTAAAGGAAAAAAAGAGCAGTTTTACTCAATCGCAGGATTTATAATTTTATCCACAGGCTCAAACGTTTGAGCAACATGATTACTTGGACCAAGGTTTGACTCCAAGATTAAATTTAGGAGTGCATATAAGCTTTAACTTAAACGTAAACTTAAGACGGATTCCGCTCAACGTTCGAGCAATAAGTGCAAAAAATATTTACTAAAAAACTACTCATAGCACGGTAACATTTTAAATGCTATTTGAAACATCTCACTCTAGTTCACTTGCCCAAGTGACCCCGCGATGAAATTCTCAAGCATTCTCAAGAAAATTAATTTCAAATCTCGTAAAAGTAAGCTAAAACGGGCGCCATTTTGTTTTGAACTGACATGAAGCGTCTGTTTAATTGAAATATGGATATCTTCAAATCCAATTTTCTCTCGCGGGGTCAGCTTGGGAGCAAAAGTAACGATAAGTTCTTCTTATCTGTTCTCAAAATGTGACAGTGCTGCAAGTATTTTTTTGGTAACTTAATTTTTGCACTTACTGCTCGAACGTTGAGCGGAAATCGTCTTAACTTTTATTCACAAACACCACAAGTTTACCTCGAAGACGAATCCAGTAGACACCATTACTTATTTGTTGTCCGGCTTTATCCAGAATATCCTTGCAGGAATATCCCGGGTTATTCTCCGTGCCATAAACATCAACTTGCTCGTACTGAATAGGTCTCCACTCGCTACCTAAACAAACATACACCTTTCCATTGACATACTTCACCGCTCCAGCATGCGAAGCTTTATCGCACGCACAAGACGCACTTCCAAGTTTGAAAATATGAGGCACGAATTCGTTATTGCAATAAAGGTTTGCTTCAATACAAACTTGGCCGCTTACACTTGCAGCCAAGATAAAAAGGCTCAAGTTTTGGAAGATGAGATTCATTTCGAAGTGTCTCTCTACAAATACTGTCAACTTCGCAAACTCGCCAGCTGACGTGTGCAACGCTGCCGCAGGCGCAATTTTTTGGCGGGAAAACCAGCATCCGGACGGAGCCAAGCAAACGTAAGTTTCCTGTTGTTTCCACTTCAGAAACCACTTTCTAGTACCTAAATATTTGTACTTAATTTCGCGAATTTGGCAGGCCAGTATTCTGCAAGGTTGTAATTTCGCGATTTCAAGAAGACAAAATGAAAAAAGAGAATTCAATTTCGCGAACATGCTTGAAAAAAGTTTTACTTTCATGAGACTTAAAACTTTACAGAGGTAATGACCTGTCACCATGTACCGTACGAAGTAGGCCTAGCTACAAAAATCCGGATTTTTTTCGGGATTTTTAGACCTTTTCAAGAATTTGTAGAAAACTATAGGATTTTCAGAAATTTGGAGGGATTTTTAGAGATTTTGGTGAACATTTTCAAAGTTTTTTTGTTTATTTGTTGCAAAAAAAAAGCTTGAAACTTGGAAAAGTTTCTTCACGAGCGATCCTGAAGCCTCTGTTTGCAATGTTTTGATGTGTCCCTTCAAAGTATCGGTTAGCGGTTTTACCCCATAATCCAGCATTCCTTGCTGTCAGTGAGCTCAGCAAAGCTTGTTGATTTGGCTGAGAATGAGGGCGCTAGCAGAAAGCCTACCCACGCCATACGGCGGGTCTAAAACGCTGGTAGCTGGTAACTGGTAGCTGGTAGCTGGTAACTGGTAACTGGTAGCTGGTAGCTGGTAGCTGGTAGCTGGTAACTGGTAACTGGTAGCTGGTAACTGGTAACTGGTAGCTGGTAAATGGTAGCTGGTAACTGGTAGCTGGTAGCTGGTAACTGGTAGCTGGTAACTGGTAGCTGGTAACTGGTAGCTGGTAACTGGTAGCTAGTAACTGGTAACTGGTATCAGTTACCAGTTACATCCCCTGGGCATTTGACCGTGTATCGTCCCCGGGGAGGGGGGAATTTGAACGTTGCCTTGGAAGGATGGGGAATTTGAACCAGATTTATCTCTTGTTCTGGGGTAATACGCCCTTGAGTTTTCTCTGGTTTTGCAGAGTTTTACGGATTCACAAGATAGAATTTTGCCTTTGTTAGTCAACATCTCTTCCAAAAGGGTCTTTAAAAGAAGTTTGAAGGCTAGGTGTCATTACGGGATATCTCTATGAAAAGCATTAACAGTGTAATTGAAGGCGAAATTTGTCTTTTCCCCGAGGGGAGGGAATTTGAACCAGCAAATCTTCAAAAATTCACATGCCCGGGGGGTTGCCCGGGGGGGGTGTTGAAGCTTTGATTTGACCGATACATTACACTTACATTAAAGACAATCAGTCATTCGGTCGCCCTATAATTTTTGCACATCTTAACATCATTCATATTCTCAAAAGGATGTTCTGGGAAAGGTTTCTTTTCTCCACAATGGTATTAGGTAGGTAGGTACCAAGTTAGAGTGAAAATGTTGTGAACTGCGGAAATACAAATGAATTGAAGATGTGACCATCACAGTTGTAATCACAATTTAAGCAATTGCGAATCAAGTCTGATAAAAAAAGATTTTCGTAAAACACAACAAATCGCCCATCCGCAAAATGAAGCTCCCGAAAAAAAATAAATGCTACACGGTAAATAGTTTAAAACTTTTTTATTGCGCTCTGAGTCAGGAAAATATATATATTTTTTAAAATCATGTTTCCAGAGCAGGAAAACAATATTGTTGATAGATTCTAGCATTTTTGTTCCCTCTTATAATAGCAGGATTTTAAATGCATGAATTAATTAGGGTATTGTGGTGACTGGTCGATCTTAATGAGAGACATAGCTTTTCAAACTGTTCGTGTGTGTAGAGATTGACCTACACAACACTGCAGCTATCAAACAAAGCCTATCTTTTTGTTTTTCTATTTAGAGTAGTTTTCAATTGAGTGTAGAAAGTAATGTGTTTACTTTGGTTTTGCTTTACTATGCTCTCTGATTGGTAAAAAAAAACTTGCGCCACTTTTTCGACCAATCAGACGTAAAACCAAAACCAATCGTGACTTGCTCGCATGCGTTTTCCCGCGTTTAACACTAATTACTTGTATTTGCTTCGATTTCTGATTGGTTCATTTTGTGTTTTGTTCCCGTTGTGACTGGTTAGAGTAATAACTTTGGTTTCGGTTTTACGAAACTCATTTAATTGAAAATCGCTCTATTGAGCAGGCCCGGCCAGGGGTTCTGCCAAGGTATTCAGTATTTTTTTGCCAAAATCCCAGGGGAAAGAAATGAGGTATATTGGTATCCCACTAACCCCCCCCCCCACCCCCGGCCGGGCCTGGTTGAGTGACTTTTTGGTAAAAACATACCAAGTACATTAAAATTAGACCAAATTAATGGCCCAGCCTGGTAAAAATGTTGATATAAATTTGGTTGAACATTGGTGTCACACAGCCTACCTGTCATCTCGCAGCCAGGTGCCTTTATTCTCCTCCCTCCCTCCACACTTGTGAATCCCCCCAGTCTACCCCCCTCCCCCCTCTAACAGCTGTCAGGCAGACTAGATGAGAGGGCTCTTGGGGGGAGTGAGTTCAGAGTATATCAAGGATAATTAGGTAACCAAAGTCTGCTAACAGAAACCAGTTGTTTTAATTTTTTTTAAATTTCTTTCCAAGTCTTTGAACAAGGCAACTTCAAGACAGAAGCAAACTTGTATAACAAATATCTTTCTAATAAACAAATATCCATCTTGAAAAGAAATATCTTGAACGACAAAACAAGAACATGTTTTCTAGTCCCTAAAAGCAGGCAATGCTGGTAACAGCTAAACAGTTCAAGCCATCAAAGTCAGCTTTTTCCATGCTCATAAATAAATGCCAGGTCCATTTTTCAGTCTTCTCGATTCTGAAAATTTAAACATTTTACTTTAAATTAAAAATGAGGGCAAAACGTGTAGGTCTATAAAATACCAAAGAGACAAACAAGAAGTAGCCACGAGAGTTTTTTAGCTGCAAGTTGCCATCAAAAGAGTATTCATGAATTCCATAATGTGCCCTCTAAAGAGGTATTATGTTACTAATGAATTACCTTATTTCAAGAAAACTGCAAGCACATCAGCAACTCCAACTTGACCTGTTAAAACAATGAATAACAATTCCAATTATGTAGAAATTTGTTACGGACATTATTAAAATCTGGCCTCAATGAAATCTCGTGTTTGTTCCTCACAGCCTTCACCCTTTTATATACCATTTTTGACAGAAAAGGTACCCCTTTTGTATAACTTCCATTGAAAAATGGTACCCCTTTCACATAGCAACTTAAGAACACTGCATCCCTTTTGGAAACCCTTGGGATGCAGTTAATGAATGATGTTAGGGGAGAACAGTATCACCAGAAGAGATGTTAACCAAAAAAACAACATTATTGTCTACTCGAAATATTTTAATTAAAGGACCTTTTGAATACCAAAATGATAGATTTCCCTACCCTTTCATATGCTTCAGCATGTGAAATCCCTTCCCTTTTGTATACCTGAAGCCTAAAAAAAGTACCCCTTTTGGGCGGAGCCTTCCTGTATAGGCCATTATAGGGAGTAGCCCCCCGGGGGGGGGGGGGGGGGGGTAAAACGCTCAAATACATAATTATGATAAAAAGTTTAACCACTTTGATACAAAAACGTATGACAAAATGTTTAACCACTTTGATACAACAACATAATTATGATAAAATGTTTAACCACTTTGAAAGAAACAACTGCTTTTATCTCATGTCTATTAGTTACCGACCAGAAGCATATTCCCACAGAGTTTATGGTTAATCCATTCAAAACCATTGCATGAAATTGCAGTAATCTGTTGATCAAAAGGTTCCTTTTCACGTCAGCTGAATTGTTTACTTTGCGACTGTAGGGGTTTGCCGGCTTCTAAAATTAATGCAATGTAGCTCAATGTTTGTCACAGCTTCCTATTCAGATATTTTCTGGCTTTTCGTGCATTCCTCCCCAAATAATCATGTAGGAGGCCATGTTTTTTTTTTTGGGGGGGGGAGCAGGGAGAAGGAATTACTGATAAGAGTACATTGGAATCCTGCTTTACAGACACCCACTAATTTGAAGCATTACAGACAATAATTTTGACCCGACAGAAGGCTCAATTATATTTTTTCCTTCCATTAGCCCACTTAAAATGGACTTTCTCTGACCTGAGTGACATTAGCTCCATAAAAATTTAACCTAGCTCAGCTCGCTTTAGAGAAAGAGGCTATTTGTGCACTGTATATTTTCATTTTAGTCCATCTAGATGAGATGAAACTGAAAATGTTAGTGCAAAGCAACGTTACAGTCTATTTCAAATAGATTATTTCGTACTATAAACCAGCATATTTAAATTCCAATTGATTGATTTTTCAGAGATAATTAATCAACCCGAGACCATAATTCTAAAAAAGCGTTAAAATACAAAAAATGTATGGCAATTTCTTTCTAAATTTAAGCTCAATTGTCTCTGAAACATGCACAGTTACCCCCAATTTCTTTATGGATTCTGCATGATAGCCCTTGCTAAGATCTGCTTTTTCCACATAGTCTTAAACCACGCCAAAATATTGTAAGAGTTGTATTTAAGTGGGAACATTCCTTAATAAACCCAAATATCCCGAGATGCGCAGAACGTATGCGCAGTAACAAAAGGAGGCACCGTCCTTCAGCTCACTCAGCCATAACAGGTGTTACGGGTAATGGCCCTTAATGACAGCTCTGTCCACCATCATAACTTCAGTTGAGTTTCTTAAAATTTTAAGTCATTACAATTTCTCAATCTTCAGTTCACAGCTTCAATTAGCTGCTAAAAAATGAGTTTAACCATTTGTCTTACAACTGTAAGCAAAAACAAAGAGAGACTTACTGTCATCACTCCATGTAGCATAGGTAGACAGCTTGCTGTACAACACGCTGTTCTCATGAGCAGGTGTGGTTTCCCATGGGCAATCAAGGGTGCCAGCTACCAACCATCCACTGTCCCCATTACAACCGGTATACTCCCTGTTGATAAAAAAGCTGCGGCATTTCCCACTACGGCAATGGCCCTGAACTGAGAAGAAGTTTCTTGGCTCTGTCTCAATATCTGACCATGGAGAACTGGTCAGTCGCTCAAATGTAAACCAGTTCAGCTGATATGTCCCCACTGTGTTCAAAATAAGCTCTTTCTGACTAATGCCTTTTTTGTACAGGGTCACTCTTGCCTTAAATCAAAGGGGAAACAGATGGGTGAGTAGTAGTATTAATATACAAGTGGCAAATCAAACTACATTAAATACTCAATTTAAGAAAGGTGACAGATAATTTAGTGTTTGTTAATCTCTCCTCACAAGATTGACAGGGATGGTTGCATGGGCCTGTTTGTAAAGACAACCTCAAAATACCAAAACAAAAATTCTGACAACTTCTTCAAAACAGCCATTGTTTTTGTATACTGTTCATCTCGATTTATATTTCACTATGAACAGAAGATTTCAATCAAAAGTGTAGCCATTCTGAACTGATACACAGTTTTAAAACTTTCGAAACAATTCAATTCCACTCGATAACCACAAGTTGATACCTGCATTCCTGCAATCTCCAAGGAGTAGATACTTTCTACTCTCATACCCAGTTCTTTCATGGTCATTTCAAGAGTGAGTGAGATTTGAATACAAAATTACTTGCCTGAGCTGAATTAAAATTGTCCCAGTGTATCATGACTCGGTTTTTATAGTGATCATTATGCTGGTTTGTCACGTCAAGAGCTGCTGTGACAAACTCCGCAGAAGTGAATCTCGAGTTGTACAAGTCCCACGCACTCCTGTCCACACCGCTCACTACTTTGAATACCATGGTCCAGCCTGATGACAGATAACATAAGGTATGATCACCATTAAGGACAATGAGAGCAAGGGAAGTTAATTATAATACAAGAAAGACCAAGTAGCAACTCATGAGGCTGTTTGTGTGGTTCCAGGAAATCTCCATACCCCCACTACAGAAGGTCATTGGAAATTCCAAGGAGGAAAGGGGTCTCAAAGGCCAAAATTTTTGAAGGAATGTATCAGCCTAAACTGGAATTTCCAGAGGAGTGGGGGAATGCTCCGTGGGGTGAGCATGGATATTTTCTGGAATAACACATTTTCTGAAAAATGCCAATTCATGAACCCCCCTTAGTTATTATCACATATTTCTTTTTCCCCCGTTAAAAAAAAAAATTTAAAAGCCTCCAAATTTTTCATAAATGCTCCCCTCAAAAGTGTTCAAAAGATCAAAGGTGTCAATCATTTTAACATGGTTGTTTCCTTCAGAAAATCTAATCTGTGCAGGTTCAGATTAACTTTCCCTTCAGTCATGGTCAGGTAAGCTTACATTATTACTACCCTTTACAAACCTCCTGAGTCCATGTCGCAATAAACTGGAAAAGCATCTTGGCTTCCTGTCAAGGAAAAACAAGGAAAACTAAACAAGCATTTCTTGGGAAAAAAATCCAGGTGGATTACCAAACAAATCTGGGGAGAAGAACAAATCTTTGTTGCACGTCTTATTTCAGACTGGCTTGCATGATTTCGGGCTGTGTAGTCGTTTCCAATGTTTTGCACGTGGATGACTGACTTATTAGAAATTTGGCCCCAACACTGAGCCGCAGCTGATGCATGTATCTGGCTATATCATGTGTAGATTTCAGCGGACACACACCAAAAAACCCTTCTGAGGCTCCTTTGACATTCCCAGGACATAGCAGCGATTTAGCACAGCCAAAGCCAGAATTTACCGCACATTTAACAATGCATTGGCCCTGGGGGTGGGGACAAAAACAAAATTTCTGTTTGAACAGGGCCATTGACCAGTGATTAGACAGCAAGTGTCACCAGAAGTGTGCACATTACAGCAGGGACTTAACATGAAGGAATAATTAAATAAAAACAGTCACAAGAGTTTCCATTACTGGGTATGTGATTTACCATAGTTAATTTTAAGTAAATAAGTAATTAAATTGACCTTATTTTACGAGAGGTTTGAGTTATGGGTATGCACACAGGATTGGATTGGAATTTAGTCACTCAGGATGGTCTAGTCAGTACCTTGCAAGCAGATCAAGGTTTCTTGGTCGCCCTATGTTCCGGAACATTGGGCAACCAAGAAACCACTGCTTGCAGGGTATCTATTACACGTCCTAAGTAGATCGTTAGCAACGGTTTTGTGTCGTTATCAAAGAAGTTAAGACTGGATACACAAAACAAGCAACTCCAAAGCTAACTCGAGTCCTAGAGGCAAGGGGCTTGTTAATCTGCTGAACCACCTACAATGTGCTTACAATTTAATAATTTTAATGAAAAATTGTACAAGACCATGCTAACATTACGTCCGTCACAATGTCGATTTTTACCAACAAACTCAAACTGAGTTGCATAAGTGCTTTATTGGGTTCTGAAGTACTGACTGCTCCACTATGCGGGGCTTTTAACAGACTACTTGACCCAAGGGGTGTGGAAATTAGTGGTGTTTTAACGCTGGGTTAATGTTAAATTCCCCGCTTTGTCCCGGGGGTAGGGAAACCCGGGGTTTCAACTAGGCCGCATTTTAAATATCTTCGGCGTAAGTTTCAGTCGTTGGCGTACAATTTCTTAGAAGACATTAGTATTTATTCGGTGCGGCATTGACGTGAAATGCACCTACCGTTTCAAGTGACTGTTCATCCACACGCTAAAACGTTTAAGCAACATGATTATATGAACCACGGTTTTACCCTCCAGATAAAAAGACCAAATTTAAAAGCCCAAATATAAGTTCAAGACTTAGGTTTAAATTAAGCTTTCATACGTTTATTACCTCGAAGACGAATCCAGTAGACACCGTTACTGACATTACGTCGCTCTTGTCCGGCTACAAGCAGAATTTCCTTGCAGGAATATCCCGGATTATCAGGCGCCGTACCATAAACATAATTTCCTTGCAACTGAACGAGTTTCCACTCGCTACCTACACAAACATACACCTTCTCATTGACAAGCTTCAACGCTCCAGCCTGTGAAGCTTCATTGCAGGGACAAGACAAATCTCCAAGCTTGAAAACGCTTGGCACAGAGTCGGCATCGCAGTCTATCTCTACGCTTTCGTCTAAACAAGGTTGGCCGCTAACACTAGCGGCAAAGAAAATGGGAAACAATTTTTGCAAGACAACCTTCATTCCGAAAAACATCACAGAAATTTGAGAGCGGACGTGTGTAGCGCTTGCCACAAGGACACGTTTTGGCGGGAAAACCGGCTATCGTTACTTTTAGGGGACTCGCGCTACAGAGGAAAAAAAAACAGTGAAAAACTGTTTGAATGCACGCGCAAAAATGACGAGTGACAAATTTGATGACGAGCGTTTATTAGCGAGAAAAACAAATGAAAACAAAATGAAAAACGGTTTAACACTCATCTACAGTTGATTAGGCCTAAGAACTCATCTATACTTCTGTTTAGGGTTAAGCACTGATTCTACGACGGTTAGCTTTGTTATTGTTGAGTTTAGTTATTTCTAAACTTTGTACAATTAATTGAATTCGTCATTTTTGCGAGTGAATTAAATTCGTCATTTTTGCGCGTGCATTCAGACAATTTTTTCTCTATATAGCGCGAGTCCCTAAAAGTAACGAAAGCCGGAAAACCCGCTACCCGCTCAGTCGCGCTCAGTCTTGGCGCAGTGAAAGCGATGTTGATGATTTGAACGTCATTTAACTCCTGGTCATCATAAATCAAAAGATTTCTTACTGTTGAATCCAACATGTTAAAAATTCGTTTAGCAAGCGCTATTTTCCGGCAGGAAAAGTCGCAAGAAAAACGAATGCCGAGGAACGATGCACAAGCCCGACCGTCAAGACCGGGCTGTCTGCAGATTTTACTGTTGCGTGACGCTTGGCGTGACTGTCAACTTTCACATGCGAAGAGCCTGGAAACAATAGGCTGCATTTATGAACGGGCATTCTCGTCCCCAGAGCTACGCGGCTTTTTTTAAATTACGTCTCTTGTAGCTCTGGTAACGGCCAAAAATTTATTTTTTTTGATTGGTCGATTCAAACTGTATGCGCAATAACGTTAAAATTTTTGGCTTCTACGCAGAACGTTTTATTTCCGACTGAATTAATCAGGGCATTAATTAATATATTGACTTGATCAATTTCCTAGACTACGAGCAGTCCCTATTTTTTCGCAAAGTCCCTATTTTTTCGCAAAGTCCGTATTTTTTCGCAGAGTCCGTCGAGCATTCGCCTTAAAAAATAAATGACCGCGCGAAAAATGGGGACCATTTTTCGCGCGGTCACGCCCCCCTCGTCCCCATTTTTCGCGCGGTCATTTATTTTTTAAGGCGAATGCTCGACGGACTCTGCGAAAAAATACGGACTTTGCGAAAAAATAGGGACTGCTCGTAGTCTATCAATTTCCACGCAAAGAAATTTTGAATTCAAAGTGTTGAGATTGTCGCTAAATGCCAGCGATTCTTTCCTCGCTACAACATTTTCCACAAAACTACAGCTTGTCCATAAATAAACTTACATGTAACTGACTCATCAATTTTTGTAATGACCTCTTAATGTCGATGTTTAAAAACTTGGGCGCAAAATGCTTCTGGAAATTTTCGATGGGGTAAAACGTAATCGGTCAGTACAAAATGCAGACTGCAGACTGCAGACCGGGTACAAAATGCAGACTAGGTACAAAATGCAGACTGCACACTGCAGACTGGGTACAAAATGCAGACTGACATTTGAAACTGTGTTTTTCGGGTTTTTTTAATATTATTTCATTTTATAACTTGCCGGTTGTCACGCAATCCCTTTTCCGATGTCATACTCGCATTTAAATACCGGGGAATGATCTTGCTCCTTTACTCGAAATGTACTTTTTAAACGAAGTCTCGAAGATCAATTCGTTCTTAAACATGATTTAAGCCTTCTCAGTCTTCTTACTTCAAGCGCGAGATCGCATAACATAAAATAACAACACTCGTTGCAACATGATACCGAGAAACCAGCAGACACGACCTTCCGTGCACGTGGTCGCTTTCTTTGCCTGTACGCCAGTTCGTCATGGCGGCCTTTCGGAGGTCGGTTAATGCGGTAAGTAGCAGTTAAATCACCTTCCTTTAACCGATGTGTGTTAATATAAAAATACTTATACCTCGTGAGAGAATTTAGATCTTGCATGTGAAGTAGGAGCATAGATGTCGTGTTGTATTTTACCATTTCTTTGTAGCTTTTAGATCGGATTGTATTTTTACAAGTTCGTTTTTGTATTTTCTCTTAGTCTTGTTCGCGGGTTGACCTCACTATGTCGAGTGACAGTGGTGAAGAAGAAGTGCCTTCGTCCCCTTGCTCGTTATGGTTGGTTAGCAAAAATATGTTTTGGAGAAAATTAAAGAAAGTTTAAGTTTCCTACATTTGCAATGTGTTTTATCTGTACTTATTAATTAATAAACCATGAAGATAACAAAAGTCAAATCGGGGGAATTTTTCGAGGACAAGATTCCGTGACTGACCGTTTGTTTACATTTGTTGTGGTTTTATCGCTTCGGATCATGAATGACCGCACAATTGCCACACAAAATGAAACCATGACTCAGCGTTTTCGTTTCGAGTAATGGAGCAAGATCATTCCCCGGTAATGCGAGTTTTCGTGGAATATGACATCGGAAAGGGATTGCGTGACAACCGGTAATAATATGAAAAAAAAAACAGTTTCAAATGTCAGTCTTCATTTTGTACCCAGTCTGCAGTCTGCAGTCTGCATTTTGTACCCGGTCTGCAGTCTGCAGTCTGCAGTCTGCAGTCTGCATTTTGTACTGACCGAAAACGTAATACAGTATAGCGTTTAGGGGTGGCGAAACGATAAGTACACAGTTGACATTCTCACACACCAGAAACCAGACGAAATATGTAATAAAATAACTGTACAATTCAATATAACGCAAATGCAATAATATTATACCTTTAATCAGGCAAGATACAAATCCAAAACCCGTGAGCAAAATACAGGGACAATCGTTCTTCTGAACAACTACGGCACGAAAGGCAGCTTCTTAAGCTTGTTCCTTTTAAAGCTCCAGGTTTTCCGCTAATTGCAGAAGATTTAGAGGGTCCCGAACAGCTTTTAGTCGATCCATAAAGCACCACGACTCGATCGAGTCCTCGATCGATAGGAATTCAAATTTCTCAGTTGTTGTCAGAATTGTCATGCCCAGAGCTCCACGGACGAGAGCGGAGCAGGCGCAATAGCACCTTAACGAATTAAACATGCGCTACCGGATGTCGTGAATTTCACGACATCCGGTAATGGCTGATACCAGAGCCCTACGATCCCACCGCTGACCGAACAGATCGTAGGCTCTGGGAACGAGAATGACGAACGGGAAGCGTGTGAGCGAAAATGCGCATGTTCGAAGGAAGTACGCATTGGTTGCAGAGTGAGTGTGTTGTGATTGTTTTAGAGAAAAAAAGCCTTTTGCAAGTGTTTGAAAACCAACCGTTTGTATCTGAGGAGAATGTTTCGCAGCAGTTTGCGCGATTTTGAAGAAGACCCATTTTTCAGGTGAGCTTATTTAAATTGAACTTTTCCATTTAATATCCGTACCCCCGGTTGAGGACTGACCTTTCCCTCTTACCCCTAAAGAATTCCATTAAAAAGTGTTACCCCCTGAAGACTTCCTTAAGAAATGGGTTTACCCCGGAAGAATTTCACAAAAAAGCATTTACCCCTGAAGAATTCCATGAAATCTCTGTTTAGCCCTGAAGAATTCCACTTATAATATGGGTTTTACCCCTAAAGAATTCCCCAGCTTCTGGCCTTTACCCCTGAAGAATTCCACCACTTTTATCCCTTACCCCTGAAGAATTCCACTGTTCCTCAACCGGGGGGGTGCGGATATTAAATGGAATAACCCAATACAAAACGGTGTACTGTTATGGAGAGACGAACAAGCTCCTAAAGTTACCTTAATGTGGTTGTTTGCCTTTTGAATTTGTTTATTTCGCGTGGTCTTTGATGCAAGGTTATAAGCTATCAAACGTTGCCTCTATAGCTACAAGCATAACATCATAAACTCAAGTTTGACAACATGATTTTGAATACTAGTGCTAGTTTGCGACATCAGCTTGCTACGTGTTGATGCATTTTAAATTTAAAGCTTAAACATACATGTACAGGTTTAAGAATTGTGTAGTTGTAGTCAGGAGTTGACATAGTGAACCGGCCCCTGGACCCCCCCTTGCCTTAGGAAATTCCAAAATGCTCAACCCCCCCTTGCCCTCGGAATACCAAACCGTTCTACCCCTCCATGCCTTCGGAATTCCGTAATCATTCAAACCCCCCTTAGGAATTGTCGCTTTTTTCTTCCAACTGATTTGAAAAGCCCTCTCTATATTCCAAACACCTTTATTAAACGGAAATTAATCCTTTCGCTCCCTCCGAAAGAAAAAAACGTACATTCAGCGCAACAAACAATCAACGTTGCGTAATAACAAACAGCGGCCGACTGAGTGATATTTTACATTGTAACCTTCCACGGCAAAACGTACACTGCCGATAATCCGTTAAACATTAGAAAACTCAAACGGCTTTGAAGTCATTCCAACGCTTGGTCCAATGTTTAAACGTGTGTCTATAATTTTTGGTGTCGAGGGTTGCCGTGAATAATTTGCGTGCCGAATGCGACGTAAAATTTTAACAACAAAGCTAAAATTTTCAGAATTGAATTTGGAAATTCATAATTGCGTTTGCCAGACTCAAACCTGCCGTTAAAAGCGAAACTGTTGAATGCAACCTATTCTAAAAATCGAACGTTATGATGTTAGGAAAAGAATTAGAGTAAAATAGCAAGCTTTTTTTCCTGCAATTATTTTTAGTTCAGTGAACGCAATTCGCATACTGTACTGCGGCCTCAAATCAATTGCGGGAGAACAAATCAAACTTTTTCCCCGCACTTTATCCTTCAGTTAAAATTAAAATAGTAAATGAAACTCACATTGAAATTCAAAGTCAATGACAACTTTAAAAGAATTTGTACAAAATAGTGAATGTAGTCTGATCAAAAGCGCATCACGCGTGAAATCTGACCTTTTCAATGAACGTTGCATGGTATGTAACGCAACAATTTCGCACGTGTCTCGATGATATCTGCTTTAATATAGGGGCTGAAAACCCTTGCTGGGATCTACAGTATTGAATTCGAGCAAAACAATCGAAGAAAAGCCTACGATCGCTTTTGTGACCGATCTACTGGCAAGTGAACAGCTTTCAGCCGTCATGTTAGCATAAACATTTTATTGACCATGACCATTGAAATGTGTCTCCGGCGTGTTGATTGAGTTGAACGTGTCTCGTGTTTACGAGTGAATCATCGTCCTTAGATAAGTCGTTTTTAACGAGTTTTTCTTGAAGAGACTTAACTACAACAAACTGGAAGTTACTCTCCTGAAAACCCCCGTATGCCTTCGAAATTCCAGTCCAATGAACCCCCCCATGTCCTCGGAATTCCAGTTGACGTAACCCCCCCTCGCCTTCGGAATTCCAGTCGACGTAACCTCCCCTTCCCTTCGGAATTCGGAGATGCCGCCCGTGGTCTGGGTATGGATATTTTCTGGAACCACCCAATACGTTTTTTAGCAAGTATTTGAAACAAGTCAGAGTCATACTTTTTCACTTCACTAGGTACACGTTCGCATGTAGTTGACAAACAGTGGTACGAATAATAAGCTTAATAACAGTACAAAATTTAATTTCTGATAAGCGCACAGTTTTAGCTAGATTTATAACCTTTCGTTTTTGGCATAATTTATTGGATTCACAGTAACTGTTTGACTTGAGACCCTTCACAGTATAATACCAAAATAGTATAAGACTGGAGAGTGCCCACGGACTGGGAAAATGTGTTTGTTATCATGAAGGTTCATTATTAACTACACCCCTTTGTACTCTAAGGTGCGGGATTGCAGAAAAACGCCGCACACTCATTTGCATCTCATTGAATAACAAAAGAATAACAAAACAGTACATTTGCTATATGCCTCGTTCTTTTAAACTCTGAATTAATTTTCCGCAATCCCGCACCTCACTCCCTTTGTAACAGATTCAAGTTGGAAAAAAGCCGAATTATTTGTTATATTGGGATTGGCTAACAATTATTTCGCCTTAAAGGAACATAATCCGGTTACTGCGCATGCTCTTTACTTTGATTTTCTGACAGGATGTCGCAAATTCAAAAGACACGATAAGTTATATCGATCCTTTAAATCCATTTGTATCGTGCTCAGTTACAGTCAACGCGGTTCACGCATGAATGATCATGGAATGAAGATTGCATTCTTCACGTGCGCATTCCTTTCTTTAATGGCTATCTCTAAAACAGGGAACGGGGAATCGGAGAACGGGGAACGGGGAACGGGGAACGGGGAACGGGGAACGGGGAATGGGGAACGGGGAATCTCTAAAATAGGGAATATCTAAAACAGGGAATCTCTAAAATAGGGAATATCTAAAACAGGGAATCTCTAAAATAGGGAATCTCTAAAATGGGGAATCTCTAAAATAGGGAATCTCTAAAATGGGGAATCTCTAAAATAGGGAATCTCTAAAATAGGGAATCTCTAAAATAGGGAATCTCTAAAAGAGGGAATCTCTAAAACGAGGAATCTCTAAAATAGGGAATCTCTAAAATGGGGAATCTCTAAAACGGGGAATCTCTAAAATAGGGAATCTCTAAAATGGGGAATCTCTAAAATAGGGAATCTCTAAAATGGGGAATCTCTAAAATAGGGAATCTCTAAAATGGGGAATCTCTAAAACGGGGAATCTCTAAAATAGGGAATCTCTAAAATAGGGAATCTCTAAAACGGGGAATCTCTAAAACGGGGAATCTCTAAAACGGGGAATCTCTAAAATGGGGAATCTCTAAAACAGGGAATCTCTAAAACAGTGAATCTCTAAAATAGGGAATCTCTAAAATAGGGAATCTCTAAAATAGGGAATCTCTAAAATGGGGAATCTCTAAAATAGGGAATCTCTAAAATAGGGAATCTCTAAAATGGGGAATCTCTAAAACGGGGAATCTCTAAAATAGGGAATCTCTAAAATAGGGAATCTCTAAAACGGGGAATCTCTAAAACAGGGAATCTCTAAAACGGGGAATCTCTAAAATGTGGAATCTCTAAAACAGGGAATCTCTAAAACTGGGAATCTCTAAAATAGGGAATCTCTAAAACAGGGAATCTCTAAAATAGGGAATATCTAAAACAGGGAATCTCTAAAGTAGGGAATCTCTATAATAGGGAATCTCTAACATATAGGATCCTACTTTCGTCGGTATGCATTTTTTTCTCAGCCTGAATAATAGGCCTTTCAATTGATCCAAATACGGTGCGGATTACAGTGTCTGCGCGAGAAAGAGGGAATCGGATGTCAAAAAATTGTAATGAAATTTCAGTTCAGAAATGGTTTAGAATCCTTGAAGTTGAAGGGGTGTAGCTGATCAGAAAATGTAAGCAGAAACATTTTTCCATTTTCTGTCAATTTTTCCGAGCACACTGGAAACGTTACTGGAAATCGCGACTGCTGGTTTTCTCTGCTACACCTTTCAGACTGGATCGGGTGAAATATTCCGAAGAGGCGAAGAAATGAGTAAGTAATTATCCCTAGTTACGTTGCTTTGAAATTTATGCGTCATTGTGACGGATAAAACTTTAGACAATACCAAACAATAACATGTCCTTACCGAGAAGGAAACGTGTGAATTGCCAAATTAAAAACTGGCTACAAAACCTTGCAAGTTTATAAGTACCATGACCGTGCACATTCCTTTGTTTAAAGTTCATATGCTGTGGCTGAATATCTTAACAGTAACAATTTGATTGGTTAGTTGCTCATGCAAAATTCAAAACCTAACAAAAGTAATAAAACAAAGGACTTCACTGAGCTTCATAAACCAGATTCTTTTATTACCTATGGTTGAATTAAACCCTTTTTAATTGTAATTTCAACAAAACTCTTCTCTTTTACGAATTTGCACCCTTATCTTACATAAAATAAACTGTATTCTCTGAAACTCTCGTGAAAAAAAACTGCATTTCTGATACGTTTGGCAGCAAACAGTGTTCGTTAACAGTTGTAATTATTAGGATACGTTTTTAACAGTGTTATCAACAACAACAACAATCCCGTGCGACTTGGTACTGCTTGTTAGGGCCCTCTAACTGACACAAGTTAAGCAAGGCATTTAAGGGCCAAAACAAAAAAATTCCTGTTTTAAGGTCAATAACAAGACACTCAAACTTGTTCGAACTGGGCTTCCAGAGAAAAAATAAACATCATCGAAGGCACTGGGAAAGATTAACCCGAGCCGGATTCGATGTTTGCCAAATCAGCAAAGCGCGTCCTGTAGACTGCATTCCCATTTTCCAATAACCTTTCAAGCGGCAACTTTCTGTTTCGATTTCTTTTTTCCCCTTTTGATCTCGACAAGATACCCGGCCATCAAACCCGCGATATACAGCCGTAGTAAGTTCGATCTTAACAATTTGCGCGTTGAGACAAATACTTTAAAAATGGTTATTATATGTATATGTCAAATAACTGATATTTAGAAAGACAGACTTTAGACAATGGGAAAGCGACGATTTATTGGCTGACTGATACCGGATGCAGTATCAATCACGCAACTACTGCACAGCTCAGTTGCCTCAAACGACTTCACTTAGAATTCATTGTTTTCATTGTTTTCACCCGTCTTGAATTCGTAACTGTATGGTGTTGAGAGGCCTGGGTTGACAACGCAAAAAAACAGAAGTCCAAGTGCCCATATGTCTACACTCTTGAGCTGGCGGAGACCCATAGGTTGCTCATGTCCGCGAAGCAAGACTTCTGGCGCCCTAAATGCTGGTGTTCCTCTGTTAACGTCCTTTGTTGTTGTTAAGTTTAAGTTGCGGGTCATAATAAGCTGCGAACGAGCTTCTCCAAAATCTGACAGTTTGCAAATCACTGGTACCGTTGACCAAGACCTTTCGACCTCCGTAAGGTCTGCAAGATTGCAATAATGCTGGTTTGAAACAAGGACATTGGCTGGTTTGAGGTCGCGATGTACCACTCCGTTGTCGTGTAGGTACCTCAGGCCTTTGGTTACATCGGAGGCGATAATAGGCATTACGTGTATAAAATCGCTGGGATCTCCGTCGGCTAGTTCACTCAGTAGCTCTTTCAACGAGTGAACCTTCTGTTCCCTTTCAAATGGACTAAAATCAAAGCACATGTATTCCATCATTATCGATGGAGGCGTGGTGCACATTCCGTGGAACGAGACGATGTTGGCCTGCTTTAAAGTGTGTAATAGTCTCACTTCTTTCAGAAAAAGGCCCTTTTCACAGACATCAAGGTCAAATAACTTTTTGACAACCACTTGTTTAGATGCTGAACTTTTAGCTGTTGTGTACTGTGCCGCGAACACAGCTGCAAAACTTCCTCTACCGATTTCTACTAAATCACTGATTTCACGGAAATCAAAGGTTTCACATGTATCTTCTTGCCCAGTATTGTTGAAAGTTGACTCCCATGAACTATTCTTCTTCCTTAGCTTCGGAACTTTGAATAGCGACATTCTTCATGCATGACCATGGGTCAGGCTACAAAAAATCAAATGAATGAGTGAATGAATGAATGAATGAACCTCCGCACTAAGACGTAATTTTTCGGCGTCATTCTATGCCAAATAAGAAAATAATGATGATGATACTTTATTGCACATGCGGGGGGTGTAGTTGCTGTCGATCAGCTATCCATTCGCTGTGCGAAAACGAGCGGGGTGAGGCCTATTTTTAATTGCATATTTGAAATGTCCAATACGTAATTACCAACTGGAGTTAAAAACATAAACTGATGCTTACGGCAACAAGACTGAGAAATTGAGGCAGAAACGAAATAAAAATACTAAAAGGTATTTGCCCGATATTTCAGTTTGCAAAACAATCCTTCTAGGGGGCTACCACGAGGGTCTAGTGTCATGGCTCTATCAATAAGGTGAGCCTCGCTTGTTTTTGTGACAGAGTTACAGTTGTTGTACATATTAAAATTCCAGAGGAACAAGAGGACGCCGTTGATGGAATGGGCAGGTTGGTTAAAATGTTCTGAAACAGGAGTGGGTTGATAAGCTGACTGTGATTGAGGATAGATCGGCGATGTTCACCAAAGGCCAAATGAAATACACTTTCTTCGCTACCAAAGATAAACGACATATCACCGACCCCGTTAGTTGTAAATCTTAAAACTTATTTTAGCTTTGGTGAACATCGCCAATCCATCCTACACTACCTAAACTGTGTTTCAAAACCCGCATATGTAACGGCCAACTTGTATTTGTATTCATTTTTCTATTTTTGCCCCATATTCGGTTTGTTTGGAAAACCGAAATATCGGGCAAATACATTTTGCATTTTTATTTCGTTTATTCCTCCTTTTCTCAGTCCTCTTGCCGTAAGCATCACTTTGCTGTTGTGAACTTTAGTATTCAAGATTTTTACTGATCCAGGTCTACAGAAGGTGCATCACTCCTCACTGGTTTGTCATTGAAAATGTATGTTGACTAGCGCACGAAACGTCAAGTTCATCAAAATGCGTTTATTCACAATGTTTATCACCGCAGTTTATGTTTTATTCTTAACCAAGTTCATTTTTATTTAAACAGCTGGACCAAGTTTGATTCCATTTCGATGGAATCACCTTGAATTTAGAAATGGCAAATCTCAGAAGCCGGATAGACTAATGAAAAAGATCATGGGAACGCGCGCAAAAGTCGACTGCCGCGCGGAAACGTGAGGCGCATGTGATACGCGTACCTCACGCGCGTCACGTTTCTAACAGCGAAGCGGCAGCTGTCTTTCGTGTTGTCTCGCCCGACTGAGGAAAGGAGTACTGGCAATCTACTAAAACCCTTAACTAAAACCATTGAAAAATTAACACACCTTATTCGTACTTAACTTCGCCATTTTGGCAAGCCAATATTTACGAGGCTTTGATTTCGCGATTTCAAGAAGACAAACTGGTGAAAGAGCATTCCATTTCGTGAAAAAAGTGTCCATAAAATGTTACTTTTCTAAACCTCTGCAGAGGTAATGAACAGTCCGTCATTCAGTAGTTTGCAGATCAAGACGGTAGTGGGTATGTAGGTAAGAACTTGCTAATAGAGCGATTTTCGTTTGACCTTGAAAAAGTGTTTCCGTAAGCGTTCGTTATTTGTTTCATCAGCCACTAGTTAAAAATGTGAAAACAAGACCTCGTTCCTTTACCGCTGAAGAGAACCCTAATATGGGTAAAGCATTGTTCCATTGTGCAATCGTATTGCTGAATACAGAGGTACATGAAAGCTCTTTACTAGGTGGAAAATGCTTGATGTTCGCTAAACCAACCAAAAGCCGTGTGCGTTTGTGTCTGTTCCCTAAACCAATTAAATTAAATTGCCATTGTTTGATTCCTTTGTTGTTTGTTCGCACGTAGTTACTTCAAGGTCAAACGAAAATCGCTCTTATATTTATTGATTTAGGGCCTCTTCATATGAGCCCGGTTGACCGGGCCAGCCCGGTTACCGAGATCTCGGTTTCTACAACCGAGATCTCGGCAACCGGGATGAAAATTTTCCCATATGAACACTCCAGCCCGGTTACCGGGATGAAAATGTTTTTGACAAATTAGCTTCGCTTTCGAAACTGGGCGGCCAAAATAGCATAATTTTGCCGTGTGTGCATTTCCACTTCAAAAGTATTCGAATTAGCTTTATTAGTAAAGTTACAAGAGTCGGCAAAGCTATGATAGTCGCGAACAATACTTGTTAATGTTGCGCCATTTTGGTTTTGTTTCTTGAATTTCATCCCGGTAACCGGGCTGAAATTTCCCATATGAACAGACGACAAAATTCATCCCGGTAACCGAGCCAGCCCGGTTACTGGGATCATATGAAGAGGCCCTCATATGTTTGATTATGTAAATTTCTCACGAGTGTATTACATTCTGCGTGTGTAAATTTTGAGAGGATTTTTTGTGCTGGCCTTTAATTTCTCATTTTTTTTTTTTTTCAATTCGCTAAAATTAAGACGCGCGAAAACAAGTAAAAATAAGGTATATCTGGAACAGGTCTAGACAATAACAGTCACCGCTCAAAACGCAACATGTTTTTGGCTCAAGATGTCAAAAGTCACGCCATCACAGTCGAGACGTAAAAGGTCACGACATCACAGTCACATGTTGTTGTCTCGAGGCGCAAAGCCAGCGTAAATAGCTCCTTTATTAGTTATTGGTAAAATGAGGCTGTTGTACATTTTTTTCTTTTGCTTACAGTAAAATAATATAACATAGGTATTGAGAACGTGCTTAACAGTTTACAGTTTATAGGTATACCCTGCTAGCAGAGTGTTTCTTTCTGGAAGTTTTCTTAGCATGTATGATGATGTTCGCGTCTCTCGTATTTCGCATAGTTCTTTTGTTTATCGTGAAAACACAGCAGGGTATCACGGGTGGTGATGTTTGCTTACCTTTCCACGGTGGAACACGGCTTGGTCGACTCGGCAATTCGCAATCGAAGCAGCGCTTTTCTGTTTAATACAGTGCTGCGCGCCGTTCCGATGCCACTTGTACAAAGTTATCATTACGTTTTCTTTGCTTGGCCATGAAAAAATTATCCAAAGAATTCCCATTACAAACGTGAACTGCCATTGGTGGGTTTGGATCCTATTTAGTTTCGGTTTCCTCACGGGTCCGTCAGTTTGCATCAAATATCTTACGCACTGTTCAGAATGAGAAGTCGAGGTGTTCTGACTCTCTTCTACGTGTAGCAAACATAAACTCTTTATTTGAAAGGTAAACAGGAAAGTGGGGATGGAATCTGGCCAACAACGTTCCTGTGTGCGTTTCCGCGACTTAGCTGTGCAGTATCTTCTTATTGTAATACAAATGCTAACCAGTTCAATCAAAATACAGGTGACAGTAATGAGAAACTGGAGCGTGGAATAAGACTTAAAGAAGCGTTGCAAGTAGTATCGGCAGTCAACACACAAAAATAAATTGTATCACAATCAGCAGGATGTGATTTATTTTAGTTCACTCAATTTTATTACACCGAAAAAGATACCTCTCTTCAATCTGCAATTACGGTGCCTTATTAAAGGGATGTGTGACGAGTTGGTCACGCAACGCGTTTATAGGGTCCCTTGGGTTATCTATCCTTTCCAAATTATGGTAGAGAGAAAAACAGACATGAGATTTTAGTTCGGGCTTGTGGATTTAGAGATTCCCTATTTTAGAGATTCCCCATTTTAGAGATTCCCCATTTTAGAGATTCCCCATTTTAGAGATTCCCCGTTTTAGAGATTCCCTATTTTAGAGATTCCCCGTTTTAGAGATTCCCTATTTTAGAGATTCCCTATTTTAGAGATTCCCTATTTTAGAGATTCCCCGTTTTAGAGATTACCCATTTTAGAGATTCCCTATTTTAGAGATTCCCTATTTTAGAGATTCAACGTTTTAGAGATTCCCTGTTTTAGAGATTCCCCATTTTAGAGATTCCCTATTTTAGAGATTCCCCATTTTAGAGATTCCCTATTTTAGAGATTCCCCATTTTAGAGATTCCCCATTTTAGAGATTCCCTATTTTAGAGATTCCCTATTTTAGAGATTTCCCATTGTAGAGATTCCCCGTTTTAGAGATTCCCTATTTTAGAGATTCCCCGTTTTAGAGATTCCCTCTTTTAGAGATTCCCTATTTTAGAGATTCCCTATTTTAGAGATTCCCCGTTTTAGAGATTCCCTATTTTAGAGATTCCCCATTTTAGAGATTCCCTATTTTAGAGATTCCCTGTTTTAGATATTCCCTATTTTAGAGATTCCCCGTTCCCCATTCCCCGTTCCCCGTTCCCCGTTCCCCGTTCCTCGATTTCCCGTTCTCTATTTTAGAGATAGCCAAATTGATTCTTCGAAAGTTCACACAACATCAGAAATGGTCTACATCACGGTGCACTCGGAAGAAGTGCTAATCAATTACTTCTGAAAAGGATGTCATCCATTATCAAGGATCTTTACCTCCACAAGAAAATGGTTGAGTCGTCGCGTGGACTGAATAGTGTCGGACGATTTTATGAACAGCTCCTTTTGGTACCCTTGTGTTCGGTGGTTCCGTGGAATATATGACAACCCCAATCCAGAATTGAAAAGGTTAACGATTTCGTTCCTTGCATTAGAAGGCAAAGGTTCGTACTCGTTCCCGTTGCATTAGAAGGCAAAGGTTTACCAGGATCGTAAATGTCCCCAAGCGAATTTCTTGCCAATTGGAGTTAGGAAACCTAAACTTTCATGTTCCGATCATGCGCAAATCTATGTACACCGGCCGCAACACTGACACCGCGCATTCTCGTCCCCAGAGCCCACGATCCTTTTGGTCTGCGCCAGGGATCGAGACCTCTGGCTGGGACCAGGTAACGCGCAAGCGCAATAGCTGCCCATTTTTGTAACCGATAGTAACCCATTCTCGTCCCCAGAGCTACGCGGCTTTTTTAAATTACGTCTCTTGTAGCTCTGGTAACGGCCAAAAATTTATTTTTTTTGATTGGCCCATTCAAACTGTATGCGTAATAACGTTAAAATGTTTCGGCTTCTACGCATAACGTTTTATTTCCGGTTGAATTCATCAGGCCAGGGCATTAATTTTAAAATATATTGACTTGATCAATTTCCACGCAAAGAATGTGGCTTAGGGCAGATTGAGGACCAAATTTTGCTGTTTGGTTAAGCACGTAAGAATTCAAAGTGTTAGAGATCGTCGCTAAATGCTGGCGATTCTTTTCTCGCTACAACATTTTCTACAAAACTATAGCTTGTCCATAAATAAACTTACATGTAACTGTCTCATCAACTTTTGTAATGACCTCTTGATGTCGATGTTTAAAAACTTGGGCGCCAAATCCTTCTGGAAATTTTCGATGGGGTGAAACGTGGCGAAACGATAAGTGCACAGTTGACATTCTCACACATCAGAAACCAGACGAATGCGATAAAATAACTGTACAATTCAGTATAATGCAAATGCAATACCTTTATTCAGGCAAGATACAAATCCAAAACCCGTGAGCGAAATGCAGGGACAATCGTTCTTCTGAACAACTACGGCGCGAAAGGCAGCTTCTCAAGTTTGTTGCTTTTAAAGCTCCAGGTTTTCCGCTAATTGCAGGAGATTTAGAGGGTCCCGAACAGCTTTTAGTCGATCGGACACCAGGACTCGATAGGAATTCAAATTTCTCGGCTGTCAGAATTGTCATGCCCAGAGCTCCACGGACGAGAACAGAGCAGGCGCAATAGCACCTTAACGAATTAGACATGCGCTACCGGATGTCGTGAATTTCACGACATCCGGTAATGGCTGATACCAGAGCCCTACGATCCCACCGCTGACAGAACAGATCGTAGGCTCTGGGAACGAGAACGATAGTAACCGTTATTGTTTCAAATTTCTGAGGCTGCGCACAAAAGCCGGAAGTCCGTGATTCGCGGACTACCTGCTTCGGTCCCTGCCAGAGGTCTAGTAGTAAATGAAGTAGTTAACAAATACCACCTGATTGTCAGAGGTTTATTTTAGAATTTTAAAGCTCCCAATATAATAATCAAGCTCCTTGCGTCGCATGATTATTATATTGGGAGCTTTAAAATTCTAAAATAAACCTCTGACAATCAGGAAGTATTTGTTAACTACTTCATTTACTACTTAACCGAAAAAAACCACCCAGCATAAAAAGATTTTTAGTTAAAGATTTACATATCTTTATTATATCCAAGTTGTAATGTCTGCACATAACATAAACATTGAAGAGCTTTTGAAAGAGCTTGATCCAGCAACGTTACAAGCTTTAGAGCAATTACTTGCAGAGGACGCTCCTGCTGTGCGAAAAACAGCTAAATGGAAAGAGGTACATAATGAGTTATTAAAACAACCTTTTTGTCATAACAGGCAGCAACTTGTGCGTATAATTATATGCTTAGATTATATAGACTGCCGCTGGGAAGGGCTTTGTTATCCCTGTTTTGAGCAAGGAATCAAACATAAACTGTTGTACACTCCTCCGATTGAGAATATACCTTTAGTAAAGATTTGCTCTGATACTTACGACTGGCACAGCGCATATAACGACTTAAAGGAATTGGTTGACCTCGGTGTGCTTTTGTGAAGAGTACCAACCACCCAGTTTAAAAAAAAAAAAAAAACGAAACATAACCGAACACACACACACACAAAATTATAATCGATTAAATATTTGTGAGTCAAAGATGTCTGCCGGGTTCAACAACTGTCAGATTACGGAAGCAATCCAAAACCTACCACCAGAGTTACGTGAGATAATTTACAGACACTACCTCACCATAAAACTGAAAGAGCGAGAGGTTTTGGGTTGGAACCTGGTTCACAACGAACTTTTAAAACAACCTTTCTGTCCTGAAATGGAGCGGCTTGTACATATTATAGTGTGTGTAACCTATATGCATTGTTGTTGTGGAGGGTGTTGTTACGCTTGTTATAAACAAGAAGAAATCTTACATGAAATAACCATTTCTGTCCCCGATATAATTGATTGAACCTTAATTAAGTTTTGTACTGATATTTGGGAAGAGGACCACAACCATTAAGTTGTGTTTACGGCGCGTGACTTTGCGGTCTGGTGAAACCCGCAGGCAATGACGTAATTTATATTCTCGTACAAACATTGAAGGGAAACCCCCTAACAACTCAAGCTTGAAAAAACAAATCAATATTCACAGACAGATTACATTAATTCATAATCAAAATATTCATTACCGTCAGCAGAAGTTTTGAGACCAATTTTATAAACAAATTGATAAGAATTATCTTCCATCAGGTCTTCTGTAAGTCGTTTAGGAGCCCATACAAGAAGTTCATCTCCACATTTTGTTTTTAAAGTTAAAATAGCTGAAATTCCATATTTACTATCCCGATGTGAAAATTTTTTAGTTTTGTATACATCATCTGAAATATTTCTCCATTTTAAGATTTCTCTTCTTATAAAACTTTCTTTAGTTGGCCATTCTTCTGATATCTCTTGTTGATCTGAATATTCATCTTTTTTTATCCAGTCTTGTGGGATTTCTTGTTGATTTATTAATACATCTTCTGTTGGGCAGTCTTGTGAGATCGCTTGTTGATCTGTACAGACATCCATAGTAAGAAGATACATTGGAAGATATATTTGTTTAAGGAGGCTCGCAACAGTTTTTTTGGCCTTGGAGTGTATCTTTTGAAGTCAAAATTTCGCATAGAAGGTAAACTTCGATTTCCTTGATACTACACCACTTTTTCAACATATGATCAAAGTTTATTTTCTCGCTGGTTTCCTAGCAACAGCTGTCACCATAGCAACGGTAATGGACAACCCCCATTTTAAATAATGTCGAATATCTCGAAAACTAGTCAGACACCTTATGACGAAACTTGAACTATTTGAACTACTCAACCTACACAACTTGTATGCGAAATTAGGGGAAAATCTGTAAGAGCGTTTTCATGTAAATCACGATTCATTTTTTACGGGCTGATTTTGGTCATTCCTGCAATTTTTTCCAATATTTCAAGAAAGATAAAACTTAACACTTTCCCTTTTCAGTTGAAGGATCTTTTATGATATCAAAACATTCTTAATGTACATTGAGCTTCCTAGGTGGCTGCCATTTTAAGATATTTATATTTAAAAACTGCTAAAATGCAGCACAAATCAGCCAAAAAGTTCGTAATTTGCATAAATAGAAATATTTCTAAATTGCCCTTACAGTTTTCTCTCTTAAACTGACTGCCGTTAGAATAATAATTCTTTTTGATATTCCAGTGAGTTTTAGGCTGAATAAACATTTCGTTTCTTAGATAAGAAGGCTGAATCTCGGTCAAGTTTTAGTCGTTATTAACTTTCAACGAGCAACAGTTTTATTTTGTTTTTCCTGGTCTATTTCACGGTTATTCACGTGCAATGAATATTTATACACGCTGCGCTTGTGTCCTCTCGTGCATTTATAATTCCTTCTCCTAATAATAAAAAATTTTCGTCTTCTGAACTTCTTCCTGGAGACTCTTTTCCATTGCTCTTTAAATACTGACTGACGCTTTAGCATTTTTAATTACGGATTTAATTACAATGGGGCCGAAAAATGAAGAGAAACAAGCTCAGAAGACGAATATATATATTTTTTATTATGAGAAAATAAAACTGTTCCTCGTTGAAAGTTAATAACGACTGAAACTTGACTGAGATTCAGCCTTCTTATCTAATACCAGAAATGTTTATTCAGCCTAAAACTCACTGGAACATTTAAAAGAAGTATTATTCTAACGGCAATCAATTTAAGAGAAAAATCTGTAAGGGCAATTTCGAAACATTTCTATTTATGCAAATTACGAACTTTTTGGCTGATTTGTGCTGCATTTTAGCAGTTTTTAAATATAAATATCTTAAAATGGCAGCCACCTAGGAAGCTCAATGTACATTAAGAATGTTTTGATATCATAAAAGATCCTTCAACTGAAAAGAGAAAGTGTTAAGCTTTATCTTTCTTGAAATGTTGGGGAAAATTGCAGGAATGACCAAAATCAGCCCGTAAAAAATGAATCATGATTTACATGAAAACGCTCTTACAGATTTTTCCCTAATTTCGCATACAAGTTGTGTAGGTTGAGTAGTTCAAATAGTTCAAGTTTCGTCATAAAGTGTCCGACTAGTTTTCGAGATATTCGACATTATTTAAAATGGGGGGTTGTCCATTACCATTGCTATGGTGACAGCTGTTGCTAGGAAACCAGCGAGAAATTAAACTTTGATCATATGTTGAAAAGGTGGTTGAGTATCAAGGAAATCGAAGTTTACCTTCTATGCGAAATTTTGACTTCAAAAGATACACTCCAGGGCCAAAAAACTGTTGCGAGCCTCCTTAATAGGGGTGTTCTTTTTTTTGTGAAGCGGAACGCATACCGAAAGGCGCCGTAATACCGAAAGGCGCCGGTATTTCCGAAGGGCGCCAAAAAAACAGTTCAGACAAAAATAGCACCTTTCGGAATTTAACAGCGCCTAATAAAATTTCCGGCACCCTTCGGAATTACGGCGCCTTTCGGTATGTCGAATTACCGGCACCTTTCGGTATGTTTCCCACTCACGTGCGCTGTCACGCTTTGTCTCACTTGTTTTTTATTTTTAGTTTGACTTTGACACTGGATTAAGTAATATCGCGCGCGTAGAGCTTCAGTTCTCTGACTACTATCAACCCTCTGAACTCCAAAAACAAAGCGAGATGCTTTTTGTTGGCGGCGGCGCTGCTGCTCTTGCTGTTGCTGCTTATCATTTTATTTGATTTGTTTGTGCGATTTGATAAAAAAAATAAACCTTGGCGTTCCTCTGCGGAAAGCCACGGCTTATTTTTTTCGCCTTTTTTCTTGCTTATTCATTCAAATTTTTCCATCCAGTTTTCCAGATCAAGAATTTTTTCAACATTTTCCTTGAATTCTTGTTCGTATCTTGCTCTGAACACTATTTCATCAAAACACATCCCTTCCAGATTTGTGTAAAAATGTTCGACACCAATCTCCGCGTATTCTTCAGTAATTTTACTTATCTCTTGTGTATCCTCTCCATCGAATACTTGTTTTGTGTACTCTTCCAGCTTTTCTTTGAATAACACGCAGAAGACTTCTATTGCTTCATCTGTTACTTCGTACTTTTCTTTCAGATTTTTGAGGAAACAATCCACGAAGTAGAAGCAACGCAAGTCCATTATTCTTTTATTTTTTTTCTGTCTAACAGTCTGTTTCTTCCGGCTTATTTTTTTTTCTCACTTACGGCTATTTCAATCAACAAAACTCGGCATACAAATTTTTTATTTTTTCAAAACTTTAAATTTTATTGTGACTCTGTTGGTGAAGTTGTCTACTAAGAGATGAAAATCGTTTTATGGAACCACATCATAGCCTGAAATTGGGTAGCCATCTTCATCACGAGTTGGTAACATTATTTTTGAAACACACTCACGAGTAATGTATCGTATTTGTCTAATATCAGGAGGAGTGAGAAGTTCAAAAAGCCAATAACAAATAGTTGCAAAAAGTGCAACCATTTTTGTTTGCGTATATAATTACTTTAAAAATCTACAATTGAGCGAATTTTTTATCGTACTTTCTTTGAACAGAAAGCGGAATCTCCATACAATGATCAGTGACGAAATTATCTTTCATTTTCAAGCTATCAAGAAAGGCCTGCTCGTCGAAATCTTCGCCTCGGAGGTAAAAGCGAATCTCGTCAAGGATTTTCTGGTATTCGATACGGGCTAAATTTGTTTGTTCTATTTTCTTATCGTATTTCTTAAGGCTTGCCACTGCTTTCAAAATAAGACCAACACCAGTTAAAGTTGCCATGACAGCAGGGTTCAGTGTTATTCCTCCGGCTACTGCGGTACTGATAATTAACTTTCCAGCTGAAAGATTACAAACAAAATTTTTTCTTCGAAAACCGCGGTGCAACTTTTCATAACCATAATGTTTCTTGTGGTAAAAAGCGTATAAATCTTTAAGAATTTTAACTTTCTCTTTAGAAAGTGTTTGGTCGATATGGTTGAATTCGAAAATGTCCCGCATTGTGCTATATAATAAATGTAAAAATATTTATGGTGATTTATATTTCATTAATAGTAAGAATTCTTCTCCTGGTGGAAACAAGGTACTCATTTCCACAATTATATAACTAAACGACAGGTCTAAATTAATATTTATTTTTTGTGTTCGAGTTGCATTATTTGAAGAGAACGATTCTGTTGAATCATTAAAATTTTGAGTATTTTTTTTTTATTTTTAAATTAACTTTTGGATATTTATTTTTGCGTTTGAGATAAAAAACTGTTATATTCATTATTTGAACATCATCTGAAAAGAATAATTTATCAAACCCATTTAATAAAAATGCGTATCCATTTTTCGTATTTAAATACCCATGTATATAATGAACGGAACCACTCAAATTACGTCCGTTTAAAGAAAGATCTGTTTGCATTATCATTTTTCCATTTTCAATAACAAAAGCGGTGTCATAGACACTTGGGTCAACGTTTGAAATTGTTTCTTTAACACCTTAAACAATAAGATGTCCAATTGTTAAAAGTGATGGAAAACTAACTGTACCGTGCAGATCAAGATAAAGAAATTGTGGAGGTGAGCTACCCCATCTATGAAAATTGATAACTGTTTTGGTGTACTTCTCGAATGTTTTTGTTGTATAATTAGAAATTGAAATCGTAGTGCCTTGCACTGCCACACTCAACTCACTCATTTCCAGGGGAAACCATTCAACAACCAAAGTATAGTAACCGACTGGAAGTTTATAAAGGTTAAAACCGAGGCGTGACCGGTACTGGTTGGGTGAGCCTTTTTCAAACAAGAGTTTAAGTTGGTAAGCTTTTTTATTAATTTGATGTGGAGAATTGGGAAAATCAACAATACCCAAAACCTCGATATCGTTTTCACTCGAAGATTCATCAGTGTCTTCCATCAAGTATCTGAAGGCGTCTCTTTTTCGCCCCGAGTTAATAATCTGAGATTCATGAATTTTTTGAGTGACAAGATCTCTCATAATTGTTATTTCATTTTCCATTAACTCAACATTAACTGCGGATTTAGAATCTCTGAAATCGATTTGTAAGTTAACAATTTTATTGTTATTTAAATTCAAGTCTCCAGACATACTTGTTGTGCCATCAAGTTTGAGATAATTTTTTTGTGTTTCAGTAATTCTTTTATTAACAAATTCTACACTTGTGGCGTCTTTTTGGTTTGATGGAAATTTGAGATTTACAATTGAATTGTTTTTCATATCAATTTCAGCTCCTTTATCCAGTTTTTTCGCAAGCTGATTATCGACGTATTTTTTGTTTGTTGCTTGATCTGCCTGTACTGGGTCTTTTACGTTGTAGATTGTATTATTGTTCATATCAATGCTTGCTTCCATTTTTCCACCTTCCTTTTTTGAAAGAAAGATATTTCTCGTGTCCTGATAGTTTATTACCTTTGTCAGATCACCGTGAACAGGATAAGGGTTGCTTTTTAATCGCAAAATATCGTACTTATTTTGCATGTCAATATTAGCAGAACCGCTGACACTACCCTGAGATCCAGGATCACCTTTTTCACCTTTATCGCCCTTGTCGCCCTTGTCACCCTTGTCACCTTTTAAACCCCGTGGTCCTTGTGCCACCACCTGACCTTGTGGCCCTGTGGCACCTTTTTCACCCCTCGGTCCACGAGGACCTTGTGGCCCTCCAGGGCCTTTGTCACCCTTCGGTCCAGGAGGACCCTCGGGGCCAGGAGGACCCCCCGGACCAGGAGGACCAACTTTTCCACTTTTACTCGTCGTCGCTTGGCTAGTTCCACCTATTTGACCGTTGAATCTACCCATTATATATATTCATCAAAATTTTTTTAAATATTTTTTGAGGTTTGTCATAGTAAAGGAAAGAATATTTTTCATCGGAGGCGCGATCTAAAACCTCATGATCCACACCTATTTCGTTTGCAATTCGTTTGTTTTCTTTTGGATCTAATCTGAAAATACAAAGATGGCTGCAGTTAACACGGATGTCTTTTGGCACCTTGTAAAAGGTTTGAGAGAGGTAAATAACGCAGCAGTTTTTGTGCCGTCCGTTAATAAAATAATTCACGATATCGTTTTGGTTTTTTTCGCAAACAAGATCATCAAAAACAACTATTTTTTGGTTGTCCACCGGAAGCTCTTCGAGTGGAATGATTTCATCACCATGAGCCTCGATAACCTCATAACCAACCTGGGGGTTGATTTTTTCAGCAAAGTCCTGCAAAAGATTCTGATATTTGTTCTGGTGCAGGTTTTTTGAAAAGAGGTAAATTCTATCATACTTCAACAACTTGTGAAGCATATGCAGTAATATGTTTGTTTTGCCAGAATTACTGGGACCACAAATTAACATTCTAAAAACATCTGCTGGCATGCAAGGGTGGCCTTGTTTGTAGTTACTTTTAGAAGAACCTGGGTCATAATTTGGAATCTTCATTTTTTTTTTTCGTTTCTATGTATTAACGCTGGAAATATGTCGATGAAAAAATGGCGTAAGTTGGCTGAAGAAAAGGCAAAGCTAAATGAACAAACAAAAGAAATTCACCAAAAATTCAAAATGGATAAAATAAACAAAGAGTTTGGTCAGCTTTCAGGAGAAGAGTTTTTTAAACCAATTACAAAAAGGCTTGATCAGAATAGCACCATTGCGGAAGAAGAAGAAGAGGATGAGCAGGAAGTTCCTGATTACACAATGGATGAATTTGACGAAACTTACCCCTTTGGTGATGAATTCAGACCGGATGCGCCAACACCAGCACCATCACCAACACCATCACCACCACCATCACCACCACCACCCTCATATCAAGAAGTTGTTGATGATGATGATGATTTTCCACCACCACCACCACCCCAATCGCTGATGGAAGAAAAAGAATCCACACGTAAAGAGTGGAGGGAGCCGGAACCGGTTAAAACAGAATATTCCTATGAATCAATCCTATTGCAAACAGTCAATCAACTAATTACGAAATTTGGAAATGATCCCAATTACAAAGTAAAAAGTAAAAAATCCCCATCATCTGGTTATTCAATTGAAGACCTCAAAAAAGTAAGAGATGGAATTTTTGCGAAAAGAGGGGTACGAAAAACAGTTTTTGAGAAACAGTTACAGGCGGGGAAGTATAGACTGAAGTCCACTCCCCCACAAGAAAAAAGAGAAACTACTCCAACCCCTTTGGAAAAAGCTGTTATGAGCCGAAGACCCGCTTTTGAACTTTCTGACGATGAAGATGACTTTTCAAAACAGGATTGGGAAACCGAAGGAAGCGGCATCGCTGATGAAGCTGAAGAATTGATCAACCAACTTAATTTGAGCTTAGGATCAATAAAAGCAGGAAATAGCTCAATAAAACTAAAAAATCAGGTATCATATCTTCTTGATTCACTTGTTGAACTCGGCACAATTAAAAAAAAGGAAAAGAAAAAATTATTTCTAATTATATAAAACAATAATGGGCTTTGACATACAGCTTGACTCGAGCCTTGCAAAACTTGAAAGAGGTGGAGAAAGAAATGTTTCACACGATTTTAGTGACGTTTCATCCTCCAATCGAATTGGGTGAAGGAAACTATAAAGCTGCGCTAAACAGACTTATCACAATGAGTTACTCGTGGAATAATATCGATTCAAGTTATAATAACAACAAAATTCGTTGGAAGAAAAAAACAGAACAAGCGTGGAAGACCTTAACTTTCCCGAATGGAATGTATGATTACGCAAGAATCAACAGATTCCTTCAGCAACACACCGGTAAAGTTGACCCCACAAAAGAAGATAGCGATTACATTTTCACAATACATTTCGAGTTTTCAACTTACAAAATTTTAATTTTAGTGCACCCAGATTATGAGCTTGACTTGTCTCAAGGAAATTTTAATGAATTGCTTGGTTATAATAAAAGAATCTTGACTGGTCCTAGTTTTGGAGATGAAGTTCCAAATATCACAAGAGGTGTTGATTGGGTATATTTGCACTGCGATCTTATCTCACGTCAAACAAACAATGTTCCAAGTGATTTGTTATACAGTTTCTCAACAGCAGATCTTCGTGTTAGCTTTCCATTTCGAGAAGAGCCGCGCCGGCTTGAGTGGCAACCTGTTAATAAAAGTTCAATAAATGAAATAAGGGTTTGGGCAACAGACGGAGGAAACAATATCCTGAATCTCAACGGGACAGACATTGCAATAAACTTAATGATTGAAAAAGAGTAAAGTTTTTTTTGGTATAATATATACAATCATGAATCATCCGAGCGAGTGGGCAAGATACTTTGATGAAAACACCGGAAGTTATCGATATAAGCACAAAGGGTCAGGTGTGATCCGTGACACCTTCATGACCATCCGTAAAGTATTCAAAAAAAATAAGAAAACTGCTGAAGAGGGTCAAAAACAAAAACCTTTGTCTCAGGGGGCAAAAAAGAAACTTGAAAATATTTTGCAAAACAAACTACCAATAAAATCAGATTCTGTTGAAAAAGGTTCGGAAAAAATATGGAAAATACTGCAAGAGCGAAAAAAACGAAAACCTTTGTCACAAGATGCTCTAACGAAATTAAATCGAATTTTGGCAAACAAAATTTAATTAAAAAATTTTTTTTTCTTTTAATATAAGCCAAACATGTTCAGAAGTAAACCTTACCTCGAGAATACAACAGACGTTCAAGTATGATTAGACACCCCAATCGAATTACCTCAAAATAACCAATTTCAAACAAAGAGGGATTACAAATTTACCTTGATAGACCGGAACAATTTTTATGACTGGTACAACGCTTATTTCCGCGTCGATTTCAAGTTTGAAGCAAAAGCAAACGGAGCCAACATTGGTGCTGACACCCAATCAGCTCCAATCAACGGTTCTTTCTCATTGATAAAAAGTTTGAAAATAAGTTCAGCAGGGAAAAACTGTACGAGGCGGATAATATCCACAAAGGTATTTTCATCAAAAGTCTGCTTGATTTTTCAGACGATTATTCAAGAAGCGTGGCAAAAAACCAATTTTGGTATCTTGATGAAGATGCCACCACAGAAACTGATGGCAATGCGACAAACACCGGATTATCCCTTTAAACAGATACTCCTTCTTCGAAGGTCTTTCCGACAGGCTACTACCGCCGTTACAACTTGAGTTTGAAATTGAACTGCAAAACGATGAAGAAATAATTTGGCAAAACGATGGAACAGCTCGAAGAATTGTTGTCCGTAAATTAGAATTGTGGGTTCCACAATTACATTTCACTGGTAAAGGACAAACCCTGGCCAATGAAAATTTCTTGAAACCAACCCAGTGGAAATACTTGAATGAAAATTTACATACCAGCAGCTCTCGAAGGGAAGCGAATGGTTCGTGGATGATTACACCTGGGGTAAAAGACCCCAAGCATGTCTTTGTATTTATTCAGCAAACAACGAAACAAAATGCTTACACACAGAACCCTTACATTTTTGACACATTTGATATCGATGGTGATGACACAGCAAGATTGGACACTTGCCGCCTAAAGTACGGCACAACATTTTACCCTGATCTTCCTTACGACAATGATTTTAAAATAAGAATTTTGAATGATTTGATCAATTTCCGATACAGAAAGAACGACTACAACACCGGTGTTCAGCTGCAGCTTGACAATTTTGAGAAGTTATACCCCATTATCTATTTTGATCTACGAAACACAAAAGAAAGTATGACAGACGACCCGAAACAGCTCGAATTCCATTACAAACTGAATGAAGCCGCTAACGCTCAGGATTATAATATCTTCGCATTGGTTTTGAATGAAAAAGAATTCGTGCTGAAGCAAATTGGTAATGAGCTTGTCGCCGACATCTAGACAATGAAAAATTTGAAAAAAAAATTCTGAATATAATATACAAACAATGAGCACAACTTATCATCCATTTAAAATCGCACTGACTGATGGTCAGAAAAAGAAACTTCAAAAAGCTTATTTAACAAAGACCCCTGTTGGTCTCAAATCAAGCGATTGAAAAAAAGATCGGCGGCAGGGAAAGGAATGGTAATAAAATTAAGCCAGACACAGCTTCAGAACACTGCGCAGCGTGGTGGAAATTTGTTTTCTGCTATGTTAGGTTTGGCACGACCTTTGATAAAGCCAGCCCTTGGAGCATTAGCAAGTGCAGGTTTGAGTTTTGGCGCTGAAAAGGTGCTGAAAAAGATATTTGGTAATGGTTTTGGACCAAAGGAAATTGAGCTTTATAAACTTGTCCAGCGAATGACTCCCACTCAGAAAAAGACGGCAAAACAATATCTTGTTGGAAAAGGTTTGGTGAAAGGAGGCGGCGCACAATACGGCGGTTTCCTTGGTATGTTGGCGTCTATCGGAGTACCTTTGGCCCTTGATTTGGTCAGAAAAATAATTGGAAAAGGTATGCAAACGCAACCACCACCACGAACAAGACGATCACCAGGAATACCAAAAGGTAAAGGGATGTAAATTCAACCTCCACCTTTTTATGGAACTTGGGAGGATTATTATCGTTTAAAAAAAACTGAAATTTGAAGATAAACCTCTTTCCAACATTGACCTGAGAAAATGGTGCAACTTTTTACGAATTCCCATCAAAGGTATTTTTAGCAGAATCGAAACAAAACCTTTGTTTCATTCCCCATGCATTATCAACTTGGATGATTTCGGAAGTTTGGGAACTCACTGGGTATGTTGTTGGCCAAAAGGAAAAGGTTCTTACGAGTATTTTAATTCATTTGGGCTTCCACCACCTTTGGAGTGGGAAAAAGAAATGTCAATGCATGGGATGAAACATTTTTTCAGAAATGACAACCAAATTCAATGGGAACAAAGTGTGAGATGTGGTTATTACTGCCTTCTCTTTTTAAACGAAAGAAATAAAGGAACAAGTTTTGCCGAAACTTTGGAAATATTCTCGAACGATTTACTTCAAAATGAGGAAATTGTGAAAAATTATTTTTCATAAAATATAAACAATGGAAGTGTACTGTGTGAAAGAAAAACGGCACACACCAAATGTACCGGGGAGTGAAAAAGTTGTTAAAACAAAAAAAAAAAAGAAATAGAAAAGTCTTGTTAGTAAAATGCGCAAGTTGTGGAATAATGAAATCTGCTGGTTTCTTGCCGGGAAACTGAGTGAGCCCTCCCGCGCGGAGGGCAATGGTATATTTGGTGACGTTGCTATGGCAGTTGGTGATCTTGCAATTACAAAAGGAATCCCATATCTTGCGAAAAAAAGTGTTGAAGCTGGAAGATATTATGCTTCTGAAGCTATGAGAGATCCCAAACTGCAAAAGAAAGCAATAAATTACACTCTTGACAAAGCCCGCCCAGTTATTCAAAAAGTTGGAAGTGAAATGTTTGATCAACTTTCAACTAAAGTTCGACCAAACCAACGTTACAAAACTGACAGACCTGATTTGGATGGAGCTGGGTTTGATATACATGCAGCAATTGGGAAATTTCCGAAACCAAACTGAAAAGGTTGGACATTACCAGGACATAATTTCACAGGGCCATACAATCCTCTTGAAAAACAGGTGAAATACAATCCAGAAACAGGTGAAATTCTGGAAATTTATCAACAAACAACAGGCACAACAGATGCGATTGCAATGCAACATGATGTTGATTATGATGTTTGTTCCAACCGTGAAAAAAAGTATGGTGAAAATCTTAAAAAATGCAAAAACAAAGCGGATAAAAAAATGGTAAAATCCCTTGACGCTGTTCCTTACAAACAAAGGCAGTGGGGCCATGCAGCTGCAAGAAATGTCATCAATGCTAAACAAAAGTTAGGTTTGGGTTTGAAAAAACAAAAAGGGACTGGTGTTTTGGACAAACCGTTGGAAGCAGTAAATTTTGCTGAAACTTTGACAAAAATAGTGATTCCTTCCACAAAACCTGTGTTCGATCGGTATTGGTCAGGTGATATTGCAAAAAATGCTTTCACAGGACCAACTGGTGTCACAAGTAAGAAATTTTGGACTCATCCAAAAAAAGGTACTGTCATGCGTTTGGTGAAAAATCCGAAAACAGGTAAATATGAAAATATCTATTATGAACCTTGATTGGTTTTTAACCACCATTTATTAAACTCATGTTTTGCGTACTGCCAACTTTCTAAGCTTTTTGGAAGGTGATTTGAAATAGATTTCATAATTTCTTTTTTCTTTGGCCAGCATTCAGAAGGTACTTTTTCAAAATAATTGTACAGAAAATAGGGGTAGTTCACTGGCTTGTCGGACATCTTCTGAAATTGAGCAATAACGTTACCAAGAAAAACTACCTCGCTGGAAGAAAACATTTCTTTTATATCCCATTTTTGCAAAACTCTTTTTAAATAATCATTATTCGTTGGAAGAGCAGTGGAACTTCTTATCCAATTTTCTTCTACAAAATATTCATAATCATCACATTCAATCACTCTACCACATTTTTGACATGCAAGACATAACTCATTCACCACATAAACTATTTGCTCCTCGCATGAAGGACAACGATCAATCTTTTTTGATAACAGACATATTTCATTTTTTTGCAACATTTCTTTAATCATTTTCGACGAAATTTTCTCACCTTGCAAACAACCAAACGGGTCGTCCATTTTTTTTTGTGTATAGTATACAATGAGCTCACGCGTTTTAAATAAGTTGTCAAAAATTTATTACAGCCCGCAAGGGTATTGGAAAGGTTTTGCAGCAATTAAGAAATTAGCCCAGGCAGCGAAAGTTTCGGAAGATGTGGCTCAAAACTGGTTGATGAAGCAAGCTCTTTGGCAGGTTTATTTACCAGCCCCACGTTATATTCCAAGACCGAAATTTGATGTTCCTGTTCCTAACAAAGTTCACCAAGCCGATCATCTATATCTCCCACACGATCGCCCACCACGCTCCCGTAAAACTTTTAAATATGCTCTCACAGTGGTTGATGTGGCCTCTCGATACAAAGAGGCCGAACCGTTGACCACAAAAGAGGCTAAAGAAGTCGCAACTGCTCTGGAACGGATTTATAGTCGTGGTCCTTTGAAGTGGCCGAAACTGCTTCAGGTCGATCCTGGTCGCGAGTTCATGGGTGCTGTGAATCAACTGCTTTCGAAACATAATGTTGAGGTTAGACGTGGTCGTGTAGATATTCACCGTGATCAAGCTATCGTTGAAAGATTCAACCGCACCCTGGCTGAACGACCGTTTGGACACCAATATGGGGTTGAAATGCGCCTTCCGGAAGACAAAAGATCGACTGAATGGGTGGCTCGACTGCCCGCTGTTATTTCAGCTTTGAATAAAGAAGTCACTCGACTGACTGGTCAAAAACCTGTTGATGCTATTAAAAAGAAAACTGTTCCATCCAAACCCTCAACACCTTATTTGAGACCTGTTGGTGTGAACGAAAAAAAACTCCCGTCCGGTTTGAGTGTTCGCTATCTTTATCAACCCGGTGAACTTGAAGGTGGTCGGCGAAGAGCTACCGACCCAATCTGGTCTTTGAATGTTTACGAGATTGAAAAAATTATGATAAAACCAGACGCACCGGTTATCTATTATTTATTTGACGGACCAAAACGCTGGTTTGTCCGCGAAGAGCTTTTGGTTGTCCCTCCAGATACACAACTACCACCAGAAAACTAACAATGAAACTCGATCGGTTCTGTGTGAATACCGTCTTCCAATACCCACCGTTTGTCGTAGTAAGCGCTCAACCCCAGCTTCTGCTGTTTGTAAGTGACCATCTGTCCATCCCGCATCCTGAAACCTCTATTAGTTGCTATGTCCTTGCTGCCTTCCAAAGCTTTCTTGAAACGCTGCCACGTGATCTCGTTTTGTTTCTTCGACACCCCTTTCGTGCTAAACTTCTTTTTTTTACCCTCAGGGTCGTCACCGTAATGACATTTTGAACAGAGTGCAATCATTCTGCTGCCTTGAAACTCGAGTTTAAAGAGCCCAGGGGTCCGACTGCTCCACTTATTCCAAGCTAACCACTCTTTCTTTTTTTCCTCAAATTCTTTTTGCAGCTCTGGTTTGACGATGTCTTCCAACGTTTCTGCGCTAATTGCTATGTAATTACTGTCTGTGTTCATCTGAATCAATTCGAAATCTTTTCTGTCAAAATATCTGTCAAGAAAGTCATAATAGAATTCAAGCATTCGAAGTTTAGCCAGTTGGTATACAGCTATTCCAACCTGAAATGGTCTTTTGATTGTGATATTTGTTTTTCTACTTTCCAGCTCATACGCCTGCCCGAGCTCGTCAAGATCACTGAAATAGGCACTTCGCAAGGCTCTGTCGACTATCTTTTCTTTTTTTGTGTAAATAACGTTTTTTTGCCTCTCCAAGGCTTCGATGAGCTTTCCGTACCCACTATTTCCTAACAGTTTGAATACCTCAGCCAGCAGCGCCTTGCTTTTTTCTTTATCTCCAGTTCTACGAGCTTCAGTCACTTGCTCCACAAACCAAGTAAATATTTTTGATGGTTGGTAATCAATAGTCCGATAAACATTTGTGATCACTGCTCCATGCTCAATATACCATCTAAGAAGAGGAGCGTATAATAAAATCTTCTTTGCAGACAATGCCCCCACTAACTTCTTTCCGTCTCCGCGGTTCCTTTTTGTGCGTTTAAGATAGTCAAGCATATGTTGCGGCACAGCTTCAACAGGAACCTCTTGGTTGTAGAAGAACGGACACATTTCCTCAAACTTTGGGTATAAGTGCTTAGGGATCTCTATATCAACTTCTGCAAATCCAAACCATTTTTCTTCTTTGAGCCTTTGTGTCAGTATGGGAGCGGCGGCTTCGTTATTGTAATGCACGACCCTTCCTTTTCCACAAGGCATGTCTCTTTGCATGGTTGACAAATACAAAGCGTTGGCGTCGTAACCCACTATATTTTTGCAAAAACGAGGTTCCGCTATTCGATGAGACCTTATTTTCGTAACTACAACTTCATGATATCTTGTGAAAACAAGGCTCGGTCCTCCAACAACAGCTGCTTTCAACATCTCATACGCTTCTTTGCACGGGCTGTAAAGATCTGCGCCCCTCTCAACACATCCGCGGAGCAAGTAATGTAAACTAACACCTGGAATACTTACAGCATCTTTCAAAATATCGATTCCTTTATCGGTGTAGAAAGCACGCATCTTTTCTAGTGCCTCGAGACCAGGAGCAACATCGAGATTATTGTAGTAACGCAGCCAGTCTGCGAAGGGACCCATCTCCTTATCTTTGAACACACGCTGACATTCTTCCCATTGATCCCGCGTGAGAACATAACCACCCTTCAGCTTCGAATACCAATCCTCATATTTCGGAAGCCCACGAAAATCAAGTTTTTCAGGTGTGTCAAACCAGTCATACGGAAACCACGATTTTACAGTTTCGCATTCATAAGCTTTTACCCATTTCTCATAACTTATACCCGGACCTAAGTAGTTTATGATATCAAGAAAGCGAAATTTTTTACTCAAAATGAACATAATTTTGTTTCCATTTTTTGCAACTTTTACTTTTTCATCTGTATCAGCTAAAAGTTCCGCTAAATGTTCTCTTATAAGATTCAAATCATATCTCCCCGAGTTAAACCCAAGAACTGGCACCTGATTACACCATTTTTCTATTTTGAGACGCTGTGCTTTTGTTAGCATATTTATATCGTCAGGTATGAAGACTGCTCTTACTTGATCCCTAATATTTTTCTCACGTCTCTCAAGTTCTTCCATAAACTTGCGAACAAGCTCCGCAGGGTCTCTTTCACAGATATGAGTTGGTTCTCTGTCTAAAGTGTGACCAACGCTAACAGAGATTGGTACGTGTGTGTTTTCGATTGTTAACGTTTCTGTTGGTTCCTTCTTCTGATTTTTATCTCCGTATATTTCAAAGTCAAACAATATAAAGTGTGGATAACTTTGTGTTTGAGGTTTTGGTAACTTTATATTTATTTTTCCTACTTCACAAGACCATGCCTCAATTACACGGTAGCCAGCAGCTCGAAGTTTTTGTGTACGTTCAACAGTTGCTTTAAATCTATCTTCTCGTGTTTGGCCATGATGAGTAATAATTCTATTTCGATCATGAGGAAAACATTTTCGACATCCATGCCAATGTCATCATGATATTGAAAAACAGTTTTTGTTTCGTGGTTGTAACCGTCAACAGGAGCTCGCTCAACATATCTTTCACCGCCATGCCCGCAAGCAGCGTGGTGAACGTGAATTTAACGAAGTGCTGCTTCTTGTTCAAGCCAACAAAGAGATTCCGGAGAAGATGAATGTTTGGGATAAAAAGCCTCCTCAAAAACTGTTTGTGGTAATTCAACTTTTTCAGCCGGACATTCAATCACCGTCTTTCCTTCCGCACATTTTTTGACATGCCGTTGAAGACTGCAAGCTTGTTGAGTAGATCTTGAACGACAATGAACACATACATAAACTTTTGCAATCTTCGAAATATCTTTTATATAGAAAGCATGCCCTTCGTAAATTCCAATTGTCAAAATATTTGTTAATTTGGCTGGTGGTGTCCTGCTAAGATGCCATACAACTTCACTATTCTGCAAACGTTCAGGCTCATATACACGAATACCCAACCAATCTTTGAAAATTTGTTTTTTATTAAGATGTTTTTCAACCTCATCAAGTTCATCTAAAGATGTTTTACGGCAATCTTGTGGAGCAGCTTTGAGGTTGAAGAAACCCTTTGCAAGTTCCCGTGCTGCCGTTGTACTTCGATCTGGTCTTGAACCTCGGTGTACCGCAATACAACGCCAAAGACATAAATTGTCTTTGTAAGTGTCTAAAGCTATCATATTACGACTATGTGAAAGGTTACGTAGCCAATCTGGTAATGGTCCTGTACCTAAAAGCGGTTTACGATCAAGAACAACCTTTATATCAACATTAAAGTAGGCTTCAAACACCCATTTTGTGTTCGGTCTTTCGATGTTGTCAGGGTCCAGACGTACCTTCTCCCGCTCACTCAACCATTTCTCCGCATCAGAAAAATAATCAAACCATGGTGAGCCTTTGTTAGTGTAATAAAAAATAACCGTTCCTTCTTCAATGTTTCGTAACTGATAACTAAAAATGTGTCTTGCGTAGAAAGATGTATGAACTTTCTCTCTTATTTTTGACATAAAATTTGGTGTAAGATCTCTTTCAAGTTCTCGAATAAAGCGCCAGCGGATGTAACGTCGCCCTCTTTCTTCTTCTCCCTCATATTCGGAAGTGTCATATAAATCAAGAATCTCATTCTGATAGTTTGTAACATTTCGGATATTATCTCGGGTAATTGGATCAAACTTTCTCAAAATTTCTTTTGTTTTTCTCCCCCTTTTACGAGGAGGAGCGATCGGTTGAAATTTTTTAGGAATTAAAGGTTTATTTAAACTCTTCTCCACTTTCTCGGAAATTGGTTCGTTCAATATGTTCTGAATAGTTTTTCGCACAGCAGGAGCGTCCTCTGCAAGTAATTGCTCTAAAGCTTGTAACGTTGCTGGATCAAGCTCTTTCAAAAGCTCTTCAATGTTTATGTTATGTGCAGACATTACAACTTGGATATAATAAAGATATGTAAATCTTTAATTAAAAATCTTTTTATGCTGGGTGGTTTTTTTCGGTTAAGTAGTAAATGAAGTAGTTAACAAATACTTCCTGATTGTCAGAGGTTTATTTTAGAATTTTAAAATTATATTGGGAGCTTTAAAATTCTAAAATAAACCTCTGACAATCAGGTGGTATTTGTTAACTGCTTCATTTACTACTGGTCTCGATCCCTGGCGCAGACCAACAGGATCGTGGGCTCTGGGGACGAGAATGTGACACCGCGGTGAAAATAAAATTGTGGTGGTTGTTGTTTATATTTTCTGCGGGTTTCCGATTAAGCCACGAAACTTCCAGCCAAACAATAAGTTGCCTTGTTAAAATTAGAGACTCCTTTGGATTTTCTTTCTAAGGTTGCTGTTGTCGATTTTCTCTTTACGGGTTATTTTTGTCGGCTTTATGTTCTCGCCATTTTTTGCGCCGGGCTTGAAAACAATAAAAATATCACGCTTGGCATACCGGAAAACTGAGCCAAAAAAACTAACTTTTCAGTTCTTTTCGGAAAGTTCTAATTATTATTACGATGCTACAAAAAACATTTCAAATAACTAAAATAGTGTTTCGAATATAGAATCCAAGTTTCAAAGAATCGCTTAATTTTTCAAAGAATGAAATCGAAGAATGAACTACCGGTAATCGATGAATATTTGAAATTGAACGTTCATGCGTGAAGCGCGTTGACTGTAAGTTCAATATTGCCGTAAACCTTCGCAGAATTATAGATTTATTTAATGACACATTAAAGTTCTCGTTAAGTTGCAATTTGCGTGAAAATGCCTTTGGATGGAGGACCGAGAGGAGGGAAGTGCTACAGTGCTGGTCGAAGGCTTCTTTCTCCTGCCAGCCTCTGTAAAAGCTCAGAAAATCGCGAAAGGAAAAAGCAGAAATGGAACCAGCAGCATAGCAGAATATCGATGTCTATCAGGAAACCAATCCACGTGACATGGAAACGACTGAAGGGATAGTGTTTGTATTCGACTGACATGGCCATAAAATGGGTTGGAAGGCCTGCACGACTTCTACTTCACGTGTTTGTACGCCGCGCCTTATATTGGTCTTTTGACCAACTTTACTTCTTGTGTTTTTGTAGCGGTTTAGTTTGGAGGATTTTTAAATGTTGACCGAATTGAGCCGTTACAACTTAGGCGTCGCATTCTCGAGGTCATATCGAGGTCATAAGTGGTGGATTCTTGTGGCTTTCGCCGTTTGTCATTCTCCATTGATTTGACTTCTGATCGTTTCTTAAGGACGTTCGCGCTAATTGTTTCTGCGCATCCTTACTGCGCACGCAATTCACTGCCACGTCATGCATTGAGCGCGCGCGCTGTTGGAGAAATGTGGAGATATATAGCGCTAGTGGGCACTTTAGTATCTATGCACGGGTTTAACTCTCTTAAATGTTCGGTGACCCCATATTTTCTTTTGATAAATCACTTTCTCTGTCAATTATCTACGTTTTGAGAAAAAATAAAGAAAATCTGTATTGTGGAAGTTTGATTTTTTTCAACTTTTCTGCCCTCGGGTCATCGAATTATGCTATTATTGCACAGGTAACCAAAGCGTAATATGAGAGTTTTTATGGAGCTGAAATTCGATCGAAAATAATCGGCGGTTTTCCGCCGAAAATACATTAAAATCGAAATAAAGTTTAAAAACCTTACATGCCGTCGCATCGACCGTTAAGCAGAAAATCGCCCAAAACGGCCTCCGGAAGCTCGGAAAAGCGATAAAAACACAGCAAACACACAACAGGTAAGGTTTTTTAAACTTTATTTCGATTTTAATGTATTTTCGGCGGAAAACCGCCGATTATTTTCGATCGAATTTCAGCTCCATACAAACTCTCATATTACGCTTTGGTTACCTGTGATTATTGTAGCTGCACGGTGTTCGCAAAAGTCCATCTTAGAGGATGAGTTTAACTGAAAGGATGACACCAGCTCACATTGTTTACTTGACAGACCCACTTAAATAAAATTTGACTAAGAAAGTGGGTCTACAGCGAATCATTTTTAATATTTTTCAACTAACAAGCACTGAGGCCATGTCGAGTTGCGAGGGCCGATTTGTCAAAATTGGGGTAGTTTTCCACGCGCTTTATTTTGAAAACGAAGTCGGTGACCCCCCAATTTTTTTGCATTTCTGACATAGGTAACTCATTATCTGACTGCAGCCAAAGTATGAAAAAAATCTGTATTGTAGAAGTTTTTCGCGCGAACGTCCTTAAGCGACTTAATGTGGTTTTTATTCTGCTCTTGGCATAGTAGGTACGTTGAATTTGGTTTGTTTAGGAAATTTATAGGTTTTTTCGCCTCTCATGTTTATATTTGCGACGATAAAGGATCTGAAATATTCACTGCAGCGTGACGAGTTTCCCTGCTGATGTTTGTAACGCCAGGCTGAAAATTTGGGCCGCAGAAAATATAGGAAACAGAATCCTATCCATGAATTTCCAAGCTGCTGATGGCTCTCCAAAAATGCTAGCTGACCTTATTTTGTACTCTAAGTGACATATTTGTCCCTCCGAAAACAATAGGAACTAATAAGTCCTCTTGACGCGAGCAACACGCGCTACAAAAGTTGCATGCAACCATCGTAAGAAAAAATCATACAGTATAAGTCAGCCCTAATGGGTCTTTTTCAGGGTATAGAAATTTGGTCTCATTTGCACCTCCTGTCACTAATATGTAGCTGAGTAGCCCCCCCCCCCCCTGGGGACTCCCTGACCGTCATTGTTGGCATGATCAATGGCATGTAATTTTTAGGATTTAGTGTTACTCATTTCTTTTCAATTAATGCAATTTTGGAAGAAGTATGGTTGTGCTAATCATCAACTTATACAGTTAAATGCAATTTGAAATTAAATTTATTGTAGGCTTCTTCAGGTTGCTTATTAGTCTGCTGCTATACAAGCAGTCAAAAAACTGTTCTCTTGCCTTAGATGTGCTAAGTTTCCTTGTTTTAAAATCTTTTTAGTACATGATTGTATGTTCACTCTTTTAGGGGCCATCATCAGAGAATGTTTTCAATGTTTGGTGGATTTGAGGAGCCATTTCCATATATGGGATTCCGTCCAGTGCACCCTGCCCTTGGGGATGGGGGACGAGCTGACAGGAATCATCATAGTGATCGGCAAGTTGCTCCTGGCAACCAATATGTTCAGCAGCATGTTCAATAACATGTTTACAAACATGAACTCCATGATGGCAAATGTGCACTGGAACTTTGTAAGTGTACCTGCCAAAGGTAACATGTACATGGAGTGCAATGTACATGTACATTAGTAGCCGGCAGTTGCTTGTTATGGCTGGCTACTACAGTGAAAATGGTCAGCTACTCAGGCTTTGAAAATGACTGAAACACAACAAGCATAGGAGAATTTCTTTAGTTCATGGCTGACTACTCTCTCTGAGAAGTTGGATTCTTCTGAGCTTAATGAGAGCTTTGCTGAGCCTATGAATTTTGACCTTTTAAGCCCTAAGCCCTGATGAAAGTGAAATTTCTCTTTACATGAACACTACTTGTTTGAATATTCAAGTGACAAGAGTAAAGAAAGTGATCACTCAGGATAGGATATCTTGATATTTAGACAAATTCTCCTTACTAGTTTCATATGAAATTGTATGGAGAACAGTAATGGGAATATGCATTTTTATATCAGGGCTTAAAGGGTTAAGAAACATGATCTGCTTTGATTTTTATCAGAATATGGAGACATCAAAATTATAGTTGAATTCAAAGATTTGAGGTGTCATTTTCATATCATCTTTCAAGCCAATTAAGCCCATCCAATAGGGTTCTTTCTCTTAATTTCTTGCCATTTCGCTCACGTTATTGCCATCTTCTATAGGCATTTTAGCAAAAATGTTTACATGATATAGTGAAGCTACAGTGCAACAAAAATGTAGCAAACCAATTTCAGAGGAAGAATCTCCTGGAAAATCTGATGGACTTCAATTCTGCAATATCTGGCATAAGAAGGCTGTTTGGTTTGCTAGCCAGTTTCATCAGTTGTCCAATATTTGTAATCTGTGACCTGTGATCAAGCTGTGATGGTCACAAGTTGTGGGCATTAAATCAGAAAAAAAATAATAAATCACCTTTCTAACAACATGTCTGCTAAGTTTACTGAAAATTATTTCAGCCCCTAAACCAACTTTAGTCTACACGTTCAATTTATCAGCCTCTAGAAGTTTATATTTCAATTTCCAAACAAGCAAACAACATTAATAACATATAATCACTTTATTTACCCTGGGTTTGTGAGGTTGGTTAGGTCGCTAGTAATTAATACATGCTGATACTCCAAGCAGGAAGAAAAAAAGTAAAGTAAGGACGGTGCCTCCTTTTGTTACTACGCATACCTTCTGCGTATCTTGGGATAGTCGGGTTTCTTAAGGAGTTTGCCCACATACAGTTTTATGACTGTGTGGAATAAGCAGATCTTAGCAAGGACTATCAAAATCCACAAAGAAAATTGGGTGTAACCGCGCATTTTTGAGAGATAATTGAGCTTATATTTGGAAAGCAATCTCCATACATTCTTTGTATTTTAACGCTTTTTTAGAATTCTGGTTATCTCAGAAAAATGCGTGGTTACCCACATTTCTCCTTTTGGATTCCAATAACCCTTGCTAAGAGCTACTTTTTCCCCATAGTCGTAACCTTTGCAAAAAATACATCTGTATTAGGAGGCACCATCCTTAATAAATACACCTAATTACTTAGGAGGGAAAACGTTGTCCTGCAAACTCTTGCACAAAACTTTTTTATTGGCTCTGAGTCAGGAAAATATATATTTTTTTAAATCATGTTTCCAGAGCAGGGAAACAATATTTTTGATAGATTCTAGCATTTTTGCTCCCTCTTTATATGAGCAAGATTTTAAATGCATGAATTAGGGTATTGTGGTGACTGGTCGAACTCAATGACAGACATAGCTTTTCAAACTGTTCGTGTGCGTAGAGATTGACCTACACAACACTGGGGCTATCAAACAAAGCTTGTCTTTTTGTTTTTCTATTTAGAGCAATTTTCAATTGAGTGTCGAAAGTAATGTGTTTACTCTGGTTTTGCTTTACTATGCTCTCTGATTGGTTAAAAAAAATGCGCCAGTTTCTCAACCAATCAGACGTAAAACCAAAACCAATCATGACTTGCTCTCACGCGTTTTCCCCGCGTTTAACACTTATTACTTGTATTTGCTTCAATTTCTGATTGGTTCATTTTGCGTTTTGTTCCCGTTGTGATTGGTTAGAGTACTGTAATTACTTTGGTTTCTATTTTACGAAACTCATTTAATTGAAAACCACTGTATTGAGCAGGCCCGGCCAGGGGGTTTGGGTATACGGTATCTAAGGTGTTTTATACCAAGGTGTTCGGTATTTTTTTGCCAAAATTGTCAGGTATAGGGTATTCTTTTTTCAATAATTTTAGGTATTTGTTACCAACGTTTTAGCATTTTTAAGGTATATTGGTACCCAGGGGGAAAGAAATGAGGTATATTGGTATCCCACTACCCCCCTGGCCGGGCCTGATTGAGTGACTTTTTGGTAAAAACATACCAAGCACATTAAAATTAGACCAAATTAATGGCCCAGCCTAATAAAAATGTTGATCTAAATTTGGTTGAACGTTGGTGTCACACAGCCTACCTGTCATCTCGCAGCCAGGTGCCTTTATTCTCTTCCCTCCCTCTGCACTTGTGAATCCCCCCGGTCTACCACCCCCCCTGCCCCTTTAACCGCTGTCCTGCAGGCTAGATGAGAGGGCTCCTGGGGGGAGTGAGTTGAGTAGATCAAGGACAATTAACCAAAGTCTGCTAACCATAGAAATCAGTTGTTTTAATTTTTTCTTTAATTTCTTTCCAAGTCTTTGAACAAGGCAACTTCAAGACAGAAGCAAACTTGTATACCAAATACCTTTCTAATAAACTAATATCCGTCTTGAAAAGAAATATCTTGAACGACAAAAACAGAACATGTTTTCTAATCCCTAAAGGCAGGCAATGCTGGTAACAGCTAAACAGTTCAAGCCATCAAACTCAGCTTTTTCCATGCTCATAAATAAATGCCAGGTCCTTTTTCAGTCTTCTCAATTCTGAAAATTTAAACATTTTACTTTAAATTAAAGAATGAGGACAAAACGTATAGGTCTAGAAAATACCAAAAAGACAAGAAGTAGCCATGAGCGTTTTTTAGCCGTAAGTTGCCATCAAAAGAGTATTCATGAATTCCATAATGTGCCCTCTAAAGAGGTATTATGTTACTACTGAATTACCTTATTTCAAGAAAACTGCAAGCACATCAGCAACTCCAACTTGACCTGTTAAAACAATAAACAATTCCGTTTATGTAGAAATTTGTTACAGACATTATTAAAATCTGGCCTCAAGGAAATCTCGTGTTTGTTCCTCACAGCCTTCACACAAAAGACTTTTTCAGCTTTCATGTGTATGCGCAACTGCATTTGATATAAAACCGGGGGGGGGGGTATTCAACAAAGTACTGATCAGGTCCAACCCCTAACCCTTTTGTATCCCATTTTTGACAGAAAAGGTACCCCTTTTGTATAACTTCCATTGAAAAATGGTACCCTTTTCACATACTTACTCAAGAACACTGTATCCCTTTTCGAAACCCTTGGAATGCAGTTAATGAATGATATTAACAGTATTACTGGAAGGGGCGTTAACCAAAAAACCATATTATTGTCTACTCGAAATATTTTAATTAAAGGCCCTTTTAAATACCTAAATGACAGATTTCCCTTCCCTTTCATATGCTTCAGCTTGTGAAATCCCTTCCCTTTTGTATACCTGAAGCCTAAAAAAAGTACCCCTTTTGGGCAGAGCCTCCCCATATAGGCCATTACCCCACCCCCCAGGGGTGTAAAATGCTCAAATACATAATTATGATAAAGTGTTTAACCACTTTGAAAGAAACAACTGCTTTTATCTCATGTCTATTAGTTACGGAACCAGGAGCATATTCCAACAGAATTTATGGTTAAGCCATTCAAAACTATTGCATGAAATTGCAGTAATCTGTTGACCAAAAGTTTCCTTTTCATGTCAGCTGAATTGTTTACTTTGCGACTGTAGGGGTTTGCCGGCCTCTGAATGCAATGTAGCTCAATGTTTGTCACAGCTTCCTATTTAGATATTTTTTGGCTTGTGATGCTTTCCTCCCCAAGTAATCATGTAGGAGGCTATGTTTTCTCTGACCCGAGTGACATTAGCTCCATAAAAATTTAACCTAGCTCAGCTCGCTTTACAGACGGGAGTTATTTGTGCACTGTATATTTTCATTTCAGTCCATCTATAGATGAGCTGAAACTGAAAATTGTTAGTGCAAAGCAAAGTTACAGTCTATATATTTTAAATGGATTATGTTGTGCTATAAACCAGCATATTTAACTTCCAGTTGATTGATTTATTCTATAAATAAAAACACGTAGAAACCAACAACTCGAAACAACAACAATATTCTCCATCATGCAGTCGCGCAATTTGCACTGTACCATCACGATCACAAGACGTCACTGTGGGCTTTCTTGACGTTGCTGTTCCTCAAAGCAATAGATACGTAAGCTAATATAATTTTCATATGAATATACAGGCTTCACTCTCATGTTTAGGAGCCAAACTATACCTTATTTGTATTTTTGCTTTTCATAGGTGCAATTCCCTCACATTTAAGCTTTATTATGATGAGGATTTTGCAAGATTCAAGAGTAAATTGTTTTACAAAATTGACTACTGGTAAGGTGGATAGGCCATGGCCTATACCTGATGACCTACCCCAATTGGCCTACCCCACGGTTTGTTGCTACCCCCTCGTGTGTGCCTGAACCTTAACTTCAAGCAGTTGCAAATTCGACTTTTGTGTTCAGGTCTGATGCTTTAAAAACTCATGCTCTTATTAATTTGCTGTTTATTTACAGTTCATCTGTTGTTCATATGAAATGTATAAAATTATAATTATTTTCATTCATTGTATCCACCAGGGATGTCATTACGTTTGTGAAATCACCTAGAGCTTGCCTTGATCTTTACACTCGTAACAAAGTTGTTGCTAAGTGAGTAAATTGTACCAGCAAGAGGCATTAGCTCACCCATAAACACTGACTTCCCTTTAAGGACGGTACTGCCTCTTAATACAGATCTAATTTTGCAAACTGGGTATGACTATGAGGAAAAAGTAGATATTAGCATGGATATTGATAACTTGTTATAAATATAAGTCTAGACTACAACCTGTCAACAGGGTGCCAGATCTGGTGGGCCTATTCTTGATTTTGACCAGGCTATTATGCAAGGTATATGATATGTGCATGAGGGTCACAAGCTTATGACCTAAGATTTTAAGTATGCGCCTATTATGATAGTCACAAGATTACTTTTAGCCAGTCATATGGACACTAGGCATTATTAGGCAAAGTTACCATATATATCCATTCAATGCAAGCCTTAGCACGAGCAGTATCTATAGCCAGTGGCAACTTTTATTTACCCTTAGCAATCAGTAATTAATAGGCTTAGTTTGAAATTTTGACCATGAGCAATAGCGATTCTGTTCAGGACGTGGATAATACATCCAAACGAGTAGCAAAGTGTACTGGGTGCAAAACACACCTTGAGGAACACCATTGGGGCAATTCCTTCAAAGTTTTGTGATGGTTTTGAGAAGAGCTCCCCGAGGAAAGAAGTTAAAGATGCGTCTCTTGTCAAAGACGACAACGTAATGGCCTCATTAACGGAGGAGTTAAAGGCACTCAAAATGGAGGAACAGGCCCTTCGGCGACAGCAAAGCGAAGAGAAACTACGTACGAGAATTGCAGAAAAATGTAAGGTCATCAAAGAGCTACAGCAGAGCAACTCTCAGCATGATAATTACAGAGCCGGGACCTTCACCACGAGAGAACTATCAAAATTAGAACTCAATGGTGCAGTTAAACAGCAAACGCCGCTAGATGAGCTCCTAAAGACCATTGACCCTATGCAAGATGGGCAAATGGATGGTGCCACGTGGGCAGTGCAGTGCAACCAGCTTTCAATCTGGCCCCGCAAGGTGTTCAAGGCACCCAAGCATGACAAACTACTCAAGCTATAATGGCAGACTATCCCCCAGCCATGGCAAGCACTGCAAAGCAGCACAGAAATGTTTCTGAAACCAGGAAGGATGGCAAAGGGTGAGAAATCTTTACTCATTATAGACTTTGTCAATAACATTGTTCCTCAAGATGAGGAAGAAAATCTTGGCACTCAAGGAAATGCTAAAATAGTTAGTGACTTATGGGCCCAAAAAGCCCAAATAATTTAGAGAATATTTCCTTGCAACAGTGGGTAGTAGCAAATACTTGTGTTTTTTATACCTTGCTATCACAGGGCAAATTGGTTAGTCAAGTAGATATCCAGAATTACCTTGCCTACACGGTTAAGATAATGGAGTTGTCATCAAAGTACGAGTGGTGTTCAGTACTCTTATATGACAATGAGTTTCGTAATTAAGTTGCAGGCAATTTGTAGTTTTCCATAGTTTTGAGTCCGCATTGTGGTTTACAAGGGTTATTGGAATCCAAAAAGGAAAAAAGTGGGTAACCACGCATTTTTCAGAGATAATTAATCAACCATAATTCTAAAAAAGCGTTAAAATACAAAGAATGTATGGCAATTTCTTTCCAAATTTAAGCTCAATTATCTCTGAAAAATGCATGGTTACCCCCAATTTTCTTTTTGGACTCTGCAGATAGTCCTTGCTAAGATCTGCTTTTTCCACATAGTCTTAAACTGCGCCAAAATATTGTTGTATAGTGGGAAAATTCCTTAATAAACCCAAAATCACGAGATGCGCAGAACATATGCACAGTAACAAAAGGAGGCACCGTCTAAGCTCACTCAGCCATAACAGATGTTAAGGGTAATGGCCCTTAATGACAGCCCCATCCACCATCATAACTTCAGTTGAGTTTCTTAAATTTTTAAGTCATTTCAATTTCTCAATCTTCAATTCACAGTTACAAGCTTCAATTAGCTGCTAAAAAATGAGTTTAACCATTTGTCTTACAACTATGAGAGAAGACAAAGAGAGGCTTACTATCGTTACTCCATGTAGCATAGGTAGACAGGCTGCTGTACAAAACACCGTTTATGCGAGCAGGTGTGGTTTCCCACGGGCAATCAAGGGTGCCAGCTACCAACCATCCATTGTCCCCATTACAACCGGTATACGCCCTGTTGATAAAAAAGCTGCGGCATTTCCCACTATGCAAGTGGCAATGGCCCTGAACTGAGAAAAAGTTCCTTGGCTCTGTCTCAATATCTGTCCATGAAGAATTGGTCAGTCGTTCAACTGTAAACCAGTTCAGCTGATAGGTCCCCACTGTGTTGAAAATAAGCTCTTTCTGACTAATGCCACTTTTATACAGGGTCACTCTTGCCTTAAATCAAAGGGGAAACAGATGGGTGAGTAGTAGTATTAATATACAAGTGGCAAATCAAACTATATTAAATACTCAATTTAATTAAGACAGGTCAACAGATGTCCATAATTTAGTGTTTTATTCTCCTCACAGGATTGACAGGGATGGTTGCGTGGGCCTGTTTGGAAAGACAACATCAAAATGCCAAAACAAAAAAGTTCTGATGACTTCTTCAAAACAGCATAAGATTGTTTTTGTTACTGTCCATCTCAATTTATATTTCACAATGAACAAAAGATTTCAATTAAAAGTTTAGCCATTCTGAACTGATACACAATTTAGTTCTAGAACTTTCGAAACAATTCAATTCCACTCAATAACCACAAGTTGATACCTGCATTCCTGCAATCTCCTCTGAGTAGAATACTTTCTACTCTCATACCCAGATCTTCCATGGTCATTTCAAGAATGAGTGAGATCTGAATACAAAATTACTTGCCTGAGCTGAATTAAAATTGTCCCAGTGTATCATGACTCGGTTTTTATAGTGATCATTATGCTGGTTTGTCACGTTAAGAGCTGCTGTTACAAACTCCGCAGAAGTGAATCTCGAGTTGTACAAGTCCCACACACTCTTGCCCACACCACTCACTACTTTGAATACCATGGTCCAGCCTGATGACAGATAACATAAGGTATAGGATAATGAGAGCAAGGGAAGTTAAAACACAAGAAATACAAGACCAAGTGGCAAATCATGAGGCTGATTTTCTGAAAAATGGCAATACATGAACCCCCCTTAGTTAGTTAGTAACTACGTTCAGTGAAGGGGAACGCATTTCTAATCCTGTGTTGGGTGTCCTGTGTTATACAGGCAGAAAAATTCGAGATTTTCTGTAATCGTCGTCGACACCAAATTAGCCCCCCCTCCCGAAGATTTTTGCAGGGGCCTGCACTCGGCCGGAAACTGGTATGGACTTTGGCCTCGCTTTCATGACGCCCAGGCCCCAAACGGTCAATTTAGCGTGTAAACACTATGGTTGTTTACCATTTACACGGGCAAACCGGTCGGTTTACCGTTTGGGTCGGTTTGGGCAAATATAAGCAAATTTCCCTATTGGGAAAATTCCATTCGGGACTGGCGCTTACCATTTGCAGAAATCCCTACCATTTACCAAAAATTTGCACGACAGCGACGGCTAACGAGGACGCAAAACATACCGCTTTGATCGACAAAACAAGGAACTCTGCACGTGCATTATTTTTGGTATATTTCTTTGCCGTTCTGTGCACAACTACAACGTAAAATGACGAAATTCAACGTTTTGTGTAGAACGCAAACACACAACGGTGAATTTTCGTTTTTATAATAATAATAACATAATAGTAATAGCTTTATTCACGTGTCAAGTGATCTAGCACCCTGTAAAGACAGGGCACTAACTCGGGACACAGCTATTTTCTAATTAATTTTCTAAATAAGTTCTTCCTGAAATGATACGCCGTCCTTACAAATTCATGCACCTCCTGGATAATTCGACTGCATTAGACAGGTTAAACGAGTTGGAATAATCGCCAAGAAGTTTCAAAGAGTGTGAAGTCATTTTAAAAGTGACGTTTTCCTTCCCGTTGAGCTCCCTTAAATGAATTGTTGTTGGAACAGAAAATGGCCGCAAGAGCCTGAAACTGGTATCAAAAATTAGGTTTGAACAAATGGTACACGAATTTCCGTTTAGAACATTCTGTCAGGAAAAACAGGACTACCTATTCAGAAGTTCCATTGCTCCCGGAAATTTTCCACTGGAACGACCCGAAAAGTCGTGCACCATTTACTTTCCAACCGGATTTTCCGGAAAGTTGTTGTAAATGGTAAACAACCTTATAGTCACCAGAGCAGGTGAATATTGATCGTGGTTTCAAGAGCAAATTTGTTATTTTCTTTGAGATTTTAAGAACAGTTTTCGAGTTTGTCGACAAGGCACAGTTTCAAGTCCACCTATAAACACAAGCAGGTACCTAGGATGTAAAGCAGTCGAGAAAACATCGATTATTCGTACGGAATCTTGAAGAATTTGTACGGACTCTTGATTTCTGCCGAGGACCACAAAGGCTTTCACAAGACTTTTCATAAGACTTTTCCGGGAAAACTTTCAAGTTTCTTGACAAGACACAGTTTGAAGCCCACTTACAAAACACAAGCGGTGGAGGTAGGATACCACGCTCGAGAAAACATCAATTATTCATACAGAGATTTTGCTATTTCTTGTTGCCAACGTTAAAGAATTTTTAGAGTGATTTCTCCTGACTTTCAGAGCGAGTAACTGGTCATGTTACAAGTCATGACGATAAGGACTGATAGGAAGGCTAAATAGTACTTTAAATGCAGGATGAAAGTGGACAATTCTGTTAGGACATCTGTCGAGACACACAACAGCCTAGCCTCTGTTATGTTATTTTTGACATGTGGAATTTTTAGCAAGTGAATTTAATTTGTCAGCAGCATCAAAATGCTGCTTGATACTAATTAATCGTTGTTATGTACTGCTTGAAATTTCCTTGTTAATCTGGATTCCTTGATGGTCATTCTAAACCACACAACAATACAGTAGACGGTGTTGGAACCAAGGCAGCCTTTATTATTACATTAAGTTAATAATTAACTACATTACAAATACAACTGGAAAACCTAATATATAAACGAATAACGAATTACACTCAAGTAACAAACAGAACGGAATGAACACAATAATCAAAAGGCTGTCCGATAAGAAATAAGTGACAAAAAAGCTACAATAATTAATACCCCGGGTGGGACGGGAGGGAAAACTGCCAACGTAACGAACTGAGATGTGCTAGTGCAAGCTAGCGATATAGCAACTGATGAGTAGACTGTACACCCTAAGCTATATGTGTAGCATGATGTATTTTTACAATTCATGTGATAGTTATTTTACTGATACTGAGTGATGACAGCTAACGTGATCCTGAGTTATGAAATAGTTTAAAGGTCGCCTGGTTCCCAGTGCCAACAGTTTGTGATTTAGAAACGCATCACCACAAGGCTGATGCTTGTTTCACTAGCCGCATTACCAAGGATTCAAATGTTACACTGTAAGGTTTATTGCCACGTTTCATACAGTAGGTTAATCGAAAGCTGTCAATAGATTACAATTCGTTAGGGGAGTGAAGAAATATATAACAAATGAATAAAAAGTTACAGCTTACCCATTGGTGTCTGTGGAACGGATCCGCGACTAGTGAAGATGATTAAGTTCGTTCTCTCTAATTATCGTTTATTACGTCGCATAATACGTATTTAAGAAAATGTCAGAAATTGCTTTCGTAGGCCGAAACACTCCCCTCTCTTCTAGAAAGTTGTGCAAGTTAAAAAGTTTAAATAGTAAAGTTACAAAATCGAGTTTAGTAAAGTTCATTGAGTCTTTCATTTCGTTTTCGTCCACTGGAACGATGACTATTATCCTCTGAACAGGACGTTCAACCGTTACATAGCCTCCTCCGCGGTATGTCTTTACATGTTCTCCTGGCTTAGTGTTCTTATAGACGATCTCCACTCTGCGTACTCTTCCATCTTTACTCGGTTTGGCTGTGATAACTTTGCCTAGTTTCCAATTTCCTCGAACAAGATTCGAGTCTTGTATCAAGACGACGTCTCCGACTTTAACATCACGGTGTGTGGTGTGCCACTTCGATTCAATAAGAAGACTAGGAAAATAATCGCGCGTCCATTTTCTCCAGAAGCTCTTCACTATATTCTGGACAAATTCAAATCTGTGACGAGGGTTTGTTGTTTCCCTAAAGGGTCCGCTTGGAACTCGTGAAGTAGATCTTCCAAGTAATAGGTCGTTCGGACTTAAATATACGCCATCATCTGTATCAGTTGGGTGCTTACCAATTGATCTTTCGTTTATCAAGTTACCAACTTCAAAGCAGGCTGTCTGTAATTCAGAGAATGTCATGATGTTATCTCCGATTGCGATGTTTAAGCCTCGTTTGACGGAACGTATTAATGCTTCGGATGTGCCATTGTACCAAGGGGCGTCGGCAGGTGAGAATTCCCATAGTAGGCCCTCTGTTACTCCGAATTCGAGTAATTCGTCCCAATTCCAGTTCTTCGTTATATCTTTGAGCTCTTTATCAGCAGCTACTAATTGTGGTCCGTTGTCAGAATACAACTTTGCTGGATACCCTCTCAATGATACAAATCTTCTGAGTACTAATAGAAATGTTTCCGTGCTGTAGTCCGGTGCTAGATCTAAGTGAACTGCTCGAGTGCACATGCAGTTGAATATCACTCCGTAACATTTCCCATAGGTTCTTCGCTTCACTTCATCTCTGATTTTGAAAGGTCCAAAGAGATCTATACCTGTATAGTGCCAAGGTGGGGAGGGTTTCAATCTCTCCTCTGGTAGTTTTCCCATCTTTTGTTGGCAAAGCTGTTTATCTATCTTCTTGCAGATTACGCAGTTGTATTTGATGGACCTCACCATACGTTGGATATTTGTAATCCAAAATCGTGCTCTTATCTTGCTTACTGTAGATGATACCCCATGATGCCCTCTTTGGTGTATATATTCAGCATATAACCTTGCAAAGCGATGCTCGTATGGTAGCAAAATTAAGTCGTTCTTATGATTGTAGCTTATCTCGAGCCACTTTTCAACTCTGCCGCCTACAACTATTATGCCATCCTCTCGCGTCCGTGGACATAGTCTTTTGAATCTTCCTTTTTCCATGTCCGCTGTTAACAGTTTTTGACATCGAAGTATCCAGAATCTTTCTGCTCTGTCTATATCTTCTGGCGTTAATGGACTAGTTACGTTCTTTAAGGAAGGTCGAGGTTTTCGTTTGTACAAGGACAATACCCTTGTAGTCACTCTGATTAGCTTAGTGTAGTTGGAATATCTGTTTATGTCAATTCTTGCTTCTAAGCTATGTTCAGATTTAGCTTCAGCTAACATAACTGTTTTTATTTGTTCTGGTAACTCTTTCTGATAATTTGGCTTGCATATCGGCCACTCGTGTTCAGGAAATCTAAGGAATTCTGGACCGGTTTGCCAGATGCTATTCAATCCAATCTCTGCCGGTTTCCTTCCTCGTGTAATCCAATCCGCTATGTTATTCTTACTCTCTACCCAATACCAATCATCTTTGTTGGTTCCCTGTTGGATCTCGCCAATACGTGTGGCGGCGAAAGTATTAAAGCCACATGATTCCTTTTGAACCATTCCGTACACTATTTGTGAGTCAACGATGTGGTAGAATTTAGTAAATTTGTACCTCGATTCCTTTTCTATAAATGTCTTGAGTCTTTTATTCAGAACTGCTCCACATAATTCGACTCGGTCAATAGACATTTTCTTCACAGGGGAAAGTCGATTTTTCGATATGATCAATCTGCTCTCATAGCTGTTGTCTGTGGTGTTCCACCTGGCGTAAGCGCATGCGCCGTAAGCTACTTCTGATCCGTCACTAAATATCACTAAAATTGGATCCCCTCTTGCATTTGCGGGTTTGATACATCTCTCAAAGACTTCTTGTTCCATGTTTGGAAGATCATCAAAGAAGTTCATCCATTCTTTCTTAAGCATATCAGGAATTGGATCATCCCAGTCAGATTTGTTTTCGCTTATCCACAAACTTCTCATCAAGCCTTTAGCCCTGATTGTAAATGGAGTGGCGAGTCCCATCGGATCATAAATGCGATTGACTTGAGACAAGACAATTCTTTTTGTAAGTTTGATGTCTTGTAAGCTCGTTATATCAATTCCTTGGGGTGGAGGTCTTTTCCTTTTACTCTTCATCTGTAAATCGAATTTAACGCGAAAACACAACTGATCCGTACGCGGATTCCATACAACTCCAAGAACCTTTTCCGTGGGTTCGTTTGAATCGCCTCTCAAGGTGAGCGTCAGATTTTCTTCAGTGTCATCTTTTGACATTATCCATTCTTTTATGCGAAATCCTCCCTTGATCAAGAGTTCTTCAATAGCTTCTGTTAGTTGTTTAGCTAACTTAGTGTCATCGACGCTCTCAATTATGTCATCCATGTAGGAGTTTTCCTTTATAATCTGAGCTGCTTGGGGATGAGATTCGATACCCATTTGTGCTGTTTTTCTCATAGCAACGGTTGCTATCGTTCCGGAAGGTCTGTCGCCAAAGGACACTCTTTGTATCACATAAGTGTCAGGTTCTCTTGCCGTGTTCATGTCTCTCCATAGGAAACGATGAGTATGTTGTTCAACGACCTTAGTTTTTACAGTATGATACATTTTGCTGACATCTCCAATGAATGCAACACGATTTTCGCGAAATCTTATGAGTATTCCTAATAGGTTATTCAAGAGGTCTGGTCCCTTTGCCCAATATTCGTTTAGAATATGGCCCATATAGCTAGCACTGCTATTGAAGACGATGCGGACAGGTGTGGATTTTGAATCAGTTTTCAAGACCTCGTGATGCGAGATGTAATGCACTGGCCCGTTATACTTTGTTATTTCTTCAGTGTTTAGTTTACGAGCTACATCTCTGTCGATCATATCTTGTATCTGTTGTTGGTACACTTTCGCGTGATCTGGATTTTTGCGCAGACGTTGTTCTGTTGACATCAATCTTCCATACGCGGCTCTTTTGTTGTCCGGGAGGTTATGCGGGTCTTTAATCCATGGGTAGGTAGTTATCCATAGATTCTCTTGTGAATTATATTCAAGATTATTCTCGATAAGATTCAATTCCTTTTCTTCTTTGAGCGTATAATTCTTACTGCCTGGTGGGCATTTCCCACATTTACAGCCGCCGCAGCGCGGTGTACACTCCACGCCCAGATTTTCTATTTTGTAGAAATCGCTTAACTCGATTCCTCTTACATGATTTACATGTGCTACATTGTATTTGAAACATTCTGCATTTTCTTCAATTGCTGGGTGTGTCCCACCGATACAGAAACCAAAGCGATTCTTTAGCAACAGGAGGTGTCCCGAGCGATTTTGCATTTCTGGATGCAATCCTGCATAGTCATATCCTATCAGCACGTCGATGGTTCCAGTTGGTCGTTCTATGTCCTTCTTTGGGACGTCAAAAATATGGAGTATTCCATCGATCTTGATTTTGCGGATGTTAGATGTTATTTGGTCGATTCCATAAACTTCAATGAGGGTCTGATGTCCTTGCAAATCAATAAGTGGTAATGTGTACTTCTTCGTCGTGATATCCCTTTTCTCTGCTCCAACCTTTACAAGTGACAGCTGAACTGTTGTACCATGCAATTTTTGCGCTTTGGCTGTCTTGTTCGTAATAAAACTAAGCGAAGATGCATTATCCCACATAACATTGAGCCAATTTGCGTGCGTTTTTATGCGTTGTATCTGTAAGAGGCATGTGGTCTTACTACTGATTCTCGAACACGTGTTTGTGGTGCCAGAGGCTTCTTCTTCTTGATCATCCTCGCCGGTTGGGGTGTTCCTTTTATTCTCGTGAAGAGTTCGGTGATGGAATACCTTGCAATTATCAATTCCACATTCTTTCTTCTTTTTGCACTGAACCCAGCGATGGCCTGGTTTCAGGCACGAAAAGCATGCAAGCTTATCCTTTACAACATCCTTTCTCTGTTGAACAGGTTTAGCTAGATAATTTCTACACTCGTAAGTGGAATGCTTCGCGTTACCATGCACAAGGCAATATTTTGCCGTTGGCGATGGTCTCCCATCTGATAAATGGGTTGCGCCTCGCACTTGAGGTGTGCCTGCTGATCTTAAGTCAGATGCGTCATATTCTATGGCACGTTTTTGATCCAATAGAAAATCGAGGAGACTCGGAAATTTGTCAGTTTTGTCGACTGTACTTTTGCGTGAGCTAACAAGCCTAGCCCATTCCTTTCTGTGATCAGGAGGAAGTTTGCTTTCAATAGTGCTAACTGAGCTTGTGGTTGTAATTTCCTTTTCAATACCGAGTCTTTTCAAGTCACGATAACTATCCTCTATCATATCTACGAATTCCACAAATTTCTTGCTTTCTCCCTCTCGGATGACTTTAAATTGCTTGATATCATTAATGATCACATCCGTGACCTTTCCTGGGTCTCCGAACTTTTCATCTAAACGGGCCCACATTTCTTCGATATCATCATCAACTGATTTAACCTGTGCTAGAGCTTCTTTGTCAAGACAAGTACGTAACGTGTACGGGGCTGTGAGCTTAGTAAGACCTGGCATTACTTGCGTTTGAAAATCTCGCTTAAACTGAGGGTACTCTCTTATATCGCCTTCAAAGTGCGGTCTTTTGATCTTCTCTAAATGTACATTATTGGCGGTTCCCGGTGAATTACTGTTGCATAGGGTTGTTTCGCTGAGTTTGCTTTCTTCCTTTTCACTGATTCGGGTTTCAAATATTTCAAATATTTGACTGTACAGAACCTGGACATTTGAAATCCATAGCAGTTCTTGTTCCATCATTTCCTTGCCTATTAACTCTAGATATTGTTCATTCCTTAACTTGCATTCAATAAATGCTTCTTCGAGTTGTGCGAGTACTTTCTTCATGAGAGAAGTTGCAGCATTCTCAGTTTCTAGAATGTGCGTCGCATTGCTAAATATAGCATCAAAAAGAGTGCGCGCGCCCGATCTCTTTATTAGAATGTTTTCTTTCAATTTTTGAGGCAGCACGCACCTATCGGAAGGCTTAACAGGATTGGCTGAGAAGACAAAAGAACAAACAATAAAACAATGACCCTAGCCCTTAAAACAATAGAGGTGCGTGATATAGGAAGCCAATAAAATTACAGGTTCCGAAGAGGTGCGTGGCTTATGCAATTTTTCATTTTGCTCTCTTTGTTGATTTTCTAGTTCCTCGCGCTCACGTGTAGCGCGCGCGTTAGATTCATCAAATTGTATATTATCCATGTATTCATTTTTCAGATTTGTTGCATCTCTGTATAATGTTTGCAGCTCACTCATCCAAATTTCAGCTGTATCGAATTCTTCGTCGTTTAGAAACGATGTGAATTGCTCATGTTTACCTTCAAGGTCTTTCATAGCGTCTTCCAATTGATCATAGGCTTTCTCTATAGTTGCGATACTGTTTCTGTCTCGAACAGAGTTTAAGAAATCGCTTCTTTTTCTTGTGAATTTCCCTTTAGCTGCGCGTCTCGCTATCTTTGCTGCTTCTGCCATCTTGTTGCTGTCAGTGTTGCCGTCCCCAATGTGACTCGGTTTTCAACTTGACTTTTGAATGGCTTTCGAATGTTTCACTAGCCGCATTACCAAGGATTCAAATGTTACACTGTAAGGTTTATTGCCACGTTTCATACAGTAGGTTAATCGAAAGCTGTCAATAGATTACAATTCGTTAGGGGAGTGAAAAAATACATAACAAATGAATAAAAAGTTACAGCTTACCCATTGGTGTCTGTGGAACGGATCCGCGACTAGTGAAGATGATTAAGTTCGTTCTCTCTAATTATCGTTTATTACGTCGCATAATACGTATTTAAGAAAATGTCAGAAATTGCTTTCGTAGGCCGAAACAATGCTATCCTTAAAAACATATCACTGGCAAATTCGGTGATGTAAAGTCGTGCACAAATCACCAATAGGTTTATAGTTGAATTGATTCCAGCTACCTGTGACGCTGTAGAACCCAAAACGGCTTATTTGCTCGTGTAGATGAGAAACTTTTTTTCAATTTGTTTTGTGTCAAATGTCTTTGTTTATTAAACTGGCATGTCAGTTTCACTTGTCACAGAAAATTTGTCGTGTGAATTTGCTCTTGTAAATAGGAAATCAAAGATTTCTGGAAATTTAGATTCAGGCCCTTTATTAGTACATGTTTCTGAGCTTTTGTGCTGGCTAACCAAGTGATAATAGCTGGGTTGAGCCCTGACGCTGTTGCACTGACTGAAACACATTGTCAGCACATATTCAAGGACATTTGTTGTCAGCAGAAAATTTGTTCACTGTGGTCAAATCTTTTCACAGCAATTCTCAGTCAAAACAATGTGTAAACCCAAGCTCAGAGCTATGCTTCATTTATGGGAAAGCAAAGGACTCAAAGGCTTTCATCCCCTTGGTGACAACTTGGGAACCAGAAGTGTTAGCTGTCTGTTATAATGCAACCAGTCGAACGCACTCTCTTAATCTTCGATTACTACTAGTATTATCATATATTTCTTCACCCCTTAAAAAAAAAATTTAAAAAGCCAATAAGTTCTTTTATAAAATGCTCCCCTCAAAAGTGTTCAAAAGGTCAAAGGTGCCAATGGTTGCATGGTTGTTTCCTTCTGAAAATCTAATCTCTGCAGGCTGATTAATTAAGTTTCCTTTCAGTCATGGTCAGGTAAGCTTATATTATTATTACTCTTTACAAACCTCCTGAGTCCATGTCGCAATAAACTGGAAAAGCATCTTGGCTTCCTGTCAAGGAAAAACAAGGAAAAACCAAACAAGCATTTCTTGGAAAAACACAAGGTGGATTACTGAACAAATTTTGGGAGGAAAAAAATCTTTGATGCACGTCTTATTTCTGGCTTGCACGATTTTGGGCTGCGTTATCGTTTCCAGTGTTTTGCGCATGGATGACTTATTAGAAATTTGACCTTCCTCACTGAGTCGCAGTTGATGCATGTATCTGGCTAAATCATGTGTAGAATTTGCAGACACACACCAAAAAAACCCTTTGCAGGCTCCTTTAAAATCAAGTCTTGTGCATCAGTCAATAGATTTACCATGGCTCCCCAACCCCTGGGACATTCCGGGTCATAGCAGCTGGGATTTAGCACAGCCAAATCCAGAATTTAATGCACATTTAACAATGCTTTGGCCCTGGGGGTGGGGAAATTAACAAAATTTCTGTTTGAACTGGGCCATTGAGCAGTGATTAGACAGCAAGTGTCACCAGAAGTGTGGACAACAGCAGGGACTTAACATGAAGGAATATTAAAATAAAAACAGTGACAAGAGTTTCCATTACTGGGTATGTGACTTACCATAGTCAAATTTAAGTAGATAGGTAATTTAAATGACCTTATTTTATGAGACGTTTTAGTTATGGGAACCACTGCTTGCAGGATATCTATTACGCGTCCTAAGTAGATCGTTAGCAACGATTTTGTGTCGTTATCCAAGAAGACTGGATACACAGGACAAGCAACTCCAAAGCAAGACTCTAACTCGAGTCCTAGAGGCAAGAGGTGAGCTTGTTAATCTGCTGAACCACCTGTGTTTGATATTAAATCAAAATCTACAATGTGCTTACAATTTAATAATTTTAATGAAAAATTGCACAAGACCATGCTAACATTACGTCCATCACAATGTCGATTTTTACCAACAAACTCAAACTGATGAAATTATGAATATATGAAATTCATATATTTGAACTGCGGAATGAAGAAATCAATGTAAAGAAGATCCTCGCAGTTATTAATGCAACTTATGCAGTTGCGAAAAGAAAGCCTGAAAAAATATTAAATTACCTATCTACTTAAATTTGACTATGGTAAGTCACATACCCAGTAATGGAAACTCTTGTCACAGTTTTTATTTTAATATTCCTTCATGTTAAGTCCTGGCAAGCCTGATTTTTTCAGGCTTTCTTTTCGCAACTGCATAAGTTGCGTTAATAACTGCAAGGATCTTCTTTACATTGAAAACTCAAACTGAGTAGCATAAGTTCTTTATTCTGAAGTACTGACTGCTCCACTATGCGGGGCTTTTAAGGTGATTCCATTCAATTGCAATGCCCATCCTTTCTGCGCATCAATTTTTGCGTGATTAGCGCGCGCACGAGCGCGCGTGCGTTCGAAACTTGGTAGGTTTTCTATGAAAACTGAGCTATTGAGAGAAATGAGTTGTCGTTTTCTCCAAAACGAACTCGGTGACCCCTCTTTTTTATTCCATTTATTTGAAGAAAACACGACTCTGCATGATATATCCAAATTTTAAGAATTTTTCATTATTCAATTTTCAAATATTCTGATTAATTCATTATTACAATCTGATTTCAGGCACTTCACTGGAAGCGTGCATGAGCTCGATTTGCTTATTATTAATTTTCATTACTTTTATTTTTGAGGCAACTTTAAGGCCTTTTACTGTAACCTTGTTTGGCTATCACAAGAATAATGCTTATATTTTATTGCTAGGGATAACTTTCTTAAAGTAGTGGGTGTCTCTGGTACAAGGAAAGGCTTTTTAATATTGCTGTCGATAGCTAGCAAAGTACCTATATACTACAGCCCTGTAGCGTGAAATCAGACACGGTGACCCCCTCTTTTTATTTTATTTTTTCGATGTACTAGGTGTAATTAATAACTGTGCAAAGTTTCAACAAATTCTCATTACAACTTCTTTTTCGATGGAATCACCTTAACAGACTTCTTGACCCAGGGCTAGGGGGTGGGGAAATTTGTGGTGCTTTTACACTGGGCCAATGTAAATTCCCCGCTATGTCCCGGGGATAGGGGAACCGGGGTTTCAACTAGGCTGCATTTTATGAAGACTACGCCAAATCTCTTCGGCGTAAGTTTCAGTCGTTGGCGTACAATTTCTTAGAAGACTTTAGTATTTCTTCGGTGCGGCATTGACGTGAAATGCACCTACCGTTTCAAGTGACTGTTCATCCACACGCTAAAACGTTTAAGCAACATGATTATATGGACCACGGTTTTACCCTCCAGATAAAAAGACCAAACTTAAAAGCCCAAATATAATTAAGTTCAAGACTTACAGGGTTGTCGCTAAGCGCCGGCTGCCGGCGAAATTCGCCGGCTGGGAAAGAGGTCATCGCCGGCTGAATTTTGGCTCGCAAACACTCGGTTAAAAGGGCAATGAACAGTTCTTTGGTTACGCACTAGCAATTGTTCGATTTAGAATCATATATTCTAAGGGAAAAGGCTGAATAAACTCCTGACTACCTTGAGTATCGATGCCACAAAGTAATTGAAATAAAGTCTTGTTTTGAGAACTTGTTTACCGTGTCTTCTTTCCGTTTTCTGCGTCCGCCATCTTGTCAACACGAAGCTTGGTAGCCCCCCGCATTCAAGGCGTTGTGAAAGATTGGGAACGAGTTTGTTACCAGGTCTCTCGGATCTCTCGTAAACGTGGGACAAGATAGTTTGTTCGATCAACGAGTGAATATTGTAAAGTCATCCGACAGTTGTTCGAAAGTTGTTAATTTACAATCTATCCATCGATGGAATCAGCAGATGTAAGCTTAAATCAACGTAAAAGAAAACGCGATACCGACCAGGTGGATATTAGAGCATTTTTTGCTCGAAGGCAACAAGGTAATTACAGTTAAGTCAGACATGCCAGAAATTAATATTTTTAACTTAGTGTTAAATAGTTCCGCAGTTGCTCCGAACTCGTCCTTATTAAAAGTATTATTGCTAGAATGTGGAAGAGTAAAAGTTAGCTTTACAAAATTAAGGAGGTACTATTCATTTTCTTTTCTTTCTCGTGCTTTGAGGCTGTTCCACTTGGAAGAACAAGCAAATAAAGATGACAGTGATAGTGATAGTGATTCAGACTATGACAGTGATTTCTTCTCAGATGATGATCTATAAATCAGCAACAGAGCACATTAAACTTATATTCCCATATTCAACATCCTGTGTTAAATGTATTTTTATTTGCATTCATATTAGAAATAAAATAATATGATATATAATCCCAATATCAGGATATGGTAAATAACAAAATGCCTACGCATGTATAATTTTTTCTCTTTAATGGTTGTTTCTTTTTGCATAAAAGAGCCCCTAGATTTCACCAGAGTGCACCAAATTGAATTAAAATTTTCAAAATTTCCTGGGGGAAATACCTACCCCATATCCCATATCCCATACCCCATACCTACCCCATATCCCATACCTACCCCATATCCCATACCTACCCCCCGTCGCCTCCGCCAACGGCAGAAGGCACTTCGCGCCTTCTTTAGCCGGCTCAATTCCTAAGCTAACCGGCACACAAATTTCTTAGCTACAACCCTGGACTTAGGTTTAAATTAAGCTTTCATACGTATATTACCTCGAAGACGAATCCAGTAGACACCGTTACTGACATTACGTCGCTCTTGTCCGGCTACAAGCAGAATTTCCTTGCAGGAATATCCCGGATTATCAGGCGCCGTACCATAAACATAATTTCCTTGCAACTGAACGAGTTTCCACTCGCTACCTACACAAATATACACCTTCTCATTGACAAGCTTCAACGCTCCAGCCTGTGAAGCTTTATTGCAGGGACAGGACAAATCTCCAAGCTTGAAAACGCTTGGCACAGAGTCTGCATCGCAGTCTATGCCTTCGTCCAAACAAGATTGGCCGCTTACACTTGCGGCAAAGAAAATAAGAAACGAGTTTTGAAAAACAACCTTCATTCCGAAAAACATCAAATTTGCGAGCGGACGTGTGCCGCGCTTCCACAAGGACATATTTTGGCGGGAAAACTACCGGCCGCCGCTACCCGGTCGGTTCCTATCCAGTGTTGATGATTCCAACGTCATTGAAGTCCTGGTCATCATAATTCAAAAGCGTCCTCAATACTGTTGAATTCAACATGTTCAAAATTCGTTTAGCCCGTGCTATTTTCCAGCAGCAAAAGTCGCAAGGCAAACGATGCAGGAACAGCAGATTTTTCCGTTGCGTGACGCTCAGCGTGACCTGCAAGTGTCACATGCGAAGAGCCTGGAAACAATAGGCTGCATTTACGAAAATGCGCATGTTTGAAGGAGTAATCGAGAAGTACGCACTGGTTGCAGAGTGAGTGTGTTGTGGTTGTTTTAGAGAAAAAAAGTCTGTTAAAAGTGTTTGAAAACCATCCTCGTGTATTTGAGGAGAATGTTTCGCAACAGTTTGCGCGATTTTGAAGAAGACCCGTTTTTCAGGTGAGCTTATTTAACACAAAACGGTACACTGTTATGCTTATCCTTAATTAATGTGGTTGTTTACCTTTTGAATTTGTCTATTGCGCTTAGTCTTTGTTATAAAGTTATAAGCTACTAAACGTTGCCTCTATAGCTACAAGCATAACATCGTAAACTCATCATATTTAACGTGATTGTGAATACTAGTGCTAGTTCGCGACATCAACTTGCTACATACGTGTTGATGCATTTCAAATGCCAAGCTTTAAGGTAAAACATGTACGGGTTTAAGAATTGCGTATTTGTAGTCAGGAATTGACATAGTGAACTGAAAAGGTTTGGTTCTAACTTGCTTTTAAATACTTTTTTTAGCAAGTATTTGAAACAAGTCAGTCATACAGGTCTTTTCACTTCACTATGTACACGTTTTACGTGTAGTTGACGAACGGTCGTACAAGTAATAAGCTTAATAACAGTACAAAACTTAATTTCTGATAAGCACACAGTTTAAGGATTTAGTTTTCGGCAGAATTTTTTGGATTCACAGTTTCTGTTTGACTTGAGACCCTTCACGGTATAATACCAAAATAATATAAGTCTAACAGAGTGCCCATGGACTGGGAAAATGTGTTCGTTATCACGGGGATTCATTATTAACTACACCCCTTCGTAACAGATTTGTTGGAAACTAGCCAAATTATTTGTTATATTGGGGATTGGCTAACAATATTGTTTCGCCTTAACATTAAACTGCATAATTATGTTGCAACACTTGCATGAAGCATTTAGTTTAGTCATGCAATTACTATCAGAATTGGACAATTGTGTTATATGGGGGATTGCGATATACCGGGTTCGTTATATCGGATTCTGTTCCATGCATTTTTCTGTGGCTTTGGCTGGACTGAATAATATTGTTCTTTATAGAGGAGACTTCACTAACGTTATAAAAATTTGTTTTTTTTTTCTTTAATTTTCCAGAACATTCTAGGGAACATTCTAGAACATTCTAAAGAACATTTCAGGAGGTCTTAGAATGCTGAGTCATGCAAACATATTGTGTAGTTTCTCTTAATGGTAAAGAGTTGTGTAATGTTCCTAAAAATAGTTTTCTTAGAAGTTTCTGGTACATTTTATGACAAGTACATAAAGTGACAGCTTTCAGTAAATCCAAGAAACAGTTTTCAGAAACAGTATGTTAAGCAGTTAGTTGAGAGTTTTAAGTGGCTGTGGAATGAATCTAGTGTTGTGGCTGTGTGCCAAGCCGTTTGCTGAGTAAGAAGTGGAGTCTGTGTGACGAAAAGGTACTGTAAGACTACAGTACTTTGGTTTGCAATAAATCTGCTTGTCACTGTTGCTGCAGCATACAAGCTGAGCCTGAAGTCTGTGTCAAACTCAGTGCAGGAAGTATTGGAGTGAAGCACACTGTTTATTACACTCAAACGAAGAAAACCGTGAACACTGAAAATATTTCTGGAATGTTTATTGTGTTTTGACCAATCACATGCGAGACCTTGTAACCGCAGAAAACAAGTGGGTTTCTCAGTCACGGAATCGAGTTGGTTCTCCATTTGTTTTGAAAGACCTTCATCTTAACTTACAAGAATTTAAAATATTTCTTTTTATCTGAGAGCCACATGCGCTACAGGAGCGAAAAATGTGTGAGTGGTCTTTGGCTTGTTGCGGCTGCATTGTAGCAATGACCGCGGACTGTCAAAAGCGGCGTTCGTTATTCTTCAACAGCCTGGTGTACCATTGCTAAATTTGAAAATATGTCATTTTCAAAATGTGCAACTACACCTTATAAAGTATGATACAAGCCCGGCTTGAAGGCACGGATGATTCGGCCTAAATAAATCGAGTCAGCTGTGCTGTCAATGGGCGAATTTGGAGAGAGAATATTGCAGTTTTTACTTCAAGGTGAAATATTAAACTGCCGCTTGAGTTGGTTTTATCTGAAATGTCGGAAACACTGATCGTTGCGTCGGTTTGTCGAAAAATTTTATAAGGCAAAAGCGCTCAAACCTATTTTCGCTTGCGTAGTGCGTGGGGCTCTCAGATAGAAAGGAATAGCACTTCCAATTTCTGTAAGATAAACTGGTGAAGATTAAACCTTGTTGTCTTTCGAAACAACTCGATTCCGTGACTGAGAACCCATTCGTTTTCTGCGGTTACAAGGTCTCGCATGTGATTGGTTAAAACACACATTCCAGGAATATTTTCAGTGTTCACGGTTTTCTTAATTTGAGTGTAAGGCAATTTATTTTATTTTATTTTATTGTATTAGCTTTGCCAAAGAAAACAAAACATACAATGTAATCAAACTGAAGTGGTTACCCTGTATAAATATTTTAATTGTTATTATTATTATAAACTAAAGAAGGGGGTTGGCAGGGACACCGCAACAGCTGAGGCCATTAAGTTCAGCACGCCTTTATTTTGCAACAGGTCCCACCTTGCTTCATGCTTCCGTTTGCTGCGCTGAACTCAATAATTATTGACCCATTTCAAAGTGAATTTTTTTAGAGAGAAAGCAGTCGTGTAGAAACATAGAATTGACAGCTTTCAGAAAGGCTCCCCTCAAGGGATACTCAGCTGCATTATTCTTGATGTGGTGCGAAGGTTTTTTTGGGTTTGAAGTTTGCAATTTGGGACCTCATTGGGTTTGAAATTTTCTGGTGAACTTATTTTGGGTAGAAAGATTTAGGTAGAACTGTGTTTTGGGTTTCTGAAAAGCTCGCATACCTCAGGTTGACAAATGCATGATGAATAAAGAAGGGGGAAAGCATAAACTGTCACAGACTCTCTTGAGGTATTTTATGCAGTAAAAAGGACTTTTTAAAGGTTACATTCTGGGCTACTGGAATTTTTGGGTCCAGTTTTAGTCTAATGGGTCTTTTTTAGGGTATAGAAATTTGGCTTCATTTGCACCTCCCGTCACTAGCTGAGTAGCCCCCCCTGGGGGCTCCCTGATCATGATTGATGACATGATCAATGGCATGTAATTTTTAGGATTTAGGAAGTGTTACTCATTTTTTTCTTTTCAATTTATGCAATTTTGGAAGAAGTATGGTTGTGCTAATTATTAACTTATACAGTTAAATGCAATTTGAAATTAATTTTATAATAGGCTTCTTCAGGTTGCTTAAGGACATTTGCACCCAAAATCTTCCCACGTTCACATTTTTTCCAAACTTTTGCTGTAGTTAGATAATGACCAACTCATGTCAGAAATGCAAAAAAATTGGGGGGTCAACGTGCTTGTTTCAGAGATAAAGTGTATTGGAAATGTTGTGTTTTTTGAAGGTTTGGTTATGTAAGGCGAAATCAGCTTTCTTGCTACAAGGAATAAAATAAGTCACATGGAGGACTCTAGATAATGCTGTTTTTTTTTTTATCGCAAACAGGCCTATTTAGTACCTTTTTGCAGGTAATATCCTTTCTTCGGGTAAAATTAAAAAGGATAATTGTAAGTCATGTATACCTACATTCGTAGAAAAATTCGATCGTATTTGAGTAGAAATAGCAATAACATTAAAACTTGTCACGTTCAGAATTTTGACAAAATGCAGAGAACCAGTAAAGGAAGTGATTTATCGAAAAAGAGAATGGGGTCACCATGCATTTAAGAGAGTTAAGCACATTTATAGACACAAAAATACCCACCACCACTGTATTTGTTTGTATTTATAACTCAGCGTGCACGCTTGATGCATGACGTGGCATGACTTTGCGATGTGAATTACGTGCGCAGCAAGGATGCACACAAACAATTAGCACGGACGTCCTTAAGTCTGCTATACAAGCAGTCAAAAAACTGTTCTCTGGCCTTAGATGTGCTTTCCTTGTTTTATAATCTTTTAACATGATTGTTTGTTCACTCTTTTAGGGACCATCATCAGAGGATGACTTCTATGTTTGGTGGATTTGAGGAGCCATTTCCAAATTTGGGATTCCGTTCAATGCACCCTGCCCTTGGGTATGGGGGACGAGCTGACAGGAATCGTCATGGTGATCGGCAAGTTGCTCCAACCGATATGTTTGGCAGCATGTTCAATAACATGTTTACAAACATGAACTCCATGATGGCAAATATGCACCGGAACTTTGTAAGTGTATCTTCCAAAGATAAAATTTACATGAAGTGTGTTTTTAGTAGCCGGCAGCTGCTTTTTATGGCTGGCTACTACAGTGAAAATGGTCAGCTACTCAGGCTTTGAAAATGGCTGAAACACAGCAGGCATAGGAGAATTTCTTTAGTTTATGGCCGACTACTCTCTCTGTGAAGTTGGATTCTTCTGAGCTTAATGAGAGCTTTGCTGAGCCTATGAATTTTGACCCTTTAAGCCCTAAGCCCTGATGAAAGTGAAATTTCTCTTTACATGAACACTACTTGTTTGAATATTCAAGTGACAAGAATAAAGGAAGTGATCACCAAGGATAAGATGTCTTGATATTTAGACAAATTCTCCTTGCTAGTTTCATAAGAAATGTATGGAGATCAGTAATGAGAATATGCATTTTTATATCAGGGCTTAAAGGGTTAAGAAACGATCTGCTTTGATTTTTATCAGAATATGGAGACATCAAAATTATAGTTGAATTCAAAGAATAAAAACGCAAAGAAGCAATATTACCAGAACTATTACAACAACAACAAGAGCATTTCAAGAACATCGAAGTTGATATTCTCTATACTTAAGTGGTAGAGCTTGTTAATTGCATTTCCATTCTTTTGGCTTTGACTAGCAGGGTATTTGGATTGAAAATCACGTGAGATAGTGAAAAAGTTACCATGTTTCCATCCTTGGACAGAAACTAGGAACTTTCATGAGTTTTGCCACTGGTGGACTGGCCTTATGCAATCAAAGGATGTTTTCAAGTTCTCAACTTAATAATAAACTGCCATAAATAGGACTATTTTTTTTGCTATGATCATCTCTTAATTTTTTTTCTTTGAGAATCTCATAAGTTAAAAATGCTGGCTAACTTTGCTATATCTCTTGAAGTAGCCCGGCAGTAATCTATGGTGGCCTAATGTTCTCACAAAAAAATGACCAGATTCTTCATGGAATTCCGAAAAATAAAGGAAGAAATGTTTTTTTTTTTCATAAAAAAATATTAAAAAATTGTCTTTTATCTTTTTTCATAAAATATAAAAATTTCATGTTTTTTTTTCAGTACACGTGTAGTTTTTTCGTAGAAAATAAATGAAAATAAAACGAAAGTAAAACAAAAAACGGAGAAATTCAATTTAAAATAAAACAATAAATCAATATAAAGAACGCACTCGAAAAAACAAAAAACAAAAACAAAACAAAAACAAATTAAAAGAAACTAAAAACAAAAAATAAAACAGAAGAGAAAAACTGGTAAACTTTGCGATTGCAAAAGCAATTAAACTTAGAAAAACCTATGAGAACGCCCGGCCATCTCATGGCCGATCGTTCTCATACGAATATTGAAATCGAAAATGAAATGTATGATGACGGCCTGGTGTTCTCATAGCCCATAGCCGGCTATATCTGTGATCAGCGGTCCTCTAAGATGGGGACCGCTGAACAAGGATTTGGCGTATGACGGGCTATGAGAACGCCAGGCCGTCATCAAACATTCGATTCCGAAAGAATTCCGAAATGAAAAGTTTGAAGCCAGCCGAGCGTTCTCATAGCCCGCCATACGCCATATCCTGGATCAGCGGTCGTGTAAACAAGAACAAAGGCTTGGTTCCCGCGCTTTCAACACGGTTCAGTCGGTTCAAGAGCGAGATTTGAAAGTCTTCTAGTCAAAAATAAGATATGTATCCTCGTCGGCAGCAAAAGTGGAACGAGTTGCACGATAAAATGTCAAACAAAAGGACCAGAAGTGAAGGTAATTCGAAGAAGGGGTCCACGTCGGCGCCGCACGAGATTATTGTTCAAAGGCTGTCTTCAGAGCCTGATAATAAACAGACGTACCGTCCTGTTCAGCCCAGGGAGTTTGTGTGCTTTGACTACAACGACTTGACGCTTGTAAATCTCAAGAAAGCGTGTGCAGATCATTTTAATGTGCCAACGGGTTCTGTGGATGTGCTAGTTTCTAACAAGGGACCGTCAGCCACTAATGTCAACCAAATACCCCACAGGAAAGATAAAGTAAGTTCACCCATATTTTTTGTGTATAAATGCGGTGCTATATTAGTGTAATGGACCGTACGTAACAACACTGACCCAAAACCCAATTTCATTGCCTCCCCCTGGGGGAGGGGGGGAGGGGTACCGTTTTGCTGGGTATGTACCATTTTGCCTCTCAGAACCCCTACCCTATGATAGTCTATTCTGTGGCCAAGTAAAGATGCCGTCTTAGTCACTTTTGATGCAAATGTAAATTTAGCGATCCCAACTTAGTCACTTTCAGTTTATGCATCTACCTTACAAACCCTTTTAACTGGGTCATCCCTCTCTCCTCCGCAGAGGCCTCCTACAGTCGCACGGTAGAGATGCGCAGAGGCTGGGAAGAGGGAACAAATTAAAGTGCGCAGGGAATGCTGGGACCTCTTCCCATCATTCCCCGCACTCCCGTTTTCTCTCTCTAGCGTTCCCGCTTTCCTCTTTTTTTTCTTTCACTGGTGTTTACTAACTGGAGCCTCTGCAGAGGAGAGAGGGGTCATCCTAAAATGAATTGACACATTTTTTCAAATGAATAATAGAACCCTATTTTTCTCACCTACAAACATCCTGGTACATTTGCTAATGGCAAATATTTACAAACGTGTGTGACAAATGTGCGACCCTATTCTAGTATAATTTTATTGAAAATGCAACCCCATTCAGCGGCACATCCCTATTAGCCTAGGAAGTACCCCCTGGACCTCCCTCTTGATAAGGGCAATTCCATTCAATAGCCCCCCACCCACCCACACACACACACACACACTCACGCACACCTGTATGCATGAGTTTATTTGACCCTATCAGTCGATTCAAATTGAAACCAGGGGCATTCCACTTTTTTAAAATGACGTAATTAATTTGGGCAGGTTGCACGGTCAAGATTTGAATGCCCTTTAGTTCGAGAGGTTTGTCTGTATTTAAACTTTGTGTGCTGTAAGAAATCGTGGAAGCTAATTGGCTGACTAGAATGTGTAAATGGCCAAAAATACATGATGTGCACCCCTCCCCCCCTCCCCAAGCATTTGTTAGCTTGTGAGTACCCAGGGTAGTGCATTTGTCATCGTGGTCTTATGGTAGTGGGCATTTGTCAGTGTTGAATCTTACATTTACTTCTCCTTTTAAAAGCAAAATATGTTATGACATTTGAGATTTTTAAGCCCCATGGTGGGATTTTTGTATGAATCTGCCACCCCTCGTGGGGCATTTGCAGCTTTCCTGAGGAAAAAACGATGCTCCAATAACGGGGCAAATGCAGGGGGGTAACTGAGCTATTTTTTATGGCTTTATATTTAAATTTATATACTTCGTTTTCTGGACAAAAAAGGTGCTGTAAACTTCTCCCTTTTCCTGTTGTTGGTTTGGAAATTGTCACTTTTGCAATGTACAGCACTCAGTTTGAATATTAAAAGGGACTGAGATTTCTAGTTTGTGGTTTACCAGCATCTAATCATACTCGCATGAAACAAAAAGAGGAAACTTGAGTACTACATAAAGCATACTTGAGGGAGGTATGAAGAATTTTGTATCTACATTTATTTGCCAGTAAATCGCTCACATCATATTATTAGTAATATAAAATAATAATAATAATAATAATAAAATAATAATAAACTTTATTAACGTGTCTTAAAATATCTAGCTTACACTAAAGTAAGCTAATTGGGGACACCTATCTATACCTATCTAAAGTAGTACAAATATATAAAATATTACAATATATACAATATAAAATATAAAATATAATATCACATCATATACAGTGCGGTTCCACGCAGAGATCCAGGTCGCCCAAGCGGGCGGAAAACCGAGCAGTCCCAAGCAGATCCCCCCACCGCGACAGGCGATGAACCCCCAGAGCCAAGGCAACCTAACAACCTATAATGATAAAACCCCCAAAAGTTCAGAAAATCAAAAGTCACTAATTACTACATAGAGGACAGTTGTGACATCCTTCCTCCAGTAACGCTTCGAGATTCTTTTTTCTAATAGTGTTCTTAAAACTATTTAACGAATTAGAATTTCTAATTTCTTTATCCAATTTGGACCAGAGCATCGGACCAAGGTACTTTATGCTATGTTTACCATATACATTTCCACACAATGCAATTGAAGTATAAATAAAGTACATATAGTTAGGACCACTTATTGAATCTCTTCCAAACAATTTGTAGAAAGAAAACAATACAGCTGTAGATTCCAACTAAAGTAGCTAAATTTTGGCTCAAAACAGTGCAAGTACCCTACCATTCATGTGTTAGAATTGGCACCATTCAACACTAACAATTTATTAGTTAGAGCTATATTAAATCACCATTTGTGTCACTATGACTATTCTTTGCTGAATGTGTACTGCACTCATAATAGGTATATCTTGTGCGATTTGCCGAAGCGGACTTGCAAGACCAGGGTGATGATGAAAACTATGAGGGGGGAAGTAATGCCTCTAAGAGCTCTCACATTGAAGATGTCCCCATAAAGAAACAGAAACATATACGTCGACCAGAGACAGAGTACCCAGATTCAGTTTCCATTGATGCCATACTAAAGGCTGGGCAGCTAGTGATGCCAAAAGAAAGAAAGCATGTTACTTTTCCAATTGAGGCTTTTGATGCCAAAAAGCAAGAGTGGGCAAGTATGGAGTCCCTGGAAATTTTGCTTGAGACAGAGAAGTTCTCTTCAGGAGGATTTAGAGATGCTTTTAAAGGGGTTACCCTTAGCAGCAATAATGAGCAACAGTATACTTGGGTTGTTAAAACTTATAACCCAAAGGCCATAAAAGCAATTCACGACACAATACAGTCAACTCTAGAAAGTCATACCAGGAAGCAAGTGCAAATGCACACAGCAGCCAGGCAAATCACGAAGTGCTTTGCTTCAAAAGTCCCCTCTAATTTTGGAACATGTTTCGAATACAATAAAGTGTATTACACCACATATAATGACGAACCAGCTACAATCGAAGAATTTGTTGAAGGGAACTTTATGAAGTATATCAACAATACTGGCAAAGTTTGCAGGCCAGAGGACTGCACTGAGGAAGAAGAGGTTCTCATTGAAAAAGCAGAGTGCCTGGTGCATTATAGCTATAATGCAAGTAACAATAAGCTGATGGTTCTTGATATTCAAGGTAGCAAATACCTTTTGTGTGATCCAGAAATTGCCACACAAGAACTCATGTGTGCTGAGAGTTTAGAAATCTACTTCTGTTGTGGTAATCTTTCGACCACTGGAATTAACTCTTTTAAAGAGGCACATGTCTGCAATGAGTACTGCAAAATGATGAAGCTTCCTTATTTTTGAGTGTGCTTTTATTGTTTGTGTGCTACTACGTAGAGAACTGTGTGGGAACTACACTTAAGTAGAATAGTTGCACTGAGACTGTTGTTACAAAAGAGGAACACATCACATTTTCAAAGTTACTGTTGGCGTACAACCCTGTTGTTTGTACATTAGGAACGTTTAGTTTATGTTCATATTTATAAACTGTTCTCTATATATTCATCCCTCTGTATGAAAACAAGGTTTTAACAGGAAAACAGAAACTACAATTGTAGGCCGACGAATAATGACAATGAAAACATTGTAAATTATTCTTAGTAATGTAAGTTGATATTTTAGATTCACATTTAACTGAACATGTCAACTACTGTAATCATGGTGTATGCCAAAATTATTCAGTTAACATAATTATAACATTGCTGTTGGTGCAGGCTGCAGTGCGACATTGTTCGTCACTGTGGTGATTAGGGCTCATTGTAGTATGTCTTCAGAAAAAGGAATGTGGTTGCAGCATCACTTGGCTTCACATCCTCTATTTCAGGAATGACCCTTTCACATTCTGCTCTAACAGCAGGTGTCAAGAAGTCATCTCCAACAGTCATTACTTGAGATAACTCAGCAACTTCATCGAGTAGTTGCCCGCTTACTTGGAAGCCTGATGATTAAACAAAGCACCAGTTTGATGAGTGAAATATGTTACATTTGCGCCTTAAACAGGCACAAATCAAATGAAATTATTTGTCTTAATTGTCAGCCATACCACATTGTTCAGCACCATAGTTCTCTGGGAAAGAGTACAGGTGACTGGGTACTCCTTTAGGTAGCTGAGCATCTTTTTGGCATCTAACCCTGTGAGAGTTCCAGATTGTGTCCCGGAAAACATCCATTTCTTTTTGTATAAGGGGAAGGAAAACAAATGCTAACAGATCCCTGTAGATAAAGTGAAAAAAATAACTGGATGAATTTCATTGTAAGTTGGCTGGGTGTGGTAGTGGCGGTTAATGTATACATTAGGCCCGTTAAAACGTTTTCAATATTTGCTACAACATTTGTTCCACATTTGTCTGAACTTTTGAGCAGGTCAGCCAACATTGTTGAAAGGTGTTGAAAGCTTGTAAAAATTAACATATTTAAACTTGTTTAAACTTTCATTGAACATCGCTTCAACAGCCAACTTTTGTCGAGTAAACTTTCTACTTTTGTCGAGTGAATGTTGGGCAAATGATGAAAGCATTTTAATGGGTCTTTATTCACATGGCATCAAAAGAACAAATAAGGAGTTAAAGATGTTGATGGACTTATTTGGGTCCTCTAAAGAGGGAATGCAAGCTTACAAACAGGTAGTTATTCTGTTGACATGTGAGTCAACTTTTAATAATAAATATTAAATAGAAAGGAGAAGGGCATTCACTTTCAACTCAAATTGCAGAATATCTCATACTTTAAAATTCAAACCTTAAAAGCAAAGAGGAGTTGAAGAATACCTTACAAGGGCAGACCTTGTAAGGTAAACCATGGTAAAAAGGGTAGATTGTAGGTTTACCTATCAGTCTTGCAATCTGGATCATAATGCCCTTGTTCAAGCAACATCATTAGCTGTTTCTTGAAATATTTCTCCAGTCGGTTATGTAACTCTCGCCACCATCTTTCTATCTGAAAATTGCAAATTCAATGTGAGTGCCCTTTATACTATCCATGTTAGTGATTCCAATTCACAGTTTGTGATGAGTTATTCAATAATAAGTAGTTTATAAATAAATAAACGTTCAGTTTATGTCCTTACTACAAGTAATTTTCTACCTTGTTGTTGGTGGAAGTTCCATAATGAACTGTTTCTCCTCCATTAACACCGAGATCATTGGCTACAGTCTCTAAAATAAATGAATGTATTGTAGCCATGTGCCCTGTTTCTGATCCCCTGTCAAGTCTTAAGTGATTGCTGATAACTGTTGTAAGAGATAAACATTTGAATTACCATTTTAGTTACCGGTACATTGTTTGTTTTCTGTTATTTGTCAAAAACTGTAATCAAGTTTACACAAGATCTCGAACAAAAGATGAAGGATTAACAAAATAAAATAACTGTGAATTAATGTGTTTAATAGCAACCATTAATTTTTTTATGAGGTGGGGGGGGGGGAGCTGGTGGGATTTGAGGGGTGGGCATGCCCAAAAAATATGGCTTTAATGGGAGGCAGCCCAAAAAATATGGTGTCTGTAAATTAAGGGGTGGGGGGTCAGCAAAAAAACTGCCTTTAAGTTTAGTGGTGACAGCATCTGTAATAATGCAAACGTCAGTGCCAGAATGGCACTGACGTTTGCATTATTACAGACCCTGAAAGTCAAAATTTCCCAGGTGAGCATGCCCCCGGTCCCCCCTACTTTATTATGAACCAAACTGCAACTCTACCCCACCAATTGTTTTGTTACTACAGCCAGGGTAATGTCAACTCTTTTTGGCCTCTGCTGGTCTGTTCTTAAACAATTGATAACAGTGTCCAAAATGATGCTTAAAGCTTTGTACATCAGAGTGCACTAAATTAGAGCAATCTCTAGATTTTCATAATTTTCTAGGGAAAGCAAATGATATACCTGGAACCCCTGCCAGAAAATTACCTTAAGCACTTGTCAATTAAGACATTTACTTCTACAAGACTTATTCTAAACTGCAATGTTTGTTGGAATTGACTTTACTTTAACTTAAGCTTGACAAAGTAAGTTCTAGACTTATTTTAACTGCTTTTTAGGGGGGGGGGGGAGGGGGACACCCAAATGGTTTGGTGTACAAGGTGGGGCCAGGAAAACAATTTCTTATGTAGTGGGGGGTCATTATATATTATAAGTAATACCCATCAAATCCCACCAGCCCCTGCCCCCCACCCCATTAAAAATGAGCATCCCCTTAGTGTACAAATTAGTCATGTAATGCTTCATCATAATTGCCAGAGTTTTGCTACCTCTTGTCCTGTAAAGATGTTCCAGATACCATCTTCCTACAAGTTTTGGATCTGAGTTTGATGTCCACAGCTTTAAATAAATGATATAACCACTGAAAACATCTTGTAGCCCATACACTGCCAGAGGGAAGGTGTTTTTCATAAATCCCATGAGCTTATCATGCCCATCTCCAGAGTGCGTGTGGTTAGACCCCTTTTAAGAAATATACATTAAAGATTAGAATTAGACACCCGTGAATGAATAGCCCAACTTAACCTTTTTGCAGACAAAATATATGTTATTAAAAGAAGGAAACTGTTAGTGTCTACAATATCAATACAACAGCCTTATCCCCAGGTAAGTTTTAGCATCTACCAATCATGTCCTAAGTTTAGAAAATAATGTTTGTATTATGCAGACTGTTCTCAACTGAAACTTCTTCCTGCTTCTTTCATGTTTTTCCTCTTTTTGTGGGTAGAGGAATAAACCACTTAACCTTGACATTTTAAGTTAATTATGAAAACAGGCTTGTGTCCATGAATGTCAACATAGTCTGCGGTACCCATTCCATCCTTCTAGAAAAATCGAAAAAGGAGTTTTGTTGGTCCTTTCTACAATCTTTGGTAAAATATTAAATACAAAAAAAAATAACCGCACACACACTACAAAGCTCGTACCAGTGAAGTAAAAGTGCCGGTTGCACCCCTCCGCCGTTTTTTCTTGCCAACATTCCCACGGCGTTCAAGTCCTTCTGGGTCGACCAGCCCCATAACATCGTGTACTAGGTCGCGTGGCACAGCTAGATTGTGCTGTTCTCTGAGTTTTTTATGCATCGCGCGATAACCCAGCAGCTGTCCTGGCCCTTCGACCTCTTCGCGTACCGCGTTTTCTACGTCTTTGATGTCAGTGTCGTATTTGATGTACTGAATGCCGAAAAACGCCATTCTTCTACTGAGAGTTCCCAAACTCCAAGCATATTCTGGAAAATCCCGCCTGACGAAGTCCAAAATCTCTCTTCTCTTTAGATTTTGGAGAACATAATGCTGTATATCTGACTTCAGTTGTTCATCGTCTTCCCAGTCACTATTTCGAATATTTCCCGCCATCTTGATGCCACTGGAAGACCGCCGATCAAGAATATGGCGGGCTATGACACCTTGGATGGTGGAGGACCGCTGATCACAGATATAGCCGGCTATGAGAACACCAGGCCGTCATCATACATTTCATTTTCGATTTCAATATTCGTATGAGAACGATCGGCCATGAGATGGCCGGGCGTTCTCATAGGTTTTTCTAAGTTTAATTGCTTTTGCAATCGCAAAGTTTACCAGTTTTTCTCTTCTGTTTTATTTTTTGTTTTTAGTTTCTTTTAATTTGTTTTTGTTTTGTTTTTGTTTTTTCGAGTGCGTTCTTATTGATTTATTGTTTTATTTTAAATTGAATTTCTCCGTTTTTTGTTTTACTTTCGTTTTATTTTCATTTATTTTCTACGAAAAAACTACACGTGTACTGAAAAAAAACATGAAATTTTTATATTTTATGAAAAAAGATAAAAGACAATTTTTTAATATTTTTTTATGAAAAAAAAAACATTTCTTCATTTATTTTTCGGAATTCCATGAAGAATCTGGTCATTTTTTTGTGAGAACATTAGGCCACCATAGTAATCCAACAGTAATCAAAATTACATATAGTTATCAATTAATCGTATCTATAACAAAATGCTTGATTGTGATTGGTTCTCCGCACACCTATTTGATACGTAATTGGGGGTGATCACGTGGGTGTCCAACTACAGCTGTCCAATTTGAACTTTTTGTAATTGGATAGCTATAATCGGACAATTACGCTGCGTGTGCATCAATCAGGTGCACTGAAATGGATTCTTTTCATAGCTGTTTCTGCACCGCTTGCAAAACTGATAATTAAAAATATATCCCTGAAGGGCACATAGATATCCTAATCTCACATTTTGTTATAGATACGATAAATAATTAATCAATTATTGTTAACTGGACTTTGTGTCGTACAATTCAGTGGTAATCGTGCTCGTAATTTTAAAATTTAGTTTTAAAATAAATTTAAAATTTTTAATTTAAAATTACTTGCCCGATTACTCCCTGAATTGTACTCCACTCAGTCCAATTACCATTACTAATTTGCATTATTTGGTGCACTCATTGCATGCTTTACTGTACAAAGTTTGTTGTTCACTACACTGTTTTACGTTTTATTTGTTAGGAGCAAATGGCCAATGACCCAAATACCTACAGTTATTCATCGTCAAGTGTGATGAGTTACTCCCATGACGGCAGAGGAGAGCCTAAATATTTTCAAGCATCAAAGTCAACCAAAAGAGCCCCTGGAGGAGTAAGTATTCTCATTTTTTCTGCAGTCTTGTACCTGAAGTCTGTGGGCTTCTTGGTTAGCGGGAGGATGCTAGGAAGAACTCTGGGGTACCAGAAATTTTCCCCTAAAGTCCTGTGGTAACAGTTCTTACAGGCCTTCTGATAGTGTGCAAAAAATATTGGGAAATTATGCGGAATTTCCAGGAGGTCACATTATGCGGCAGAAAAGGTCTATTATGTGGCAAATTTTTCGGTTTCTCTGGAGAAGATTTCACATAGAACACATACTGTTACTAGATTCACAATGATATTGAAGATTTCAGAGGCCCTGCATGACGTTCAATGCTAAATAGCCTTAAATTAGAATTCTATGTTATTTTGTCCAGCTTATGAATTTTTTTATCAGTTATAAGATTTCTCATGGATTATACAATTGGATGCAATTCAAGATCAATTGTGCAAAATCACACCATCACATAATATCAGAAGCCCAGTTCTTAGTGCGCATTCTTTCATTGCTACTATAAACAAGGTTTTTTTTTTACTACATCAGAGTCGCTCCAGCAACCACTGGCTGACACATGAGCCTGAAGCCTCCGGGTACGAGGTTGAATTTAGACTCCTGCTTTCTCAAATCCCAGCTATTTTTGAACTCCATTACAGTTTTGCGCCCCATGAAACACGTCGATTAAGCATGCAAACTAGCTTGTTTTACAAAAAGACGTACGGGGCATGCGTAACAAGATGCAGAGCTGTCAATCATTTAAGTCCCGAGAGTATATCAATGTCATAAACATTGTTTCTGCTCTCAGCGTTCGAATCATCGACCTATTCATCGAGGAACAATGTCCATAATTAGGAAAACTGTCACAGTTTAACCTCTATTGTTAAAAATAATTCACACCTGAAATTAACATAAATGTGAAAGCGGTATGAACACGTTGTGTAAAGTCCGTAGATTATTAAACATCGGTTAGAATAAACGGGTAAACTATTACAAAACAGGCAAACGTTCCATCGATTTTTAAAACGCAACCGCTAAAAATAACAGAACAGCAGGCAAAGCATTCTGCATAATCGGTTCAAAATAATTACCGTAATTTCCGGCCAATTACCCGCGGCTAATGCGTTAATTTTTCAGTAAACAACCGTCGCTGCGGGCAATAGGACGGTGCAGGTTATGTGATAATTTTTATTTCTTCCGGTAAGTATTTAACAGTAATTATAGTACTGAGAGAAGATAAATCAGAGATGATAAGAGTCATTAAAAATATGCGCTTCCTACAAACCAGTGTACTGCCTCATTTGTTTAAACGAGAAATGCTTCCTACTTGTATCTTGCTTTATTTGCTCTAGAATTCATGTCGCTTGATTTTAAAAAAGCCGCAGCAAATTGGATGAAAACATATAAAAAAGCAATCCATACAAACAAATCTTTCTCCACATGTTTGCGCTTTGACAATTTTCTTACCTTGTCAATCTCACAGCTAGTTTCTTTGTTTAAGTTTAAAAAAAATTTCTCACCTAAACGCATTTTATATTTTATTGTGCAAAGCACAAAGCTAAACTGAAACATGGTGCTGACGTTTGTCGGCACGCGTGCCGTGTAAACATAGCACTGACTGTGACAAAAAATTATGCAAGAATACTCGACGCATCAGTGAAATATTCCCGGCTAGTGCTGCCTTAAGTTATAGTGTATTTTCCCGTTTCAAGCAATTTCTTAGACCCAGTAGAACCTGAGATAAATATCTCAGAGACCTGTTGAATTCATGGCACCGCATAATTAGCGGAACGTGATGAAAAAGATAATTGTCGGCACGCGTGTAAACAAAACATTGACAGCGATAAAAATAATAAAAGAATACTCGACGCATCAGTGAAATATTTACAGCAAGCACTGCCTCGATTTAGGAAGTATTTTCCCGTTTCAAGCGATTTCTAAGACCCAGTAGATCCTAAGATATGGTTTTTTTTTTGGAAAATTGCGAACCGAATTTTACAAGTCATTTCATTCTCAATGAACATCGAAAACAATGGGTGTGAAATTTACTAATTGCACACTAAAAAAGTATTTTGTTAACAAAAACAATGGATGAAGTTTTCTTTGATCCTTAACATTATAAAAAGGTAACTGACTCAATAAGTATTACAAGCATCGATCATTTACGATAAGTGTATCCACGAGTCAGTGACGAGTTACAAGTTAAATCTGAAAAATGCCTCGATTGAAACGCCCACGTCAAAGTTTCACGTTTGAGTACAGGCTGAAAGTTATCGCTCGGGCAGATGAAATCGGGAATAGAGCAGCAGCAAGAGAGTTTGAAATCGATGAATCCATGATCCGTTACTGGCGAAAGAAAAAGGATGTCATGACCAAACTGCCAAAACGTCAGCGCGCCTGCCGTACTGGTATCGCGAAGTTTCCCGCATTGGAAAGAACTTTAAAAGAGTGGATTATCAGTCAAAGAGAGAACAGCCGTGCAGTCACTACCGTTATGATCCGTCTCAAGGCAAAAGAACTAGCAAGGCAGATGAACGTCGCTGAATTTATTGGTGGTCCGAGCTGGTGTAGCAGATTCATGCGCCGAAATCGCCTATCTGTGCGTGCGAGAACCACTGTGGGCCAGAAGCTGCCAGATGACTGGGAGGAGAAGATTGTGAACTTTCACGAGTTTGTTTCACGAAGTAAAGAGGAGCTTGGCATCCAAGCAGATCGTGTTTTCAACATGGATGAAGTTCCGATGTCGTTCGATGCTCCTTATTCCAGAACTGTTGACTCAATCGGAGCTGAAAGCATTCCTGTTTCAACCACTGGTCACGAGAAAACAGGCTTCACTGTTGTGCTTGCGTGCTCAGAGTCCGGAAAAAAGCTCAAGCCAGTGGTCATCTTTAAACGCAAAATGATGCCAAACGAAAAGCTTCCAGATGGTGTGGTTGTCCACTGCCACAGCAAAGGATGGATGGATCGAGGTGGAATGGCTGTTTGGGGCAAGAAAGTTTGGCGAGCAAGACCCGTGTCTTTCTTCGACAGAACCTCGCTACTGATCTTCGTCAGTTTCAGCGCACACATTGATGAAGATGTTCGCAGCACTTTCAGAAATGAACACAAAACAACCACTGCAGTGATTCCCGGAGGCCTTACCAAGAAATTACAGCCGTTAGACATTTCTGTAAATCGATCCTTCAAAAACCATGTTCGCGTGGAGTGGGAGAAGTGGATGTCGGAAGGCATTCACACCTTCACCCAAACCGGGAAGATGAGGAGGGCCACGCATGCCGAAGTCTGCGATTGGGTTGTTCGAGCTTGGAGGGCGGTCAAAGTTACATCAATCGCTAATGGTTTCAGAAAGACAGGCATTACGGGTGGTGCCGAGGATGGAGCTAGCGATGAATCCGACATCAGTGACAATGAACAAATGGAATCTGCGACCGCGCTAGATTCTGTTCTGGATGCGCAATTAATTGACTTGTTTAACAGTGACACTGAGGATGAAGATTTTAATGGATTTTAATCTGAACTGATTAAAACTGAACAGAAGCTAAGCACACGAACTGAACTAATATTGTAGTATCAATCTTGTATATAATTTTTTGAAGAAAGAAATCATTTAGGTTTTAGTTAAATGAATGCATGTTAAATCACTCGGCTTCAGGTATTTTTCAAACATATTTAGAGGTGAATGAACTGTTTGTTATTTCTAGTGTTGCAAAATAATTTTGAAAATCGTTTTTACTTAGTACATTAAAAGTATTGTTATTTATTTCAAAATTGCAGTTGTTTTTCTGTTTCACGGGTACTTTTTTGGTCACCGCTCACCCCTACCCCATCAGGAATTTCTACACTCGCCCCAGCTTTCTCTCAACCTAACAAAAATGGTGCTCAACGATCGATCGCTGCAACAACCAAATGCAATCAGCAGTTAGCATTCTGTTAATGCACCTATCAATGTTAAGCCCGAGGGGGGGTGGGGTCGGGCAAGGGGGGGAGATTTTGACATTTTCCATAAAAAAAAAGTCAAATTCCCCACCCCCGGGACAAAATAATTGGTCAAAATCCCAACCCAGGGCAAGTGAAGGTGGTCAAATGTCATTCAAACCTTGTTGCACACAAGAGGACATCTAGGAGCATCTAGTGAAATCATGCCAAGTAGGAAGCACATATTTAATTCATGAGCGGGCTCTGTGCGAGTATTTCCTTCAAAATCCAACAGACAAAACACTATGTGTTCTAAAGCTTCAAAAATAGATAACTGATGGGCTGATAAAAACGACAATGCTTGCATTAATAGCAACAAATCACTCACCTTTCGTTCAACTGTTAGCTGATGGGCTGATAAAAACGACAGAAACGACAATGTTTGCATTAATAGCAACAAATCACTCACCTTTCGTTCAGCCATATTTGCTCGAACACGTGAAGCTCATCCAAATGTCCAAATGCCTTCTGGGTATTTTCCAAGATGGCGGAAAGGCAAGATGGCGACCATGTCAAATTTCCCCACCGTAGGGATGACATACGATCAAAATCCCTACCCTGGGGGCATCACGTACGATCAAAATCCCTACCCTGGGGACAGCGCTCACGATCAAAATCCCGTGGTCAGCCCGACCCCCCCCCCCTCGGGCTTAACATTGATAGGTGCATAAGTCTTAAACATTAATACACTGAATATTTAACTTGTCAAATCAATATTAGGAAGGTAATGGCTAAGGAGAGTGTTTTTGACTGCTGAATAGGCAGCCAAGTAGCAGAAAATTTTATCTAATCTACATGGACTATCCACGATGATGAAAGCCTTATCACTTCAAATTTGTGAGTTCTCGAACTTTTTAGCAGGATTTTCCTTTGTTTATGGGTGCGGGTTATCCGCCAGTGCGGGTAATCTGTTGATTCTTTTTTCCCCATTTGGCTAAAATCGACCGGTGCGGGTAATCTGCCGTGCAGGTAAGCGGCCGGAAATTACGGTATCTGAGAAAAATTTTTTCACCTTTTCGTCAGAATCCTCTAGGTATCCAAATACTTGACGGCAAATTAATCCAGACACTGCAAGCGAAGATTTGAGCAGACTAAAACAATGACCTTCGAAAACTACAATAGTCTGGCACGCATCTGCATGGCCTCGCAAGTAAACAACTAAGTTGACAAATGGCGCCAGCCGGCAAGAGATCACTCCTTCTCTTTCCCGGAACTCAGCCTCCACAAAAACTCGAATTATCAAAAATTCTCTTTTTTTAATACTGCACGCGAACATGTAAAGAAAATTCTTTGTTTACACAGACAACAGCAGATGATCATGACTGTGTAGATCTTCACTCAACTCATGTAAGCTTAAGTGTATTCCCATACGGCGGTCGCTCAAAGTTTTTTTTGTAGCGAAATATTTTTCGCATGTTTCTGGTTGAGCAATTTTCGTTTCCTCTACAGCCAGCATTAATCTAAAGTGAGAGCATTTTCCACACATTTCCACAATAGCAATTACTCCTATTTTCTTTTCACGGACGGGAAGGACAGCGTATAAATCCCTTCTGGGAATACCTGTATTGAAGTCAAAGAGACCCGAAAATGGCGGACGTGTGCTTTGTGAGCGCGCACAGCATCATGGATACCCGCATTTTTTGGGCGACACAGCTCATGGGGCACGAAACTGTAATGCTTTACCTTGCTTGATGACAACCATGCTCAGTTATTTACTTTTGACTACAGTGTATTTACTTTTGACTACAGTGTATTCTGTACATTGGGTAACTCGTTTTCCCTTGTGCATTTGAGATTGATTGACCTTGCATGTTAAGGATTGATTGGGTTTCCTGAACTTTCCTTGTAAAGCCAGTTTCAAAGATCATTAACAGTCTGGAGCAGACATGCAATCAGTACCTTACAACTGTTCACCTAAAATTTATAAGTGTACAATTTTTCATACCCTGGCCATATCCTTTGAATACAGCCCCTTCCACTAAGTTTACATTATTTGTGTAGCAAAGATGATGGTCAGTTGAATGCATGATTGGTCAAGTGCTTCGTTGTCAAGTCCATTTATTTTGTCTTGTAGGTAAGAGAGACACAACATGCTGTGCGTGATTCAGAATCTGGATTGCATCGCATGGCCATTGGCCATCACTTAGGTATCTATGGGTTTTTATGTTTCTACATCAGGCAATAATTTTAGATTCAACATTGCAGGATCTTTCAAGTCACCAATCTACCACAGCCAGTAAATCCACCCCTGAAGAGTGGCCATTTTAGATAGGTTTGGCTGTTATAAGACAGTAATCCTAGTTTATTCTGCGGCCCCTTCTTCTGCAGATGATCGATCTCACATGATTGAACGATCAGTCAACAAGAGGACTGGTGAAGAAGAGAGAAAACAGGATTTTGTCAACATCGATGAAAGTGAGTTGTATTATTTTGGTTGCTTTATTAAAAATTTTATAAATGTATAGCATTTTCGTAACTATCCACAGAGTCACGGTCACAGTTACTCTGTGAAACACAATTTACATTTATGTTTTATTAATTATTAATTAATCAATTATTTAAATTAATTAATTTATTTATTTGTTTGTTAATATGGGTGACATGCAGTTTTAGGACTCTCAAAATATCTACACTTACATGTATTAGTTTTTATAATTTACCAGGTTGCCTGGGGCAGAACATAGTTCTAGTTAAATGCTTTTGTTACTTTATCGTGAATATCTTGCCACAGACATCACATTGTCATTCAGCTAACACAGCACCCTTCACAGTTTCATTGGATGTCTGGTTTTAGCACTTGCCGTAAACTTCCAGTTTTCCCTATATGTATTCAGTGTCACTCCATATTAATTTGTTTTTAAAGACATGTTACATTGCTTGCAGGATCTCTTTGTAGTCTGGATTCAGCCAGATTGTAATGCCCACTTTGTCATTTCCTATTTTCTTCCCTTTTTTTTTTTGGGGGGGGGGTGGCATGAAAACCTTTTTTTTTTTGGCCATGCATTACCAAGAACGATTATTTCTGTCCCACCCTATTAGATAATTTACAAGCTAGTTTCAGCTTAGTCTTAGTTTTCCCAGAGTGAATCTCTTTGGGTTTGAGCAATTTGGTTTTGTTTGTTTCTTTGTTTCTTTGTTTTGTTTTGTTTTTTTTGTATACTTCTCAGATATCAGTGGTGCTCTTGTGTTGAAGCGCATCATCTGAACTTTTCAATTTTACTGTCCAGGTGAAGCAAAACAGAGTACTTAGAGAAAACAAACAATAAATGTTTAAAAATTGGGTAAAATGTTTTGAATAGTTAAGGTTTTCCATCATTAAGGTCATCATCAAAGTGATATTTGATGATGATCTTAATGTTTGAAAACGTTTAGCGTTTTCAACTTTTAAAACATTTTACCTATTGTTTTAAACATTTTTTGGGCAAACAGGTTTAAACAATCAGTGACCTTAACCCTTTCCTGTCAAAATTGGACACGTTTTTTCTGGTATATCTCTGCCCGAATTTGGTCAATATTCAAAATGGACACGCGTATGGATGGATCTGTCGTTACTGTGTTAGCTACTTATCAAAACAATCTGGTGACGTCAAAAATGATGACGTCACAAGTGGCTCAATGGTTCCCGACTTCAACGTCGGGAAAATACAACTCCTGACAGGAAAGAGTTAAGAAGTAGCAAAGAAAAAATAAAATGCAAATTCAAACAATCATTTTACTGCAAAACAATCTTCTGCCATTCAAGCACAGACTTGCATTTTTTTGTTTGTTGTTTGCTTGTTGGACAGGTGACGCAGGCACTTTTGACCAGGAGTGGAAACGACGAACCAGACAACCAACAAATACTTTAAGAGACAGACGCCAAGCAAACCTCAGAGCCTTGGGGGGTACAGGTATATGAAGCTAAAATGTTTTTGTTGTCTCTTTGTCTAGAATATTCTAATGACAAAAAGTCAGTTGTGAATGATTAAGTCGCCCGAATGATTTAAATGAACTTACTTGAGGAAATTTGGCACACTCTTAAGTAGATGCCTTGTGGCTTGGAAACTTCCCCTCCCCCACCCACCAGAAAAATAGGTAATAATAATAATCTGTGACTAACTTCTCTTTTCATCAAATGCCCCCTGAAAATTGCACAGGTCTCCTCAGTGAGTGCCTTTCTAAATAATTACTGCACCCTTAATCCACAAATGTTCATTAAATTCAAAAGGCTTAATTAATGTAAATTATTATATGGCTAGACCTTATATAATGCGCGCTGTGATTGGCCAATACTCATGGCCGGATTTTCCTGTAATGCCCAGGTAAAGTGGGAATAAAGAAAATGTGAAAGTACATTTGATTCAACTAGTTAGATTGATTTGTAGCTAAATGAAAATAGACAGTTTCTTTGAAAGTTTTTACTTTTTCTTCTGGGATATAATTTTTTTTTTTTGAGGAAATAAAACTACTGAGTTTTGAATGCTTTCAGGTAAACTGTTTCATTCATCCCAATTTGCCACGGCTCACTTTTCAAGTAATAAAGTGTTAGGCACAGCCATATAATAAACTTCTTAGTAACTCTCACTAGCTCGGGACCGTACTGGGAGAATATTGCCCTCAATTTTTCTTGTACGGACCTGGCTTCACTCAATCCATACCAGAAAGACCTCAGGCAATAATTATTCTCCCAGTACGGCCCTCACACTCGGTTAATAAGAAGTAAGTAAATAAAAGTAAATAAAAAAGGCTTCTCTATAAACAAAATAGTACATGTCAAGGTGTTTGACAGGGATGCATGTTGATAGTGGAAAATAAAGTGCAGGTCACAAAAGCTTAATTCTTTTTAAGTGATATCTTTTCCCGAAGAAATTGAGTCCAGTTACTCTACAAATACGTGTGGAGAATTTGAATGTTGACACTCCCTGTATGTTACTGTTGTAGACCCTAGAGACAGACACACCCATCACGGTCGCCATGCAGGAAACTCTGACAGGGACAGGTTGAGAGGCATTCATGATGGGCCAGGAACACACGTGGAGATGGAAAACAGGCGCCGGGACCATAGTGATAGGGACCATACAGATAGGGACCATAGAGATAGGGACTGGGGAACAGGGGATTTTGATGGTGCAGGAAAGAACCACAGGGGCAAATCGAACCGCCAAAAACATGTACGAGTTAACAGCCGCCCCATGAACAGACACGAACCACGGGGTGGCTTGTAAAGGGAAACACTTGAATAAGCTCTTCAGTTATCAACAGTGTCTGAGTGGCTTAGGCGACACTCTACTGTAATAACTGCTGGAACGTCTTAGCGTGCTTGGAAGTAAAACAGCTTAAGTTTGGACTAAATACATTTTAAAAAAAATTCTAACAGAGATTTATATGATTTAAGTTATTAACAGAGTTAATGCCGGATAAATTGTAGCTGTCTGTGTCTTTGTAGTTTCAGTTTTCTTTACGTGAAAGGGAGTAAACCGTATGTAATGGCGTTGCATGTGTACCTTGCTATAGATATTTTGTACAATGTCAGTGTTTTGAACTGTGTTAGTTTTCCTCGCACTGTTTGTAACTTGTTCTGGAGATTTCGGTTCTATATCGAATCTGTTTTTTAAACGTGATTTAGTAAAAGTGTGGTTTGAAACAATGTTGTGTCATTCTGTTTTTGTTAGGCGGAGCGACGTGCCCAGGCGCCTCCGGCCGACTCATAAAATGCAACGCGCATTTCTGGTTCTGGGTTTGGCGTAAGTCAGTTCACTGAGTCTCCGCGCGGCCTAGAAACAATCAGGCTCGTTATAATGACGTCGATTTTACCAGATTGAAAGCTAATCTCTCAAATACCAGACATTTTGCTCGTGACAGGGTCATTTAACTCTTTTGAAAGTGGTTTTTAAAACATCGTTTTGTTAAAGAGAGCAATGTAGGTTCATTGTTTTTCCGGAAAGCTGAAACTACTAAGCCTGCGAGATCGTCAATGACTCATGGAGACTTTTGTTATTAGTGGTTACACAGTGCTTCCAACTCGACGCGTTGCCAAAGCGATCATAAACTCCATTCTTGAGTCCCCCGATGACCCAAAGCAGAGGGACGAAGATAGTGTCGACATTCGAACAATGGCATTGTTGTTATCATGACGTAATAGATTGCAATTAGCCTGCACTCGTGTCATTAGGATCCGAATGGAGCCCTTGCCTGAAGGCTGAAACATTTGTCGTGAATGCCTAAGGGCCGTACTTAACGATATCACGGTTTAAGAACGATTTATTTCTCCAGGTAAAGCAACATGGTTTTCTCCTGGAGAAAGAGTCGTACAGAGGTTACTGGTTGCAAACAAACTAAGTTCTCAAGTTGTATACATACATTCAATTCCTTACATACCGGAAGTACAAATTGTCCATAACGGGTCACCGGAAACCGCGAACTACCAAAGTTAAACCTTTCTTCCTGAAGAAAAGGGGAAGGGGGAGGGGGGTGAGAGACTGTGCGCCGCCTGTAAATTCTTCAGAATTTCTTGTTGTTCATAAATTGCTTTCCTGAGTGTGAAAGCTGCTAGACCTTAGAACTTTTGGGAAAAGTATTTTTTTCAATAACCTTCCAAGTTTTACATCTACCCGTAGTCTTGCGTAAAAACGCCCCCCCCCCCCCCCCTCTGCAGCCTCGCTTTCAGTCATCCTCAGCACGGAAGCAAATGTGACGTCATCCGTCTGGCTTATCGGGAAGTTTCGCTATCGCGTTCGGCCCCAAGCCTCCTACTCGTACTCGATAGCGCGTAGAGGCCTGGGGACGAGGCTGCTCCCACTGATTGCACAGGTCGTGTATTGACTGTTTAAGGGTGACAGCCTTAACTGGGCCGTGTTGTTGCTAAGGAAAGTGTCTGATAATCGTAGCTTCTGAACCCGAACTTCTACAGATAAGCTATTTGCACATGCATGTTTGTTGCATTTAAGTGTTTTTCAACGTTCTCGAGTGACAACCATATTTGGTAAGTCACGTGACTTTCAGCAGCTAAGATAGCCTAAACCTCGATCGGCGTACGCTTTTGGACATTAATCAACCCACCACTGACCGCTGCTTCTTTTCATTGCTTTTAATCAATTTTTAGTATCTTCCGTACCGACTTGCAATCCAGAAATACGCCTTTACTTTAGTTGATTTTATTGTTACAATTGATCATTTCATTCTTTTATATACCTTTCAATGCTTAATTTCATGCACAACTGTGCCGTGAATAGACTGCGAGAAGTCGTCCGACTTTCCTCATACCCCACACGTGAGTGGAAATGTGTAAATAATGCAAATCAAAGGTGAAAACGAGGAGGGATTGCATCCCCGCCACTCGCAGCTTGCGAGAAGAAAGAGACTGCTCGCAGACTATGCCAGTGTGTCTGTTGTCACTGGTAATACAACGCTAGCAAAGCATTCGCTGTGCCAATGACATTTCCCATCTTTTCTCGCACATCTTCAACAAATTTTCCGTTATAGGTGTTTTCGTTGTCGAACACCGCACGAATCTCTTTTCTTAAATCTTTCAGACACTTCTGTACATGCCCAATGCGTGGCACGCTTGCCTTGCTAAGCCGCTGTACAGCTTGATTAAGCTCGCTGTTATTGCTATTCAAACTAGGTGTGATTTCGTTACATCCTTCCTTCACAGATCTCAAAACAGGGACACCACTGTGGCCTCGCTCCGACTCGTCCATGATTTGGATCCAGTCTTCCATCGTCGCCACTAGGAACAAAAGATCCTCACACTGCTTTTTCATAGGGCTCTGCATCTTTTCCAGTCTCCCCACGGTCTTCTGAAGATGTTGCTTGTTGGTGGCAATCATTTTCATTGACAGAGCATAGCTCGTTTCCAGTCCGTTTCCCGTGGTGTTAAGCTGTCTTAGGTGCAGAGAGTTGCTTGATAATTCTACTGCTACAGGAGTACTCATCTTACACTAGAATCAAAACCAACGAAATAGAATAGTGTCTCGTTTGAAAACTACTAAACGAAATATATACATTGGCATCAAGATCAATAAAATCTCCATTTCAGTCAGAAGCCCATGATGTTTCAGTACCTTGTGTGTCAGAGGATAATTTCTCGCGCGCACAAACAAGCGGCAATTGCTTCGCGAAAGCACGCGAGAGAAACCAGGGTAATATTTGAGCTGAAAATAGTAGATTTTATTCTTATAGTAGATCTGATATAAATTTTGAACACGAAAAAGCATTCCACACATCTACACGTTGCTGAAAATGGTTTTTCTTCCAATATAGAATTGATTACAACAAGGTTTCTATATTTGAAAAAAGTGCATATTTTAAAAATTCCTAAAGCAATCGCGTTTAGGAGAAATGTAAAATAAAAACAATTACCTTCTTCTTGTTTTTCTAGCTTCTTTCTTGTCTTGGTTCTACGGGCTTCGAGATCTTAGCATTCGGTAGAGGTTCTAGTTATTTTTGGGAAAAGAGAGAGAGAAATTTCGGCAGTAGGCAGTTGAACAATGTAAAGCCGATAAGTAATAAACTTTGAGCTCTTCAATCGAAAGGCGTCCACTCCCAGAATTGTTTTGAATTGGCTTCTGTCAAAGTAGCCAATAAAAAGCAAGATAGTATGAAGGCAATACACGAGCAGCTGAAATAAAACTCATTGAAAATGAAAGACCTCTATATGCAAATAGACTGAAACGATTTTGAGAGTAGAGTAGTTGGCAAATTGTCTCCTTGAATCTGGGTTGGATAAAGAAAAGCCAATATTTAGAAAAAAAAACATTAATTCATCTTTTCAACTTTCCTTTCACTTTAATCAGCAAGGTCTTATTGACCAGTGCATTAGCATACGAAAAAATCAAAGAAAGTAAAAATATTTTTCTCTATTCTTATTCTTCTTCGTTTGAAAGGAAATAAATATTTTATAACAATGCTAATAATCCTCCCCCCCCCCCCGAGGAAGTTATTCTAAACAGTGAAATAATCCAATTTTATGCAATAAAGAAACTGTGAGATCAGTATCAAGAAAACTCCTTTAGTGAAGTAACGCATAAAGCCAAGAAAAAGGAAACTGGAAAATAGAAGCACAATCTCAAAGAAGGGTTTATTTCAATGATCTCATACAGAGACGCGCGCGTAATAACAATTGAAAAATAAGACATTTATTGCCTCCACCTGCTTGCTCGAGCTAACCAATCAAAATTACAAGCGCATTGACATGATAATGACTTGACTCACACTAAATCTTTTGCCGTTTGCTGTTTAGCATACTGTCTCCCCTGCAGGGCCCAAGGATGTCTGGCAGCGCCCATCTACACCTAACATAACAAGAAACAGAACGAAATTGCTTTGTTGTGTTGTCGGGTGTGGGGACAAAAAGAAGTATTCTTCGTTGAAAGGTAGGATTCGTGAGAAATCTACTGCTCGAAACGATCCCATTCACTTTTTTTTAATGACAGATTCTGTTCAAACATCGATTATTTTTTGAAATAGTCAACCTATTGCTCAAGAGTGGAGATTCTTATGAAGTCCATACCTTTGTCACTATAATATATCACTTTGCTTCCCGCATGGTGCCCTAAAAATATGAACAACTCTTTTCAAAAATCTGGTTAACCTGGGGAACTAGTTATTCTTCGGTTTACGACCAAAAGTTTGGGAAGGGAACTTAGCCAAGAAATTTTAAGTGTCTCTAGAAAATCTGAATCATTGCCGATCTACTGTCAGAATATTATATTTAACTTACTTTATTAGTCACAATATGCAAATTTTTACGGCTGTTTACATCTGCCAAGTTGCACAATTGTTTTGGACCATTTATTTATAAAAATTTTTCCTGCTTGTTGCTTGTTCTTAAAGCGTCAAAATGGGTTTCTAATTCCAACGTGCAATTTTAAAGCATCAATAAATTTTGTTTCTTTCAGTAGCGGGTTTTAAACAAATGTTACCTCACTTTTTTGTTTTGTGCAAGAAACATGGTACTTGGCTACAAGCTAACCCGGAGTGACACAGCGGTAGAGTTTTTACATGAAAAGATGTTAAAGATACTGGTAAACTTTCAACAACAAGTTCATTACGAAGCAAAAGAAAGAATTAGAGGAAGACTCAATCTATCCTCGGCCATTTATACAAAAATGCGCCCTAGAACGAAAATCTCTTAATCAATACCATGTTACAAGCTAAAGCACACTCGTTTTAACGTTTTTCACAGTACAGATGAATGAGTCAATATCTTCTTACGTAGAATGGGTTGATATCAAACTATATTCACACATTACAACGTTTATTACAAGTACTGTCCTGTGCTGTTTCATTACAAAGGCGGTCTACCTGTTTTGCTATTACAATAAGACCACCTTTTGTTTTTTCAGTCAAAAATGGAGACCCCAGTTTCTGCGAATGGAATAAACACTATCAGTGGAAAGAGCGTTTCGCTAAAAAGAGTGCTAAACCACAAGCAAGAACTACAAAAAGAGATGGCTGGCCTTGAAAAGCTTCAGAGGACTTTGCAACAACAGCGTCAAGACCTCGAGTTCCTAAACGACAGCATCAAAAACTGGGCAGAGGTCTTCGACAAAATCGAGCGAAACAGCCAGGGAGTTCCTTTCGTTAGAAATGTCAAGGAGATTTGCACTCAGATAGAGAATAGTCTAAACGATATTCATGGTGATTTTTACTTCAGAATGCAAAATTTGGTCACTGCAGATGTACCTTGCTTTCAACAGGTTTACGAGGCTTTGGAGCTGCTGAAAAAACAAGTTTCCAAAATTCTTAACGATGATGCTGCTTATAAAGCGTCCTTTATCGAAGAAATTCGGCAGCTTCTTGGCCGGCTCACCGGTATTACTGATACTATGTTGGAAATTTATTTTGAACAATGATTGCAAATACTGGGAACTGTTAAAAGTGTTTCTGAGAGAAATTTAAACAAATCATTTACACTGTTTCGTTTCACAAGGCTGTATTTTTGTATGTTTCTTTTTGTGTGTCATTTGATTAAAAGTAGTTTTTACGACCAATTTGTTTGAAGTTTCACTGAATAAAATAACAATTTACTTAAAGAGTCCTTATAATTCAAGGAAAACATTAGAAATATTTCTATAAAAACAAAAATTTGATCAGTTTTTGCTTCGACGAAGGGTTTCCAAAGAATGAAAATGTTATGTTCTGTATATTAAAAGAAGAAATAATGTAAAATTAAATGATGTTGTTTGATGAGAAATGTCCTCTATATTAGTTTACATTCAGATAAATAACGTATTTCTTCAGTGAAAGAAATCCCATTGAACTGATTATATTTGTAACAACTGAGAGTTAGTCTACCACAAGAAGGTTATTTATTCGCGAGTTATACAAACAAAAGTTCTTATTGGTTTCCCTGCAAAGCCCAAGCACAAAAATAAACGATTATTCCTTGCTTTTATCTTTACTTCATTTCACCGGCTGACTGATAACCAGTTGAATCGGCTTGTTATGCGATAGTTATTGTTTTCTGTTTGAACCATGTTTCAATTTTTGTTCGTCATTTTTTGTTTGTTTGTTTGTTTGTTTGTTTATTACTTTACTCAAAATATTTGAGGCGAAAAAATAGCATTTCGTAATGACTGATTCGTTGACTTTTTCGTAACTGTCTAGATTATGACATCTTTTTTCTTCGCATTGTGCCCTTTTGACTCGTAGGATATTATTTGATAGCTTTATAGCTCGCCCTCTACGAATTTTCGGTAAAATCAAAATTGAATAATTGAAGGTAGCTTGCTGATCGAAAGCGTGAGAACAAAATTCAATTAAAAGGAAGACACTTCATGACAACTACACGATTTACTACCATTGATAACCATTTCGTACGAAAAATAGATAAGTGGTATTTGTCTCAAAGAAACTAGGGTCAAAACAATGTTTGAAAGAAATTTGAATAAAGAATGTATGAAGACACGTCAGGTTACACCTGCCTTCATGTTAGCCAATCGGATTTGAGATTGTATAATTTTTAAACCAATCAGGTGGAGGCAGTATGTGACACTTAATCATGCGTAAAATTGGGTGGGTCACCAAGGTTCTTGTCTGGAAATATATCGATATTTTACATTATTTTCTAAAATCTTTGGTGGCTCCATAATCTAAATTACTTCGCCAGGATTACGAGAAGTGCTCGTTTTCGCATTACAGGTAAGCTGTGAACCAACGTATCTCCTTTTTGTTCAAAATACCGCATCCTTGTTCATATTACCATAAAAAATTGTTTTTTATTTTGCTCCTTCTTATAGCTTAAATTTCGAGCACGTTTTCAACGCCTTGTTGAAATCATAAGACAATAATTGTTAAAACAGTTGTACAGTAACTATGGTAAGAATGAAGTTTTGTTTTCTACATATTTGGTTTTAAGTTTGTTTTATTTTTATTTAGTTCATTCAATGAAGGCTTAAAAATCTTCTTCTTGGTGTATGCAAATTCTATTATCACCTGTTCACTAATCTAAGATAGTTGAAAGAGCATGCGCAGACGCCAATTGTCGCAAACAACAGCTTCTACACATTGAGGTAAATTAAAAATATCGTGACACACTTCGGGCGATGTTTTTTTTTTTCACAACAATTTATTTCATTGACTGACATATTGGTTATATTCTATAGTGCTTTTAGTCACCAAACTTCCAATGATTTATAAAGAGAGCCCGAGGAAAATAGCTTCTAGTAAGGTTGCAGTCTTTTTAGTTGATCAATTTTCAAATTTAGTTTTTTGGGATTGTTCGGAAAACAGTTCTGTCACGACTGTTTACACCCTGAGTGAACGCGTGCGTAAAGGAAAAATGTTCAGTTTGCTAAAAAGAGAAAACAAATGACGGCTCCGTACTTGGCTCGTTCATCTTAAATCTAAGGTTTCGAAACATTGCTTTGTTCCTCAGATAATGGAACGGAAATTTCAATTTTCGATTACAGTTCTAAATTCGATTGGCTCAACGGAATGCGACCTTTAGATACAACTTCAAAAATAAAAGGTAATCAGTGTCTTTTCGCGTCTTAGTCAAGTTGTATTTAGTTTAGTTTCGACATAGATAAGGCCAGAAACTGACATAAACAGCCTCTTATGAGAGCAGTTCTCGTTTTGTGTATAAATAGCGCTCATATAAGTGGGTCTGCTCGCGTCTTGTTCGAGCTGCGTCTTATGTAACGGTGCGACTTACTTTCTCTCTTATAAATTGGCGCTATTACAAGTTGACTGCTGCTCATGCGACACCAAGGTTCCTCCAGCCCTCCCTATTGTTAGCAACTGAAGCTTAGATGATACGATGTGAGCCCATCTACACTTACATATATATTATATATAATTAATCTCTTACATCACCACCAGTCGTGAATGGTTGTTGTTCCATCTTTTTTTCAGAGACATGGCCTCCATAGCTAACAACGAGGATAGAGAGCTAGCGACGCGCACCGAAAAATTATCGATTATTTCCATTAACAAAAGCATCAAGCAATTTAAATCTCAAATCAGGGAACTGGACAAACAATACGATACGATGCAACAGCAACTGGAAGACCTACAGTTTATATTGGATGCAGTGCTGAAATGGGATGAGGACTTCAAGAAGGTGGTACGATTCAGTCAGGGCGTGCCCCACATGAGGAATACAAAAGAGATCTGCACCAACATCAAAACAGCCATGATTCCCAGCAGTGAGTTTGACCGTACTGTACAGATATTGGTCAAGGAAGGCGTCCCTTGTTTTCAGCGAGTCACCGGGCTCCTAAGCAAGCTTAAATCACGACTTGATGAGAGAGTACCAAACGCAAAATTCTCAGAGGAGATTCGCCAGTTGCTGGGAGAGTTAATAGGAACTTTGTGTACAATCATCAATTTCTTCTATGACCAGGAATCATAAACTGTTTTAAAAATTTTAACCTACAAAGACAATATGATAAACTTAAGTTTTGGGGAGAAAAGGTTGGTAGGGGATTAAACTGAAACAAAAAGACAAAATGTTTGCTAAGGGCTTTGTGCCTGACATGTTCAGCGCCTATATATGCAACCAGGTTAGTTTTTCGTTGAAGTATGGCTGCGATATTAACATGGACAGAGAGAAAAACTGAATGTTCAATCTGTCAAAAAATGTTCAAATACCTGGACCTTGGATCGGCTAAAATTAATGACAATTTTGCCGTCATAATGAACTGGCAGAGAGTCGTTATAGCCAAATGGCGCAAAGCAACCGGTCGCATCTCTAGCACAAAGATCTGTAGAGAAATAGGAAGAAAGAATAATAAAAATATGAGTCTCACCCAAGGATAAACTGGTCTTCATTTTATCAGTTACCTGCCGTAGCATGTTAGAAGAACTGATTGCTGTTAAAACTGAACTTAAATTAAACTTGTACAAAAGATGTTGGATAACTGATGGAGAACGCTCTGTGATGCACTGTGATGTTTAGATTGTTCCAGGCGTTTTACTGAACCTTTTGGTGTGCTCTGTTTGTAGCTTTTGAATGTAATATATTGCTTTCTACAACGAAATTCTGAGTTCCGTGTGTTGTGTCTCAAAACAAACTTTCCACCTCGAGAAACTTTTAGATAATTACTTCCGGTTTGAAAATTTGGGGTAGCTATTGATTTATTATTATAGAATGGCGAGAGAATAGTGTCTGGTGGGAACCTATTCTTTGATATGGTGATAGAACGGTTTTCAATTGAGTGTCGAAAGTAATTCGTGTTTTGCTTTGGTTTTGCTTTACTTCGCTCTGTGATTGGTTAAAAAATCTCGCGCCACTTTCTCGACCAATCAGGAGTAAAACTCAAACCAATCAGTCGCGACTTGCTCGCGCTCGCACGTTTTTTCCCGCGCTTGACGCCAGTAACATGTACTTGCTTCGAGTTCTGATTGGTTCATTGGATAATTTGTGTCTGTTGTGATTGGCTGGGGTAATTACTTTGGTTTTGGTTTTACGACACTCATTTGAAAAGCGCTCTAAAGTCACATTGTGCTGTTCTTGGTTTTCATCAGTATGATAAAAAAAAGTAAACTGAACAAGTTTACTTGCATGAAAAAGATTGAGAAACAAAGGAGTTAAACTGATAAGTAAAAAGAAACATCTAGAACAATTTCTGGCTCTAATGTACTCTTCAAAGTAGAGATATGGAGGAAAGAATCTGCAAAAGACTAGTATGCGTCCACCATATTGGTGCCCCTCGTTAGGGCTCCAACATGGCAGCCCAGAACGGCGGCCATGAAAGTCAGTACAATATATAAAGCAGAAAATGAAATTAATACTCCTAGTTTCCCTTCAGAATTATTTATATGGCACTTTTGCATTATTATCGTATTTGAAAATTGAAAAGTTACGCAAAAAATGTTAGTTTTATGACATTCGAAGAATTCCTGTCAGGTATCGGGCGGCTACAGATTTGATCAAATTTCAGAGGCTTTATTTCTAAAGCGAAGCAATACATCCTTGAAAATTCTTCTCACTGGTATGTACAATATATTAAAGAGCTTTGTGGCAGTAATATATGTAAAGGTTAGAAGGGTTTTCACTGAAAGACAGAAAATAGAACATATACGCTAGGATATCAATTGACGGCTAAATGCTTCGCTACTAATCTATTTGTTAATAATATATGGTCTTAATTATTACTGTTATTATGATGGAAATGAACAAGCCAGGACACAGTACTGGCGACATTCTCTTTTTGAACTCATCATCCATATTAAATGCAACACCCTATTCGAGACTCTCGCTTACTAGTTAGAACTCCCGCTTGGCTGATCACGCTAACCGTCTCTACCGCGATCTTCACTGAAACAAGGTGTTAAACACAGCCAACACAATCTTTATACAACATTGTGTATTTATAATTCATATTTTATCAATGTTATCCTTTAGAATTATTTGCATCAGTTTCCTATGAGATAACTCTAGCCAGGAATTAAGATAACACCTGGATACATTTCGGACTAAAATGCTGCATATTAACGGCATTAAGGATCTGTGGGATCGGTAAACATTAATAATCATGATAACCGTCTTTTAAATATGATTTTGAGGACAAAACGTCTATTTCTGAAATGTTTGTCTCCAACACAAAAGCCATAATTTTCACTGTTTGTGTCTACTTGACCGAAAGAACAATATTTCACTGATAACATCGTAACAACCCGGGAACATTTTCAGTGACTGAAGTGCGCACCAAAAGTGCAGAACTGAGCGTTGCCGTGACCAGCAGGTCAACAGATAGACTTGCACCAAGTCGCCCTCTATTGGCGAGCCAAGCGAGCCAAGCGTCGCGAAGCGACGCGCAGGGAGTCGCGACAGATCACCACGATTGACACGCTGAATGCCTCTGTTTATCATTTGAATGCTAATCGTGTTGCAACGCGATCAGTGAACGGGAACGAAGACTCCAGAGAATGGACATGAATTATCACTTGCTGTTTAAAATCCTCCTCGCTGGTGACGCGGAAGTAGGAAAGTCTGCTCCAATACATCCAGCTGGCGAAGTTTCCCACTGTTCGTCGATCATCGGAGTAGATTTTCTTAAGAAGAAACTTGAAATAGGTAAAGGAAAGTTAAATGCTACCAGTTTCTCGTTCCTAATGTTGTCACACAATCAATACAGTGATGTATTGTCATTCTATCCCTAGTGCCTCGCTCTATACCTCCATGTTCAGCAAATAGTTCAAACTTTGAATATGTGGTAATGATGTGTTTACGACTCTAGTTGTATTTGCATGAAGTTTTTGAAGGGTCCTTAATGTCGCAAGAAATAGCGAGCACATTTGCATACAAGTCACGAAATATACAATGGACCTTCATTTTATATTAGTACTGTACATTTAATACACTTATTGTCTATCCTTGGTTTTAGATGGAAAGAAAATCAAGTTACAAATATGGAACATAACAGGCCAAGAAAGGTAAGTAAGACGTTTATTATTAAGGGTATTTATCACTTAATATATGCAGTTCATTTGCGGTCACTATAGAGTTCCTGTTTGCATTGCCTGTCCAATCAGAAAACAGCACGAACAGAAAACAGTCACGTCAGTATGGTGTCAGTTACCAAGCAACGAAGTCCAATCTGGGACAATCAGGCAAAGTAGATGGCTCAGGGGGTCTGACAAGGTTATCTTCAGTCAGATGTCTGATGACTTCGCTCACGCCAGGAGCTACAAACAAAACAAAAGAAAGCCACGCAAAGCAAAAACAGAAACAGTCTCGTGGGAATAACCGACCCCCTCGTTTTCCAAATCATGTTTACATTTCTAATGTAACAGAAAATTGTCGAATAACTGGAAAGATCACCTAACAAAAATTTTCAATTATTGTTTAAAAAGCTTTAAAAAGCGCTGTATCTTGCAAGCGTTAATTTATTATTATTCTGGGTGGTCTGCTGAAAATGTTAGCCTCCAACGCAGACATTAACTGTTTGTTGTTGTTTTGTTGTTGTTGTTTTCAAGTTTGACTTTTTGCCTCAAAACTTCATTAAACAAACAACTGAATTGCTGATACTGTAAAAGCTCTATTAAGCTCCCTCCCTCTCTATCCCTTTGAAAGTCAATTTTTTAATAGGCTCCCTCTCCCCCTTTGGGCCATCCGATTTCGTAATTAGTCCTCCTACTCCTACCGGCTACTCCTCCCACTTCATCTCCAGTTGGTGTATTTTTATTAAGGTTAAGAAACAGAGTGTCGGCCGGTTATTGATAAGAAGCAAGTTTAACAGTGTTTGGGTGTTGCGCAATAGTATTTTAAAATTTAATGTTCAATTATTCGATCTGAATAAGCTCCCCCCTCCTACCTCCCCCCTCTCTAATAATCCCCCCGTTCATGAAGCCTGACAAATAAGCCAACATCAGAGACGAAAAACCACCTTAAACTTCTATAAGATGGGACAACAATCAAGATCCTGCTGTTTGTAAAGTTAATAAAATAAACTATAACGAAAAAACAGCAAAGAAAAAACGACGAGCGAGTTGGTTTTCCCGATATGAAGAGCATCGTAGAGCCAAACAAAACAAGACCACCGATGCAGTACCGCAGCACTTTAATCAAAAAGGACACAAACTCAGGGACATCGAACTTATTGCACTCGAACTCATTAATTCTAAAAGAGAATCCAGACGTAGAGCTCGCGAATCATTTTATATAGATACGGCCAAAACTATGCAACCACATGGTGTAAACAGAGAAGATGACTATTAATCCTCTTTTTTTTTTAGTTTCGTTATTATTATTTTTATTTATTTATTTATTTATTTTTTACACTTCTCTTTGTTTATTCATGGTAATTTTATGTCCTCCTCATTGGCTTGTTTAAATTTTAAATTTCAAACAATCGTATCATATATCTACTGTAACCGTTTTACTACATATTGTAACGACTATCCGTATTTTTATCAAATCCCCCGAAGAAGGATGGCTTGACTGTCCGAAATATCGGGAAAACCAACTCGCTCGTCGTTTTTTCTTTGCTGTTTTTTCATTTTAGTTTATTTTAGAGGATAAACTTGCCTCAAGACGGAAAACATGATCCGTTGAAGGGGGAACTTTCCGTCAAACGTTTAAAGGGACATAAAACTCGGAAAATCTTTCTAAACTCAAATAGACGAGTAATCAGGACGGGATTTGACATCCCGCGTTTTTCCTTAGTTGTTTTGGTTATTCTTACTATCTGGCGGATTTGCTTCAGAGTCTGGGACCGAGCTACTGGTCTTCTAATCTGAATTCTGCTCACAACTTGATGACAGAAAAGGCGGCCCGTAAACTTTCTAGGCATAAGCCAGTGGAATAGGCCACGTCTTAGCAGGGATAGACAGTCATTTTGTTCCCTCAATATCCAATTTATTTCTTGTTCTTTTTCTGGTGGATGCCCATTAAAGTCCGTAATAAAGTGAATACAAGGAAACGTCACCCCCAAGCTTGCCTTCTCAGTTTTCGTTAATGTCACCCCGATCTGACTTGTGAAATTTAATTTTTCAGCTCCCAGGCCCTAACGGCTAGTTACTACCACGACACTCAAGGCTTTATCCTTGTGTATGATGTCACCAATGAATCGTCATTCAAGCACATTCCTGATTGGCTGAGTATTATCGAGAAGTACGCCAGTGAAAAAGACTTTCAAAAACTATTGTTTGCGGACAAATGCGATTGCGCGGAGACAAGGCGAGTACCAAAGGAGAAAGGACAAGCTTTTGCTCACAAACATGGGATGAGATATGTTGAGTCCACAAGCCTTGAGGAGGCCATCAAGTTGTTAACGGAAGACATCTTAAACAAAGATTTCGAAGAGCCAATTGTGGAGGGATCAGAACTTCTGAGCGATTTTGATGAATAAGAAACATCGCGAAGGAGGAGAAATTTATAGCTAGAGATGAGTCTAGTAATATTGATAAATTTATTGTGGAACAATGTGTAGGCAAATACTTCTTTCAAGTTTGAAGGAGGTATATAGAACGTCAGGATAGTAGTTTTGCGGTTCTCTGTCTCTTTCGCCGCTGTTCAAACTACACAAAATTATTAATAATCTTCTCGCCTCTGCAGCTTCCTGGTATTGCAAACCTTTACGTAGTGGATAAACTGAATTAGTTTGAATTTGTGAGCGGTTGTGAGGTTTTCAAGTGCTAGTCAGTAGAGCGCGCGCGAAGATTCGGAACTGGCACGAGGCGAGACGAGCCCCGAGGAACGAAGGTACGAGTAGTGGAGGTGGCTCGTGCTTCCTTGGTAATGACTTGATAATCGTCCTGTTGGTGGTCTAGAAGCAATTCATGTCTATGCAGGGTATTCGCATTTTTAAACCAAAAAAAAAAAGGAAAATCACTAGGACATTGCCACTTGCCAATTTACGTCATAGCGAATTGCCGACTTGCGTCGCCATACCACGGCGTACCGACATAGCCCGACACTGTGAGAACGTTCTATGGAATTTACTTTGCGGAGGGTTACCCCTTATGCCCTTCATAGACTACTAACTAGCGCTGGCGTATCCCACTAAGAGTAAAGACTAGGTACTGGGCTGAAATACCCAGGAAACATTTTATTTGTCCATTCTTAATTAAGATAATTTCATCGGGGAAGCGGCAAAACTTGCGAAAAGTAAGACTACTTTATATCACAAAATGCAGCTCCAAAGGGCAGAGATTTTTGAACAGCCGAGAGCGCGCAGTGACTCGTTTTACGCGATTTTCCAAGACAAAATTCATTGAGAGACCTTGACTACGTTATAGTTGTCCCACGTTGTACCTCATTTTCATCCTGGCCAACCGTAGTTTAGACATTTAGAAATCTGAAGTTTCAGTGCGCGTGAATGTCGTAGGTTTCTTTATCATTGATGTAAGTTTCGGACTTCTGGCTTTTTCAAAGTGTTACTAAAAATAGAGATCGATACGACAGCTCATCAAATACGCCTATACGGTATTTAGGCTACCAGTATAGTATAACGACATTTTGACTTAAAAAGGTCGTGGAAGGTGAAATTTTCTTCATTGTAGGTTCTGACTCAGTTGTTGACGTTTTCTTTCAGTTTAAGTCACTGTTAAACACGCATCCACTCGAAGAAAAACCTTCGGATGTTATTCATATTTGTTCGTCATATTTGAGGTTTAAAAAAAGACTTGAGAAGCCGCCGCGGCGTGGCAATCATGATCCGCGAATGATAATCTGATGACAACTCCTCCCTGATCGTCACGCGACTAGAATTTATAACCAAAGATTCGAGAACGTACAATATTCATTTGTCGCGACATGGCGAAACAGTTCGATTTCTTGTTTAAACTACTTCTTATTGGCGACAGCGGCGTTGGTAAAACTTGTATAATATACCGATTTGCGGAAAATAAGTTTGACCCTACGTTCATCACGACTATTGGCATAGATTTTAAACTCCGGACCGTGGAAATTGGTAAGCATTGTTTTGCTTTGGTAGAGGACAAATGTATTTCAGGTAAAAAGGTCAAGCTTTTGAAAGCAATCATTTACGAGAATTATAGCAGCGCAAGTAATTTATTGCTTGCTTTCCTCTCTTTGTAACATTAATATATGAATTTTCTCAGTTATTTTACAGTCTAGTATTAAATTAGGAAGAGGGAATCAGTATGGATTAGGTAGAGACACGTTGGCTTGTACATATGCACTCATGCATAACACGAGACTATCTACTAGATTAGACGTCGAATTAGTAGTCTTCGGGGGCTTATTTACATAAAGAATGTTTAAAAATAATGTTTAAGGAAATAAATGTTTAAGAGCAATGATTTGTTCTAATTAAAAGCCTGAAAGGCTCTTGAAACCATGGTTTGAGAACGTGGCCTTGAACATTGCGTAGAAAGCAGTTTCTTCTCTGTGTATTTGTTTGTTTGTTTGTTTGTTTATTTGTCTGTTTGCCTGACGCTTCAACAGTGATTGAGTATTATTTGTCAAAAAATTCAACACGAGTTTAAACTTGGCAGCGGACCGCGTGAAGCCAGAAAATCACGCCTTTTGTTGTGCACTATTTCATTTTCTTTCTATGTAATCACCGCTATACAACTGGAATGAACTTTTCGCCCCATCCATCTAGCCTGCGCCGCAGACGTTAATATAACGCTGGTATATAACGCTAATTACAAGGTTAAATTTCGTCTGCGACGAAGGCTTCAACCATCTGGTGTAAAAATCAGTTAACTGCTCTAGATTTCCTTAAGCAATCGACCAGTCATTGTTTATTTAGAATGGTGATCCGCTGTTTTTGTTGTTGTTGTTTTCTAATCAAATACCCAAGCATAATTTTCAAGTAAAGTGGTCGTCCACTTTTTTTTCTTCTCAGATGGAAAGAAAGTCAAGTTACAAATCTGGGACACTGCTGGACAAGAAAGGTATTATTAGAATTTATCACCACACGGCTCAGTGTGTTTCGATTCTTTGCTGTTTATCCCTTTAAAATTTTATTCAGAACATTCTGTCAGGGAAATCTCACACAAGCAAAAACACTGAATATATCGCGATTTCTTGGTAGGTTCGAGACCATCACGTCCACTTGTTACCGAGGGGCCCAGGGAATCATGATAGTGTATGACGTCACCGATGAAAAGTCTTTCAAGAACGTTCCAAAGTGGATAAGAAAAATTAAAGAACTCTCCAACCCAAATGTTCAAAAGGTATTGGTAGCGAACAAATGCGATCTTAAACAGGAAAGGCTAATTACTAAAGAAAAGGGTGAATTGCTGGCGAAACATCTTGGCATTCGTCATAAGGAAATCAGTGCTTTGTCAAATTTGAACGTGGAAGATGCCTTCTCTACATTGCTACGAAAAGTGTTCAAACAAGCTTCAAACGAGGACAGTTGGGCTGAGCAGACAGTAGATGTGTCAGCGGTACATGAGCCACCGCCCTGCAACCCTTCGTGCTGTGCCCAGTAGAAGATGAAATGGATTTTATTTATTGAGAAGAACTGCCGCGCTGATAGGCAAAGGAATCGATTTCAAGCCAGTCACTTGTGACTTTAAAGAAGACTTCAACACCAGAAGCTCACTTAAGGCCCGTGACAAACGTCAAACTTCTCATGCTACCCAACTTATGTTATTGTCAGTTTGCTGGTGTCCAATCTTTGCATTTAGTTCGGTTCGTTAGAAGTTAAAATCTGATTTTGACGCAGAAGCCAGTATCGTTTATTCTTATCTAGGCCTTACTCATTTTAGACTTCGGAAGAAAAAAAGTCCATATTTTTGTGTGAGCGGTGAGCGCGGTCTTGGAACAAAAAACCTGGAGATAGTGTGAATACGGATATTGTAGAGTGTGAACAGATTCTGTTGTGTGGACAAACGAGAACAAAACAATTGGCGAGTGATTTGGAGCGGACTGGGGCTACGGAGATATACGCTTGCGCGCGACAATCCTCGCTTCGAGCCTCGCGAGTGTAAGGATTTTTGGCAATTTGAGCCGTCCCTCCGCGAGTTCTAAGAGAAAAAAGTTTCTCTTTTGCAGACTACACTCATTTCTACACATTCCGACAGGTACAAAATAAAGTATTTATTTCACATCAAGTAATATACAGCGTTTTTTGTTGTGTTCACCCCAAACTTTCATTGATTGCTTTTGGGCCTGTGTGAACAAGAGAGCACTGCTGCTCCATGTGATTCACACCAACCCCAGCCCGTCAGTTTGTTCGCACAGGCGCCGCACAAGCAACATCCGCAGCGTAAGAAAAATATGTTTCTTTAGAAAACATTAAAAAACCACCATTGACGCGTATGTACGGAAATGCAGAAACATTTTGGAAAACAATGAAATTCATTTATGTTCCCACGGCAATGTTTTCTCGTACGCACAGGCCTTTCTTGATTTTATAGAGCTTGAGCTTAGTGGACTGAGGTCCGTGGGTTGCGCTCTCTCCGGATCAGTTCCGATTCGTAATCGCCTAAGAAAAACGTGAGAGCTGTCAGTTAAGTGGGAGGTGAGTGTTTATATATATTTGTAACCCTCCTACCCTCTCTGCAGACTGCTGGAATTCAGTTTTACTTAGAGGTTTAAAAGAAAGTTCAATGTTTAAAACAAGTAATCATATCTCACAGACGCCATTAAACTCACTTACAAACATACAATACAATTCCAATTATAATATTATTCTGACGCAATGAACCTTGCGAACTCTCAGCAAAAACATATAAATTGTTCAAAACGCGGGAAAAAACAAAAACAAACCAGGAAGTCTACTTCACTGCGACGCATAAGAAGAAATCCTTTGTCTAATCGTCCCTTTTCGTTCCCAGACTCTAATCTGCTCCAACACGACTAACAAAAAGTGCAGTTTTTGTCCCATTCTCTCTTTTCGGGCTGCAATTCCGAATTTCCATTTTCTCCGCAACTTAAAACTCTGTTTAAAATGTCTTTGGCTAACGTAGTGAATGCTTCGTCAATGTGTGAGTTGGACAGGGCACTCATTTCCACGTAAGAAATTCCAAGGGTATCAGCTAATGACTCGCCCCTGACTCGGGTTACTTTTCGTTTATCTTGGAGGTCACACTTGTTTGCGACCAAAATTTTATCCACGTTTTTGTCTGCATGCTCTGCAATCTTAGCCATCCACTTTGTGACACTTGTATAGGACTTCTCGTCTGTTACGTCGTAAACCACCATGATGCCCATGGCTCGGCGGTAACATGTGGCCGTGATAGTGTAGAATCTAGCAAAGAAATAACAAAGTAAAAATAAATAATACAGAATATAGTGATTTTTTTAAAATGTGAAAAACCTCATTTATCCGCCTACCTCTTTAAAATTACCACATTCATTTTGACTACTTTTGTGATTCTATTAAAGTCACTATGCTTTCTGCTTATAGCTTTCACAAGGGACAGAAGGACAGCATGTCTGTCGGATGAAGATGAGATACTGGCTCCTCTATCAACTTAACCCTTTAAGCTCTGATATTAAAATCCATATTCTCCTTACTGTTATCCATACATTTCTTAGCAAACTAGTAAGGAGAATTTCTCTAAATGTCAAGACATCTTATCCTCGGTGATCACTTCCTTTATTCTCATCACTTGAATGTTTTAACAAGTAGTGATGATCTAAAGACAAATTTCATTTTCGTCACACGTTTTATTTTTCGTCTGGGTTTTAACAAATACCTCCGTAATCGTTGCGCAACGTTCAAGGTTCGAGAAATTCAATAGTATTACTCCTTTGCTTGCAATGTTACCGTACAATGCCGGTCTTTACTGGTCTTTAACTAAGCTCAAACGTCACAAAAAGTGTCGATAATTCTTTTCAATATTCGGAACAAAAACAAATTAAAAAAGAAAACACAACTGGAACATGAGTTCGAAGCGGGAAGTCTGCCATCGTTATTACGCGATTAGTTGAAGTTTTGCAGTGTTTTGTGAAAGTGTTTTTAAAAGTTGAGGAAGGCTGATCTCCGTGGGGGCTTATACGTGGAATTCTCTTTTCGTTTACATGTAGAAGGGGCTTATAAACGAAAAGGCCTAACTATAACCGGCATTTTACGGCATTAAACACACAGTGAAGGGAATTAAACTATGTACCCTACCCTTCTATACTCTCGGCTACTGTAAATGTTATCCCACGTTTTATCACCATGAACGCGATGTTTCTGACTGTAAGCTTTTTTTTTTTTCATTTCTCCTTTTTTAAAAGTTGGAGCAATTTACCCACGGAGAATTTTGCATAATGTTCTCGAATTCTCCGTCCACAGAAATAAAAGTCATTAGGATAGTTTGGTTCACATCTTTCATTGGAAAGATTTGTTTACCCCAAGAATTTTCTCTACAGGATTTATAACGAGTCTGTCTCGTGATGAACTCGTCAAGCGAGGACGCGCTAGACAAAAGAGAGACACAGCCGCGCGGTCCTCGCGTGGTAAATCCGGTAAACATTGATACCTTTCTTGCCCTGCAGTATCCCATATTTGTAGCTTGACCCTCTTGCCATCTGTGAAGCAAACAAAAGTTTCTGAAATTTGATGTTAACAGAAAAATTATTTTTAGACTGGGAATAGGGCTTAACATGACTCGGGCCGGTCGGTCACATGCACTTCCGGTCCTTGATCTCGGTCTTACACTCATCTTGTGACCTGAAATGTACACAATCACATGTATCGCTGGGAAATTTCTCAAACTGAGGCTTTGGGGGTTTACCTCGGTGTAAGAACCTGACAAGATTTTCTTTGTTTGTTAGCTTTTGTTTTGCTGTACGGTATTGTTTAAAATGTTTTTGTTTCCTTTGTTTTACGTCATCCGTGAGTTTCACAGGTTCTTACACCGAGGTAAAGCCGGCTTTGGCTCCTATCGAACCTTGTTCCTATAGTTGCAAACGAATACTCTAGTTTTCTCCAAGGCAAATAAAGACATTCGAACCAAACAATACTGAGATTTAATTCACTAACCGACAGGACAAGAAACGTTTCACTTTCACCTTCACCTTTTCAAAGCGCACAGGAATCGAGACGGCGGTTGATTCCCGCAACGAAAGTATAATAATAATAATTTAAATAAGGTTTTATTGCAAACGTTGGTGGACGAGAGCTGTGTGTGTCGTTTACTAAGCATGAAAGTTAATTGCAAATACTAAACAAAGTTGCATGTATTTTGTAAATTGGGAATCCAATGTGTTGCATATTACAGGATTATTTTGTGTAAAACCTCGTGACAGTGAATCACTCTACGTTGTTTCTCTGCTGACATTTTGCTCTAGAGGATAGTTTCAGTGATCTAAAAGATCGAGTCATCAATCCTTCACCTGCTGGACAAGCAAACGTCTGTTCTCGTAAATTCTAGGGCGCGCTTATTGCCAGTACATATTGCACGACTCGAACATGTATATGTACTTTGTGCGGTTGTACTTACCTATGTCGACAGTTTTAATTTTAAAGTCAATTCCAATCGTGGAGATGTATGAAGGAGTGAACGTGTTTTCCACAAATCGGATCAGGATACAAGTCTTCCCAACTCCGCTGTCTCCAACAAGAAGGATCCTCAACAGATAGTCATAGTTCTTCGCCATCTTGTTTCGCCTGCAAGAATGCGTGACAGCAGATTGCGTTACATGTGGGTTTGCAAAACAGCAAGTGCGCAACAACTGTGCCAATTTTGTACCGTGGAGGTCGTCGTGAAATAAGAGGTTCCGAATAGCTACGTGAAAGCTGCAATAGAGAGCTTGCTTTATGGCTTGATGTTACTAGTTTCAAGTTCAAGTTCAATCTTCTTTATTTGCCACGGATAAAATTATATGTAATGACCAAAAGTAACCAGGAGCTTTAATAGACTCTGAAAAGCCGCTTTAAAAAAGTCTCTTCCTCAGTTAGTTATGATCATTGCATTTGTCCTGTTTCAAACTATTGCAGTTTCAATTATAAAGAGATGAGAGCAACAAAAAGAAGAATTTAACTTGAGTTATGATAGTTAATGACCTTCTGATGATTTTGCGCCTGCGAGCGGCTAGACCGGCAGACAGAGCTGCTACTGCGCCCTAGAAAATCAATACAACAACAACAACACCATTTTATTTGCATTACCATTTACATAGATGGTGTTGCATTCAAAGGAAGCGATAGTAAAAAGAAAAATAATAAAGGTAATAATATTATTATGGTAACAAAAAAATTAATAGCGATCAGCAAAAATAGCAGAAGATCATCAGTAATAACAATGATTTATGAAGTCTTGAGTTTTCTTCTTTGGAATAAAATAACCTAATACAAGACGTCTGACATACAATCAGTTTTTAAATTAATTTTTAATTTGCTGAGATCATATAAAATATCAAACCGGTGCATCCGTTAAAGAAGGGGATGACCACTTTTTTAAAAATGTTCTAAAATTAGTTGATGTTCTTATAAGAGCAAAAAGGTTCACCCTTATTCGTGTTGGTATGTTCTTTAATTCCTCGGCGGCAGACGTTTATGTTTCTTCATCGTTCTATAGCACGTAACTTCCGGTTCCGGTGAACGTGTCACGGAAGTTTGGTAACCACTCCTCAGCAATTTCCGCAGAATGCTGTCACTTGGAACGGTAAAGTAACACAACTCCAGCGAAATAAACCTCTCAACATGGCGAAGAACTTCGACTTGTTTTTCAAGCTCCTTCTCATAGGCGACAGCGGCGTTGGCAAAACTTGCATAATATTTCGATTCGCTGATAACACCTTTAATCCGACTTTTATTTCAACCATTGGAATCGATTTCAAGATAAGGACTTTAGAAATTGGTAAGTAGAGCAAGATACCTGAGTGAGTCCTCGCATCCATAATTTGGCACTAAATGAAGAAAGTACTCGAACCTGTTTGACAACAGTCACCTTTACTGATACCAGTTATAGCTTTAACACTCAGTACTGTTTGTGTAGAGCTTTTGCCGGGGAAAAACCGCGGACTTTTATGTTGATGTGATGGTATTTACATATACATCCTTTGAACCGTTCGGCATTCAGTACTACGCGCTTGGGTGCCCATTAACTTTGGCAGCTATAGTATAACGCCACTTTGCCTTTTGTCGTGTAAACATTAGTAAAAAAGGTTAAGCAATTTTCCAAGGTAATATTTAATCTCGACACAGCTGAAGATATACTTTATTTGGTTCGCATTTTTGTTTCAGTTATTTTCAGCACGTATACGAGTCACTTCCTGTGCATATATTTGAAAGTGACATGAGCAATTGTGTCCAACGTATTGATAACATTTCGCTCTTAGATCCGCCTTTTATTTTTAGAAACTTTCGGCCTGTTCATAAAAAGCGACTTCGTGCACTCATTCGCTGTCATATATGGCCAAGCTAGAACGATCATCGACAATATTTGCCAGTGGGAATATTGGCAAAGAACGTCAATTACTCTGAGTCTGAATGGAGTTATTATTTTACGGTTTCAACTCTGGTACTAATTTTTAGTTATTTACACTGACATCTTGCGATCCCCGACAGGTAACAAGTTTAATTTTACAGTAAGCATGTTCAGTGATAACCAGGAACGCAGCTTTAATTTTCCTGTCGTTGTCTCAACTAAAGCGGAAATGTTTTGATGAAATATTATAAATTGCTCCAGTGAAATTGAAATGACGTAAATGGTTCCTAAAGTGATTGCATAATTAAATGGACGGTCGTCAGAGAATTATCTAAATATTGTTCTATGATTATCTACCTGTGTATTTGACCTTGAATTGACACAAATGAAATATTGGCTTCTACACGGATACCGAGAAGTTCGAAAATAAATCCCTTGGAAACATAACCCCCCTGCTTGATTCTTCCTCTCTCCACACATTAGATGTTAGATAAAAAGCTTCTCCCAACAATAGTTGCTGACTTGGCTTATATTGAATATTTTATATGTTGTGTATATTTTAGTATATTCTTTTGTTATCATTTATGACAAATCTGTACTGTGTCAGTATAGAACGTGCGTGAAATTTCTCATATCAGACAGGCATTTAGCTTTCATTTTTTCCGGCCCTAATAAGTATAGGTAATCGCATGAGGCCGAGTAGAATTAAGGATAAATTTTCATGCGTATTTTCGCTGCGCGACTCGGGCGATTTTGTGAAACCTTTGAAAATACGCGTGAAAATTTATCCTTAATTCTACTCGGCCTCATGCGATTACATAATATACTTATTGCCTTACATGCCGATCTTTATCTTTTCTGTGCAACTGATCCCATCAGACTATAATCCTTAGCCAAGCACTTGGGCCTTTTCAAAAAAGTATTTTATATTGCATACCCAAAAGACAACCCAAAGCTGATAAAATAGCAATGTAATTCCTCAAGGGATAAGAACCTTTCATTCTGCACACGGTACACGTATCACGGTACGTGTTCCATCAGTGAATTGCCATCAACATGATTTGACTGCCGCTTTTTTGCTGTTTTAGGAGGAAAGAAAATCAAGTTACAAATATGGGACACTGCAGGACAGGAAAGGTAAGATTGACTCCGAAAAATTGCACTCCGGCTTACTTGTATTAATTCCTTGAACTACACTACTGTCCTACCCCCACCCCCCATCCCCGTCTTGATTGTACAAACCCTCCCATTTCCCTCTGCTAGGGACAGAAGCTGAATCTGTGAAGCCGTGGCTAAACGATCGAACTTTTTCGTCCAACATCGTGTTTGTCACTGACGAAACATTCGGTGGCTAAACGGGCAAACAATGTTTGACCAATTATCGGCCAGTGCACGTGGTAAGCCATGTAAATACGCAGTTGAGAGAGGCGGCTAAACAGTAAAACCAGGAGCCCGTCCAACACGATGTTGGACAAACAAGTTTGATCGTTTAGCCGGGGCTTTTTAAAACACTCTTCTCAATTTAAAAGTAACATGCATTCACACTGAGATAGCTTATGAGCGTTGCAGTGTTGAACCGACGCCGTCTGTCAGAAGTTCCATCTCCGTAGAGAATGCTTTTGATTTGATTCCCTGACTGGTAATTCTGTAAAGCTTTACCTATCGCATTTTCTTGGTCTCTAGATTCCACACCATCACAACAGCCTATTACCGCGGCGCCCTGGGCATCATGCTAGTTTATGACATCACCAACGAAAAAACATTCAATAACATCTCAAAGTGGATGAGAAAAATCGAGGAACATGCGAACGAAGACGTGGATAGAATCCTGGTTGCGAACAAAAGCGATCTCGAGAACAAACGACAAGTCGCTAGAGAGAGGGGGGAGATGTTGGCCCATCATCAAGGCATTCAACACGTGGAGACGAGCGCACTTTCAAGCGAAAATATCGACCGAGCTTTCACGCTTCTAACGCAGCAAATTTTAAACAGAGTTTGCCCTCCAGTCCAAGAAGAAGCTACCAAAAATGGCAAGGGGAAGAAGAAACGAGTAAACCTGAAAAGAACTGGTTCTCCTCACAAGCCGTGCTGCAGTCGATAGAATGTCAGGTCCGCTCAGGAGTGAACTTGGAAAATTAAGACTTCGTCAACTTAGTCATTACTCGGCTATTTGTCATCGACCACTCTATTGATAATGTGGGTATTAATAATGAGGACTCTGATGTGGCTCGTCGATTCCCTTCATTGCTAGAAGGACTCCTCTCCAAACACGCCCAACAGTCATCATGTCAGGTACCCGTCTCTCGAACTCCTGCTTCTTCACTGGAAATGTTACGCTCCTGGTAAACTGTTTCGGATTTTCCTCGAATCTTCCCTTGTTTTCAGTTACTGTATTTTCCTTGATGACCGGCAAAGTAACTTACGGGAGCTCGGATCGTGAGTTGCCCCTGAGCGAAAATTTGTTTGTTTACAAAACTAAAATCTCGGGCCTGTAATTATCAGAAAATTTAACCATTCTTCAAGAGACACTACTTGGGGCCCGGACGAGAACCCGGTAACAGCCCCTATAAGTTAACATATCAAACAATTTCGGGGACTTTCGAGAAACGGGCCCCTGTAGATCTCCTTCAAGGACAGGTGACTGCGTGCCAAATTCCAAGGGAATTTACAATGGGCACTGGAAGCTTAAGGGACATCAACTTCGGTGGATGAAATAACGTCACTGAAAAAAAAAACCCGAAAGCGTTAAGTATAAAATATTTTGACATGAACATTACAGGCTGGATGAAATAAGGAATATTATATCGTTTAGTATATGCCAAACCAGTGGATAGTGTTTTTGGCGCACTCAGATTGGCTGTTCAAACTCGGGATAGGATGTGCTATTCACCTCCCGGCATTTTTCTGGATTTCGCGCGCGTGTTTTCCTTCATTTCTCAGAAAAAAGGAACTATTTGGCGTTAGTTATCCACTGATTTGGTCTATGCTCAAACAACTATTCGCCTCAGTGTCGGTGAAGAGTGGTAGACACTTACCTCGCTTCGTGGCTCGGCAGATATCATCACTGTTCCCCTCCACTTCAGTGAATAATTGTTAAATAGACATACCCTGGAAATCCATGAGCAAGCGCGCGTTTTGATTGGTTTCTGCTAGTTGAGAATTCGCGCGAAACGCATAATGAAAACACAACGCTCCTTTAACAGATAAGAATGCTTGTAACTTAATAACATTTGTCGTGATCCAGAGGTTGTCGAAAAAATAAAATGAAAGAATAGTTCACCCAAGTTCGTCGTACATAAATGTCATAGCCATGCATGACTTGATTTCAGGGAATAATTAATTGTTGATTGTCCTGTTGAAATCTTGGGGTTATGCTGTTGGAACACCTTTAATGGATATGTAAATATCCGGGGAAACCAAAGCCTGCATAAACCAACAGGAATCATTCTAACAACACTGATCGAAAAGGATATACTTAAAGATAACGTTTCTGCTTTTTGAAGTTAGCTATGTTTCCCATGTCAAAGGAGCGGTTTGACGAATAGGATGCAGTCACCCTGAGGTAGAATAGATCTTCAAGGTGGAACTCCGGTCTGAGAGTATTTTAAGTCTTCGATTCATGGAACCTTATTGGGCCGGCGGCCCGCATTAACCGAAAACAAAACTCTTGCCGTATTTAATAATGGGTCCACTGTATTCAAGAAATAAGATACACAAGAAAATGAGTGCCGGAGCGAACATGGATTCCACCGTTTACAGGCCTCGAATGTATTTAACAGTTGTAAATAAACTCTTAATAAAAGGCTGTTAACGCTAATTAAACCCGGGCAAGTTTTTCTTGCCAAGTTCTCCTTTCTCGAGAAAAAATGCCATCACCTTTATTCCTTGCTTTCTAAAGAAAAATTTCTATTGCTGTCACAAGTAAACTGGAAAATCTCAGTCAGAAAAAACTTGCTATTCGTTCAGTGCACAAGCAAATATATTACTATGCTACTCTAATGTATAGACACTGTACTATTCCCACTTGGTGATTTTTTGTTGGATTCTGTATCATCTGACCAATTTGAAGAGTCACAAGCTCGAATGTGAAACTGCCAGGGCCAACTTTACCCGCCCTGCTCTCAGCTCCGCCTTATTCTTCAAATTATTCTTTCGTTTTAATTGGCCAGTCGATACGGAAGCCATGAAAAGTTGTCACAAAGAGAAAGATGTTAAAAACTAATTCGCAACCTTTGTGCAATCCAACCTCGTCCCCAGGGCCTTCTCTTCGTTCAAAATGGCGCCATTTTGAACGAGGAGAAGGCCCTGGGGACGAGGTTGAAAAAACACTCCTTTCTAGTCTCTCGCAAATTTGCAGTGTGTAAATTGCAACATGGCGGACGAACCCGAAGACAAGAGTTTTCTTCAAGGAGTTCTTGAAGAAGAAGGCGAGAAAAGCAGAAACATTTTGTTGTCGTACGCGAGTGTTCTCGGTGTAGCAGCCAGCAGAGTGAAGAACATGGCTGATGTTGATGTGTGGCCTGATGTTCATCGTGTAAATCATCTCGTTGATGTCTGGACTGTAGCCGGGTATTGTTTTGGAGTATTTACTGTTGCGGGTTCACTTTACTTTACGTTGAAGACATCCAGGGAGGTGTCTCAATGGAGAACATGGATGAAGTTTAGAAGAAATTTGATCCATAAAAAGGGAAGTCAATAACACAAATCGTGGTCGTCGACTACACACATGGATCGAGTCTGGACAAAGAAGTACATGTATTTATGCGTGATGTTCCAAGGATATATGAAATATGAAGCGTGTGATTTGGTCCGTCAGCAAGAGGGCCTGAAAACTGGAGAATTTCAAAAATGAACAGATCTTGGTGAGAAGTTAGTGTTCGTTGTGGACATTTCTTCCTACAAGTAACAGGCATGGTATAATTCATTCTGGCTTTCATTTATGACTTCCTCTCTTGAGGTAAACACTGGATTGGACATAGCTATCCTGGAAGGGTGGGCTTGACAATTCCATAGTCTATAGAGTAATCATACAGGTCGGCACACACGAGGGGACTAGTCCCTGCGGCTGGTCCCTGCGACTAGTCCCGGGGACCAGGTCCCTTCGTGTGAACTACCTAATATTTAGCAAAGAAATGTAGTCGCAGGGACCAAAATTTGGTCTCTGTGACTAGTTCCACAAATTCAATTCATGGGACCAGTCCCGGGGACTAATCCCACAAACTATGCTTGGTCCCTTTGCGTGAACTGTTCGTGGGACACATCCGTGCAACCAAATGAAAATATTTCATCGGATCTTTTACTTTTTTTCCAGTTGACCTTGTCTGTATTGGGGGTCTTGATCGAACAGTTGTCTTTTAACGCTTCTGTGCCATTTATATAGGACACTGGAGAAAAAATTTGATCGAAATTGCAAATGACAAACACTGATAGTAGGCATTTGCCGATTGTGCTAGTAAAAGTGGCATATTATGCTAGTGGCAGTGCTCGTTTTTTGCCCAAATTATGCTCAAATTATGCTCGCTTTTCAAAATTATGCTACTTTTTAAAAAAATTATTCTGTGCACAAACTTCACAACTCACAAGACAAGTTTGAAAATGTATTTTATTAACCCTGGCCTGACGTTCTGGGCCCGGTTGTTCAAAACCTGGGTAACTTTATCCGGTGGTTAGGCCTATACGGCGGATAAATCTGCTATCCAGCGGATAGTTATCCAGCGAACAAAAATAGGTTGCACAAAGCCTGGATAGTGTGGTGGATAACTATCCGCGGATAGCTTGCTAACCATCGCGTGTAGCAGAGCGTGACACAGTTTGCGCAAGGTTTTGCACTCAAATGGCCTCCAGTTACCATGGTAAAGTATGCAAATTTCGAGTAATCAACGAACTGTGCGCGCGCTAGCAGCGCGCGCTGGGTTTCAAAACAAATAAAAACAAATACAGTGAAAACTAAACCATGCAGTTTCTGACAAAGCCCTGGATAACAAATTTAACATTGAATAATCTCGCTCGTTTCTGAACCACGCAGTCCGGCTTGACTTCTCTAATTCGTTCTCTAACAGTTAATTAGCGCTTGTTATATTGAAGCATCACACTTGCTTGCAAGTAATCTGCAAGTGCACGATCTTGTTGATCATTGAATGAAGCTGCCAGGATGCTGAATACTCTCTCTGCGGCAGCAGACGATGGTTGGACCAACAGTATTTTCTTCACTGCCATGGACCAATTTGGGAGACGGTCTGCGTGGGCCTGCCACCACTCCACCTTCTTTTCCTCTTGTTCAATGACCACATCCTGAGCAGCAGCGACGTACTGTGGAAGCTCTCTAATTAGGCCATTGATAGTTGCATCATTGTCGAGGAAAGGGAAAATCCTTAGGGCTTCTACTGTAGCGGGTGTAGGCCTCATCCATTGAACGGCTACTGGACACATGATTCTTGCAGCTTTGAAGGCCGTGACTGTGTCATAGAGCTTCACGTTAAACTTCTGCAAGAACCAAAGTATAGCCGGCTGTACACAAGCTTTTGCCTTCCGTTCTAGATCCGCGGCTCTCTGAGTAGCATCTTCGTTGGCAATTGCGGCAGCAACTGCGCGTACATTAGGAAAGTGCGGAGCTTGGAATGCCTCGGCGACAGCCTTTAACTTCTCGTAGCATGAAAACACAAGGGGCCCGTCACCTTCCAAGTAGTATGTAGCTTTGACAAAATGCTCTCCTACATCAATGGTCACAGCCAACTCGAGCTTAAGATCGACAAGGCGCTGAGGATCTGAGAGTATAGCTCGAAGCTGTGCCACAATCTTTGGAGCAATGTTCTCTACTTCCGCATCATTCAGGAACCCAGCAACGTCTCCAAACTGCTCCAGTAGCTGCCTGTAAACTTCCCATTTTGACCACCAGCGTGTTTCGCTATACGATTTCGGCTTTCGATCGGTTAGATCCTGCCATGCCAACTTTGCTTTATGGCTGTGACTGAATAAGCGTACCCACAGGTTTCCAAACTCCAAAAGAGTAGGAATTTCCAGATGTTTGCCAACATTATCGAGCGTGTGGGAAAAGCAGACAATGTTCAACATCTTTGGGAAGATGAATGCTATCCGATCCAATGCTGCTTGATTGACACTTGCTCCATCCCTCATCGCTGCAAGCAAAGAGTTCGCCTTGATCCCAAATTCAACGCAAAGGGCTTCGTTGAGAACTCTTGCTAGTTCTTCTGAATTCACCAACTTTGAGCAAATGTCAATTCTTATAAGACGCTGTGTTATCATCCAGTCATCATTAATAAAGCGAAGGATTATCGCAATAGCCTCACCTTGCCTGGTGCTCCCATCAAATATTACTGAAACGTCCCTTGTCATATCTTCTCCTGGCAAAGACAGTTCCTTCTTTATTCTCTCAACTTCTTGCTTGAAAATAAGAGAAACATACTGTCCGAGATGCGCACTATGAGTGAGGCGATACCCATTTTTCTCTAGCAAAGGACGTAGCCTGTCTACCTTCCCGATTGGAATCCCTGCTTTCAAAAATTCCTCCACTACTTCCTGTCGGTATGCTTGCTCAGCCAACAGCAGCGTGTTGTCTTTACGAGTCTTCTCTCTGCTGAGTGCTTCGGCTATCGTTTGTTCTCTTAACCTTGATCTCTTCAGCGCATCTTTCCCTTTGGCATGTTTTCTTGAACTACAATGTGATGCTAAAATGCTCTTTTTGGAGGATACAATTTCTCTGCAGGCATTGCAAAAGATCGTTGTGCCTCTGACACTCAGGTGCTGATCAGGGAACTGATTAATACGATCTTGCAAAGGGACATTTTTCACATTAGTGACATTACTCGTCCCCCTCCTCTTGTATTTTCCAGTGGTGGATTCGAGGCGTCTATCCCGGGCAAGTTGTGCAGGCTTTGGTCTATCCTCTCTGTTCTCGCTTCCTTGTAAACTATCTGGATGTAAGTTCACTGCACTTGACTCATTTGGCGTGGCGGCCACCATTTTGAAACGAGCACTGGGAGAAAGACTAAGGAGTCTGGGACCGAGACACAGACTTCCGGTTCCGTTTCATCGAATTCCCGCGGTATCTCAACACAACTAAAAAGCAATCGCAAAATAGGAGTGGAACCAACTGTTAATAGTAATCTATCGTTTTTAGTAGCTGAGATCTTCGTTTTCTTGAATTATTCTAAAATTGTGCTATTAAGACAAGAAAATATACGGATTATGCTAGCAGTGCTACTTTTGGAAAAAGGGCAAAAATTATGCTCAATTCCTCAGATTATGCCAAAAATTATGCTAGCACAATCGGCAAGAGCCTAACTGATAGACCGCACAAGGTATGAATCAGTTTCCAGTTGATTTATTTAAATGGTTTGTGGTTAATCTAGTAAATTCGGTTTCACTGTTGAGGATCGCTTTATTTTTCGTCTCCACATTTCGGCGAATTTCAGTTAAGGTTACTCCAGACCTTCACAGGTGTCCTCCCATGTCCTCCGCGAAAAAATTAGAATGCGCGCCACTTTAAAGGAAAGCACGGCAAACTATATATCGTTGGAAAGGTTAATAAATGTAGATTTCCAAAAAAAATATGAATTGCAGGTTTTTTAAATTCCGCTAAAGAAAATTGCAAAAATGACAGTGCGTCATTCAATCAAACAAAGGAATTAATAGGGTACCAAAGTTTGGCAGATTTCTGTTAAACAAAACTGTGTCGGGGATTTTTGAAATTTACAATATTTTCACCCATAGCGATCTTCAATGTAATGCACATCGCGTATTCTTTGCTGCTCGAACTTGACAGATTAATTAAAAAATAACCAGTCAGAATATCAAAAAATGCTGACACACTTTTGATGATTGATCCTTTGTGATTAACACTGTGCAGTTATTTTGCCAATGGGCTTGGATTTGATACCCTATTAATTCAATTGAATGACACATAGTCATTTTCGTGGTTGTTTGTGATTTTCTTTTGCAGAATTCAGGAAACCGGCAATTTATATTTTTTCCCAAAATCTACATTTATTAAGCTTTCCAACGATGTATAGTTTGCTGTGTTTTCCTTTTAAATGGTGCGCATACAAGTTTTTTCCCCGAGGATACCCGCGAAGGTCTGGAGTAACCTTAAAGCGCCCTAAATTTGCTAGCTTTTTAAACCCTTCATGGGGCTTGTCCCTGCTACTATTTCCTTCATGTACACACTACAGGGGACCAGTCGCAGGGACCAGTTGCAGGGACTAGTCCCCTCATGTGTGCCGACCTTATTGAACACCTACTTGTATTTCTGGTAGACTTCTGGCTTAATATGATTTCCATTATGGAAATCTATGTCTTATTGCTACACATTCTACAGAACTCCTTCTTTCTTAAAGTGTTATGGAATGCAGGAGCATAAGAATGAGTGACCAGTGAAGAAAGTATTTGAAGTGCATTTACTTTGAGCTAATGCACAAGATACTTATGCTTTTCTGGTAAATCAAGAATTTAAGGGCTTGTAGTCCTTGTCGACAGGTCAGACAGTCATTCTGGCTGGTCACTGCATCACGTCATATGGTTTACTTAGATGATAAATTTTACCCTGTAATTGCCTCTCTCTTTGCAGCTGTATAAACTGCTACCGTGGTTGAACTGTCAGAGAATTCTAACAAACTCCTGGGGGTAACCCTGTGATGGACTATCATCCCTTCCATGGGCGGAAAGGGAGTAGTAATACTCTCAGTTGCTTCATGCTACAAACTTAAGGTCATCCCCCAGAAATAAAATTTAACATATGGTTTTTGTCAAACTTTCATAAGTTGTTATCTATCATGCAATGTTTTGAAATATAAATTATAAAATAAACAGAATAATAAAGAAAATAAACAGAATGTCTGTTTACGCCCCAAGTTACCCCACAATTCCTGGCAATTTCGCCTAAGAAACACATTTATTTGATCAGTAAATACGGTACTTTCCATAGGAACAGGAAGCACATAACTAAAGCAAATCTCGATAGAATGTACTAGATATAATTTATCAATAACAAGAAAATTTTAATAGATGTTTCGTGGCAGATGCTCATAGCAGTGCATGCATGATCTCAAGGTCATGATTTTATCTCCGCTAGTAATGCGTTTCTAAAAATAAATTTGTTTTTGAACATGTGTTTTTTTTCTTACTCTTTGAACAAAAAGAGGATGAATGGTAGGTCAAAATTGTTTAGAAACAAAGATAGGTCCCCATGCTTGTTTAAGAGTAAACAACTATTCTTTTGTCTGATGAACTTAGCCTCATAGGAAACCTATTGCACACTGGACATGCGCATGCTTACAGCGTGCACTAATGATGCAACAAATCGTATGCAGTAAGGATGCATAATGCAATACAGGGGAATGACCTTAATAAGTTTCAAGAAAATTGATATAAACAACATGGCATGTTCAAGAAAGTAACTGAGGCCCAGTTATTTGAATATGATATGTCTACAGATTTTGCAGACTTAAGCCATGTAAATGTAAATGCACAATTCACTGAACACCAATCAACTGTTTAATTCAGGTTTCTAACATCTTGAAATTAGACAGGAATGGACAGGATTGGTATGAATTATCTGCAAGCCACCACCCTAAAACACTTTTCGTTTCCACATTTTATTTTAGCTGATCTTAGACAACACTTACTAGTCATAAAACATGTGCTAAAGCACACTTTATATGTACAACTGATGCCTATTCTTAGAAGTCTGTCTTACTTGATTTCTTGGGTGAGAGCTGCAGTCCTGAAAAGGACTTGACAACATGACACGTGCCACTGACAACATTTCAGCTAGTGTATGGTGAAAATGATGCAACAATTTCACAACAAACCACAGAAGTGACTGTTCTCTTCTGAATGCTTTACCTACGGTATGGACTACTACCAATGACTCGCTGTAGAAAGCTTGTTTACTATCTTAGAACAAATGCCTGTGCCATACAAATGGCTTATTAACAGTATTGACACAACAAACCAACAATAGACTTATTATAACTGACAATATTTTCCTAACAACAGTCCAATGAGAATTAGACTAAAAATAGATGGAACGAAACCCCACCAATCACTGTTTTGAGTCCTTTGGGCAGATAGTGTTACGACTTTAAAATAGTCCAAATATCAGGTTAGTAACTGGAGATATAAATACCACCAACTGGCATTGTGCTAACTTTTTGACTCTGAATATGATTATCAATCAGTTTGTCACCAACAACAGTCTTCTTCAGGACTATTTTCACCCAGATGATCACAACTGAGACTTCTGGCTTGAATCCATTTACTATTTACAATGCCTCATGTCAAGTTGCTCATGGGTAAAGACTGAGAAGATATTTGTGGAATAAGCATGTTCTATACTGCTAAGCTGTCTCCAAGCACTCCAAGAACATCAAATTTGTATCTTATTTTTCATACTATGTACATTTTCTCAGTCCACATGGCCACTGAACTTGACGTCTTCTGTCAAGACTATACTAGAACTGGATTTAGCCCTGAAGGTCACCCAGCTGAACAAACTACCATAGCTTCATTTACAACTTGCTGTTTACATAATTTCACATAGGATATCTGTTGGACTTAACATAAATTATATGTGCTTAGTTCTTTTCCAAGACAATAATCGAGTTTTTTAGTTCACCATGACTGCTGGATTAAAAGACTTAAGTTGCACATGCAGAGTTCGTCTTAATCTTAATTGACCATTCCTATCAGGAAAGCACTGAATCCTAGTAAAATGAAACAAATAAGAGTTGTGAATAGTTAACTTAATCCTTGAAGCTGGACTATTTAATTAAGAAACCTAACACTAAAACCAATATTAAAAACGATTTAAGACTGTTTTGGGCCATGATGTCAAAGAATATTACCGCTTCTACCAAATCTGGCATTTGTTAGGGGGATTCATTTTACTGCCAGATGGACAACTGAATGCTTCTGCAAATGCTTGTAAGTTGGACAAGGAACCCAAAACTCTGTAAAAATAAAAAGACTTGATTGTGGTTAATGTGTAATGCATACATCACCTTATCTAACGTGAATGATAGCTAGTGTAAATAAATTCACTGAAAATAAAATTAATAAAAACACGTAACTCGCAAAGGGACATAAAACTTTCTTTTGTTAGATCTGGCACTATGCTGGTTATAAAGCATGTTAATTAAACATCTCCCATGTACCTATCCCGACTATGGCAATATTAAAATATCTCAATTAAATAAAACAGTGATGCAGTAACAGTGAAGACTATGGTATTCACAAAATTGTTATTTTGTTGACTTGTCATGAAAGCAATATTTTGTTAGCATCGAAATTATTGTAATCACCTGAATTTGTTTGGTGAGTGAGGGTCGTCATCTAGTCTGACAATAGCAACCTGTTTCCTAATATTAGCACACCAGTTCTGCAGTAAACAAAAATAGTGTTTGTTTTTTTGTTTGTTTAGCTAAGTTTAGTTTTTTTTGGAAGACTATGCTCGTAAGCACGGTTCACTGTGGGTTTGCCACATTCGTCATGCATGTCATATTAGTCTCGCAAGAAATGTACTTTTAGTCACGCAAAAAGTGACTTTCACCTTTTAAGACGAACTGTACCTTCCTTACAAAACACCATTGAATGTGCCTAGATTCTAGTGTTTTTGGACCACGCTGGACTAAAGTTGTATCAAGGTGTACAAAAAATAAAATTTTGCAGTTGCCACTGTAGTTGTCTTTTACATCCATCACAAAAACGTTAATTGAGTCATTGTCTTTGGATGTGGCCACAGCTACTTCAATAAACGTCAGATTAAAGATTCAAGTTTACGCGTCAAGTCCGCAAAGTGAACATAGTGTAAAGTAGGTTTTTAATGACAAACAAGCATTTCCTCACATATACAGAAAAGACGACAAGGAGATAATTTTTATGGCACTTTTCAGCTTTCAACTTGACAAACTCAGGTGGATCTACGGCAAACGGAGTGTAGCTGTATCTGAATTTCCTAATTCAGATAAGGCTTTCAGTTCCTCTGATGAGCGTAACATCAAAGTCATTCTTGGAGATTCAAGAGGGGAGAACCGAGATAGTCGGGGCGAGGAAAAGTCGAAACGCGCACGGGCGAAGGAAAGTCGGGTCAAAAAATGTGAAAGCGGGGCTCTCTTATTTTCGCCACACTGACTTTTCTCCGCAGCTGTTTTCCCTGCCCGGGAATAACATCTGTTTCTCCGAGGATGGGTCAAAAAAAATAACTCTACCTGAGCAAAGGCCATGAAGAATGTCTGATCAGGAGTCATGTTTAGAAGAGGCAGTGGAGGTTCCGCGCCATTTTCCTTTTCCCACTCTTTATAAGCCTAACCGAGCAGAGAAGTGGTCAAAGTTAAAACACCAAAATGAAACGCACTTTTGCGTTTGATATGTATCACAATCTGCGAGCCTCGCAGTTATTTCGGCTCCACTTAAGGACTCAGTTTCCAGCGAAAAATCCTTCATTAGACGCCAAGTATGGAAACACTTGAAAGGGGCTAGCCTGAAACACAGTCCGTATTTCTGTGCGGATTGGCCCGCGATTCGGCTTACGAACCCGAGCGATCTGCCAACTGAAAACGTCTGGAGCACTAAGGCTTGCGCGCAACATTCCTTCCTTTAGCTGACGAAAAAAGTAACTTTTTTCAGCCTAGTTTAGGGGAAAATGCCGCATAATCTTGTCACTTACATTGTAGGCAGCCTTCAAGCCTCCGTTATCAGCTATGTTCTCACCAAGGGTGGATTTTCCGTTTACCTGCTCAAACAAAACAGTTAAAACTGCGCAAGCATGATCTAATAGCAATCTGAAAAACTGACGACAATGAATAGCGTTTAATTTGTTTCGCTTTCAGGACTTTTCAGTGCTATATTTGCATTTTTCGATGTGTAACCATCAGTCGCATCTGGCAAAGCGATGCAAGGTGGCAAATTGTTTGCCAGGCAACAAGCAGCTTCTTCTAACTAAAGAGAAACGCAATTTTTCCGTCTTTCGTTTATTCAACATTATCATGACTCTGGGGGTTTATTTAGTATTATCATTGAAAGCGCTGGTCCACTCACATTTTTACCGAAGTAAGAAAACTGTGAATATTGTTTAATCATGCAATCGCTTCTCAATTTGTACTGCTCCACAGATCGGTTTGTCCACCATGGCACTCCATAATTTCCATATTTATCGTACATGCGACCTAACAAAATAATAATAAATTCCGTCAGTTATTATTGTTGTCGTTGATGTTTGTATAAGAGTACTCTAACTTGGAGATCCGGAGACAAAGAAAGTTGAGAACCTGTGAAACAAATGGAAAAGGCGTTAACACGACTGGAAAAGGCAGTAATCAAAACTTTTGAAACGACTAGACTGAGGAGGGTAATGAAAGCTTCCGAAAGAAAACATGAATGTACAAAAGGGGATCTTTCACTTTCTCTTACAGATTCGCTCTTAGACCTCGGGCACATGCACGGATTCAACATTTGTGAATACAACTATGTTGTACAGGCTCTACAATACTACACGCGCGGGCCAAAGGAATTCAACATTATTGAGTTTACATCTGAGAACAAAACAAAAGTTGAAACAACAGGATGGCCAAAGGCGTTCAACATGTTGAATTAAACAATGTAATCTAAGACAGTTGAATGGAAATGTTGAACCCGCTTTTCCGATGCTTTACTTCAATTAATATATGAAATCGATAAAAAGGGAGTTTTCGCCAGAGGAATGCCATTTATTCTCTTTACAAAACCTATTGAAATATAAATTTACCTGAATTGTCAAAGCCGTGAGAAAGTTCGTGCCCGACCACTGATCCAATGCCGCCAAAGTTGACAACCCTAATAACGAGGAAATAAAGGGAAGGAAAGAGAAAACTGCATAACGATTACAAATATGAAATACATGGAGACCAAAAAATCTTATACATATAAAGTTGTACTGGTCTACATATTGTTACCGGTTACATGCTAATGAAACAGGGGCACCCAACGGGAAATATTAAGAAAAGTTCAAACTCTTCTAAAGTTGCAGCTGATCGGGTTGGGGGGGGGGAGGTTGAACGTAAACGTGGACTTACTTTGGAAATTTCTTGTTGTAATAAGGGGCTTGTAAAATACCTGCTGGAAAAACTAGAAGAAATATTGAGAAGTTAAATAACCATTGAAAGATTGACGGCATCTCAAGCATATCGCTTATTGGGATGGCACTGGTGACAGTTTTCTACAAGACAATTTTTTCGTATATGGAAAGTTCCATAACTTCATTTTTAGAGACCCATTAGAGGGTAAGAAAAAATGTTTGGAAAACAAGACTCGAAAGAAAAAGAAAACTTACCAATTTGGTTTTCTGACGGGTTGTAATAAGCGTTTACTGTGGATGGAGTCATATACCACCTGAAACACAAAACAGAATTTATCAACATTCTGTTTGAAGAAGAAGTCTTAAGACAAGGAATTTAACCTGCCTTCATGCGAGCTAAACTGGCGCTCGCACGCTGCGTGCAGCTCCTTCTTAGTTTGTCTAGTGTGATCTTTCGTGTGAGAATGGTCCTAAGAACGACCAGTTGTTGATGACATGCACAATGAGTCGTCTAAGGGAAGGTAGAACAGGTTCAAAAATAGCTATAGCTGATGTAGTGACAAAAGGAGAATCGTTCAGGAAAGGAATAATCCTGAAATTTGCTAAAAGAGATGTCAAAGGTTTGGCACAAATCACCTCGTAAAAATATATGAAAGCTTTGACCCTTCGATTGTCTAAAAATTCGTTGCGATATTCTGTTTTGGCTTATTTTTGAGGTATTGAAAAAGGCGTAATTTTTTTTCTCGTTTTGGTCAGTATGGAAGGGGTGTCATTTGATCAAAATTAGTACATTGCAGGGTAAGGGTTGGAGCGCACCCCTCAACGTACGAAACATTGAGTAGCCGCGAAAGGTATGTTGCACTCTCCTTTTCTTCAGCACAATTAATACCATACCTATATTTGTCCACTGGTTTCCGAAGGTCTTTTAAGTTCTTCAAAAGATGGAAGTTGTCAGATTTTCTTTTGTTCTGGAAGTATTCCTTCACATTAAAATTAAGCTGAAAAGAAATAAGAAAATAAAAACAATTAAATAAAATAAAGAATGGAGCAATGACAATTTCACGTAGACCCATGGCCAGGTTTCAAGATCTGCATACCGTTACTAAGCTATATCTTTGCAATTAGGCGTGACATATAACTCTTTAATTCAAGGGTTTGTGTAATTTTAAGATGCTCTTTCTAGCGATATTAAAACAACGGTTTTTCTGTCAGAACCGAAATGAAAAATTTCAAAAAAAAAGCGTCACATACTTACCCCATCATATTTTTCCTTCAGTTTCTGTGGATCTTTAATGTAGTCTGGAAAGCCGATCATGTCAACAACAGCATCCGCCTTTAACGAAAAGTGAAATTTTTCAGTTGAAAATGTATGTTTCTTTGATCAAAGCCATTTTTTCTTCCAACCTCCTACTATCCTGTGAGTACTCGTACAACAAAAACTCCTCCCCCCCTCCTCCTCTCTTTGTTTATTTTTGCAAGCAACATCACCACTAACAGCTTATTACATCCTATGCATTCGCGGAACTTTCGCGCTTGGCTGATGAATTAAGTTGATTCTGATTCTGATGATGATATGCTTTATTGAAACAGGGTATCAATTCACGTTACATGCGGTTCCATTGAGCCATGTATCTTACTTCATGAAAACCGTACACAAAAAAGCCTAAAGCTAATTATAAATTATATACTTACAATAATTATTATCATAAAGTGGCAAAGTTGTTCATATTCTCGCGTGTTATTTGATAGTACCTTGTCCTCCGCGGCCCGCCGAGTGTTGCCGTCCATCCACTCAAGATCTGGTAAGCCTTTCTTGAAAGACGCGCGAATTGCATCGATCATCTCAGTGGCCTGGAATTAAATTGAACAACATTATAGGCCACTGCAGGATTTGACCGCTGACATAATAAGCCTCTGGCATAATATACTGCTAGCATTACGATACAATTACTCCGGAACTTTAGCCAGTCGCCCTTCATCAGCCCAACTCAACTCAGTTGAAGCCAAATTGGAGAGTTTCACTCCACCACCAAAGCAGCTCTACAGTTTACATTTTTTTATTGAAAGGTTGGATATCCGTTCTGATCATGATTAGCATAATAGATCTTGGCGACTTTCTTTCTTTGCTGTATATTATACACTCGACGGAGGGTTTCATTTTTTTTCAACTCTCTTCTCGGTGACAGAACACACCCTAGGATTTGATAGATTGCGTCCCTGGACTACGAGCAGTTCCTCTTTCCGTTCAGGGATAATTTAGAGAGGAGAACGCGCGCAAAAGTCTCCTGCCGCGTGGAAACGTGACGCACGCATTGCTGGCTCTTTCCCCCCCTTTTTTTTCTTTAATTTCGTCTTGCTTACCTCTTGTTTGCTGCTTCCTTCAAAAGCCTTTTCAATAAAAAGAGATCCTAGGGCCATTCCTATAGCTTCGTCAGCTTCCCCTATGCATCGCTTCCATAAGTCCTCAGACTTCTTAGATCCTCTTAACACTTTATTCAGCTCCTCATGGGCATCACGGAATTCTTTGGATAACAAAGGCGCCATGCTTGATACAACTCGCCACACCATGTAGTTGTTTATTGTTCTGAATAAGAGATAGTGGATGCGCTACATAGTGAATTATAGTACACCCTCGTTGTCTCGAGCTTAGACTGCGAATAGTCTCTTATCTATCCTAACTTTTCGCGCGAGAACATCAACGCGAGCCGCGAATGTTCTCCCTGGCCCTTTCCCATATCGCTCCTCGTTTTCAGGTTCATTTGCAGAATTGATAGGTTTCTGCTTGTGCCAAGAATCTGAGGAAAATAGGACGACTGCACACAGTCTACCTGGAGCTCACAAGGGAAACAAAAAAATTCAGTGTTCGAGAAAGTGGGAGTTCGAGAGAGTCATTGGTGAAAAATAGCGGGGGATTCCAAAGCGGGGTGCTACTGTACTACTTGGAAACAAAAATGTAACTCGCACAACTCAGTGTGCCCAGCACAATCTCTTGGACAACAACGTTCGGTTAAAAACCTGCGTGTCACACACGAGAGACAAAACAGTAATTAATTGCTGTTGGTTGTTCTGTGCAGGGTTGCGCAAAGCCAGAGGACGAACATATCTTCTATCAACACCTAAGTTCACTACTTACGTATTAGAGGAATTTGCTATGACTGGCGACAAGGCATCAAGATAACGTGTGGCGTAAACTACCACCTCTTCTGTTCCTTTAATGTCAGCTATACTCTTGAACTGATTCTTAAAAAACGAAAGCCATGGGATCTGAAATGAATGAAAATACACCATTTCGTACAGAAGTGGCATAAGACATTACTGTAAGCACAGCTTGGTATTCAAAATTACAGACCAAACTTGAATGTCCTTCCCAGTATCTCTTGACAAGTTGCATACCCAATAACGAGAAAAGGAAGCGTGCTGGTATTTCTTTATTAACTCTCTTACTTTGCGACAAAGCTTTTGAAGTTTGGCGATGTTCATTTTGTTGTATCTCTCATCGATTTGGCTTCTGTTCTCTGGAGGCACAAAGATCTGAAAAGAAAAACGGAATTAGTGTTAAGTTTGCGTTTGTTTTTCCTTTGTTTAACTGAGTTATGATTGGCTAACTGACTTCCGGCACAGCGCGCAACGAAAGGTTGCAGGTTAGAATTAATCCCAGTAGACTTCCACGCTGGCTCAACACATTGTCTCAGTTCTGATAATAGCTTCACTAAATATAGACTTCATAAACAAACCTTGTTGTCATGTCTTTGACATCTTCACATAATAAGATTGTAGGGAGCGTAAAAGAACTCCCATCACTACTGGACCAAATCAAAGGAGGAAGGGAGGTATTCCCTAGTGTTGTTGACTGGGCTATGAACTTGTGGGTAAAGGAGTGACGAATGAACGAATGAACGAATGAACGAAGGAAAGAATGAAAGAAGGAGCATATAAACGAAGGAACAAGCGGACGGATGGATGGACCATCGAGCGAACAAACGAACGAAGAAACGAACAGGCAGGCGGGTGGGTGGACGGACGGATGGATGGATGGATGGATAAATGAATTATGAATAGAATGAATGGGAGGATGGAGTGAGACTTAAATGGACTTACAGTGGCAGTTTGCTGACTTTGTTGTCAGCAGGTTAGTCAGTGAGTAAAATTGAATTGTTGAGTGAATATTGAGTTCAATCCCAGAAATACAGTCCAAGAACTGACTAAACTTGTGATTATCGTCAGCGATGTTGCGAAGAAAAATGAGTGGACACCCTTTGCCCTCAAGGAATGCACAGCATCATCAGCTATTTTCTGTTCTTTTAGCTCTTTACTAAGAAAAACATTACAACCTTTTATGTACAGTCTAATATTCTTAATATTCTTGGTGGCGTTTTTCCTTTTCTGTTTAGCCTTTCCAGATGCAATTTCAAGCTATGCAATGTTGAGATAATTCAACGACGAACAAACCTTTGCCAGTTTCATTTCGAATTCCAGTACACCTCGCATCTGTTTACTTGTTTCGTTCTTCTTTCCTCCAAGCAAACTGCCAACAGTCGTCATGTACTTCAAGTATGCCATCAGTTTCTGTAGACAGGAGGCGCGACGTAAGTAAGATTACTGTAGTTTTAATTGATTGAAAGAAGTGAAAAAAATAGAACGGCATACCAATACAAGGTATACTAAGGCTTACCGGATCAGACATATTGGTGAGGTAATAAGTCCTCGCAAGTGTAAGGCCCCCCTGATCAACCTACAAAACACAAGGCGCATTTTGGTGAGATCTAACCGCGGTTTCAAAAAGCGACTGAGTTTGGATGCGGCCTGGACGCGTCTAGTGTGCGTCCAAATAACTACATGGGCATTCTAAATAATTCATTAATTTATGTTTTGAAAAAATGGTTTCTTTACCTGGATAATATTTTTGGAGGAGTTTTTGTCATCGGCGCCAACGCCAGTGACGAAAAAGGCAGAAACTGAATATGTTCTTTGCACTTTGTTCAGCAGGCGTTCCAAATTAAGCTTGCCTTGGTTCCATCCACCGAGATCCTTTATTATGTCGAGCAGCGGTTTGGAGCCGATTTTGTCGATCGTTGTGTCGTCCATGCAAGCGTCATAGAAAGTCTTCGCTTTCTTCGTGGTTTCAGAGCGTTCAGTAGCACCCGTTACCAACAACTGTTTTATTATTCTTTCGTTGTCTTCCTCCAAAACAGAATAAACTCCCCAGAATGATTTGCTCTCCGGAATAGGATTATTTTGCACCCATCCACCGCAAGCATACTCGTAAAAATTGTCGCATGGGTCCACGGATCGGTTTAGGGAGTGAAAAATATGATGAGCGGCGTTTATGCACCCCTCTGTAACGCACACATTTTCCTCAGATACGGGTTTTCCGCCGCTTCGTTTTGTTAGCAAGGCGCCGAGCACGATACAAGTGATTATCAATACGGCAATTATCCCCACAAGAACAGTAGTCTTTGTAAGTTTGCAGGGAAAGCGGAAGCCTTTTCTACTGTCTGCCGAGGAAACAGAAAAGCGTACTTCATGCCTGTCATCCATACCATCTGTCACAACAAGAACTGGGTCTGTATTCCTTCCGAGCGGACTTTCATCGTCCAACGAGTCTTCGCTAAGCAGGGGGACGTTTGTAGTGGCATCGCTTGTTTCTGCGCGAGTATAGTCAGCTCGACTGTGCGAGGCCATTTTATTGGTATCTGCTCGCTACGATCTAGATTGTCCGTAAAAATGACGCCCACTTGGTAAAAGCAGAAGATCTTCAGGTTAAAGATGGCCGCTCGCAAGTTTGAAAGAAGTAATGAGTGTAAAAGGTTATAAAGATACAGTGACTGAATTCTTCAGTGTAACAACGGATGCGAGTCACACAAGTGAACTCACGGTTCTGATCCGGAATTTCCAACTCTGCAGACAAAATCGGCAGCTCTCTGTAAAATGCCAAAAAATATTTTCCACAACAAAGCTGTGTATGCAAATCTCTGAAAGCCGGAAGCTTGATTCAATAATGTTGCTGACTACTTTGCAATGCAAATAAATTCACAAATTAATGCGAATCACAAATTACAAAATTAATGCATTTGACCTCTGGAAACCAGACAAGACTTCTAAGTCAAAATGGACGGGCACAAATAAACTGCACCTTGTTTTAATAACCAAAAAGTGCTAATCAGCTTTAATCTTACCCGTTTAAGCCATCTTTTCACTTTTATAAAAACATAGTTGAAATTAGCTCAGTACTTTTGTTGAAGCCGGGTTGTAGTGGGGTGGGGTGGGTTAATGTGAACCATATTTCTGATCCATTTTCAAAATTCTAAATAGACCCTAACTTCCCACGCAAGACTTATTCTGCAGGAATCTACCTTACTTGCCTGTTCGGTACAATTAGAACAATGATCTGTACAATGTAAAATCCATTGTTTCTGTGTACTTCCTCAAGGTCCATGACCATGAGAGCGAGATCTCCCCTCGGCCTCGGCAACGTCGTTTACATAGAGGTTACGGAAGATATTGCAGTTTTTCTACCTTTGTTGTTTTTAAATAGGCGAACTTTGAAACCCACCGAAGTTACGGTAATCTATCTTTTCCTATTTATGGAAGTACACGTAATAAATACATGTACAAGAACGTGTCTTTCAGTAAGTAGTCTCGCTGGGGGTGGTGGTTCAGTTATCATCACGTGACCACTATTCGATCGTTACACTTGCTCGTGGCTGCAGGAGAGAACGTTGGAGGCTGATGATTGCGTACTTTTCGTTCTAAAGCTGCCATGGATTTGAGCAAAGTTGCTCAAAATATCATAAAATGTGTCGCTACTGGGGAGGTAGGAACCATGGTCTTAAACTGGTGACTTGTTTCTCGAGATATTTTAATTTTTACAAATTACGTGCAGCGGCAATTGCTTTGCAAGCTTTGTGAGAGCAAACTTTGCCCAGGTGTGGAACTTTCGGCAAATACTTAAATTCACGACTTTCACGACAGGAATTATTTTTGGTATTTCGTAGCCTCAAGACGCATTCCCTTTCTTTTTACACAAGCTTCGGTTAAATCAGGCATTTTAGGATACGGTTACGTAACTTTCATTAAATTTTTCATGTGAAATACAAACATGCACGCATGCAGGAGATCCTTGATCGTTGTTTTGTGTTGTACGATAGTTGTTAAAAAAGAACAGTTCTGTATAAATGAACCTGCTAACGGTGGAGCCACGCGCAGTTTACCAATAGCGCTACTGGGCTTTATGCATCAGTCAATTCCAACTGCGCCCATGCCACCCCCGGGCTAACCCCCGGGCATTAGCATTTTTTTTCTCTTGAATGGCAAATTCCCGGAGGTGGGGACACTTTAGCTGCCAAATGCCCCGCGGCGGGGACTAAGGAAGAGGGCAAATGCCCCGCCCCCGGGATCGTACGTCCCCAATCAACACTGCAGTAGTTTTCATTTATTGCACAATAATGCCACTTTCAGCATTTTTATGTGTGATTTTTCATTTCTGTAGGCCTGCCTCTCAGTCTTCTATTGTTTGTAATGGAACTATCCGGTGTTTAACATAATAACAAAGTTAGTATAAATGCCAAGCGACGATATTTTAATACTTCACAGACAACAATACTACCTGAACTGCATGAAGTTGATTGTTACTTTAATGTTTTGTTTTAAACAGTTCGCTAGTACACAAAAATCTTGACATTATAAGTCTATTGTAACGTAGTCTGTTGTAAATATATTAATTATATGCAAAAGTATAAAACGACGATCCCTATACACATGTTTAGAATTCAATAATCGATCGTAATAGTTTAAGAATCATCGCAACCAAATTTTGCTTAAATCCTTGTTCAAAGAAGCATGCGTTAGTTGATTCACGTTGATCGTTCCCGATCTCGCTATATAAAGTGATAGTTGTGCCTTGATAAGCAATGAAGAAATGCATAAAATCGAGAAAACCTCCACAAGTTTGTCCAGTCCTTAACGGACGATCCAATCTGCGACGAACTGCTGGTCCTTTGCGATAAAATCCTCCTGTTTGGATTTCGAGTCGGAAACCCCGTGTGTGTCAAAAGCCCGGGGGTAGGCAAATGCCCGACCCCCGGGCCGTGCCAGATTTGCTAATGCCCCACTCCCGGGACTGACAAGGCACGCAAATGCCCCGCAGTTGCCCGGGGGGGGGATGGGCGCAGCTGGAATTGACTGATGCACTATTTGAAAGTCTTTGGTGCCAGTGTTAGATTGAACTTAAGCTTATATTGGCCTTTCTTTCTTTTAGAAGAAAACTAAGCTTATACATGAAATGTAAAACAATCAGTGAAACATATTAAGTATTCGTCATCTTAAATCGCAAATATTATGCAGGGTTAGGTTTGTTGCTGTAAAATGCCCAGGGTTTACTTCGTGCTGACTCCAGGGTTTGGAGATGTGGGGATGGGAGGGTGTGGTATGGGTGGGGTGAGCAGGCGTAGTATTCAAATGACAAAGCAATAACACAAAAGTTTTTTATCTTATGTATCTTGCCCTATAGATGGTTGAGCTGCAGAGTTTATGGGCCAAGCAGACAGCCGTAGTTGTTTTTCTGCGCCGGTTTGGATGACAATTGTGCAGGCTGTGGTCGACTGAACTCAGTTCGGTCAAGCCGCAGCTAGATGCACATAATGTACGGCTTTGTGGTGTGGGATTAGAGGAACTGGGTCTGGAGGAATTCCAACAGGGAAATTTCTTCACTGGAGGTAAGTCAGTTCTTGCAAGACATGTTACAAAGAATATTATGACTGACAAGACTCAGTGTTTTCATCAGCAGACAGCCACCAGTGGTGTATCTGTTTTTTTTTTTCACTTGACTGCGGCAATTCTTTGGATAACCCTGACATCTATTTCATAAGTTATTGAAACCTGAGGAAAAATACCATTCATAGTACTATGTCTTATATTTAGATCAAAGACATCTTTTATTATAATTTAATTAGTGTTACTGTTATCCACAGAGTTGTACTTAGATACTAAGCAGGAGTGCTATAAAGACTTGGGTTTCCGAAGGTGAGGATTTCATAGAGTTAGCATTGTGCTCTAAACCTCGTGCAAGAACCCTTATGGCCAAAAAGCATCAAGTCTGATGGTTAGGTCATTGGCTTCATCAGCTGGAGAGACTTTGTCTCCAGTCTAAATATTTTGCTTTCTTGGTCCCTACATGTATACATGCCTGAGACTGGCAATGCGGAAGGGTAACACTGTAACTATGATTATGTGCAGCTAAAACCATTCATGCAGCCTGACAGAAATCACTATAAGCCCAGTAGAATTAAAGAATGCTCTCCAAGATCAGACCATGTGACCTGGGAATGCTGTCCTTTGTCAACCAAGCCTCCATGATTCCACTCCCAAAGAGGAAGATGTTATGGCAGCCTTTTTGAGTTTTTTTTTTTTTGGGGGGGGGGGGGAGTTTCACCTAATTGCAATAAGGAAAAAAATAAGAGTTGAAGCCAAATATGAATGAATTAACCATGCAAACTATATTCTCAGGGGTGCCCTATGGTATGATTCTTTAATTTGATATCAAATGAGATGATACAAGGTAAATTACCCACCATATATATATAGACCTTTTGAGGTTTAGCTCACAGTCAGAGCAATTTCCTGAATGTAGTTAGCATGCCTAATTTATTCCTATTTGCAGGGTTAAAACTTGGCGGTCGAACGGTCGCCAGTGGCAATTAAGAAGTGTCCAGGGTCACTAAAAGTTGAGGTTTGATCGCCTAAACGGCGACTATGATTTGAGAAGTACGAAAAGAAATTATAATAATAACAGTAAAAGAAAATCTTGTCTTTCCTTTCTTTCCTCAACTCTAAGTTCATTAATTGTAGTAAAAGTTTAGTTCTAAAGTGCAAAATTCAAAGCCGTTTGTGATAGAGGTTTTAGATCGCTCCGATATGTAGACGCCATTTTAATTATCCAGACTTACCCGAAGTTCTATGTGGTATGTTTTCAAACATGAATATTGATAAAATCACTCAACACTGCTCGATATTCACCTGAATTCAAAAGCAATCGAAAGAAACTGAGAATCGTGATACTGTAGTTTATAGATGTTGACAAGATTGTTTTGTCCGTATTAGGAAAATAATGGTCCAGTTTTTCTTTGGGATTTTAAGGACCAAGTCAGAAATAGTATATGTGAAGAAAAGAGCGACCAAGAAGGAGATGAATGATTCCCAACACGGACTGAACAAAGTTTTTATGATTATAACAATTTAACCAATTTCTCGACAGTACATTGGCAAATGTGAGCTTTCAAGGCAAAGTTAAGATCAAGCAAATTTCTTTCGGCGTTTCAGTCGAACATCCTCCTAAAAGAAACGGGCCCGAACCCGGGGGGGGAGGGCACTCTCTGTAATGGCCTATACGGGGAGGCTCTGCGTGAAAGGGGTACCTTTTTCAGGCTTCAGGTATATAAAAGGGTAGGGATTGCAAAAGCTGAAGTATATGAAAGGGTAGGGAAATCTGTCATTTATGTATTTTAAAGGGCCTTTAATTAAAATATTCGAGAAGATAATAGTATTGAGTTTTGGTTAATATCTCTTCCGGTAATACTGTTCTCCCCTAATCTCATTCACTAACTGCATTCCAAGGTTTAGAAAAGGGATGCTGGCAGTGTTCTTAAGTAGGTATGTGAAAGGGTACCATTTTTCAATGGAGGTATACAAAAGGGGTACCTTTTGGGTCAAGAATGGTATATAAAATGGTAACGGGTTGGACCTCGGGGCAGAGCCTCCCCGTATAAAACTTTGTTCAGTACCCCCTCCGGGGGGGGGGCAAACAGCCATGAGGCGTTTACTCGAGTGAAAATGGTTTGAAAATTTCTTTGCGTGTTAGTAGAGGAAATTTGAGGGCCACTTTATTTTGGCCAGGGCCACTAAGAATTCAGGGATACTGGTCCGAGTGGTGACCAAGCACTGAAGTTAATTTTGAGCCCTGTATTTGGCTTCTTTGTTACCTTTTTTTTTTCATATTTCCATGACAAAGTCAGTGCAATTAGGTGTGTATAATAATATCATCATAATGTGTCCATTTGCTTTGTTTACATAGGTACAATGCCATTACTGTACTTGGAGGATTGGCAACCAAAGAAACAAGAGCATCTCTTTCTAAGGTGACCATTTACAGCATGAGGAGCAGTGATTTTGTTACCCCTGCATCCTGCGTCTCTGACGCACAGAAATCCTAAAAGATGCAAGATAATTTATTGCATGCATCCTTCAGGATGCACTAACACAAATGTGCCATGATCGATCCAATGTCCCATTTGTGAAATTTTGAATCTATGACACAACTTACTTCAAAAGAAAATATCGGTCAGGGCTCGAAAATATATCTAGAAGTAGTTTTTGAGGGGAAAAATACAATCCTTTACCTGCGTTATTTTATTAAATTTGATCAATTCCAAATGCCCCCATGTTTGTTTGACATCAAGTGGTTACATATTTTGATGGCGAGAGGAACCCTGGGAAGGAGGTGTTACCAGATATGTAATAAAACGCACTTCCACACTTCAAACAAAGCTCGCCAAAGCCACCATTTGTGATAGATGAGACTAATTGGTTTTGGTCTGTGACTCATTATTTTTCATGGGGTGGGTCCCAGGGACTCACTAATGGGAAATTGTAACAGAATCACAGGAGGAGAATCAGCAAAGCTATGTTTTGTAGTTGTGAAAGATGGAATATGAAAGTGTACAGAATTTGGCCTCTTATAACTACCACATTCAAAGAGTTCCAATTGTTGTTTCAACTTATGTTTTGCTGAATGTAGGAAATCATTTAAGAAACTCCATGAAGAATAGTCTGTCACTCCCTAATAACCACAATTGCCTTGAAACTGCAAAATTGTATGAACAGCTGAAGATTGATTCATCATTGCAAAGTTTAGTAGAGAACATTTTCAAAAGGAATTGAAATCTTAACTAGGATACTATTTTTCAAGGACAATAACTTCAACAAAACTGTGCGGCACGTATAACTGCTCACATTTCATGTTCTGCTGTTTTTGCCTTCAGGCAAATGCAAAAGGCATCAAAGGTAACTATCGTGGAGATGGTATGCTGAATGGAGGCATGTTAATAGTGACAGCTGGAGGAGATAAAGTGTTGCTGAGTCATAAACAGGCGTCACCTGGGGATCACGTTTCTAATGAGCAGATTCTTGAAGTTCTTGGTATAACAGCTGAGACTGAGCCAAAGAAGGAAGACAGTGAAGCAGAGGGTGGATCAGCTAAAGAGGGATCAGAGTCATAAGTTACATTTAAGATTTGCTGAACTGTTAAATTTATCTGTTTAAAAGAGTCAAGACAACAACGCTTTGCTCAAGACTGATTGTACAAACACTGTGGCACTGTAATGGTTGTGACTACAACAACTAATAGAAACTAGCCAGTATCTTACATTGACTGCACAGCAGGGTAGAATCACTTGGAAGTAATTCTGATCTGTACAAACAATACTTTAAATTTCACTCTTTTTTTTCAATTTCTATTGAACTCCTCAAGTGTCTGAGTCCTACTGTACAAATACCTATATGCATATTTCAGAACTGGTTTGGAAGCTCTGCGTTACTGTGTTTCCTTAACAAGGTGCTCTTCCTTGATTAAGTCCCCACATCCTACATGTAAATGCTCTCCTAAACTCCTAAACGTTGTGCTCCTAAATGTTGCGTGGTTAAAGAAAGTATTGTATTGTCCTTTGAATTAGCCCCCCCCCCCCCACCCCAACTGTCTTCGAAAGCATGAGGAATGGAGGAAAGGTGGTAAGTGTGCCATATTGATTTTCAAGTGCAGTAAATCAATTTATCAAGTTGCAGAAGGTGAATATGAAATTTGACAAAGAAAGACACCTAGGGTTCTTACTCAAGGAAGTTTGGTATTGCTTTGTGGAAACACTTTTCTTTCTAACAATAAGTAACATATCGTGGTTACAATCTACAGCCGCAGTGAAGAATTTGATTCTGTATGGAACAGTTTCCACTAGTAAATGATTTAATCATATGCCTAGGACTTTCTCATTTGCAGACTTTTCTTAAGTTCACATTGTGTTAGGTAGTCTTATGAAACCATTGTGTTAAACTTCAAAAGAACATCAATGGTGGATGAATATTTTGTCATGCTTAACAGCAATGCTGTACTTTTAAATTTGAATGTTTGCAGATTTGAAACTACAAGGTATTAAATCAGATATTTAGATATTTGATATTTAAGTGGAATACATCGATGAGTAGCTGAAATTGGACGATTCCAAGATAAAATGGCTGAAATGAGTAAAATTAGTAGGTAAAACTCTTGGCTTTTACCTGCAAAAATTCCTCTCGTCAAAGCATTTTGTGCTGTTTATGTTGTTTAAATGTCCAATTAGCCCTCAAAAACGTGATTTAAAAATGTATTGTAGTTGCCTTGGACGTATTTCCCATAACCTTTCAAATTTTCCTGTTGTCTATCTGAACAACAATAACTTATATTCAAAATTCCCAATATTTACATGTTGAAGACAAAAGAACAAAATAAAAAAGAAGATAATGTTCACTTGCCGTTTCTCTATCCTTTTAATCCGATGAATCCACACCCTCCCCCTAATACTCTCACTGACCCACACCCCCACCAGGCACAATGGAGGGCAATCTTGAGTCGGCAAAAGCAACTTGACAAGGTCATACTGTTGTTTTGAGGGGAGAGGAACGGGTTAGGGAGGAGGGAGAAAGGCTGCAAGAAAGAGGATTGAGGGCGGTTTATAGAGACAAGATTTCAAGCTATTTACAATTACTCAAAAGAGCTGAGTTACCAACACTTATGAACAGGCGTGGGCAGGATATTTGCATCTTAATGTACAGAGTGAGGAACAGACTATGTCCTACAATTTTTGTAATATTTTTAATAATCATAATTCCTTTTACTCTTTAAGACAGTCAGACTTTTCCACACCAAGTTTCAATACGGTTACATATGGTAAACATTCTTTGCGATATCTTGGACCAAAACTGTGGGGAAAATTATCCCCAGACATAAGATCAGCTAAAACTTTAAATATTTTTAGGAAACAGATACGCAAATACGATATTAGTCTGCTCATAGATGATGGCTGCAAGGGCTGTTCCCTCTGCTCCTCATAATTATTTTATACAGTTTTAAGTATTTTTAATTCTCTTTTTACATATTTTTAATATCTGCTCATCATCATTATTTTATATAGCTTTAAGTATTTTAAATTCTCTTTATAAATATTTTTAATATCTGATTATCATAAATATTTTATATAGCTCTAAGTATTATAAATTTTCTTTCTACATATTTTTAATATCTATTAATTGTGTCCCCAAATTAGTATGGGATTTTCCCAGGCTATGTGGCCTTGACACATTAATAAAGTTTATCTATCTATCTATCTATCCCAAAAAATAGCGGGAGGAGGGAGAAAGGACGCAAAAAAATAGGGAGAAGGGAGATTATGTCTTAAAAAACGTGACATGAGTCTTTAAAGCCTTACTGAATAGATCGTAATACAAGAAACTACGGATCTGTTCCCCGCTCGGACAGTCGGACCCGCTAAACAATTATATCAAGATGAAGACTGGGCAGACCCTGGGTATCCAAGACTATTTTGAGCCCGTAAGCTCAGTTGTTTGCGGTATTATCTTGATCAAAGGGACAAAGCTTTTGCGAATGTACTCAGAAAGCTCTATTTTGGAGGCTAGAATAACTTAAGCGACAAGCGGGAGTCGTGTTTGGCCTGTCATTTTACATACTACCCTCGTACGACTTCATCCGCGATAAAGAAAGTTATATGTCTTGCACATAACCGCAAGCAGACATCTAATCACGGACTTAGAAACTTGGGATCCTTTCAGAAAACATCACTCTTTTAAGCGGCTTTAAGGAATCTTGCAATTGATCTGAGCCCAAAAAGCTAACTAATTGCCAAAGAGCTAGCACGCACAACGGCACAGACTAAAACGGGTCTAAGAACGTAACATAAAACCCTCCAAACAGTTTATATCACAGCTTGAATTAAAAGGTCAACCGCACAATTTACCGACACAGTTGTGTCGCCTTCAGATCATCCTGATCAAATGGACAAAGCTGTTGCGAATGTACTCAGAAAGTTCTATTTTAAAGGCTAGAATAACTTACGCGACTAGCGGGAGTCGCGTTTGGCCTGTCATTTTACATACCACCAAAGGTAAGCTGGTACTAGATGTTAAATCTAGTAGTCTGTGGGTATTCAAAGTCTTCAAAGAGCACAAAGTTCTTTTAGTAAAGTGATAATATTGGAAGGAGTTTAGACTGCAAGTGTAGTGTTACGTCATATTAACCCGTTAAAGCACTAATCAGGGAGAAAGGTGAAAAATCAGGGAGGAGGGAGAAACGGCCAAAAAAAAATAGGGAGGAGGGAGAAAAACGAGTTAAAAAATAGGGAGATGAGATATTTACCTGCCCGTTCCTCTTCCCTCTGTTTTGTTTCTTTGACATTTTACACTCATCTTTTTTAAATCGTGTCATAAAGAAACAGGTCATGAGTTTTCACTCTACCCTTCCCTCAATTAAATCGCAGTCTATTTTTCTTAATTCGTTTTGTATCTTCAGCCCAATATTTAAAGAAGATCAAGACACCCTGGTGTCACCAGCGTGACTCTACTTTTTCTTTTGTTCTGTCTTGTTTTTTGTTTGTTTTTTTTCCTATAAAAGGCCTTTTCTTTTCTTCGATCCATCTCGTGATCAAATTCAGGGTTTGTTTTGTTTTGTTTTGTTTTTAGCCCCTCAATGAGATTAAAATATTAAAGACATCTTCACGATGGCTGTTTTACTATATCGACCAGAATCCTCCGGATTGTTGTTCCCTACTACATAATGCTTTTTACTATTTGATAATTCCATAAAAGGTATACATTTGGTTCCGCGCTTCAGTAAACAATATACTTAGCCTAATGGTGATGAATTTACAATAAAGCTAAAATTTACCTTCAATAACTTATTAAACAGCCAATGAAAAGGCGTTTTACTTGTCATTTAATCGTTTGGTCCAATCAGCATGCGGCTTCTAACAAGGTGCTGTGTGCTGGAATGATACAAGTCATTTCGCAGGAGGATTCCATAGGGGTGTGCGATTTGCTGGTGAAAAACAGAACTTTGTGTCCTTTTGAATCGTCCTAGGAAAATAATATTATTACGATGTCGGAAACAGATGAACTGGCCAAAAAACTAGCCCATCGTCAGGCGCTAAACGAAGACGAAGACCTACCGAGACGCCAGCTAAAGGCATTCAACCCGTACACGGAGTTCAAAGAATTCACAAGGAAGCAGATCAAGGAATTTGAGTCAATGTTTAAGAAGTAAGTGTCAGATCACTTTATAGGAATGATGTTTTTACTTGATAAGCTTACGGTATTTCGACTTACAACAGCAAGGATTGGCCTTTTCGAGTCCAGAGGGAATTCAAGATTTTCGTTTTCGTAATTCTCGGAAGCTTATCCATTCTGAAATCGATAGCGTTTCATCTGGAGTTTCATCGGGTTATTTAAGGTCGCATTTCAACAAAAAGCATGATACGTCATTTATTTTTTTATGTATAGCCAATATTTTCGATGTATGCTTTAAATGCTTGATATTTTGACAAATTAATTAATTTAAATGAGCAGTGAATTGGTATAAAATAAATCGAATAGTCAACCGGAGCAATTATTTGTGTCCTGGGGAAGGGGGGGTCATTCCTCGCCCTGTCTGTCAGCCTGTCGCAGGCATTTTTGATGGTGGGGAAAGTGTAAATTGAGAGAACAAACGTAGAAAACGTGTGGCGGCTGGTCACGCCACCACCCCCTTTTCCCCCAGATGCTGCCTGTCTCATTTTTGCATTTCCTTTCTAAATCCCCACCCCCTCCCCCTCCTACTGTCTAAGAACCTGGAACAGGCCACCTGTCTGTTAAAATGTCATTTTCTGTACCCGGAGTTATGAAATTAGCCTTTTTAAGGGGAATGTAGGGGCTTTTAAAAATATTGACCAAATTGAAATTATTAAACAATAAAAATTTAGAATTCAGCAAAGTGGTTGGTGCCCCCAAGTTTGCGTGTTGTTGAAAAGTGCAGTTACTGTAATATATTTATTCTCTATTTTTCTTTAGGTATGATGTTAATAATGATCATTATTTAGATCTCATGGAAATGAAGCAAATGATGGAGAAATTAGGTGCCCCCCAGACTCATGTTGGGCTTAAAAACATGATAGCAGAGATTGACGAAGACAACGATGGGAAAGTTTCTTACAGAGAGGTGAACACTATTAGCCTTATTAATAAAGGGCGGGGTTTTAGTATAAAGTCTTACCACTATTAAAAATATATTAAGGCACATGAAATTTAGTTGAATACATTAATTAGCATGTGATTACGTGGTGCTTAATTTTGCCACCAAAAGCCTACTAGATATTTCTCAACAGGTTTTTAATTTGTTATTTGGCTAGCTTTTTTAAACTAGATCATTTTGCATTGTTTTGGAGTTGTTTTACTTAATAAAACTGAAGTAGTTCCACTTTGGCAAATTTCACCTAGCATGAAAGTAACCTGCAAAAAGTACAGTCTCTCTAAATTTGAAACAGAAAGTTGCACATGAAACATTTATCATCTTGGGCTCTCTTTTGTGAAAATAATGTTGTTCTAACGAATTCGATAATTTTTACGAAACTGCGACCCGGACGAAAACTAGAAAATTCACAAAAACAACGTTTCTAAATATTCGACTCTTCGACTCTTCTTCTTGAAAAACTAACACTAGTTCTATCGACGTTTGAATACTAATCAAGTTCTACCAACGCGCATACTAATAACGTTCATTGTTAAGCCGTCCCCGTGGGACGAAACTACTAAAATAATTGTTCGCCGGAACATTCTCCCCCTCGAACAGGAATGCTAGTTCTGTTCCTTTAAGTTCTTTAGAATTCTAACGGGCACAACTTTGTGATAGGTCTCAGGTATTCCTTTCCTGCAGACCTGACGCGTACAATCCTAACATGTCCATCAGGGCCTTTGAATGCTTCCTGAATGCACCCTAAAGGCCATTTGCCCCTTGGGTTACTTGGGTGGACGAGAAGTACGACATCCCCGGGTGCGACATTACGTTTCTGATCTACCCATTTGTTGCGGGTGTTCAGTGTCGACAGAAATTCTTTCATCCATCTTCTCCAACATTTGGAAATGAGATCTTGAACGAAACGCCATCGATTTCTTGGGTTGAACGCGATATCGTCTACAACTCGCGGTGCGAGTTGTCCTCCCATTTGTCCATGAAGGAAGTGGTTAGGAGTTGAAACATATTCGTCGTTTGGATCACTGCTGCAGTAGGTCAGTGGACGGGCATTTAGAATTCCTTCTACTTCGACAACTGCCGTCAGCAACTCTTCATCTGTAGTCTTGGACTCTCCCAGGATAGAACGTAAAGCTTTCTTTGCGGACTTGATTAGAGATTCGAACAGCCCTCCATGATGGGATCCGCCCGGAGGGTTAAAACGCCACTGAATTCGGTCACTGGTAGCATTCTCTTTGATCTGCGCTTGATCCAAAGCTAAGACCAGTTCGCGTAGCTCTCTATCAGCTGAGGTGAAATTTGTACCGTTATCACTGATCACCACGTCCGGCTTACCACGCCTCGCTACCATCCTGGAAAATGCGTTAAGGAAACTTGCAGTGTCCAAACAGAAGGCGACTTCTAAATGAACCGCTCTTGTGCTTGCACACGTGAACAGGCATAGATAACGCTTTGCGGAAACTTTCCTCGTAATCTTGACCAACGCGCATACTAATAACGTTCATTGTTAAGCCGTCCCCGTGGGACGAAACTACTAAAATAATTGTTCGCCGGAACAAATGTCATCCTCAAAAATGTCTGAAGAGGGGTCACTGCACCATCATAAGTCCATTTTCAAGATGTTAAACCATGAAGGATATTATCATTTGTCCCACAGTGTAGTCACTTGTGATTAGAGATTGTAGTGTTTTGACTGCTATTCTTGATTAGAGAGTAAGCTTGTCAGGTTTGCTGATCAGTTGTGATTGTTGGATTTTGACTGATCGTGAAATGGCAAGTTATATTTCCTTGCTGTGCTTCTTGATTCACTCCTATACATAGATCTGCCTGTTTCTGCAGCTCATACAGACTATTGCTGCACCCTCAGGGAATTCTGTTTACTAATTACCAGTTGAGTCAACATTATGTTCAACATTATTATCAGAAACAATACTTAGGATTCATCTGGACCTATGCATCAGTCAGTGCCTGTACCCCTCCCCCTCCCCCTCCCCCCGCAGGCCAACCCCTGGGGACAAATGAGCTGTTCAACTGCCCTGCAGTACAGGTAAAAAAAGAAGTTGATTTCTTAGTTTTCAACTTATCTCCATTCTAATCAAAGCTAAATCAGGCCAAACCAAGTCTCAAATAAGTCTTATTTCTCTGTATTGCTTCGGTGATCATTCATTCTGTGGATCTACCATCTCATTTTGTCCTCTTTAAACAAAACAAAGTTAATTGTAAATTTTTTGTCCTGCAAATCACAAGACGGTCAAATGCCCCGGGGTAGACTAATGCCTGGCCCGCTGGGATGGACAATGAGGACAAATGCCCCACTAATGCTTGGGGGGGGGGGGGGCAGCTGGAATTGACTGATGCATTAGGACAGCTTTGTGAATCCTACCCTCAGGGCACACAAAGTTTGATGAGTAGTGTATAAATGAAAACTGTGTGCAAATGTTAAAAGTTTTTTGAGTTTAATAATTATGTAATTAACTACTTGTTCTTGATTGCAGTTCCTTTTGATCTTCCGTAAAGCTGCTGCAGGAGAGCTGGAGGAAGATTCAGGCCTTAGTCAGCTTGCTAAACTTGCTGAGGTTAATGTTGATGAAGTGGGTGTAGGTGGGGCTGCAAAGTTCTTTGAAGCTAAAGTGAAAGAACAAGCATTTTCAAACAAGTTTGAAGCAGAAATTCGTCAGGAACAGGAAGAGAGAAAAAAGGCCGCTGAAGAAGCTAAAGCAAGGAAGGCAGCTTTCAAAGCCAAACAAGCTGCATTTGGTATAACTAAATAGACTTACATTAGGTTTAGAATATTGTATCGTTAACTCCAATCAGCTTTGCAGTGACTTCCAAAATTACAATAGAATCCCATTTTGACATCTGCTTTCATGGTACTGACTCTGTCAGTAATAGCACTGCCAGATCAGTTCTTGGTTACAAAGATACAAAGTAACAGGCGTATAAACCCAGACCCCAAAATATGGAACACACCTTTATAAATAAGGATGCTCAGTTCTGTTTTACGACTGCAGACAGATCTTTGAACACGGCAAGTGTTATTTTCTATTTGTTCTTAAATTGCAAGTTCTACTGGCTGCCATTTGCTTGACTTAAAATAGAATTCTGAACTGTTCAGGGTGGGGGAGGTGCAGGCAACATTAAAGTAGCTACTTATAGTCACAGACAAGTGAAATGTTATGTACGCTGTGTTTAGTTTATCACAGCAAAGTCTGCCCTGTACTGCAAGCGTAGTGAATTATTACAAGAGCAAGCTTCTTTTATTTTACTATTGTTCTTCTTAACACCACAAGGTAAAACCCATTTACACTAATTTAGTGTAGGCTAGTGCAAAATGTATTTTTTGGAAGTCATTGCAAACTGTTTAATTTAAGGTAAAATTTCCTTTAGCACATAAAGAATTGATAGCAGGCTGATTTAAGGATGCACGTGTGATTCAGCAAAGTAGCAAATAAGGATACTGGTTGTGTTTGTGTTTCATATTGCATGTCACAAATGAGAGTAACTGTTAATCAGTTATTATTGTGTCTTGTAGTTAACAATGCCATGTGAATGTTACTTAAGCCAGAAACTCATTTGATGATTTTCTATGCTCATAAATGTGCTTAAAGAAATGTTGTTCTCATAGAATTTTTTTAAATGGCCTCTGGCCAATGTTACAGCATGCTCAACGTCTTTTTTTTTTAATGGCAAACAAGTTCAGAATTTTCATGGACACTCAACATCAATTAAAATGTAAAAGGAAATAGAATTTATTGTTACTAGTTAAAGAAATTAATCAGATATGCAATATTTATTTTGACTTGCTGTTACACGATAGGGTGTACTTACAGATGGGAAATATCCTCAACTAAACTTCACCATAGTATTTTAACTTTTGTCCTAGTGGCATTATTATTTTTAATTTTGCATTGAAATTAATGCACCCAGGATTCTGTGTATTGAGTGTGTGATCAGCTATTTTGTTGTCACTTACCTGTAACTTGGCAAAACTTGGTGTGAAACCCACATGAAAGTTCAAGTGGGATTGAAATTTTTGGAATAAAAAAATATATTTTCTCACGTCTGTTTTTTTCATCACTGAAATAATTATGACCCCTCTGAACAACCCACAGAGATTTAACTTCTACCTTTAATATTTTCTTCTGCTTCAAAGAGGTATTGGGTGGGTAATGAAGTAAGCTTAACAAAAAAATGTAAAGATGATATTGGTGGATTACTATATATGGTCAGCATTTGGCTGGTGGGATCGTGTTTCAAATAAAATAGAAAAGAGCAAACAGGATAGCTGACTTAAAGTACTTTGGCCACAGGCTTTCCAACCTTTGCGCTTTTCTTTGTTTGGATTAAGACATTGAGTGGTTAGACCCACTATCTTTTCATCTCGAGGACACTATCGCTGATCTTTTTGGTCATGAATAATCAAAATGACTGTAAAATTAAGTGCAATGCATAGTCCACTTAAGTGCCTCCCAGTTGTGATCCTGTTTTTCTCTAATTCATGAAGATCAATTTTAAATTATTTACCATTTTTGTAAAAAAAAAAGGTAACAGTGGTTACTCTAGTCTTGTCTGTTAAAATGTTTTTATTCAGAAAACTTGCTTTTTGCAGGACAGTTGACCACGCCGAAATGATATTGCACCCTTACATTCCTTGGGCACAATGTATAACGTAACAAAGAGATACTTTTTGGTAACGAAAATGATCATTCAAAGTTGCCCACCTGAGCTAACGTTTCTATGCGCATGTGAATAAACTCAAAGCTGAATCACTAGTAATCGGTTAGAATATAGAGCCATGAGTCAGTGTTAACTGGAAAGCTTTGCAGCACTTAATTAAAGGTCTCCAATCTCCAACATACCAAGCTGAAGCTGTTCCCAATTAGCTTAAACCAAACAGAAAAAAATGAGCAAATTAGCTTTGACTAGTCTTGCTTACGCGAGCAGTTTAAAGACATCTTTCATGTCGCAAAATGACCAAGTCGGTCTTTCACTGAGAATTAAAAAGATTCAAATGAATTGTCTAGTCTGCGAATATCTGTAGTCGCAAAATGTCGGCCTTTTCAAAATTCAAATTTAATCGCTCCAATTTCCTTCAACGCCTTTCTAGAAGAAACATTAATGCTTAAAATATGAATTCAAAAGCATGAATATTTGATTTCTGCTAAGTGCACACAGCTGAGCAATCGGCTGTGTCGTCAGAGTAATTATCTAAGTTCTCGTCTTTGATAATGTAAAGAATTAGAACACAATTTTGTTCCATCGGATGCTTTATGTATTTTAAAAAAACACTCTGTCGTAGTAAAATACTTAACAGTCCAAGCGGTTTTGTTTATTGATACACGATGTTCTCACCTTTGGAAAATCTGTAGTTTTTTCAGCTGCCTGGAGCTGCCAGTTGTCATTAACAATGAATTTATCACACGAAATGTAAATGTGAAATACAATAATAAAGTGTCACGGAATACGTGCTCGCAGTATTCAGTGATAGACTGCGACAGCCCTTAGGACTGAATTTTATCTTCGTTTGCAACCTATTTTCATCGCAACCTGGCCCCAGTTGTTCAAAATTTGGATAGCGCTACCCACCGGATAAATCTCTATCCAGTGGATAACGCAATTGGTTTCCCTAAGACTTATCCACTGGATAGTGATTTTATCCAGTGGATAGCGCTATCCAACTTTTGAACAACTGGGGCCTGGTGAGCTGAGACTCTCGTCTATTAAGTATCTGTGATTCTTTATATTTGAAATAGCTCCACCCACAAAATCGGACCACCTAAGTTGGCAGTTCACTACTCTCGAAGTCAACTCTCGGCCTTTATTTGATCATCTGGCTCTAACTTTTGAGTTTGCAAGTGAAAGGCTCAAGTATGACCAACCAAAGAAAGTTCTTTCCTGTGATGGCATTTGTTTTTGGCATTGCACAAAACAAAACTTAGGTTGGAATTTTTTTTAAATTTTTCTCGCTAGTATCCTTGAGAGTCCGTTTTAATCGCGCCCTTTTTGAGCAGAGCCCAGCCAAATTAGCGTTAGCATCACCTATTTAGGATGTTTTACTTTTTGGTGTACAGGATACATTTAGTCATTATTCCTTCCGTTTATTCATTCTTTCATGGCAGTCACTACCACGCGTAAGACTGCACCAGGCGGAGTAACCAACATGAAGTCGCTTGTCTGTCTTTGCGTTGTTTTCCTGGCAGGAGCAGTGCTCAGTACATCGGTCAATTCTAAAAGGTAAGTTATCCTTTTGATTACTTTTCAGTTGCAATTCAGAATGCGGAATTAGCAGAATTTAGAAGGAAAGAATGAATAATTTAAGAATAATTAACTAAGAATAATTTTTAATAATTTTTAAATTTCAAATAACCAAAGGTTGAGATCTTCTAGTACTGTTACCTAAGGTCTGCTGAAGAATTCCGATTTCCTCCGAAGGCAACCCACGGAAGGATCAATTGGGTTTCGCGACATTTTTATTCAGTCACACTAATTCTAGTCTAATGTCAATAACACAATTGTGTTCACAGGTAACGAGCCCAATTAGCGACGGGCCATTTTATTTTTCAGGAGATAAGGGTCGAGCAAATACCGAAACAAAAAGCGTGCAAAGCTTCTGCACCGTCTGCACCATGAAACTAACCCAAAAATACCTTGCAAAAATTCATTCAATCTGAGTCGAGAAAAAGATTGCTGTAAAACCTCAGGTCACTCACCCTCCCCTCTCCCCCCCCCCCCCCTCCCCCTCTCGCCTCTCTTGAAATATAAAATAAGATGAAAAAACGCTATGCGATTCCTGGCTGTGACCCAGTTTCCTTAGTGGGAAATAAATTCCGGGATTTATTTGCAGTAAAATTAAAATTAAAATTAAATGTAAAGATTATCTTTCCAGAACTCGCCAACGAAAAGACGTTTTATATCTCAAAGAATAGTCTGGTCCAATCAGCGTGAGGCATCTAACAATACTTTAGCTGTGTGCTGGAAGGATAGCACTCTTCTTACGAGATTTGATCGGGCCATCCATCCATCCATCCATCCATCCATCCATCCATCCATCCATCCATCCATCCATTCATTCCTTCCTTCCTTCCTTCCTTCCTTCCTTCCTTCATTCATTCATTCATTCATTCATTGAATCGTTATTTATTTATTTATTTTATTTTATTTTACCAAGACGATTCAATCCGTACACGGAGTTCCCAGAATTCTCAAGAGAGGAGATCAAGAAATTTGAGAAATTTTTTAGGTCGTAAGTATCAGATCACTTTACACGGAAGATGCACTTTTTTACATGATACGGAATTTGAATTTTCGTTTTCGTTATTATCAGATGCTTATATTCTAAAATCGAAAGTGTAATTCATAGAGGCTCAAGCTGGTCTTAAGTTTATGCAAAGTAAACCTTAGTTCACTCTACTATATTTTAATATACTCTTGTCAAATAAAACATTGAGTTTATGTTCGAATATGTGGTTTTAAATGCTATGGGAAATTTAATATGGTATATGGGCTAAGATCTGCGACTGCCCTTAATATTATTACTTAAAATCTGTGTCACAGAGTGTGAGCTCATGCTTTTAATACAGCAAATTGGCATTATTATGAATTCTGCTACCCTGTGCCGGGATGAAATCCTGCAAACGCAAATTCATAAGTTACACATTTGGTTGCCCCAGGGGATGGTGCATTTTCTTCCTTTTGGTTTACAAAACTTCCCCCTAAATAGTAGGGGTTTTGTCAGTTTTTGTAAGCTATCCAGAACCAATCCCCACCTATGTCCCGGGGTGTGGGGGGAGGGGTCGGGGTTTACTTTGACTGGTGCATTAAAACTCAACGGATGGTTGCGTATTACGTTTCCCTTGACCTTGATTTCTCTGGAAGGAGAGTGCGCTCAAAAGTGTTGTTAGGTTCTGTTGGTGGTTTGTCATTTGCGACTGGTAGTTAATTTGCTACTGTCTCATCGGTTGTGTAAAACCACACTCTATGACGCGACGATGTGTTCAATAAACCCTTTGTTGCTATGGTTGATTTTTGAACTCCACGTTTGCACGTTTACCACGTTATTGAAAAGTGAGGTAAGGCGGTGTTCTTCAATGTTCCTCTTCAGGTATGATGTTAACAATGATGGTCACTTAGATCTCATGGAAATAAAGGATATGATGGATTTTTTACAAGCCCCTCAGACTCATATCGGTCTTCAACAAATGATAGCAGAGGTTGATGAAGACCACGATGGGACAATTTCTTTCAGAGAGGTACATTTTAATTAAATGAGGGCCCATAGGCAAGATATCACAAAGCTGTCCTAAGCCAAAATGAATCTTAGTATTGTTTCTTAACAAAAGGCTTTTGTTTTCCAACAATACATAGGACACATCTTATCGTAGGAGGGCTTCGCGAATCCAGCCCCAGGTTACCTTCTAAAGGGCAGCTGTTACTGACATTAGAACAATGCCCTATTTTGATTACTTTGTTCGCGTGTTCGAGACCTTAGTTACAATCTAAGTTATAGTCCCCACGCGCATATAAAAGCGCAGTTTGGCGTCCTTTTTGACAGTGTTTCATAAGATTTGTGCGGTATGGCCATATCTTTGTTTTTTGTGCTTCTAACCTTTGGCTCAAGTGGGACCGTTATGTAAGTAATCTTTGTTATTTTTGTTTAGGTTAGTTTTCAGTAATGGACAAAAGTACCCAGACAATCATTTTGTACTATCGTAGAATTCAAGATTTCATTGATTTAGAATCGTCTAAGGAGTAAAATGGATTAAATCGCTTCGCTTGGAGGGAACGCCCACCTTTAAGTCTAGAGAGAGCTAGACTCTAAATCAGTTTATAATGTCATTGTGGAATTATCGGTATTTACTCACTGAAATTCGCGTAGTTTAAGGTAGCTTTTTAATGGTTTGTTTTTGTGGTTGATGTTAGAGTTGCTATTTGTCGTAAAGATTTAAGTTTGTTACATGTCATTTTGATTCTACTATTTCGCAATTGATAGAAATTTCGTTATATTATTTATTTCAGTTTACGATCGCTTCACCTTGATCAGTGCAATAAATCACCGTTAACTGTCGACGTTTGGTTTTCCGTGGTAGTTAATTTGCTTCCCTCGTACAACGACCTGTGAAATAGTCCCTAGGAATCTTGAAGATCTCTTTTCTCGAGCTTTATTTGATGAAATTGTCGCAAGCACAACAGCAGCATTATAAGACATTTACAGTCATTAAATTCTCAACACGCTGGTTCATGTTCTACATTGGTACACCGCAGACAGGTTATAGCCGAATATCCTTTTTTTGTCTTGTAAAGATATTGGATGCCCTCTCTTGAAAGTGCCGCAGAATTCAAATGTTTTCGCTGCAAAGCACAAGTTTTTCCCGAAAATACGGCAAAAAATCATTACACGATTACAAAGTTGTAAATTTAGTTTAAAAAGTTTTCCACTTGCGCCCGTTGGGTTTGGGGGTGATTCACCGTCTCGACGCTATGCACCACGTTGGCTTGTATCAACTCATACTCAACGTGCGCTTGCGTGGACTATTAATTTACTATTACGGGATGACCACAATTATAAAAAAAAGCATAAAATTCTTTACCAGAACGCGTCATATGCACACTGCATTTTGCCTTGGACGCCTACAAGATGTTATTATTGTAAAAGGATCGAAATTTGTACAATAGCTTTTTCACTGCTTTGCAGTTGTTTCAATACAAAGTATAAAACCCTAAAGTAGTTACACTACAAATTTTATCCACCACAAGTCCAGCGCAACACATAAGCGTATTTAAGTTTGAACACACATATAAATATAAAGTTTCTCATATATATCTTACAGAGATATCTTATACGGGTCCTCTTTTATAAAAAAACATGTGCTGTGCACTATGTCAGTTGAGACAACATCCTACGGTCACACGTTTGACTAAACTTCTCAGCAGTGCACAAACTTTAAAATTTGGAAATTTTGTTAACCCTTAACGGACCAACTACGCATATATGCGTAGAAATATACGCCTCTTTCTGATGAGCAATTTTGGTGGTTTCTGAAGGGCTTGGGCACTAGTGTCTCATTTCAATTAAGCTAACATGAAGCGATCTTTCAGTTTCTCGAAGATTAGGTTGTATTTGGACGTTTTTATTCAAGTTTTCGACGTTAAATTTCTTAGTCTGGTTTTTTGTTCGGGCATTTAAATATGGCGCCTTCCAGGGGAGCTCCTGCACCAGATTTTCCTGTCGAAAGCGATGAAAACGACGTTGAACTCGAGTTTATCGACGAGGACGACCTTCCTTTAACTTGTATTCATTCGGGCAATCATTTTCTTGAGCATCCAGAGTCGGAAGAAGAGCTTGGCTCCGATTTTCTCTCGGAATCTAGTGGTAGTGAGTCAGAGGAAGAGTTGGAAAGCGGCGAAGGAGACAAGAGCTGATATCGACTTCGATCAAGCTATTGGGATGGCAGGAAATGTGGACATTAGATCCTTGAAATCGAGCAAAGATTTAAATGATCAGGTATGGCAGCTCTTAGTGACTCAGACTAATTTGTATGCAGAACAAAAATAAAATTCAAAGGCAGAGTTCACTTTCGGCAGTTCATTCCAATAAAGCCCGGCAGGTTTGAAATCAAGGCCTTCACTCTTGCCGAATCGACCAGTGGATATGTCCTAGGAAGCAAGGTGTACACTGGAAAGGAGGCTGACATTGTCCAGAAAGATTTAGGGAGAAAAGCCGTCATGTCTTTGATAGAGCCTTTCCTAGATAAAGGGTATTACCTTTTCATGGACAATTATTACACTTTTGTTGGTTTGTTTGAGGAGCTAGAGGAAAGAACTGGGACTGTACGGTCAAACAGGTTAGGCCTTCCAAGTGAAACTTGTAATTTGAAGTCTAGGCAAGTAAAACAGCTCAAAAGAGGAGAGTCTTTGTACCGACAGAAGGGAACTTTGAGTTGCGTGACATGGCGTGACAGAAAAGTTTTCAGTGTTTTCGCCACTGTTCCCACAAGTGAGGCAGACTCTGATGAAGTAGAAAGGTCTGTGAAAGTCAGTGGTCACTGGGAAAAGAAAAACTTTGCTCATCCTGGTGTTATCAACCTCTATAACACCTGCATGGAAGATGTTGATGTTTCCGATCAGAGGGTCACCGCATATTCCAGGCTTATGAGGGGTACAGTGTGGTACTACAAGGTGTTTTTCTAAAATTCTACATACTGAACACTGGTAGACAAAAAGAACATGTTTGAAGTAACATATTCAGGCTGAAATGCTTTGTGAGACACTGAAGGTTTCAGGAATGTTACACTATAAACTGAAAACTAGATCTTACTAACATGGAAATCTATTCAATTTTAATTGTCTGATAGACCACTGTTCAGTGCAAATGAGTAACAGTTATATTTGAAAATGATTTGAAATGTATGTATAGATCTTGAATTTATTGAAAAGAAGTCAAAATTATAGATTTTTCTCATAAAGAACAATCTCACAGTGGACTTGCCCAAAATTATGCATAATTATGATAATTATGCAAATCAGGATCTCACAGATTGCATCATATCCCATAATATATAACAAAAAATGAAAGACAATTTTATACTGATTTCATATATATATGGTTTAGTATGGTTTAAATAAAAACAATCTTGTCTATGACTGCTTTTAACAAGATCACTCATATTTTACCCAAAAAAATAAGACCCCCGTGGTCCTTTAAGGGTTAAGTTTATCTAATTAGCTGCTTTTTATTATTTGCAGTTTCTTTTGATCTTCCGTAAGTTTGACAAAGGGGAACTAGCACCTGGTTCAGGCCTCAGTGAGCTTGCCAGCCTTGCCGAGATTAATCTCGATTGATCTTGGAATGTTCTGGCTTGCAACTAAATTTTGGAGCAGAGATTCTCCAAGAACAGAGCTCGAGGAAACCAAGTTTAAGACTAAACTGTGGAAGATAAGACAAGACGATTATGTTAAACTCGAACATTAAATGTAAACTAAAAAAGAGTGATTGTAAGAAGAAATAAAGATATCAGCGTCTGTATTGAGAGTGAGTGTTGGGTCAACTTTGAAAGAAGTTTTCGGAGACAAACAAGCAGCATTTACTGTCAAAGCATAGGGACAATAGACCCTGGCCTGATCAATCGATGGCAATCGATCATAGGAAATCTAATCGATCAATCGATAACAATTACAATAATTAGTTAATTGCTATCGATTGCTATCGGCCAATCGATGACCAATCGATTATCACAAGCTCGAGTCCTCTAATTGCTATCGATTGTCATCGATTCCAATCGATTACCATCGATCGTCGACTACTATTGACTGTCATTTGCTGTCAAGCTGTTTGCTTTCGATCGATTTTCGATCAATTATTTAGTTCCGCTCGTGACCGCGTACGTGTGTGGTGATTTTTGCTCCGTCTTTTGCACAAATAACTCGCTTAGCATGTGTCAGGTTATTTTGAATATCCAGCGGGTTGTAGTTAAGGGTTATCACGAGTGCCCTTTTTCTGTTGAAGTTGGCGAGCGATTCGTTGCTCAGAAGAAGATAAGAGATCTGTTCATTTCGGTCGGTAGCACTGTAATAGAAGTAGCACAAGTCCAGTTAATGATGCTAAAGCAAGATGGCGTCCTGCAGGAGGGATAAACGTGCCCGTGAGGATAGAAATTACTTTACCTAAGCGACGAGCTAATGAAATCCGGCGCACGGTGTAATCTAGCGGAATGAGTGCGCAGATTTTGAAACTATAGACGACCAGGATAACAATTGCTTCGTATTCTCAAGCCAGATGTCAAGGAAGATATGAGAAATAAATCACGAGAATTTAAAATGTAGCATGGATCTTGTCTGACGCTTTACTCGGTTTCTCCGCCGTGCTCTCCGTGGACAAACTTGTGATCGTTATGTAATTTCATTTCACCGAAATTCTTCTGTAAAATATTTCCCTTTTGACCTCCCAAAAAATAGGGAAATCGATGATAATCGATGCCAATCGATGACAATCGAAAATAATCGATGGCAATTAAAAAACAAATTTTTTGGCCATCGATTTCCGATATCAATCGATTAATTATTATCGATTGCCATCGATTGTTATCGATTATCGATTTCATCGATTGTTCAGGCCGGGAATAGACTCACCATTAGAATATCGTATTGGGAAGACTGATCTCTGCAATGAATATTAATTGACGGTGGAGTTCTCCTGATAGCGATAGGCTTTCAAATTTATTGAAAAAGTGCTCTCAGAATACCGACACCTTTCTGTACTGCCACATCACTTCCGGGTTCTAATTTTTGCGATTTTTTTACCGACAGCAAAAAAAAGTTATCGCACAAATTTTCTTCGCAGAAATTTAATCCAAGGTCTCTTTCGTTCAGAAACAAAACGAAATTACAAAACGTACAAAACATTCTGAACAAAAACGATGAAATTGTAGTCGTTGCACTGCAAGTCTTAGCTGCTAAAAATTTTACAGAAAGGAACGCCTGAAGGTGCTGCGTTGGTAAGCTGTTTCCATCTGCGTGTTTTTTCACCTTTTTTTGATTGCATGTAGTCAATACAAGGTAAAAACGAGAATGTTATAATTCCAATTACACAAGATTTTCTGAAATCGCCAAAATTAATCCCCAGTACCAGAACCAGTCTTGTCCAATCGCGAAATATAGTAGTTCCGCACTGGAACACAAATCGCCCATCCGCAAAATGAATTTCCCGCAAGAAATTACTGCTACCGGCGGTATTCATTGCACTCGAAATTGCAAATTTGGAAATGGTGTATTTTGTGAGTTTCTTAGTTTTTCGGGGTTCATCCTTTCATACTGAATATACCACTTTTTACTGAGACGGCACCCCTCTTTCATCATATACCTAAAAACCTAGAACAAAATGTACACCTTTTCTTACGCCACAAGAATACGTCAAAACAGTAAAATATCCTGTGGTCGCCACGCTTTTCCCTGGCTTCCAATTGTCCTGGATTAGTTACTAAAGGCTCCAAGCTTTTGTGTGTTTCGCTGTGCAATTTTTGCCAAAATTTGTCACCCTTTTGTTTACCTACCATTTCCTTGTACCGTGTAGCGCATTCTAGTGATCCTTTAACATACTGAGACAACAGATTTTCCCTACCCTAGGGGGATGGGGGGTATTGTGCGAGGAATAAAAGTGCACAGCACAATGCGAGGGCCAATGGCTAACACAAAAATATTAAACTTTCATTCGATTTTATATGATAAGAAATAACGTTTTTTTCTAATTTTTGCTTTTATAGCCAAACACTCGCGACACATGCGAAAAAAAAAATTGCCGCAATAAATATGTCCTTGACTCAAAAGATTTCATTCTGGAGATCACACAAGTAGCCTGAGAAAACAGCCGACCGGTTTCGCCAGGTCGCCACTTGAGCCCTCCCTTTTGCGAGGGCTCAAGTGGCGACCTCGCGAGACGTCGGCTGTTTTCCCAGGCTATCACACAAGTTGTTTGCTACGATGTTGAACTTCGCATTCGTATGAGAATTTCGTAAGATAGCACTGAGCATGTTAAGGTTACGGTGAGTCGACTGTACCTTTTGACAACCCGGCTCGGGCTAATTTGCTTTTTCCGCCCACTTCAAGATGAAGTTTGTTGGATTCAAAACAGTCCTCTGCTGCTTCTCTAAATTTACACTTATCTTAGTACTTTATAATTTTTGTTGTTAATAATTAATGTATTTTTGTGAATTGTGTGAATAAACTTACCAAAATGTTAGTTTCTTGTTCATAGGGGATGATTGTTTATTCCAGATTTGCAGTTGTTTTGTTTTTCCTCAGTTGAATTCACAGTGCATTGACACAGGCAGAAACATATTCATTCTGATCACAGTTGGGTGGTGGATTGCATCAGTCATGATAAAAACATTGATTTTAAGCATAAAAAAAGATAGCCTCCCATGCAGTTGTTTTCAGGGAAGTCGTATTACCCTCCTCCACTCCCTTAAAAATGACTGCGTGGGAGGCTACAAAAAAGACTAACTAACAATGTAAATTCAACACTGGTCAGACGAAACACATTAAACATAGTTGCCAAGAGCAGCAAGGTATTGAGTGTCCAAAAGATCCTAAATTGAGCTATAAACATGGGATGATAGAGAAAACTCACAATTAATGCAACAGGAAGTTCCAACTCCACTTTTGGTTATTAAGAACTCAAGTGTCTTCCATAAAACTGCATAAAATATATAACACAGAGCCTGTAGAACTAGGCATGAAGTATGTTTGAAACTGACAGCGACACCTCATTTAAACAATGCAATTACAAACATTTGTAAGGGAAACATGTTTCGTTTAAACATGTTCTCTGTCTCTGAAAGAATATATTGTATAAGTGTAATTACTGCTCTCATATGATGGTGACTTCTCCTCAGTTTTCACTTTTAGTCATCCTTGTATTCTATCAGGATTCAGGGGTGCAGGGGTGTGGATTGGATGGCTAAACACCCCCCTCTCTGGGGTCATTTAAGCTTGAAATTAAGACAGGGAACAGAACTAAAACTGATGCGACTTTGACTCAGATTGTTATCGCCCTGTTCGGTCAGCCACGTGCTCCTTTCAAAAATCCTGGATCTGCCACTGCGATCAGTTCAATAACACGGATATATGTGCCCAGCATTTAACTTGTGGGTCATGATTAGACTTAAATAATAATTTTAAAAAGCAAACAAGACCTTTCACTTGCACTATTAAACTGTGCTACATTAACCAGGTTTACCTAAAAAATTGTATAAAATAATTCTAGGATAGTCAAATAAGATTATTATTGGAGTTTCCCATTCAATAAGAGATCAGGAAACTCTTTAACACTGTTGATGATAAAATCCGGGTTGCTTTCCTTAATATACCCCAAACTTTGCGTTCCAGTTAAAACCGCCACAGTCCAACAGCCAGCATTCTTGCCTTCCTCGACATCAGCCCGAGTGTCTCCAACTTTAACTACAGTCCGCGGATCCGTTATTCCAAAATAATTCATAGCAGAGTGAATCATGGCAGGATGAGGTCTTCCATGGCCAGCCTTCTCAGCACTACAAAGACAATCAACAAGATCTTTCCACTGTAGTGTGGATACGATTGATTCCACAACACTGTGTGGAAATCCACTGCCAACAGCTATTTTTACTCCGCGGGTCTTTAGCTTCAGAAAAACGTCACTCGTCCCTGGAATTTCACTCTTAATCGAGGACAAATGTTTGTTGAGACAGTCTTTGAAATCTTTGAATATAACCTCAACATCAGCGACTGACGACGTGTCATTGTGGGTTTGAGAGACTTCATCCACGATGCATCGAATGGCATCTTTCTTCTCCAATCCACGGTATTTATTTACTGTTTCTGGATGAATGTTGTAACCATGCTTCTTGAAAGCGTCTCTCATAGCAACAGTAACAAGTGGAACACCTTCTACACTGTCATCTACAGTTGTACCAGCAAGATCAAACATTACCAATTTTATCTTTTCCGCCATACTTGCTTTTCTTGTATCTGAGCCTGTGGTATGAAACAGCTCTGGATAGCGGTAAATTCAATCTTATCCCCAGGGCCTTCTCGGTCAAACCAACATGGCGGATTGCTTGAAGGTGAACTTATTAGTGATCAATAAATAATTTCCTTGCTTAGATACTAGTATCCCAGCCTAATTTACTGTATTTTACTCTGTAGATACTAGTGCTCCACGGATACAGGTAAGCTTTGTCAATAAGGTATGAATTTATATTATTATTTTCCTGTCACCGGGCTGAAGTTGTCTGCCAATTCACTGCCAATTCGCTGGCTGCCAATTCGACCTGCTGAAGTTGTCTGCCAATTCGATTTAGCCGAGAAGTAGTAAAATTAGGGCTGACAATCAGCTGAAAACCATAAAATTCGTGTGTCAATACTTCCAAAATACTTTAAATAAGGTTTTCAAACGCAGACTGTCGTTCAGAAAGGGGCGGCATAACAGTTGCGTGACATCACAGTCGTCGAGTATTATTTACATTTTTATTTAGTTTGATACAAGTTTATAATTATATTGTCATTCTTACCGCACGTTTAGTTCACCTCAATGTCCTTTACATCCATCTCAACACTTTTACTGTGAGAAAGACCTTCACAGACATCGCACATTTATTAGGACTTGAAGCTTGTATGGACGTTTCGGGTAATGAATAACTTTTCACATGACATTTAAGTTATCAGTAAAATGGCTTTATTGTAAACCTTACCGTATATTTAGCTTATCTCAATCACTTTTACAACCAAATCGATAACTTTTCTATAATAAATGGCGGCACAAACATCGTACATTTTCGAGACTTCACCTCGTATGGTTATTTCCGGTAGGGAATAACTTTTGACGTGACATTTCACTTATCAGTAAGACAATTTTACTGTAAACCTTATTGTATATTTAACTCATCTCAATGCCCTTTACACCCATCTCAACACTTTTTCTACGAGAAATGGAAACACAAACTTCGTATATTTACTAAGGCTAAGGCTCGTATGAGTGTTTCCGGTATGGAATAACTTGTCACGTGACATTTCACTTATCAGTAAGACAATTTTACTGTGAAGTTTACCGTATATTAAGCTCATCTCAATGGCCTTTACACCCATCTCAACACTTCTACTACGAGAAATAGCGACGCAAACATCGAATATTTACTAAGGGTAAAGCTCGTATGAGTGTTTCCGGTATGGAATAATTTGTCACATGACATTTTCATCATCAGTAAAACAATTTTACTGTAAACCTTATTGTATATTTAGCTCATCTCAATGCCATTTACACCCATCTCAACACTTTTTCTACGAGAAATGGAAACACGAACTTCGTGAACTTACTAAGACTAAAGCTTGTATGAGCGTTTCCGGTATGGAATAACTTGTCACGTGACATTTCACTTACCAGTAAGAATTACTGTGAAGGTTACCGTATATTAAGCTCATCTCAATGCCCTTTACACCCATCTCAACACTTCTACTACGAGAAATAGCAACGCAAACATCGTATATTTACTACGGCTAAAGCTCGTATGAGTGTTTCCGGTATGGAATAATTTGTCACATGACATTTTCATCATCAGTAAAACAATTTTACTGTAAACCTTATTGTATATTTAGCTCATCTCAATGCCATTTACACCCATCTCAACACTTTTTCTACGAGAAATGGAAACACGAACTTCGTGAACTTACTAAGACTAAAGCTTGTATGAGCGTTTCCGGTATGGAATAACTTGTCACGTGACATTTCACTTACCAGTAAGAATTACTGTGAAGGTTACCGTATATTAAGCTCATCTCAATGCCCTTTACACCCATCTCAACACTTCTACTACGAGAAATAGCAACGCAAACATCGTATATTTACTACGGCTAAAGCTCGTATGAGTGTTTCCGGTATGGAATAATTTGTCACATGACATTTTCATCATCAGTAAAACAATTTTACTGTAAACCTTATTGCATATTTAGCTCATCTCAATGCCCTTTACACCCATCTCAACACTTTTTCTACGAGAGATGGCAACACAAACTTCGTATACTTACTAAGACTAAAGCTTGTATGAGCGTTTCTGGTATGGAATAACTTGTCACGTGACATTTCACTTATCAGTAAGACAATTTTACTGCGAAGTTTACCGTATATTAAGCTCATCTCAATGCCCTTTACACCCATCTCAACACTTCTACTACGAGAAATAGCGACACAAACATCGTATATTTACTACGGCTGAAGCTCGTATGAGTGTTTCCGGTATGGAATAATTTGTCACATGACATTTTCATCATCAGTAAAACAATTTTACTGTAAGCCTTATTGTATATTTAGCTCATCTCAATGCCATTTACACCCATCTCAACACTTTTTCTACAAGAGATGGAAACAAAAACTTCGTATACTTACTAAGACTAAAGCTTGTATGAGCGCTTCCAGTATGGAATAACTTGTCACGTGACATTTCACTTATCAGTAAGACAATTTTACTGTGAAGTTTACCGTATATTAAGCTCATCTCAATGCCCTTTACACCCATCTCAACACTTCTACTACGAGAAATAGCAACGCAAACATCGTATATTTACTACGGCTAAGGCTCGTATGAGTGTTTCCGGTATGGAATAATTTGTCACATGACATTTTCATCATCAGTAAAACAATTTTACTGTAAACCTTATTGTATATTTAGCTCATCTCAATGCCATTTACACCCATCTCAACACTTTTTCTACGAGAAATGGAAACACAAACTTCGTATACTTACTAAGACTAAAGCTTGTATGAGCGTTTCCAGTATGGAATAACTTGTCACGTGACATTTCACTTATCAGTAAGACAATCTTACTGTAAACCTTACTGTATATTAAGCTCATCTCAATGCCCTTTGCACCCATCTCAACAATTTTACTACGATAAATGGTGACACAAACATCGAATATTTACTAAGAATAAAGCTTGTATGAGCGTTTCCAGCATGGAATAACTTGTCACGTGACATTACAGCTATTAGTAAAATAGTTTTGTTACAAACTTTACTGGATATTTAGCTCATCTCAATGACCTTTACACCCATCTCAACACTTCTACTCCAGGAAGTGGCGACACAAACATTGTACATTTACTAAGACTGAAGCTGGTATGAGCCTTTCCGGTATGGAATAACTTGTCACGTGACATTTCACTTACCAGTAAAACAATCTTACTGTAAACCTTACCGTATATTAAGCTCATCTCAATGCCCTTTGCACCCATCTCAACACTTTTACTACGAGAAATGGCAACACAAACTTCGTATTCTTACTAAGACTAAAGCTTGTATGAGCGTTTCCGGTATGGAATAACTTGTCACGTGACATTTCACTTATCAGTAAGACAATCTTACTCTGAACTTTATCGTATATTTACCTCATCTCAATTCTCTTTGCACCCATCTCAACACTTCTACTTTGAGAAATGGCGACGCAAACATCGTATATTTACTAAGGGTAAAGCTTGTATGAGCGTTTCCGGTGTGGAATAACTTGTCGCGTCACATTTCAATTAAAAGTAAAACAGTTTTACTGTAAACCTTACCGTATAGTAAGCTCATCTCGATGCCCTTTACCCCCAACTCAACACGTTTACTATGAGAAATAGCCACACAAACATTGCACTTTTACTAAAGACGTAAAGCTTGTATGAGCGTTTCTGGTATGGAACCTGGGGTATGAAATAACCATCTCAATGCTTTACGAAGTGAGAACAGCGGCTCAACGGTGACAGTTTGCTTACAAATACAAATCAAATGTCCGTTTCCGGAAGCGATTAACTTGTCACGTGATTGTTCAATGTCCACCCAACCGTTTTAAAATTCAACCTTACCTGTTCCTTGTGTCATCTCAACTACCTCTACTTCCATCTCAACGCTTTACAAAGAAAGAGACAGCGACTTAAAGCAAATCATATGTCCGTTTCCGGAAGCGAATTACTTGTCACGTGACTTTTCACTGTCCATTCAACTGTTTTTAATGAACACCTTGGCAGTTCCTTGTAGCATCTCAACTACTTCTCCTTCCATCTCAACGCTTTACAAAGAAAGGGACAGCGACTTAAAACAAATCAAATGTCCGTTTCCGGAAACGAATAACTTGTCACGTGACTTTTCAATGTCCACCCAACTGTTTTAAAATTCAACCTTACCTGTTCCTTGCATCATCTCAACTACTTCTTCTTCCATCTCAACGATTTACAAAGAAAAAGGCAACGACTTAAAACAAATCAAATGTCCGTTTCCGGAAGCGAATAACTTGTCACGTGACTTTTCAATGTCCATACAACTGTTTTAAATTTCAACGTTACCTGTTCCTTATGTCGTCTCAACTACTTCTACGTTCATCTCAACGCTGTACAAAGAGAGAACAGCGACTTGAAACAAATCAAATGTCTGTTTCTGGAAGCAAATAACTTGTCACGTGACAAGTTTAAATATTTTTTGTTAGGTGGAAAGGCTTATGGAAAGAGACCTTGTATTAAGCTACTTTGTTACTTTTCTGACTTTTCTCGGTGTTTTCTGCTTACGCCTAGACTTTTCACTTGCTTCACGCTCTCGTCTGAGGACCTCTCGTTGTTGGTTGCGCTCCCCGATTAATATGTCCCAATCAAGGCCATACGGTGTCTTAGTGGGTGTCTTATGTTTGTGTCCTCATTTCTGGTAAAAAAATGTTGGAGATGGGTGCAAAGGACATTGAAATGAGCTAAATATACGTAAGGTTTACCATACAACGATTTTACAAATAACTGAAATGTCACGTGGAATGTTATTCTATACCGGAAATGCTCATACGAGCTTCAAGTCTTAGCAAATGTACACTGTTTGTGTCGCCATTTCTCATAGTAAAAGTGTTGAGATGGGTGTAAAGGCCATTGAGATGAGCTAAATATACGGTAAGGTTTACAGTTAAACTATTTTACTGATGATTGAAATGTCACGTGAAAAGTTATTCCACACCGGAAACACTCATACGAGCTTTAGCCTTAGTAAATACGATGTTTGCGTCGCTATTTCTCGTAGTAGAAGTGTTGAGATGGGTGCAAAGAGGATTGAGATGAGGTAAATATACGATAAGGTTTACAGTAAAATTGTCTTACTGATAAGTGAAATGTCACGTCAAAAGTTATTCCCTACCGGAAATAAGCATACGAGGTCAGTAAGTGTTAGAAAATGTACGATGTTTGTGCCGCCATTTCTTACAGAAAAGTTATCGATTTGGTTGTAAAAGTGATTGAGATAAGCTAAATATACGGTGAGGTTTACAATAAAGCCATTTTACTGATAACTTAAATGTCATGTGAAAAGTTATTCATTACCCGAAACGTGCATTCAAGCCTCAAGTCTTAATAAATGTGCGATGTCTGTGAAGGTCTTTCTCGCAGTGAAAGTGTTGAGATGGATGTAAAGGGCATTGAGATGAGTTAAACGTGCGGTAAGAATGACAATAAAATTATATTACTAACAGGTGATGTGTTGCGTTACGAGTTATTCCTTACCTAAACCTGTATCAAACTAAAGAAAATGTAAATGATACTCCACTATTGCAATGTCACACAACAAATATACTTCCTTCGGAACGGCTGACTGCGTTTGAAAAACCTTTTTTAAGTATTTTGGAAGTATTTATACACGTATTTTATAGTTCTTCTACTGATTCTCACCCCTAATTTTACTATTTCTCGCTTAAATCGAATTGGCAGACAACTTCAGCCGGTCGAATTGGCAGCCGGCGAATTGGCAGTGAATTGGCAGACAGCTTCAGCCTGGTTATTTTTAATGGTAAAAAGTTAAATTTATAATACGCAAATTTTCATAGATATGCCCAGTATACTGTATACTAATTTTGACCATTCAAAGGTCTCAAAGGTATACTACCTAGGTTAATAAAGGGCGAGGGAATTTTTGAGCTGGTATCTCTGTATTTATTTATTTATTTATTTAGATGTCAGTGTCCTGGGGGGGGGGGGGGGGCATATACATAACAAGGCCTAGAATTTGAGCACAGGAATACCAGGTGCAAATCTATTCAGTGGTCAGCAAGGAGGGCTTGAACTTGAACTGGGACCTCTGGACTGCAAGTCCAGTGGAAGTGGACAGCGGACGCAACCCAGGAGAAGGGCCGGGTGGAAAGTGTGGGTGAGGTGGGAAGGGAGGAGATGGCAGGTGGGATTGCCAAGGTGGCAGCAAGAGGAAAAAAATTTCACAACATTGCAAAATATTTTGCTATTGAAAAAATACAAAGAGGCAGGGGCCAGCAAATAATGAGGGGAGGGGAGACCAGGATCAAAGGGCACAAAAACTCCCACTGTCTCCCCCCCCCCCCCCCCCCCCGCGCCAGTCCAGTGCCCTAACCGCTAGTCAGGCTTCCTCCTCTCAATTTTCTCCTGATGTAATTTATTTAGACAGAGTGCTCAGACCTGTAAGGAAAAACTTGGTGCTTTCAGAAAAGGATTGAAGAAACTTCCTCTTGAATTTGGTATGTTTTTTTTTTTCAGAATTCTAAGGTTATTATAGTTAGTTGTTTTAGATTTGAAGTTCATTTAGAAAAAAATGAAAAAAATGCCAGCCTCATTGCTATGATATCTCTTCTTACAAGTCCCTGGAGCATCTCTAGGGAGGGGAAAAAGAGATACCATGGGAACAAGTTTGATAAAACCCCAGTCTTTTGTTTTTCTTTATGTGTAATGACAGTGTACATTACTGCGCCACACAAAATTCCCTCAGACAGCCAAGATGTTGCTACCATAAATGAAGGTATGATGCATGTGTTCTAAAGAATGTGTACTATTCCTGTCTTTTGTCCAGAACTATCTGAAGATTATTAGTTAATTATTAGTATTATTAAATTTTATAACTATTATTATTATTTTTAGATTTTAGACATTATAAATTTTAAATTTTAGAATAGAATGTAGAATATGCAATTCAGCTCTATGAGCTGCAAAGTATTTTAATAAAGTACCTACCTACCTGAAGAGATAAATTAAATAATTTGCATAGTCAATTTTCAATGTTCTTTTTCAGGATCAAATGAGTATGGGTGGTGGTTTTCAACAGAAAATGACAGTTACTACCCCCTTTGTCCCACTAACATCTCAAAAGGATATGACGAGTCAATTGAACTTGTAAAATCAACATTTACTAATCAGGTAAATAAGCACTTACTAAAAACTTGGTCAAGATGAATGAGCTGTAAAAGGCCTTGCTCACCTTTAGTCCCCCGTGGCTCAGTGGTTAGAGCATCCAACCGGCACCTGGAAGGTCAGGGGTTTGACTCCCATTGGGAGGACTTAGATTGTTTCTGTCAGTAAAAATGACTTGAGAACATTTCTTCTTTTAATTCAAGGTACAGTAGGAACATCATAATACTATAGTCTAAAATATCGGCAAACCCCTCCACCCTACAGCTGTAGCTGCTTGTAGGCACCTGCCCCCACAGATGGAAAGAGCTAAGAGATGGGACATGATATAGCAGATGTCACAATGGTACCAGATGGTCCCTTGCAGTTAGTTAAAATTTAAAAAAAATGTCCTTCATTTGCACTCGACAAGTGATTATAGCAAGGTTTTACTTGTAGTTAGAGTTGACAACATCATAAGAAAATGATAATGAAATTCGTGACAAGAATGTTTTGCTCTTAGGCATTACAAATTGCTGGATCTTAAGGCCTTCTTTGTTGTTTCATTGCTCTAAGTTCCAAACAGCTCAATTTTACTTGTTAATCTTTTTTTTCATTTTATGATCCTTCTTTTATATTTTAGGGTCCATTTGATGGTATGTATGTTTAGAATCAAAAGCTTGTTTTTGCTTATGAGATTTCAAAGAACTGGTATATACAAGTGTAGTCAGATCTATTAAATAAACTGTTGTATTTTTTATTGTAACAGGTGTTCTTGGTTTTAGCCAAGGTGCCTGTCTTTTATCAATTCTTTGCGCATTGAGAGAACAAGGTTTGTTTTTTGTCCATTTAATCTCTATTTTTATCAAATAACTTTATAGCAACTTTTTGAAACAGCACGAAAAACAAACTAACAAAACAAAACATGATAGAACGTGCTTACACCAGCTACTTCTGATCACTGTTTCTAGTAGAGTCAAAGAATATTGAAGTATACTGAACATTGTAGTTTGTATTGTTAGCAGCTACAGTTAAAGTTTGCTATTCTTATCACTATGAAATCAAAACCCATTAAAATCTTGTGAAATTTTTAATGGCAATTTCACAAGGTTTTCAGTAGTATTTCACAGGTTTTTCATGGCAAAAATTAAGGGTATTTCCATGGGTTTTACCCATGAAAAAAGCATTAAAAAGGCCATGAAAATCCTCTTAAAACTTCACCGTTCATGATGGCCCATGAAAATTCAAAAGTTTGTATCAAGTCATTAAAAACGCATGAAAATGCCATTTAATTTTAATGGACCATTAATTGTACTTTAATGGGATTTCCATGGTCTTGAATATAAGCCATGATACTTACCACTGGAATTTCATGGCACAGGAATTCATGGAGTTTTAATGGCTTAACAATTTCATGGTCCATGAAAACCCTGTGAATGGGGAATTTTCAATGGCCCATGAAAATTTTCTCCCTAATTTCAGAGGGTTGTCCAATACACCCAAACTGTGTCGGACCGACTAAGGCAGTGTACGGTCCGTCTTACCGGAAGTCAGGTTGTGAGAGACTTAGAAATATGGCATGTGGGTCTTTTGGCAATGCACCCAAACTGAGTCGGACCGACTAATGAAGTCCACGGTCCGTCTAAGGGGAAGTCAGTTCACTAGAGACTTGCGTCTTGTTAAGCTTTTTCTCACGAACTGACTTCCGGTGAATCGGGTCGAGTTTTGCTATGACAGGTCGTGACGGTTCGCCAACATTTGGTACCCTGGACCTCCTTTAGCTGACTTCCGGTCCACCTCGTTTCCAGGGTCTCTCTCCTTCCCATACCCCTGCTAGAATTCTACTTCCGGTATTTAAGGCGTAATAAATTTCGCAACCTGACTTCCGCTGAGTTCGGTCGTCTGTGCCTACAGTCGGTCCGATTCAGTTCCGGTGTATTGGACATGAGTGTAATTTCATGGCGCATGGCCTTTTCACAGCATTTCTATGGTCCATGAAAATATTATGTGAGTCCCTGTTATTTTCATGGGTTAAATAATGGAGGTAATGACTACTGTGTACCATGAAAATTCCATGAAATTTGGCTCCTAAATTTATTTCCATGAGGTAAATGATAAGTGCTGTGTGCCATGAAAATTCTATTAAAAGTCTTCCCCATCTGCCCAGGCACAGAAGATGGAATGTACGAGCAGTTTATATCATTGTATACAAACAACTGAAACATCAATCTTCTCCTCGTGTTATAATAATAAATGTTCTTTTTGAACCCACCTTGGTGTCATATTTTCTTACAAATTTTGTATTTTGAAGATAGTATGCTTTGCATTAGAAAATGTATTGTAAAAATCATCCGATTCTCTATTTCAGTCTTGTAAAATAAATAAACTTTGCTATCATACAATTCTTACTCAAAATAATGTAATGCTGGATTGAACTCGTAATATCATGATATCTACAGCAATTTGTTTAATGATTATATATATTTTGTTATTATTCAACAAATTGTCACTATGCCCATATGTGGTAAGGAAGCCCTCAATATCTGTCATCCTACATGACAGATATCCTGCGATATACGTAAATGACCATATTTGGAAGTGCACTGCAGATTTTCTTTTATTGCTTGTTTGGCGGCCATTTTGAAAAGCGAGGCAGTTTTAGCAATGTTCTCCGTAAATTTTAACTCTCTGGAAGAAACTTTCCACGATTAAATGCTCTCAAAAAGTCAGCAAGTATTTGCTTCAGCTCACAAAGATATCCAGAGGTTGACTTGGAATTTTCATAGGGAGAATTCAACCAAGAAAATGCTATTGCGAACGAAGCAGGCTGCACACTTGCTCACGGAAAGTTGTAAAGACTAAAGTTGAAAAGATTTTAATTCACAGGAAGACGACTTATTCTCGGTAAGGTAGAATATTTTTTCCTTTGTCTTGTCATTTCCAAACATGAGTTTGTAAATGTCTTTTTAAGTGAACGGTAGTAAACTTCGATTTCTTGAAGTTCTGTTTTGATTTTTATTAAGCTTATGTGTTGCTAGCTTTTAGCGTTTTTATCATAGAGCCGTAGTTTTTCTCTTTCTGAAAATGGTAGGCGATGGGAATTTGTTGAATAATAAAACAATTATCCTGCTCAATCTTGCGGAATATCCCCTGATTTAGCCAACTCGGCCTACGGCCTCGTCGGCTAAGTATTTAACAATTATCCTGCGAAATCGCGCGGAATATCACCTGATACTTAGCCGTAGGCCGAGTTGGCTAAATCAGGGGATATTCCGCAAGATTGAGCAGGATAATTGTTTTATTATTCAACAAATTCCCATCGCCTACCATTTTCAGAACGAGAAAAACTACGGCTCTATGATAAACTGAAACGCTAAAAGCTAGCAACACATAAGCTTAATAAAAATCAAAACAGAACTTCAAGAAATCGAAGTTTACTACCGTTCCCTTAAAAAGACTTATTTACAAACTCATGTTTGGAAATGACAAGACAAAGGAAAAAAATATTGCGACCTTACCAAGAATAAGTCCTCTTTCTGTGAATAACTTTAGTCTTTACAACTTTCCGTGAGCAAGTGTGCTGCTTCGTTCGCAATAGCATTTTCTTGGTTGAGTTCTCACTATGAAAATTCCAAGTCAACCTCTGGATATCTTTGTGAGCTGAAGCAAATACTTGTTGACTTTTTGAGAGCATTTAGTCATGGAAAGTTTCTTCCAGAGAGTTAAAATTTACGGAGAACACTGCTAAAACTGCCACGCTTTTCAAAATGGCCGCCAAACAAGCACTGAAAGAAAATCTGCAGTGCACTTCCAAATATGGTCATTTACGTATATCGCAGGATATCTGTCATGTGGATTTGTGGATATCTGCGCATTTTTCAGTTAGGCTTTTGTATGGCGCAACGCGCATATTCCTGCACACTGAAGAAGGGCTATGCCCGAAACGTTTGTGCTTTTACAAACTATGACACCTTAACGTGTTTATCTCGCGTATTAACTTTTTCTTATTATCACTGGTGTCACGCATCAACTGAGCTTTGTCTCTTCTTTTGTTATCTGTCATGTAGGATGACAGATATTGAGGGCTTCCTTACCATATATGGGCATAGTGACAATTTGTTGAATAATAACAGGTGATATTCCGCGCGATTTCGCAGGATAATTGTTAAATATATACAGCATAGGTAGTTACTTGACAAACCCAACCAGTTGAAGATTAACAATAGAGAAAATCATTAAATAATCTGGTTTAGTGTTGCATGTCAAACATTGAAAGGTTTGCATTCAGTTGCATATGTATTATAACTTTATAACAGAACCTTTCTCGTAATATGACCTAACAATGTTGTATTAAACGGATAAACCGTTTCCAGAAAAAATCCATACCCCCCACCACGGAGAGAACTTTCCAGAGGGTCAACTTCGATTCATTCCGATGTAAGCTTCAGATATAGTTCGAAAATTGCTACTTATCGAATTTGTAGATCTTTATTGTGGAATCAACACTTTAACACTTTTGTTAAACGTAAAACAGGTATTCTTTCTCCCAAAGGCGCTTTGGAAGCGATTTAACAAATTGACGTCAGTTTTTTATGCGTCTGTCCTCTTATTGATGATAAATTTCGTCATCACATTGGCAAAGTGTTGTAGATCCACGAGCCGCAGGCGAGTGGATCTACAACAAACTTTGACAATGTGATGACGAAATTTATCATCAATAAGAGGACAGACGCATAAAAAACTGACGTCAATTTGTTTTTTACAATAACAAAAAAACAAAACTGATTTTCAAACGAAGGAAAGAAATGCAAGAGTCAATGGAAGGTGCGATTGCCGCAGAATCAGAATTTCATTGTTGTAATTCGGAGAATCACAGCCTCGTAAATTAAAACTTTAGTAAGAATAGGCCAGAAATACAAGGAAAAATTCGAATTGCTCAACTAACCTTTAATCCAGCGAAAACTGTTCACAAAATAATCCGCTAAAACTCGGTTCAGCTTAATTTCATTGACAGCACAAATTCCCGCTCACTGCCGATTTTCAGGTCTGAATCCTCAACAAACATCCTCAGCTTTTCGCTCCAAGGTTGCAATGGTTTCTTCAGTTTTAACACATAATTTTTAAATGATTTCCTCATTGAAGATTAGTAGATTTGTGGTACAATTTTCGCCTCATCGAAAATGCAGCGCTGAAAAGTTTGACAAAACTTTGCTGATTGCGTCAGCTTTACGCGTTTCATCCGTCTGTACTCTTATTGACAATAAAAATTATCCAATCAGCGCGCGAGAATTCGCTCAGTTATTGTATTAAAAAATTGGGGCGGAAACGAGATAAACATCGTCGTTGCGTAGAAGTAGCCGCCATTACTTGTTACCAGTCTTCGAGAAGACAGCAACGCGTACCAGGAGTGGTTACATTTACTTATCGAGAAGGAAATGTCTGCGATGTCGATGTCTGCGCCGTCTAAACAACCTTCACGATTGACATTACTTGTAAGCGTTGTTTACGAACAATCAGTCCGTCCTTTTTAACTTCCCAACTGGCAAGCGAAGTGCGATCTCATTGACTCGTAGAAGTCGTGTTTTGCTAAGCTCAGCGACGAGAATATTTATTGCGAAGTACAAGTACCGCCAAATACGTTTACCGGCTTTCTTGCTACTCTTGCACCTTCAAGTAACGGGCTCTTAACTGAGGGCGATCACTGAGGGCTGGTATGCAGTGTAACGACTTTAGAGAACTCAATATTCGTTATTCTTTCTATTTTGATCATTTACCCTTAATTTTGTTTCTCCTTTTTCTTTGTCCATGATCGTGTTCATGTTGAAGTAATATTTATCAGCAGCACTGGTTTTGTCAAGGTTATTTTACAGATACCTAGTATATCTGTTTTATGTAGAGAAGAACAGTTGGTATTGGTAAGTTAATATGTTATGAGTAAGTTATGACTATGTACGTTATTATTTTAAACACTAATAAACAGTATAAACACATCCTACGATAATCGGAACGGCTTAGCTTCATTTAAATTTGGATCATTTGCTTCATTTTTAACACTTTCCCTTCTTGAACGAAATTTTCCAGAGGGGTTGGGGGGGTGTTTGTCAAACTGTGGAAAATCCGGAGGGATGGGGTGGGCGGGAATGCCGGTCGTTTCGATACAAAGTCGTTTCGATACAAGTCATTTCGATACACACCTAAGTCGGTTCGTTACAAAGATATAGTCGATTCGATACAACCCCAGTTGTTTCGATACAAACAGTTGTGTGTGTATTAAATTAAAGCAGAAACCACAGATCCAGAACCAGAGGTATTATAGTGAATGACAACAAAAGCTTCACTATTTCTGCATCCTTGGAAAAAAATCTCACCTCCTTTGTTTCAAGACGCACGAGAGACGCTAATTAGCCTGATTGTCTTAAAATATCACAAGGCGCACACAATGGATTAAAAAGTTCACAAGTGCACACAAAGGATGCAGTCTCTTACCAAAAATTTTCTTCTGCACGAATTTGTCTTTTAGCGTCTCTTTAAACACTTTATTTTGTACGGATTGGTCTATTACCATGTGCATGAGCCCGTTCCCTTAAAGGTTACAAAAAATTGTGCATGATTTTATTTCACCATGGCGCACGCACAAATGTAAACAACTTGATTGAAAGTTGCGTGAATTCTGGTGCAAACTGATTGAAATAAGACTTGTGACTTTTTTAGTTAAACGAGGGCTGCGACTTGTTACTTTCTTAATTAAAACGTACAAGGACCACGCGTGTCTTTCATAAGCAAAAGAGTTAATTTCAGTTACTCTGGACCGCGAGTGCCTTTGGATAACTGAGGAGTCATGTTAAAAAGCCACAAGTGCACACAAAGGACGGAGTCAATAATCATTTAATTTTGTCTATTAGCGTCTCTGTAATCTATTTATTTTACACGATTTGTCTAATAGTGTCTTGTGAAAAGTAATACAAATAAATTCCCGTGAGCCCGCTCCCTGAGGTGGAAAAAAATCTTGTGTACGATTTCAAAATTGCGTGAAGTCTGGAGCAAACTCCATGCAAGGCGCTGGAGAAGAAGTTTAGAAAACATAAATCGGCTCGCAAGCAAATCTTGTCAAAGTGGATCTATAGGATAATAAAACAAGTGAGTGCACGTACCAACACTGAACCTCGCTCTTAAAACGAGAAGGAGGAATCAGACGTATGATAATATGTCCAAAGTAAACAGCACACATTAAGTACGTGTATCTATATTTAATTTAATCGATTATTTTTACAATGTTCAGAGCTAGAAATACATGCATTATCTTAGAACTGAAAAGAAAAGAAAAGAACACATCAAAAACGAAGGTTAAACGAAAGTACGTGTCAAAATGTACGACACCAAAACATATGCGGGAGCTAAAGAAAGAGGTTCTGAATATCTTGCAATAAGCTTATAGTATATAAATTACACTACCCAGTCAGTATAATTTCTTACTGAACAGGTTGTATCGAAACGACTGGGGCTGTATCGAATCGACTGCATGTTTGTAACAAAATGACTTAGTTGAGTATCGAAAGGACTGGTATCGAAACGACTTTGCATCGAAACGACTGGATACCGGTGGGCGGTTATAGCTTACTTCAAAAAACGGAAAATCCGGGGAGGAGGGGAGGTCCTAAGTGAAATTCCCTCCGTGGTAGGGGTATGGATATTTTCTGGAACCACACATTATTTCCTTAAAAAGGAAGAATGTCCATCAAATAATAAAATATAATTCAAAGAATAGGGTTTTTACTTATTTTCCAAATAAGGTTGTTTTTGTTGTCCAAAAAGGCAAACCTGCAGGACATGTAGCATGTGATGCTAAGAAAACTTGCAGCATTGGGTACATTACAATGTTTACATCTTGTAAGGCTTATAATTGAATGAATTGAAGGAAGCAATCATCATGCCATCATATGCATTTTGCTAATCAAAAAAGATTTTGTCCCTGGAAATCATTATATTGATGTTTTCAACAACGATTGCTTTCTAAGAGTCGCTCATTTAAAAGTCTTACATCTGCAAAGTTAGCTGTGTTCTGTACTTAGTAGTAAATTTTAAGCAACTTAGCTTGTTAAAAGCCTGCATTGGTGACTTGAAATTCCGTTGAAGCTGTTCAAGTCTCAGCCTTTCACAAGAACATTAAGCTGAATACGGTCAATATGCCCACAACAAAACATTAAGTGGTCATTTAAAGCTGTTCAGTTGAGGGTATTGAAAATGGACATGAGCAATTATTTTTGAGTCTGTAAACCCAATTCATTTTATAATTTAGTGTACTTATTCGAAGGTTATAACCCAAACTCAAATCCTGTTATTCCTGAATTGTTACTGTACACAGAACAAAAAGCTGCACACAACTCCCATAAAAAGTCTCTAAATTTACATGTAAGAGCCTGAGTTAACTACTGACTCTTCAAGCACATGGTCGATCCTTGCTTGAAAAATCATCCATTTTGAAGCCATTCTTTAAAAAATGTCATTTGCCTTAACTTACCTCCTTCTAAAGAAGCTTATTAAGTGTAGTTGATCCAGCACTGTGACCTGTTGTGTACAACTTGAATCCAGTTATTTGTGGCTGGATTCAAGTTGCACACATCAGGTCATAGTGTGTATTACACCATTCCTATGTCTTGCTAATCCCTACAATGCTGCTTTTTTATGATAGGTTGTCTACATTCATTGCACTGGCTGCCAATTAAGTATCGGATAGATTTTAAGATATTGTTACTAACTTTTAAATCACTTCATCAACAAGGGCCTGTTTATCTGAGAGAACTAGTCTTTTAAAAGTAAAGGACTGTGGTAGTTACCACTTAAGATCAAATAACTCTCTGCTCCTAACACTCCCACCTGCGAAGTCATACACAACCCTCGGAGACAGAGCATTTATGTATGCTGCCCCTAAATTATGGAACGCATTGCCCGAACAAATACGCAATAGCACTAGCATTGGAATTTTTAAGACTCAAGTGAAAACATATTTATTTACGATAGCTTTTAAATTATAAATTATATTGGTTTTAATGAATAGAAGGAGGGCATGGGGTGGGGAGTTCGAGGGGGGGGGGGCTGCTTCTCTTAGCTGTTTTATTCAAATTTGTCTTACATATATTTACCTGATTTTTACACGATATGTTAATATCTAATTTTACCCTGTTTTTTAAATTTTTTTTTCAAATGTATTGTAATGCGCATTCGAAAATGCCACATTGATGTTTGCGCAATATAAAACTCATTAAAGTTAAGTTAAGTTAAGTTAAGTTACAGTTTAAATTTGCCATTCTTGTGGCTGGATTTCAATCGCAGTCATCAGGCCATAGTGTCTATTTTACCATCCCTATCTCGTGCTCTTGTGGTGAACTTCAAATAGCTGTAATTGACAGACCAAAGAAGGTCTTATACCACTGTTATCTTATGCTCCTAATTAAAATGCTTTGTAGGTTGTTTACAGTTTAAATTTGCCATTTTTGTGGCCGGGTTCAAGTCACGGTCATCCAGCCATAGTGAATATTACACCACTCCTATCACGTGCCCCACCCTCCATGTATTTGGGGATACAGACAGAGTTATTCCAAAAGGTATGCAACCAGTTGATAAATAACTTGTTTCTTTATGTTTCTTTCTGTTTTTGTTTCTTCTTTCCTCTTCTCCAGCCGCCATTTCATTAGGCAAATTTCTTGTAATGATGCAGGTTTTGTTTTATTTTTAAAGCTTTTATTAATCGGATCAGAACTTTTCTTTGTTTAAGGCATAATTTTCTTTGCTGTTTGTAACTAGTTTGATTTTTAATTCAGAGATCAAGATTTTTCAATTTACCAGTGGGAGGAAGCATGTTCTCCCCTGGCTTGTCTTGCCTCTGTCACAAGGTGTCTCCCCCTGATTTTGAATTTCCTGGTTCTGCCCCTGTACTTTCTTTCCTCATTTTAAAAATAATGCTTGTTGACAGGGATCCAATTATTAACTGTCTTTACTATATGTATGTCAATAACAAACCCTGTCTCACTTCAAATATCAACACTTTGTAAAACACCCACTGCAAAAACAAAAACAACAATGAAGAAGTAAATAACTAAATAATTGCATTTTGTTAGCCTGCGAGCAGGCTCACTTTATAATAGTGTGTTATTTGCACGAGTATCTTGGCGGCGGAGCCACGGTTTCCCTTCTCACCAACTCACAAATTGCGGCTCCGCTGCCAAGATACTCGCGCAAATAACACAAGTGAGCCTGCTTGCAGGCTAGCTAGCATTTTGTTTGCTAAAATATTGTCCATACTTATTTTTTTACCAGAAGGTTAACTTTCTTAAGATTTCACCATGGCAAAAGACCTAGTCTCCTACACAACCGTTTTTAATGGCGTCACGTACGACACCACTAAAAACGGCTGCGTAGGAGACTACCAAAGACCAGGAAAAATACAATGGCCATGATTGCTACAATTTTCCCTTTGGGTGAAAAAAATTTAAACAAACCAACATTTAGAGCACAAAACCCACAGAGCATGCAAAACCAGGCAAGTTTAATTTGGAGTGTTTTTTTTTTCAAATTGTGTCCTAAAATCACAGGCAAGTTTAATTTGGAGTGTTTTTTTTTTTCAAATTGTGTCCTAAAATCACTATATATTTCCCCTTTGCTTTACAGCCTTGAATTGTTTATTTACTTTTTAATTGAACAGAAAACAGTGAAGATCTACTACAGCACTTTTCAAATGTCACCATTCTCAATCATCCAGGAGGTTTGTGAAACAGTTTTGTGCTTGTTTGATATTTGACTCAAGAATTTTCATCGTGAAAGAAGAGGGATGAAGCGAATGTATTACACTGGTGTCTGTTATAACGTCTCGTTTTTTCCTGTGTTCTACTACAACAGTAACTATTTTGTCACGAAAAGTTACAAAATATTTTATTTTCATTTTCCTTTTTTGGGGGTGGGCAGGATCAAAAAGGGGTGGGGGTGGGGGTCGGGAAGGCAGACAGAATCACAGATTTGTGTTTCCAGTTTTACAAACCACAATTTTGTCTGGAGATGTCTCATTTCAGAGAAACATAGACTGAGTATGGTTTCAATATCTTCTTCCATCCTCTTCTTCTATGGCTTCTGAAATCCTATACAATTCAGAACCCTGGAAGTTTTCTCTTCTTTCTACAGGACATTTTGTTCCCACACAAGCTCCACAAAGAAAAGTGTATATAGAGTTCCTGCAACAATTCATCCCGAAGACTTAACTTTGCTACACTGGAATGGCACAAGTCTTTATTTTAACACCTAATTTGAAAAGTAACAAGCTTGAGTGTTTGTTAAGTCCAGGCCAGCAACTCTGTTTGTGCAAGAACTTCCGGGGAGCCATTGATTTCCGTAAAGTTTATGTACAGCTGATTAATCGTAATAATAAAAAAATGTTTCAGTTCGAGCAAAGTTCCAAATACCTGAGTTATTTTGTTGAATAAGTTACATTGTAGATGTTTTTCTGTACTTTGCATCACTTGCAAATTTCTGTACTTTAGAGTTAGTTTTTAGCGGATAGCAGTTAGAGGTTAACAGTTACTGTTTAGTGTTTTAGTGGGTAGCTTTAGTTGCCTGCGAATACAGGCATCGTTCCTGGGACCTGTCTCTCGAAACTCCCGATAACTTTCCAGGCCCTGTAAGTATTCATTAAACTATTTGTTTTTGGTACGAAAATCAATCAAAATTGAGACACTGTTGAAGAAGATTGTGTACATAAAATAGTTTTCCGTCGGGTGCGGTAATTTTTTGGGAGTTTTGGAAACGGGCCCCTGGCCGCGAGGTCCTTTTACTCGAGAGAGCAGTGGTGTGTGAAAGCCCCTCGGCCAAGAGCGACGAGAGGTGGCTGTATTTGCAGGTAAAGCTTTTAGTGAAAAACTCGACGACGGCTTTTAAACCTCTTTACGGTGACCACTTTACCTAATCTCAACTCAGCTGATAAGACTGATAATGATTTAAAGAGGTTTTCCACCAGGCCGACGCATCACGACAGTTTCTATAGTTAGAAAGTTTCTATAGTTAGTTAGTTAGTTATTTAGTTAGTATTTTCATTACGATCACTTGAATTATACAGAAAATTATTCTTCAGATATATATTGTTTAGACATAAGTGCATTTTTTAACAACTTGTAATATTATTATTATTATTATTTAGTGTGTCTCCAATTAGCACCCTGTCTCTACAGGGAGTTAGATCAATTTTGACACGTAAATAAAGTTATTATTATATTATAAAAACCAATGCCTTTTTTCTTTGCTTTGTAAGAACGTTGAGGCAGACCATACCCAACAGGCAGGCAATTTTCACAAGAAATAAATTTCACCTCAGAAGTTTTGTGAAAATTAACATAATCATCACGCAGATTGAAACTTTGTTTAAGCAAGGAAACCGCCGCCTTTTTTCGTGATATCCAATTTTCACATCCCCCCCCCCCAAAAAAAAAAAATTGTCAAAAATCTGATGTTGCAAAAAGAAAAATTTGTGGGAAGAAACCAGAGGATGAAATTGAAAAATATTTTTCCATTTTTTTTTTAGATGAGAAATAAAATGATTAAACGTGACAGTTTACGCTTTCCATGTCGTGAAACGTTAAACCCAAAACGACAAAGAATTCGTGGACTTCGCATTGGTAATGAGGGGTAATGGCCTTTGGGGTGATTTGTCTTTGCTCTGACAAATTTAAAAATTTGTTTTTTTGTTTAGAAATTGAATAAAGAAAATCAAACGAAGGAAAGCACGGGGTGAGGTTCAAATTTTGGCCGAGAAAAAGGCTGCAAAATGGGATTTATGTACCTCCGTGTCGGTGAAGACAGTGATCAGTGCCTGATGCAATCACAGAAGCACAGGCCACTGCAAGTTTTTGGAAAAACCTGCGCGTGGGAAATTGAGTTTGACAAGAGACTCGCCGTGTAAGGGACTGTTCGTTATTTATGGCTAAGGTGGGGGGGGGGGGGGGGTCGGTGATTTTCAACCAATTCAGGCATATGAAAAATTTACCCCTCCCCGAAAGTGGGTATTTTAAAAAATTACCCTCCGTTTATGTGACAGGTTAAAATTTCCCCCCCCCCCCTCCTACCCTACCCTCAGGAGGCGACGTGCTTACAATTGCGAAATTGCGTACAACATGTATTCTGGCCGTGTGCCGATAAACCAAAATCAAGTGCAAGGTCATTTGTGATCGTACAGTATGGAAACACTCAGCAAGGAAAGTAAATTTGCAGCGCCGGTATTAACGTGCGCCCAGAGAAGATCCGATTCGAGAGAGAAATCAACGGTAGGAAAGTTTGCAAGAAGTTCATTGCAAGGCTTGAACCAGTTTTGCTGTTTGAGGATGGCTATATATCTACGCACTACAATATTGTAAACTACAACTGGCCCCGGCAAATGACACATGTGTAGGTTTTGCTAATATTAAATATCAGATTGCATGTATTTTAAAGGGATTTAATAAGTTATATATTGGAGCCTTTAAATAACGCTACTCCACGTCACGTTTTCTTGGCTTTTCAAACTATAAAGACCAGGTTCTTTGGGAAATAGAATTCTCGAAACAGAGATCAACTTTTTAAATATGTCTGCAAAACGGCTACACAAGTGTTGAAACAACAGTTTCTAAAAGTTTACCCCCCTTATTTCTACTGTATTAAAGAAACACCCCCCCTTTTTCATTGATTTTGAAATTTTACCCCCTCACTCTAAACACCGGCCCCCCCTTAGGCATAAATAACGAACAGTCCCTAAAGAATGTGGAGCTGCGCCTGGTGGGGAAATGAAACACGAAAATTTGGATTTTTCAACTGTAGGTATAAAACTGGCCACCATAAAACAAACAAACAGCCGGCTCACACATTAGAAACGGCAGCTTTTGAATTTGCCTAGGATCCATAAGAGTAGGTACACTACAATCTAACTTATACAACGCGGTAAAGTTTTAATACGTCAGGCAGTCAGCGGGGTTACCCAATAGCAGGATATTTTCTTCCACTTCCAGGACTTCGTAACTTTTCGTCTTTTCTGAAAGTAATCTTAATTGTACATTATCGCTGGTGATTCTTCTTTGATGGAGTATTTACAGACTTCTAGCGTCCGTGTGCCGGGTGGAGGGGACAAAGTTTACAAAGACGAGTGTGTGTACTGCTTCAATAACCCGGTACGTTCGTACTTTCATCGCAAATTGAACCTGGCGAAGCTGATGGCGATCGATTTTTAGCTGTTTCTTCTCTTGTTTCTCCTCTCCTGTACTTTTCAGTCCATTAAAATTTGCGGTGTTTCTTTTCAATAATCCGGTGAATTTCCAGTCGAGGCACGTGTATCGGAATCTACTGCATACCGTTCTGCGGGCAGGTATAGTTATTAGCTTTTTATCATGTTGTGACAGCAATCATCGTGCTCTTATTGGTCACCTTTTTCTAGGCTGTCAGCCCATATCGTACAAGGAGGTAAATTGCCAAGGCTAACATAAATTGGTAGAAATTGATAGCTACAAAATTAGCAACTACAGTTAACAAATGAATGTACATGCAACTTTTCTCACAATACAGGGGTTGTCAGTACAATAACATGAGGCAATTAAGACCTCATATTCAATGTGCTCTTGTGAATTAATTGTTAATTTAATACCTTAGCTTCCTTCAGATTGAATTGGCTCTGAAATTATCACAGACTGCTGGAAACTGCTATGTTGCTCGAAAAGTTGTTTTCACGCGAAGTTCTCAATAATTCTTTGCAGGAGAGTGACGGAGGTCTTTATGTGTGTCTTGCTACATTCCTTGGATTTTGTGAGGATCATGTTAATCTTCATGTCAGTAAAACGTCTTACCGAGTGTTCATGCACTTCAGGAAAGTGAAGAAGGTACTTTACTATTTGGCCATCAATACGTTATTGTAAGATGTGGACTTATGTCCAAATCTTAAGGACAAAGATAATGAAGTTACTGTTAAGCAAGTGCTGTGGAACCCTGCTAATGGACATGCTATTAGTAGAGCCACCTCATTATTGTGGCCACTTGTTTTGGCCTAAATAGATTCTTAGTCTCTTACATAAAAATCCCTTTAATAACCATGGCCAACATGTCAAAAATACCAGCTGGTAGAAATCCTACCGAGGGTGTCAGTAGGATTACTAATATTATTGGATCCTAACATAGAATCCTCTAAGATCGTACTAAACCCTTTAAGCCCTAACATTGACACAAATGAAATTTCTCTTTACATGATCACTGCTTATTCAAACATTTAAGTGATGAGAATATAGGAAACAATCACCGAGGATAAGATGTCTTAATATTTAGACAAATTCTCCTTAATAGTTCCATAAAAATGTATGGAGATCAGTAAGGAGAATATGCATTTTTACATCAGGGCTTTAAGGGTTAAGATTCTATGTCCTTTAGGGATCTTGAGCAGTACTATGAAGAATTTTACTGTACCCCACTATAAAACATGATTAAGTTTATTGCCATTTAGTAGTTCCTGGGTTGGATCCTGTGTGATCTTACAGGATCCCCAGGGTCCCTAAAGGATCCTAAAAGTCCATTAGGATCCCTTTATCATGATTCTACTAGCCACAGGCAACAGCCAAATAAATGTAAGGTTAACCTTCGTAATGTGAATAAACCTCTGCCACTTTGCAAGGTTCACAAATCCTGCGGCCACTTTGGTTAGTCAAAGTACTTTCTTGTTAAATCATTCAAAATGGCAAGGTAAAATGTGACAGTTTTTAAATATAGTTTTTTAGACAGTTTTTTATATATTTCAGAGTGGTAGATGCATGCATGCAGTGTTGGATTTATCACATGTTTTGCTTCTTTTCAGCCTCAGATTGAAACAGACAACACTTCAGATTTTCCACCAAAGAAAAAACCTACAAGATTAGCAATTGGTGAGTTACATGTCTTGTGGAATTAACATTCAATCCCTGGACAGTTTTCACAGGAATGTGATTTTTTCCAAATGGCAAATACTAAATTAACCCTATTTAGCCTCGGGAGGGGGGGTGCACATTGTGCCCGCGCTGACTTTAACGAACTATAACTTTTACACGGCTACCCGAATAATCACCAAATCTCGTGACATTTCCTAAAATTTATCAGAGAAAATTTTCGTGTTTCAATGACGTGTCTATGATGATTGATGTTTCCATAGCAACCGTCTACTCAGGAGTGTATTTTGACTGTTTTCTGTCGTTTTTCAGTCTTTTTTTCAGTTTTTTCCCCTTCGTTTGTAAGAAAAAGATAATCCTTTGCTTTTTTGTGCTTGTTTTGAGTAAGTATGTTTCCTAGAACAAATTCATATATTTTTCGATGTCATCATTGTCAACTGTATGACTGTAGGATCGGGATCCAAGATGGCGGTCTCAAATTCAAAATGGCTGGTTTGTGATGCCATTATGACATCATGACACGTCATAACACCAATCTGTTAAGCTAATGACGTACTAAAAACGTACCAAGTTTCATCACAAGAGGTGCCCCCCCCCCCTCCCAGGCTCAGAAACTCAAAAAACACCCAGGCGAAATAGGGTAAAAGCAAGATCACTCAGCATCGTAATCCCGCCAGCACTAAGATTAGAAGTACTAGACTGCATCCATCGTGGTCACCTTGGCATTAGCAAATGCTGAGCTAGAGCCAGAATGTCAGTTTGGTGGCCAGGGCTTTCTGCAGCCATCGAAGACATGGACAAAGCATGCTTCACATGTTCAAAGGAACTTCCAGAACCCAAGGAGCCCTTGATGCCGTCATCCTTTCCCAGTCGCCCTTGGGAGAGAATTAGCATGGATTTGTTCGAGTATGGGGGACGAACATACCTCATCACTGTTGATTACTATTCCAGATGGGTTGAAATCAAGCGCCTCACAACACAAACCGCAAAGAGTGTGATTGCAGCTTCCAAGGAGCTATTCGCAACCCATGGCATCCCAGACATTGTGATTTCCGACAATGGGCCCTGTTTTAGTGCAGTATCTTTCCAAGAGTTTGCGGCCAGTTATGGGTTTGTCCACACGACTTGCTCCCCCAGATATCCTCGAGCCAACGGAGAAGTTGAAAGGGCTGTAAGAACTGTGAAAGGACTGTTAAAGAAGAATGATGACCCCTATCTCGCACTCCTCACCTACCGATCTACTCCCCTGCAAACTGGTCTCTCACCAAGTGAATTACTTATGGGACGAAGACTCCGGACTCAGCTCCCTGTGCTCGAAAAGACATTGACACCCAGAGATTTGAGGAGAGAACGCGAAGAAGTTGTGAAGAAAGGAGAGACCTACAGATCCAACCAAAGGAAAAGCTTTAACCAACGACACCGAGCGAAGGAACTTCCAGCTGTCACAGCTGGTGATTCAGTATGGATCAGAGACCAAAACCGCATAGGGAAGATACAGGGGCGCACTCAGCATCCTCGCTCCTTTCTCATAGAAACAGAGAAGGGCACAATACGACGAAACAGATCTGCTCTTGTCAAAGCAGAGTTGCAGTCCCCTTCAAAGGCAGACAAGCAAGCCACTTCCACTGGTACTGCCAATTACCATGCCTTTCTGGAGACAGAAGAAAAGACCGGTCCACCTCAGCTTCCAGGTACTATAGCTGAAGCTCCCATGCAGCCTGCCTGCAGTCAAACAGCTCCCTTACCATCTCAGCACCCGGATACCATAACTGAAGCTCCAATGCAGCCTGTTCGCAGTCAAACAGTTCCATTGCAAACACGTTCAGGGAGAATTGTTAAGCCGCCTGATCGATTGGATCTCTAAACTTATGTTGGACTCTGTTAGAGTAGTTTAAGAGACTGCTATTACATTTATGCCTTTCAGAGACTGTGCTATGCACATTTGAACATTTGATAGTAAAACTGTTACAGTTCAAGTTACCCTTAGTTCAAGGCTTAAGGAAAGAACAATGTTTGCAGACATGCAATTACCTGTGTCTTTGTTAATCAGTTCACTTGATTGTACTAGGAAGGGAGGTGTACGGTTATGCCCATATTTGTAACTGTTATGCTTGCTCTTTGCAATGCATGCTGGGACCTCATGCTTTCACGAGCGGCCATGTTGATTAAACATGTGTTGTGTTTAGTTCTTCCTACGGATACTACAATTTTCTCTGTTTTTCTAGAATGCATGGCTATCTAATTGGGAAATTTATTTGTACAGTTTTGAATATTTGCTGCTTTATTTCACAGGAGTTGAAGGTGGATTTGATGTGGAAAAACCGAAGGTAAAATCATGGTAGAATAATTATATTATCTTTGCCTTTTTTAAGACTTTTCTAGCATTTTACCTGTGTGACGTTGATTTTGTAATTATTGATTACAGTACTTTGAAGCATTTAGTCAGGCGGTTATGTGCAGAATTTTAGATGAATTGTGCACTTTGGGTTAAAAGCATGAAATTTGGTGTACATAAAGGTTTTTTTATGCTTATAAACATCTGATATGGAGCCACTGTGAAAAGTCAATCAGAGAGAAGTTAAAGGGGGGTTTTAAAATGACCGCCATCTTGACCGGAAGTAGAATATTTAATTACCGGAAGTGAGAAGAAGTAGGTGTAAATGCCTTTTGAGTGACATCTTGTGTTTTCGAAGGTAAATAAACTTGTTGTCTAAAGGTTTAAAGATGAAAATAGTGAAAAAATGGGTAACGCAACTTATTTTCTTTAATGAAAACAAAACTGGACGTGTGTAGGCCCTTCATTGAAAATGGTTATAAAAAAGGGAGGCTGTAAACGAGCATTCATTTGTTGAAGTTCGGATTCGTAGTCAATTTTAAGACTAATTGTTAAACAGTATACTGTTTACCGCCCAGAAAATTTCAAACTTTTTTAAAGACTCACAATTTAAGACATTTATAAATTCTTTTACAGGCTTAGATTCAACTTAATACCATTTAATTGTTTTGGTTTGTACTGGGATTACTTTGGTTTGTCATATATATATATATATGACAGGTAATCAATTATTCAATTGATGAATACATTGCCAATAGTTTAAAGGCCACGGCTAGAAGCAAACGAGGGCAGGGTGACAGGAGGCGCGTACAGGCAAACAGCCAAATACCACGAAACTGGCAGCAGCGTGTGGTATCATTGCAGGAGGAGAAACAACTAATCACCAATAAAGGCAAGGAGATCCTTTGTACTCTTGCTCGTAACAACACTGCGAATCTGGCTCCATGTACGCATGAAGAAGCGGATACCAGGATGATTTTGCATGCCGCAGACGCAGTCCAAGAGGGTCATCGCAAGATTGCGCTACGGACATTTGACACCGACGTCCTTGTTTTAGCGATAGCACTTGCCAGGAGGCTCCAGGAGCAACAAGTTGAACTCTGGATTGCGATAGGAACTGGCTCTCATCTGCGTTACATTACAGCACACGAGATATCAAACAGCCTGGGATCAGAGATGTCCAAGTCCTTACCAGTGTTCCAAGTATTCACTGGATGCGATACGGTGTCCTGCTTCGCTGGGAGGGGCAAGAAGACCGCTTTTACAGTATGGAAGAGCTACCCAGCCGTCACAGATGCCTTCTTGCAGCTGGCGACAACACCTACTCCTCTAGTCAGTGAAGCATGTATGATATATCTAGAACGGTTCGTCATTCTGTTGTACGACAACAAGCAACAAGGCAAATGTCAATGAAGCCAGGAAGCAGCTGTTTGTACAAAAAGGCGGAGCGTATGATGCAATTCCACCAACTCGGGCGGCCCTGTTACAGCATACAAAGAGATGTTGCTGTGCTAGAGCGGCCCTGAAATGCACTGCTCTTTGCAGTTGCTGTGACGAATGCAGTAACCGGTGATTACATAGTAAGGGTCAACATTGAATGTCTGACTCGATAATGATGTTTTGGATAACTAGAAAGACAGGTTGTGTACTAACAACTTCGAACGTGTGATCGTGTGATGGCGACAGTTAGGTGGAACAAGTTTTAGGAACACGACGATTGCTTGCGTAAGGCATAGTTTTTTTATCTTTATAAAATATAAACTGAAGTACAATACAGCGAAAGAAAATTTATAAATAAATATATGAATACAAAGAAAAAGATTATTTAACTGTTACAACAATATTTACACTAACATATGCTACCAAAAAAAAAAGAAAAAAAAGGCGAATACAGAGGGCGTTTCTAATTTGGTTACAGATGGGGAGGTATGAAGTTGCTAACTATGAACGGTTGCCATTTCTCGTTAAAAGTACTGCTAGATCTGTTTTTGATAGCTAGATATCTGTCAGTCATGCCATGATCATATATAGAACTGTAGTTTAAACAACTCAAAAAGCAAAAGCTCTTCTGTTAGACTGCATTTATAGATGAAGTACTTAGCTATTAGCAGTGCTGAGCTTAGCACCAGTTGGTGTTTACCAGGTTGAACAGGTCCATAAAGAAGGGTTCTATCAGGTAGAGTTATGTTTTCCTTGGTGATTTGTGACCACCAGGAGTAAAACTCTTTCCAGAATTTAACTGCGTGGGAGCATCTTATCAGCATGTGTTCGAGTGTATGTCTTTCTTTTTTGCAGAGGTAACACAAATCATCTGACGTTAAATTGGCTTTTTTGAGCTTATCTTTAGTTTAGATGATGTTATGATTTATCTTGAATTGAAACATTGCCAGTTTTACGTTCTTAGTGACAGTAAAAGGCCACTTATAGATGCTTGATAATTCAGACGGATCTATTCCATAACTGATAATTCGTGTTTCATTACTTGGTGGTTCGAATTTATAGTTGACGATGATCTTATGCAAGGCAGCGTTAGAAAAGTTCTCTTCACTATTGAACCAGTTTCGCTGTGGAGTTTGTTTTTGCGTGGCAAGTAGCGAAAGTTTCCATTTGCTTCTAATTGCGCGTAAAAGGCCATAGTATGTTGTAAAGTTAGTTTTGATTGTGTATCGATCAATAAAGTTTTCGTATGTGCGAAAGTTATTACCACTGTCGTCTAAGAGGTGTTCTACTTTTTCAACACCACACTGGTATCAAGAGCGACAGAAATTCGGTTTTCCATCGATTTTCACATCTGTATTGTTCCATATTATAATTTTGCTTATGTCTACTTTGTCTTCATCACAGTTAGACATGACTTTGTTGATCAGTTCCCAGTGTTTTAGTACTTCGAGGTAGAAAAGGGGAATATTGTCTAGTGTTAATTCTTTACTTTTGTATGTGCATGACAGAAGGAATTTGAAGCCACCAAGGCGATGTGCTATGTAATCTGGAATGATTTTCCACGGTGAGCCTATGTCGTTTTTAAACCTTTTCACCCACGAGGCCTTTAAAGCTTTGTTCATGGAATCAAACTCCATTATCTTAAGCCCACCTTTGTCAGCGCGGTTTTTTAAATTTTGTGGGCTTACCTTCCCAGACAAAATCGAAGACAATTTTTGTCTACTTTTTTTGCAAAATCCTTCGGTAATGATAGTACCGAGGCGTTGTAGATTAGTAAGTAAGGCATAATTGATACTGAGTTCTGTAATAACAGCACTGAATGAGTGGTGATAACAAGTCGAACAAGTTTTGTGAATACAATGATTGATTGTGTAAAGCATAGTTGTTACTGAGGTCTGTACTCAAAGGAACAAATGTGAACAAGTGCATTAGTTCAGTGTATTAGTTGAGACTAATTCAAGCCAATAAAAGGCAATACAGTTCTGTGAGTAGCTTATGTTTTTATTACTATAAATCATAGTTTGCGTTATTTGTAGCTGTTCTAAGCGAATCAAACGACTTAAACAAGTACTTACAGTAGTCCATTTGTCACTTCCGGTTCAAAATGGCGGCCATTTTGAAAATTCGCGTTGCATTTCTAACCATATCGATCTTTTTTAAATTTAAAGAATCAAATTTTCCTTTTAAAGACTAAAATCATTGTTACGGATAAAATTTAGTATTGTAAGGTCAAGAAAACAACATTTAATGGCACTAACATTAAAAATAAATTCTACTTCCGGTTCAAAATGGCGGCCTTTTTTAAAAAATCATCATAACTCGGAAAAAAACGGTTTTTTTCGGTGGCTCCATATCAACATCCGTTAACTACATAAAAAGGCCTCTCCATGCAAAATTTGATGCTTTTAACCAAAAGTGCACAATTTTTTCACATAACCGCCTGACTAATTAAAATGATTTACAACTTGTTCTTTGGTGTGCAGGTAGAATATGAGGAATTCAACTCATTGTCAGTGTTAGGAACTGGAGGAGATCCACTTGTCATTCCTCTTCCAAATGCTGACATTCCACTTCAGGTATTTACAGCAACAGCAACTTACAATATAACAGTAGCAAAAAATGTTTAATAATAATAACAATAATAATAATAATAATAATAATAATAATAATAATAATAATAGATACACATCCAATCCAGAGGTGTATGTACTGTATATAATTTCTATACATTTATCCCCAATCAGACAAATTTGTAGGGCACCAGCTAGGCCTAAGGGGAAGGATGGAGGGGGGGGGGGAGGGATAGTCATATATCAGTATTATGTATCCTCAGTGAGGATTAATTTTTTACCATTCTAGTCTGAGGTGGGATACATATGCTGCGGTTTAAATTTGCCGTCTGTCTGTCTTCTGTCCAGTTCCATTTTGATATATTTTCCTCCATTACATAATCTGTAATGATAAAATCAAACTTGTTTGTAAAGTTTCAAAACAAAAGCAATTTTTTGAGGTTTGATCTTAAAAAAAGCAGAGAAGCAGGGAACATTTCCTCATGAAGCAAGTGGGCTGCAAGGGCTGGGCCCTTTGGAATACTTGATCATAAATTTCTAAATATTTCTAAATCATAGTTAATGTTAATTAGAATGTATTTTATTTGTGTCCCCACATTAGTATGGGTCTTTTCCAAGCTATAAGGTTTGACATTTGAATAAAGGTTTCTATCTATTTATCTAGTAACTATTTTTATTTTTTCATGAAATCAAATTTGATGAGTGAGAGGAGGTGTTGGAACCAAACCTGTACGGACAACAAATGCTGTTTTACTTGCATGGTCAGGGCATAAAAAAGTCAGTTCAGGGTTCTATTAATTTTCTTTAATTTTCAGGTTCAGCTGGCCATTGCAGGAGTGATTGCTGCCGACACAGCAGCATACAAAGACCAAGTTGCATCATGGGATGGAGAAAAGAGGGTGGTCTCTAAGTATGTCACGCACGTTCTTGTTCTTGGAATTAGTAATGATGTAAAATGTATGAATGAGTGCCAAGAAGTGAGTAATACTGCCCTACATAATTTCCCCCGGCCACAGGCATGTTCTTGTCAAGTTTGAAATTAACTTTGTTGCATCTTCAACTGAATAGCCACAGTAGAAAAACGTGCAAGCCAACCTGTTCATTAAATCTGTTTATTTTCTCTTGATATCAATCTGCTGATATGTTTAAGCATTAGCCCTTCATCAGAGCAAATCCATTGATGTACATGTAGTAATTATAATAATTACGTGTAGCACCACAGTTTCTCTAGAAATCAGACCTTTTATCAGAGTAACTTTTTTAGCATTTATTGAATGATACAACTAGCTCTGTTTTGTTATTTTAAAGGCATGCAAGCAACCTATTGCAACTGGACAATGGTGTTAAAGTTCCTCCAAGGTTAGTTCCCCATAGCTAAACTGTTTATAATGTCATGACAAACATTGCTGAGTTTTTTAGTCCTCTGACCATTCATGACTGACAGATTGACAGGTGGCCTGCTCAACCATACAACCACTTGACCTTTATATGAAACAATTTTTTTGGTCTGACTGGTTGAATAACAGTCCTGTAAGTTGGTTCAGTAACTTATTGACTGTTGATTGATAGACTGACTCAATTGGTTAATTCATTGTCTGACTAACTGATTGATTGATTGATTGATTGATTGATCCTTTGACTGATTGATTGACTGATTGATTGACTGACTGACTGTTTGATTGACTGACTGACTGATTGATTGTTAGGTTGATTGATTGATTGATTGATTGATTGATTGATTGATTGATTGATTGATTGATTGATTGATTGATTGATTCTTACCATTAATTTCCATTTTTTCAGAGGCTGGAAGTGTGCAAAGTGTGAAATGAAGGAAAATTTATGGCTCAACTTAACTGATGGAATAATTTTATGTGGCAGAAGATATTTTGATGGTTGGTGGTTTTCATAATCCTGTTGTTTATGTACATGTACTGGTTTGAATTTGTGACAAGTCATGGGGATTTGTCCAGCTTCAATAATTATTAGTATGTCGCTTATTGTCCCCTCTCGTTTATTGTTGATGCAACTAGTCCCTCTGACCAAAATAAAGAAATCAACCAGTCCAAAACCAAATAGGACTGTCTCTCTGACTAGATCCATCATGTAAACAATATAGGGGACTTGTCCATGTGCTAGTCCCCATGACTGATACCTTCATGTGCCGTGTGTGCAACTTTTTGCAGAGTCTGTAACTCCCTTTGACTATAGTGCCCTTGTTTGTGCTGACCTTTAGAGCTCTTACAGTGTGTAATATTATTTTAAAAGCTGTTTGCTTGTCATCTAGGCTCAGGAGGTAACAACCATGCTGTTGAATATTACAAGGAGATGCATTATCCACTGGCTGTTAAACTTGGAACCATTACCCCTGATGGTGCAGGTACCGCTATTCTTACTTTAAATTGTGGTGCGATTTAATTATTGATAGCCTGAAAGCACTTTGCCATTTAAGTTCAGAGCTTTAAATGTTTTTCATGGAGAGTATGCATGTACCTGGTTGATATTAAACATTGTACAATAAGGTTTTATTAATAAAATAATATAACACACCTTCTGTTACCTTTATAAGAAATTGTTTCTTCTCACTTACCTGATGGGCAAGGTCCCTTGTTGATAATTTGTCCACTTCAGTGCTAGCTATTCTGCCAACTAATTACACCTATAATATTATTTACCACATTAAACGTCAAACACTGAAGAGAGAGACATCACAGTGCATGATCTTACTTTGTCTTTTCTTTGAACGTTTTGTAATTGGGTTTGGGCAAACTGGAAATCTGGTGAGTTAATTTTGAGAGTTGCTTTGAGGGTTGAAAATGACTCAATTTTTGGTCAGCCCTGCAAACCCAGTGATTGTACTATGACATGATAATTACACTGCAAGCAGCAATGAGAACGTGTTTGTTTTTGTTTGTCAAGATGTGTTTTCGTATGACGAGGATGATATGGTGGAGGATCCTAATCTTGCTCAGCATCTTGCTCACTTTGGAATCAACATCACTCAGATGGAGAAGGTGAGCTATGATTGATTAAATTAAATGTGTTACAAAAGATGCTTAGAAAAGATGTTGGGGGAGTGGGATGGCTCAGTGGTGAGAGCTTTTGCCTCCCACCAATGTGCCCCAGATTTGATTCCCAGACCTGGGGCCCGTTTCTTGGAACTCCCAATAAATTTCCAGGCCCGGTAATTATAATTATAAAGATTAAAATTTAGCTTTAAAAATCAATAAAAAATGTATTTAGCTATTCGAGAATATTGTGCACCTAAAATAGTTTACAGGCCCGGAAAGTTTTTGGGAGTTTCGAGAAATGGGCCCCTGGCGTCATATGTCGGTTGAGTTTGTTGTTGGTTCTCGTCCTTGGTCCGAGGGTTTTTCTTCGCCTCCCTCCTCAAAAACCAACACTTTCAAATTCCAATTCAACCTGGAATCCAAGGGCCATAGGTTTGTCAGTTGAAAAACTAATACTGACAGTAACTATAATTTGCTGTAGACAATTATTATTATGACAACAACAACTGGGTTACATTACAAAATTGTGGTCCCACCTGCAAACTATTAAATTATTTATTTATTTAAACATCTGTCAAAGAAGCAGGGGAGGGGAGGGGGTTTAGTGGTATAACAATATACCCCTTAAATAAAATACCTACTGTATATACCAAAAAGTTCCCCAGGCTACCCAAAATAAGTAAAAATGTACTATACTGTATACCAAAAATTAAACCAATTGTATGCACCCAAATTTCAGTGTACATTTGGAAATTTATGTCTACTCATTACAATTTTATTATTTAAAATGTCATAGTTTTGGTTTGTGAATACATTATATTAATAAACATCCGTCATCATGTTTGATGACCTTTATGATTGCAGACAGACAAGACAATGACAGAGCTGGAGATTGACATCAACATGAGGATACGAGAGTGGGATGTGATCCAGGTATGGAAAGTTATATCAGACTATTAACCCTTTAAGCCCTGGTATAAAAATGCATATTCTCCTTACTGTTCACCATACATTTCTTATGAAACTAGTAAGGGGAATTTGTATAAATATCAAGATATTTCATCCTTGATGATCACTTCCTTTATTCTCATCACTTGAATGTTTGAACAAGTAGTGATAATGTAAAGAGAAATTTCATTTTTGTCACTGTTAGGGCTTAAAGGGCTAAAACAATAGCTTATTATAAATGTAGAGATTATAAGGAGAGAAGAGTTAAGATGGCATGTGGGAGAAAGAGTCTTAGAGCTTGGCTACTTAATTATTTAAGATTTGGAGTGAGTACAATGACCTTACGACTGTGTAGAGAGACATGATATGACTAGTATTTTTCTGTTGTATTAGGAGTCTGGCAAAAAGTTGACTCCCTTGTATGGGGCAGGCTACACTGGATTGAAGAACCTAGGAAACAGGTATCTGTGACAGCTGTTTATTTTAATTATTTATTTATGATCAAAACAAGGCCTGGTGCAAAACTGGGTTTTACTGGCTTGTGGCTCTCCCACTGTTTAGCAACACGGAGGTGAATCATCCATTGTAAACATGTGGAATGTCATGTTACTGAAGTATCAATGCCAATGGGTGAATGACATACCACACAAGCAAAAACCATTAGCTCCCTAAAGTTATTTTGTTCTCTGATAAATAGGCTTACCATGCACCCACCAACTAATTAATTAAGTTTTGTTTTTGTTTCTGTTGTTGCTTTTGTTGTTATTTATTATTATTTTTTGCTGACCACACCGGCTGATAATCCTCAATACAAGCAGTTGCTGTAATGGTAAATAAAGTTGAAAACGAAGTACACTTCCTCTTATCTTGCAACAGATATGACACAATTAGAAAATCTTTAATGGACAATATCATTAGTAAATATTCCGATTTCGATTCTTTAAATGCTATAACAAAATTGTATTTCTCTTTAAAAGCATTGATGCTTTCATTTGCAAAAAATTGGGTTACTTCATTTACGAAGCTTTTACATTAAGAAATGAATCAAGAGATACAGGAATTGTAAATTAACCAAGTTTGCTACTTTACTTTTGTACTTTTTTTTTCTTTTTCTGTGTTTTTTCTCTTTATTATGTGCAATACCATTTGTAATTGGGAATGCAAATAAAGTGTTGTTGTTGTTGGCTTTGCTCTGACAGTGAATAACAGAAACTAATGTTGTCCTAAGTTAGTTTATCAGAGTGCAAAAAACCCTATTGAATTGTGGGGTATTTACTAATTAACAGCTATTCACTGAAGTGCATGCATGTGAATACTGGTGGATATTTTATTTTCTGGCAAACCTGTTCAGAGTAACTGCAAAGATGGTGAAAACTGTTCTTTTTATATTGTTGGTCAGAACAGAGTAAACATTCTCCCAAGAATTTTTCATGTGAATAATTACATTTCTTAGTGCTTTTTATCTTTTTTACATTTCCTTTCCAGCTGTTACATGAACTCAGTGATGCAAGTTCTATTTTCTCTTCCAGAGTTCAAACAAAGGTACAACATTTGTATGTTGAAAATAATATACTGTACTTTAATTTGATGCATTAAGGTGTGTACTCGAGGGAATTTTTTATCAAACCTCTTCTGTCAAGTGCAAAAAGTTGATGTCACTTCTAAGCCGTGTTCCAGTGTTTTTTTTTTATAACAAAACAGTGTTCTCAATTCCATGATGTTTCCTATCAGGTATGGGGACCGATGTGCTTCAATATTTTCCCAGGTGCCTGCAGACCCAACTGGAGATTTTAACACTCAAATGTAAGTCTTGCATGTACTACATTTTAAAGCTTAAGCTAGCCAAGAATGGAAGTAGGCGAGAGTTCACAGACTCTGTGAGAGTTCATGAATGTAACATGAAAATGCATAAGGGTTTATGAGTCATCAACGAGAACACATAAAAGTCTATGAGAGTTAATGGAAGCATATAAGAGTTCATTAGAGTTAATGATAAGTGCATGAGAATCAATGAGAGTACATGAGAGTAAATGCTTAATGAAAGCAAGACCGTGAAAATCTGAGAAGATTCAAGATCACGAGAGTCCACTGCCAAACAAAAGCAAGAATTTAAACCCTCGTCAACTCACAGGACTTGAGTTCTCGGGTTGTTTACCAGCCTTGCAGTGTCCATGGATCCAAGTATACGTGACACGGCTGGTTTGGGTTTTAGTGAAATAAAGCAAAGCCAAAACAGATGCTAATTACGTCCGATACTCAGTCGAAAACCGCTCTGTATGTGGAAATAAAAAGCTCAGGATCTTCACTGTTCTGTAGTTGAATAACTAGGGTTGCCAGTTTCTTACGAGTTTATTTTATTTTATTTTATTTTATTTTATTTTTAAGGGCAAAGTTAGCAGATGGACTCCTTTCAGGAAAATACTCTCAAGAACCGGCTAAAGAAACACAAGAAACAACAGAGCAGCAAATAGATCATGTGTGTATGAACTCACTGTGCACACAGTATTCTCGTGTGTGAACGTAAACTTTTTATTGTGTAATCTGATTGCTTCTTCATTTACAAACTGGTTCTATTAAGTTTCTTTTTAGTAACCCGTTGCTCCAAGCGAAAGGCCTCAATTTCATACTTAGTTCATTTTGGTTTGTTTCTCAGGAACAGGATGGGATTGCTCCACAGATGTTCAAATCAGTCATTGGGCGTGGTCACCCTGAGTTTTCCACCAGCAGACAACAGGACGCCCAAGAGTTTTTTATGCATTTACTCTCCACAATAGACAGAGCTGAGGTATGTTGTGTCACTGATATGCATCATTGTTGTGTAGCTTAGGCTCACTACGCCACCATACACATTGTCTATTTATTTTGGTTTTTCCAGATTTTCAGCAGCTTTTGCTAAATCAAGTGCTTAATTATGTATCACTCTCATAGTCTCAAGCTTTTTTTTCTATTGTCTTAGATTATAGGACGTAGACGGAGAGAACTCATCTACCCTGTTTCTATGTGTTAATCTAACATTGTTGCTTTACATCAGATTCGTTTTTTTTTTAATCGTTTAATAGAAGGCTTATCATGAAATTGAAGCTGTTTCTCTTTTCGTAATCCCGATTTCCCTGGGCCGTGACCCAAACGATATACCTCGAATGTGGAGACTGCTTAGCCAAGTTAGTAACCATTAGACCTTAGCAAGGATAGCAGGTTTTACCAACATTCGTGGACGGAAAGGAAGCATTTGAACTTTAGTCACTGTCAGTTGCTGAGGTGGATTTTCAAGTTAACAACTTATCTGTTTAAGTGTTTTTTAATTGAGTATCTAAAGTAGTTCACGCTTGCTTTGGTTACTCTACTATGATTTGCATTGATTTTTTTTTGTTTTTTTTTTAAAAACTTGCGCCATCGTCTCAAGCAATTAGCGTTAAGACCAAAACCAATCCTGACTTGCTCGCACGCTTTTTCTCACACACGTTGCTCGCTCACTCACTCGCTCGCACACATTTATTCTCTTCGAGTTCTGATTGTTCGTTGTGTTGTTAGCGTCTGTTGTGACTTGCTAGAGTGGGTCAGTTTTGGTTTGACATCACTCATTTGAAAACAGCTCGTTGGCACTATACTCTGAACCTTTATCTTTTAATAACGTATGTTTTACTTCCTGTTTGCTGCAGCGATCCAGTACAGGACCAGTGAACCCAGTAGATTCATTTAGGTACAAGGTAAAAAAAAGCATACATTGCCTAATAGTGGACCAGGTAAATCTAAAAGCCTTTGGCTCTGATATAGTGAACCTTGTAAATGTGAACCAAAGGGTTAAACATGAATATCTCACAATTAATGCTGTCTAGGCAACTTTCTTTTACTCCAAAAACTGGAGCAGACAGTCACTTACAACGTATTAAGCAGATGAAAACACTGTTTGACAACAAACCCTCTTATAAACATCCCCCACCCCTCTTAGGCTTATCCTTTGATTTATACAGTGCAAATGATTATTATTTGTTTGTTTGTTTGTTTGTTGTTTACAGGTAGAAGAACGCACGCAGTGTATACAGTCAGGAAGAGTCCGATATAACAAAAGAGAGGACACACTCTTGTCGCTACCTGTACCCATGGAGGCAGTGCTAAATAAAGGTGAAAGGATTTGGCGTACAACGCGAAGCCTGGGAGCGAAGGGAGGACCAGTTGGGGAGGACTGGGCACAGCGCAAGCTGCGCGAGGATGCCTTCCTTTTGCCGTGGAGGCTAAACTTCATGCCAAGTTTAATGTACTGACACCAGGAAACCTGTATTGAGGGAGGCTGTTTATTGTTAAAACCAGTCTAACATGAGAAACATCTGTATCTTGCTCTGTATTGATATCTTAACAATCGCAAAATGCATTTTAGGCATCATGCTGTCTTGAGAACTTGCAGTTTTCTCTTTAGGATGTTTGTTGGCTTTTTACGTCCGGTTTTACCTGTTTCTTTTTGTTGTTGTTTTGTTTTTTGTTTGTTTGGTTCTTTTTAGCGTACATGCATTTCGACCAGTGACCTGTTTTGACTGCCTTGTTTTCTTCTCAGATGAAGTAGCGGCCTATGAATTGAAGCAAAAAGAAGCAGAAGCAAAGAAAGAAAGATTGTAAGTTTCTTCACAACACAACACTAGCGGGGCTTAAATGTTTTCCATGCGGAACATTTGCATTTGCAGAGCTTGGCAATTTGTTCGTTGCTTTCCATGCCTTCGGCTAGGTTACCCTGCTTAGAGTCTGGATTGGATTTAACCTCAACCATAGTTCTCTCCGCGCCAAAAAGCGCACGAGGTCAGATTACTTCATTTTAAACCCAGAAAAGATGTTGAAAGCAAGAACTCGATAATAGTCAGGTTTTCGATTGTTTTTACTGATGAAAAGATACATGTACTAGTCTTCAGAGAAAATCTTTGTACTGCAGGTTTTTCGTAGTGACCTCTGGACAAGAGTTAATCATGAACGGCTTAGAAATTGTAAAGTAGTGACTTTGTGAATTGCTTAAAAGTTTGTGCACACAGCACATGTTGATCTATAGTTTGTGTGTTTGTCGTCAGAGATCCTAGTGAAATGGTGCGGCCCAGAGTAGCCATGTCAGCTTGTATTGAGGCATTTGCTGTCCCGGAAACTGTCGATGATTTTTACAGCACAGCTCTTCAAGCGAAAAGTGTGGCGCAAAAGTGAGTGGATATTAAGGGATGATTTCCAAGCGAAACTAAGGGACTTGAAAGCATTTGCAAAGCTTGCAATATAGCCGTCCAATGAAATACCAATGGATCTCTGTATTTCGTGCTGTTTAAAGTAAATTTTATTTGGCTGCCTCATCCCCAATAGTTCACTTTTTAGCGGGCACGAGAAAAATCACTCCCGCCTGCGTTTTGCACCCATTCTCAATCTCCCTGTTGCATTTTGCGTTCATTTGCTAGCCCTTACGCTCTTTCTCCTCAAGAAGAGAAGAGCCTTTTGATGAGGGAGTTTATGTAGTAGGAAAAATGATGTGCTAATTACCTGTTGCTGTTTATAACAGTGATTTGGTCACACATGACATCGACAATTCAAAACGCTCGATCACGTAGCTGATGTAGTTTTAAGAGAAATTCCCTACGTGTAGTCTGCCTTTTATTACAAAATTTCCTTTTGTGTACTTGCCATTGTTGATGTTACAGATCAACAAGATTTGCAACATTTCCTGATTATTTGATGGTACAGATGAAGAAGTTCACCCTTGGTGACGACTGGATTCCAAAGAAATTAGGTAGGTACAAAATCAAGGTAATTCGTAGATCTTTTCTTCCATTCTTGAGTCATATAAAGTAGTTCAAACATTTCAGACTGTGGACACCATCCCCAAGTGTGACATTCAATGAAAGCTACTGAGTGTTCAGTTCTTTCCTGTGGTACTGTTTATTATGCTGTACAATGTGGCTCTAACTTTTACGTCAGGAGGTAACATCCTAAAATGTGAGCATTCAAATGAAAGCCATTGAGTATTACTTTTCTGTGATACTGTTTGTTGTGCTGTACCAGGTGGTTCTGACGTTTGAAATCCTAAAGTGTGACCATTGATATGAAAGCTACTGAGCAGACCCTTCCTGTGGTGCTGTTTATTGCGTTAAATCCTAATGTCTGACCATACAAATGAAAGCCATTACTCAGTACTTCCCTATGTTACTATTTCTGAAGTTATACTACTTACATTTAAGATGAATCCAATCTTTTAGTCCGTGGATAAAACCCTAAAGTGTGAACACTCGAACTTCGAATGTCATTATGACAGCTGATTACTAGCAATTTCCTGCAGTGCTGTAGGGGTTTGATTTATTCCAAGGGCAAATTATGCAAAATTGAGCAATACTTTCTTGTGATGCTGTTCATTGCTTCGTACTCTGTTACTATTATGCTACATGTAGGTTGTGTGAGCCCCTCCCCTCAAGAGAATGAGTGGGCGGCTGTAGTATGCATTCTAACTATTCATGACTTGTTGCAGATGTTTCAATAGACATTTTAGATGAGCTTGACTTGACTCACTTAAGAGCCACTGGTCTTCAGTCAAATGAAGAAGAATTACCAGAAGCTGACCAAGCTCCCTCTGCAGGTAACCTGTCCACTGTTATTCACCTTGGTAGGCTGTTTAAGCAGCTGTCGTGGACACTTTGTTTGAATGAGATAAATATTGTTTAACTCCTTATTCTTTACCTCCTCTGATCCCCTGGAGCTAACGATTGCCAATAAGCCTGTACGTGAAGTTAATGGCATCGCAAGAGTAAACTATGTTGCCCTGCCTGTATGTAAAGTCCCTCGTCACCTTCCTTCACTGAAAAGATCTCTTTCCGACGAAGGTACAAAAATGTTCATCTGCGCACAGGGAAATAGTACACTGTTGGAGGCACAAAAAGAAAAGATAAGAAAGAAAAAACAGGCTTAATCAAGAAGCCACTGCCCAGGTGCCCCAGTGTGCTAACAGCCTAGCGTACGGACGTCTATTTAATTAACAGTGTGTAATTTGTTTGTTGTAGCACCTGAGATCCAGATAGATGATAGTATAGTCATGCAGCTGGTGTCCATGGGTTTTGACAAGGAAGGCTGCCGGAAAGCTGTTTATCACACCAACAACCAAGGTAGGGCCATCGTTATTGGCTTCATTTCCTCACCAGCGTGAGTAAAATTGATCTGTTGTATCCTCACAAACGTGAATATACGGTATTAGTAACTAGCTTTTGGTAACTGACCTGAATGTGGAATGAAACGTTTGCGTGGCACCAGTAACAACGAAAGCTTACGTCCTTTATTTATGATTGAATCTGTTTTTACAACTAAATGTGTGCATAGAAACTGTTTTCAGTTTCAAAGAAATACAATTGAACCGCTCCTTCAATCATCTCTATAATACAGACACCTCTCTTACGGATAGATTATTGCTCTGAAAGAGACGAAAATCTCTTCTAAACTCAACCTCTCTAACGTAGACACCCGTATTGCAGAAACTCGTCCGGTCCCGTGCGTGACAGAATTAAAGAGCTTTGACTGTAATCATATAAAGTACGAGTCTCCGGCGGAGGTCGAACCCTGACCCTCCACGCGCTGGTCTTTTGCTGTATCAACCGAGGGACAGAGAGACTCTTGACAAGCTGGATCGTTTACAAAGCTCATATATAGTGCGGTAATAAAGAGATAAGAGATGATCACGTGACCTAACGGGTAACAATCGTGGTTGCGCATCCGTGAATAAGACTTACAGGCATCTTCAGAGACCTATTGTTTTTGTTACTAGGTATTGAGCCAGCGATGAACTGGGTCCTAGAACACATGGGAGATCCAGGTATGACATCAGGTTTAATTTTGCTGGATGCCCATTGTTTTGGGGAAAAAATGGTACCATACTGTTCGATCATTTCACGGCAGCAATCGTTTAGTATTCGTTTTAGTTTCTCAAGCGCTAGTTCAACTGCACAAATATTGCAGCAACTTACTAAACCAGTGATGTTTTTTTCTCGAGGACTCGAAGGTTCAACCATCAGATAATCTTCCATCAATTGCCTTCCACAGATTTCAGTGCGCCGTTGAGAATTCAAGTCAGCGGTGCTGCAGGAGCAGCACCAGTCAATGAAGAAGCTGTGGCCATGATTATCGCTATGGGATTCACTCGGCCCCAGGCCATCAAGGCTTTAAAAGCCACTGTAAGTGTAATTAAAAATGTAACGTTCTCTTGAAGAGACAAAAATTATCAGCTATTTTCTCTTTGAAAACTCAAAAGGAACTTAAAAGAATGGTTCAGTTTTGTCATGAATTGCTATACAAGAGGACAGAAACTGGCTGCAGATGCATAAGATGGAAGATGACGCCAACAAAACTGCTAGCTGGCAGTCACATCCCGTTTTTGAACGGATACCCAATGTAAAAAACTTAAGTTTTTTAGAAAACCTCCTTAAGTTCATCCTCGGAGACCCAGGGGCAGCTAGTCGGGACGACGAGATTTTCATGGGCGAAAGTTTACAACAAGAGCGGGAGAGCCCCTGGGCACTTACTCCTACCGAACGAGTTCCAGAAGCGTTTGAAATCCCGCCTTCTGATTGGCCAGAAAAATTTTTTTCTGGCCAATCAGAAGGCGGGATTTTAAACGCTTTTGGAACTCGTTCGGTGAGAGTAAGTGCCCAGGGGCTCTCCCGCTCTTGTTGTAAACTTTCGCCCATGAAAATCTCGTCGTCCCGACTAGCTGCCCCTGGGTCTCCGAGGATGCCTTAAGTTCTGCGTTTAAAGTTTTGAATTCTACATTTTTCTGTTTTCTTTTGCAAAACATGATAAGGCGGGAACTGTGCATGCGTCACACGTTTGACCGCTGTGAACCTCATGTATCTCATGTATATTGTCGACACTCCTTAGGACAATAACTTGGAGCGAGCAGCGGATTGGATATTTAGTCATGCGCACGAGCTTGACTCAGTGGAAGAGGACAGTCAAGGGAGCCAAGAGACTGGGCCCCAGTACAAAGATGGACCAGGAAGTATGTTTATATCTACTGTGTCCAAACAACGTTTAGCTGGGGAGGTTAAACTATACAGCTATTTTGAAGTTCACGTGTACATTACATTGAAGAATAGCTTAACTAAGGAGATTGAACTGTGTAGTTCTATTGCAGTTTTATATATTTACCATAGTAAAACTCAAAATTTATTGCGGTTACAACAGGCAGACATCTAAACAGAGGCTTTATTTCGCCATAGTTAGTTTAAGTTGAAATACTATTGGCAAACTAGTCACATTTTGCCAATAGCTTGTAAAAATACTTACAGTTTGTAAATACTTATTACGTAACTGGACAATATTTACCGTTAATAACATCATTATCCCTTAACCCTTTCACTCCCAGAGTCAGCTATGGAGACATTAAGGTGATTCTAACTTCTGAGTCTGTGGAGGAAATCCTATGGTGTGACCATTCAAATGAAACCTCGTCAGCTGTACTTTCACATGTTACCGTACCCAAATGGTTAATTAACCAATCAGAAGCCTTGTTTACTGTCATGATTTTCTACGATATCAAGTCACTGACCTGATATACTACGACTGATACACTGACCTGATACACTTTTTTGCAGACTTTAGACATGAAAATAACAGCAGAACTACAACGAAACGTAAAACTATTACATTTGTTAAAAGAAAAAGTTATTTGTTTAACGCTAACAGAGAAAAAAAATACAATTTCACGCCAAAATTGGACGCGGCTACACTGGCGGGAGCTCACGTGTACGACAAAATGACACCGGGTTTTAGGACGAATTTGGGTCCGCTTAATACCTAATCGCACCTTTTTTGGTACGCTTCGGCAGTATATCAGGCTCGTTTGGTCTCGCAATGGGTATTTTTGCTCGACTGCGTCTCGCCAAAATACGAACCATGGCTCGACCAAACTCGCCTGATATGCTGCCGAAGCGTACCAAAAAGGTACGATTAGGTATAAGTACTATTTATATTAAAGTAGTTTACAAAATGAAATTTGGGATTAGTCTTGATTTTTTATTTTAGGCACTCTTGGTAGTGAAAGGGTTAAGCGCTTAAATTCTCTGCGGTAAAAACGTAACACCATACAATACCAGTCGAATTATACGCCGAAGTACAAGTTTACTATCCTATGTTTATTCACTATTCTTTTACAGAATACCGACTTATAGCCTTCATTAGTCACATGGGCACATCCACAATGTGCGGACATTATGTTTGTCATGTGTTTAAAGAAGGAAGGTATCGTAGCGTCGACTTTTTTATCTTGCCTTGTTCTTTTAGCTACAAATAAATATTTAATACATTATCTGTTTCAAGTCTTGAAAGGATATGAATTTTTTTTCAGGTGGGTAATTTTTAACGATCGAAAAGTTGCCAAGTCAGAGACGCCCCCAAAGGAGCTTGGATATTTGTATTTATACAAGCGAGTGGATGGCTAACTGCGCAGTCGTTTCACAGTTGACTGTCACGTGACGTTGGCGTGAAGTCTGGACGCTAGGACGGAGCTGGTCGTGGCAGCAACCGAGTTAGAAAGGGAAAGAATGCTGCGTATTTTTACAGAAATACTTCTGAACTTAACACCGTGTTAGGCTACCTGAACTTGGAATGCCTAACAGTTAGATTATCAATAAATTGCTTTCCCTTCACCAGTTAACTGTTTCAGATTGTTTTTGTCTTTTGCAACTTTACCGGTGCAGATGTTTTGCCTGACAGAATATTTACAAGTGATACAACAACAATAAGAA